>OZ004639.1:7572252-8794131 GCA_963924495.1 Nemapogon koenigi | reverse complement strand
GTTCATTTTTGTGGAAAATTTAGTAACAGCAACCAAAGAGTAATACAGTATATATAGGTATACAAATACAACAACAAACATACGTCAAAGACTAATAATAACAAACTTTTTTTTAAATTTTGTGTGGGCTAAGGTAAATGCGGTATGCTTCCTAAAATTATATTTTTGGATTAATCACTTTATTTTTGGGCGACTTAAAATAAAATTTTTGAAAATATGTGTCTCCTAGTTTTGTAAGTACTTCTTAAGGAGCATAAAAACATTGGGTTAATTGGATGCAGTAATCTTCTCCACATAATAAAATTAAGATTACAAACATATAATTTTAAGGTAATTTATACATTTTTATTACCCATTTTGACCAAATGCAATGGCACTAAATTCCACGTTTCGAGTCTGAAAGCGATCTCTTAATTCGTATAAGCGGTCTCGAATTACTGGAATGCACGCGATTTCCAATCACAGATCACTTGACGAGAGGTCCCTTTGAAAAGCCTTCTTAACTCGCCCAAGCTATCATTAACTGTTCATTGCTGGTGGATTTATGTTGGCAGCTTATACAAGACTTCGTCACGGACTACGTACGCAATTATCCGACCTCGCATCTTGCCATTGTTTTTGAAATTTAAAACAAATTTCCTGCACAAGGGAGGTCGCGTTTTTCTGCACTGCCAAATTGGATAAGAACTGTAATTACTTGCTTTAAGTTTCTTTTGAGACAGCGTATTGTAGGTAAGAATCGCTTATTGAATACGCTGAGTAAATAAGGAAAATAAGCACGCGATACAAAATATACTGTTATTTTAATCGATTTTAAACCAGAATCCTTATGGAACTTGATTCACGCGTTCCTCGGTTGTATTCAAAGAACAGATTCTTACTTTTTTTTTTCTTTACAGGTTGCCTTATAGCTCCTGAAACTGTGATACGGTTCCAGGGTACCCAGCGGAATACCAAGTCTCCCTAGTTTAGTTCATAATAAAAGTTTCATTATCAGGAAATACCTACAGTCTGAATTAAAAGAACAAAAAAAATACACATTCATTATTCATTTACATTTTGCACCACAGATAAATTGACCAATTTTCATAAGGGCTAATGTGAGATCAGGCATAAGATGTCAATAGGAAAAATGTCTGCAGGTGACTTACATACGCTGTAATTACATCGATGCTGTAAACACTTCGTCAATTATAACCTGTAAATACTTAAGCATTATAATTTTAAATTCCCTCTTTGTAAAAAGACATTTAAAAAAATGTGCTTAGACACCTTCATAATATCAAGCGCTTTCATGTGACAGATGAGATGTCAGCAGAAAATTGGATTTCGTAAAATAAACATGTCGCAGATCTTCTCAATGCACATATAAACTTCAACCAAGAAAATTAAGTTCTATTTCTTAAGGCATAAGGTGCTATTTAAGTTATATAGGTTGCTACTTGAGAGGGTTGCAAGCGGCGTTTCTTTGTCAGAGGATTAACTTCGCCAGTTAACAGTTTGTACGCGAAGAGTTGGCAAATTTCTTTATTTGCTCGAGAATGATTGACATATCGCATTTACGAGCACAACGAGATTATAAGATAACGAGTTTCATAAAGACTTTAATTTGAATTGGTGCCTTTATTTAGAAATAAAGGAACTGGACACTGTGGCTGGTTTTAGTTTATATTGCCTGTCGATATGTATATAGGTTGTGAGATTCGATGTCTTATGATTGAATCTAAAAACAGCTGTGAAGATTCCTCAGTCCTAGTAGTATAGGTAGGTTTTATTTAGGGAAAAATAAAATTTTAGGCGTTCTCTTGCATATAATTATCTTCGTATAGTGACATCTACTACTGATGGCAGATGATTCGATTAGTTCAATAATAATAAAGAACTGCTATTATAGTAGTTTATGATACTGGATCATAATAGGGGTAATTAAAACACAAGTGGAATTTTAAATTTAAATTTTTTAATAGCATCCACGAGTGTTTTAATTTTAAGTTATGTGCCCGTTCATACACAACTTTGTCTAATCCCATGCAATAGCACAAAACAAATTGAACCAAGATATTTTTCTTAATCGACAAATTGGCGGTTACCTACCTACTGCGCATTAGTGCGCTGCGCGTTAACTGTCAAATAACTCGGACATGCGCGTGTCGATATTTTCTATTTTATAAATGTTCTTAATAATCTGTATAAGGTTTTTAGATAAAGGAAAATCGGAAAAATTGCCCTATAGGATTTTTGTATGAACTCAAGACATAATAGTAAATTTAAGTTAATATGAGCTCCACTAGCGAAGCCGGGGCCGAAACTTAGTATTAGTATAAAGTAGAAAATTCTATAGAAAATCAACAAATACAACAAAATATTTTTTTTATAAATACTAGATACTCTTTGGTTCACACACAATGACTCCTCAGTCGTAAAAGTCGAAGCACAATAACAATTTTGAAATAAAAAATACCATATGTTGAATATGCGAAGAGAAAATAAAATTTATTCAGTATTTTAATAGCTCCGCATGTTTTACGGTTTCATATAACATTGTGACGGTTTATGAAGTAGTTACGGCCTCAAGAACACAAAACTAATTGAATTTTAATTATCAATCCTTCTTCAAAACGCTATAAAGGGCTACATTTATAGCTTACTCTGCGTAGATACATTGTTACTTGTTAAATGAGCATAAGTAGTTAGTTTTAATGTATATATGAAACGGATTAATGGATTTATTATATTTGTTTCTGACCTAGACGAAAAAGCTACATATTATAAAACAATAGTTCCCGTCCGCTTCTGTCTGTTTATGGCCGTTTCACGCAAGAACGGATTTTGTTACATTTTTCACTATTATATAGGTTAATTCACCGGGAAGGTTTACGAGTATTAAACAAGGACCTATGACCTATGTTTATGAGCTGAGCATTAACAGTAAAAATAAATCAAGTCGTGAAAAAAGTTAGCCCCAGCGAGTTTTCATGGAGCATGCTGTCTAATCCATCAGAGATGTAACAAAATGATGTAAGGAAAAAAATCTGTAGAATAAAATCATGTTAAAAAAAATCAGCGGCAGCATATATATATATATATATATATATCTATCTCTAATATATATTGAACCCATGCGAAGCCGGGGGCGGGGTAAGTTATATGAGTATGTACCTTAAAAAATCACATCTAAAAGCTGGGTGCATCGGTGGCCGAGTGATTAAGACATCTGCTATTAACTAGGCAGACCACGGCTTCGATTCCGGATCCCGGCCATGGGGTTTTTAATAAAAACTTATGTACATAATAAAACAAACCACCCTTAGAGGTTTTTCCATCTAAATATCTTAATAGAACTGACCACTCATTAAGTATAGCCTCACAAATGCCATCGGCTAAACGAGGGAGCCTTGACCGTAACACCTTGAAGAAAGAAACAGCTGGGACAAGGCTGTGACCATGTTATGGCATTTGAATAGTTATAATGAATATAGGTACGGTATTCAGTATTTGTTGTGCCATAATCGGTCAATCAACTAAGTTTGACGTTTAATCGACATCTGAGTGACCACTCTGAGTCACGTCAATCCCAAGAGATTCAACACAATGGCGAGATAGGTTGATGCGCTCATATTATGTAACTTGATGGATATCTATTTAATTTACATTGTAATGCACATTGGCTTGTGAAATTTTAGTGACAATGATAAACAGTGAGGAAAATCGAATATTTACTATAAAAACGCACGGCTTTTATAGTAAACTATCGGCTTGCCCCGTCTTCTCCCGGGGTAACAATCATATACAAACTTCACACTAAGGTTTTTAATTTATTTGCGAGTAACGCCATCCTTTGATGAGGTTGAAAATTTTTGTATGGGAAAAGTGTTTTATTTTATTTTATTTTTCTTTTTTTTCCAAAACTTTGCATTATTGCCTTTTAAAATTTTGGGGTACGTCATTTGGATAGTTTTAAAGTCTATAAAGGACATAGGTAGATTTTTTTGTGTTTTATATATATAGATATACACGAGGGGTTGTGGAGGAGGGGTTGTGTAATAACACTTTTTAATTTTGTTTATTATTTAAATTTTTTGTTTATCAATTATTTATTGATGCAATAATTTTACTTTTCTTTTAAATGCTTGCTTAGAGCAGCAGAAGAGATCGATGTCATCGAACATTTTATTGGAAATCTTGTGAAGCCTAAAAAGTAGCATATGTGCTTCCACAGGGTTCAAGCTTTCACCATATCAAATTTCATCAAAATCATGTGATTTAGCTGTGAAAGCGTAACAGACAGACAGAGTTTATATTTATAATATTAGTAGATATGGATAGTATAGATATTACCAAGTAGCACACAATATAATATATATTACAAGAGGCCTTATACAGCAAAACTGATGTATCAAGTAGCCCATGCACTGGTCCGTTATCTCACAGATAATTTTCGGTCCGGCCGCCGTATGATAGAGATTAAAGACAGGCCACACATTAGCAATGTAAATCATACGATTTAGATAATATGCAATTCACTCACCCACAAAGACACACAAGATTCGATTAAACAAAGCGTGTGGATGTGTACACACACAGTGTCACACGTGTGTGACAGATCGTTCCGGCCATCGAAATCAACCACAAATACAACGATTTGAAAACGGATGGTGGCCCGCGCGATAAGTATTGGACGAGTCTGTGGTCGATTTCGGTGGACTGTACGGCGACCGGCCGGGGATTGGACGAATGTGCAAAAGTTGGACGGTAGCCGCATAATGGTAACTGATAATTCGGTGAATAATACTTGCTCTTGTACAGACACTAGCTCTTTTGGCGGTAAAAAAACCAATTCTTCCCACGTGGAAATTTTGTAAATCTGTCATAACAGTTATCCCGAAGGATTTCCGGGATAAAAAATAGCCTATGGCTATGTCAATTCGGCCCTCCAATTATCTCTGTGCAAAAAAAACATCACATCTATCTGTTACTAAACAAACAAACATACTTTCGAATTTATAATATACTAGCATTCCGCCCCCGGCTTTGCCCGTGGATATTTACAAACAAAATAAAATATACCCTACCCCTACCCCTACCCCTACCCCTACCCCTACCCCTACCCCTACCCCTACCCCTACCCCTACCCCTACCCCTACCCCTACCCCTACCCCTACCCCTACCCCTACCCCTACCCCTACCCCTCCCCTACCCCTACCCCTACTTTGTAGATATTGATATGTTCTTTAATATTGTAGAACATACTTTTGTTCTATCATCAATAGTTTCCGCAGCGCATGCGACGAAAGACGTTTTAGGGCTCTTTTTACACCTTGGGTTACGTTACATAAGTTTTAGTAAGGATCCCTAATCAATACATATAACCTATGTCACTCAGGGTGAATGTAGCTTTCCAATGGTGAAAGATTTTTTTAAATCGGCACAGTAGTTTTTGAGTTTATTCATTACAAACATACACACACACAAAAATACAAATCTTTCCTCTTTATAATATTAGTATCTATAGATACTATAGACTAGCGATCAAGCACCCCGGCTTCGCACGGGTACAATATGGGTTTACAAAAACTTGAATACCTACATAAATACGCATATAACTACTTATCTATTAGAGATTGATATATGCTACCGCAGACTTTATTGTAGATAATTTTAGTCCACACATTTCCTTCCTACACCATTTTGTTATATCTCTGACGGATTAGACAACATACGCCATGTAAACGCGCTTGAGCTAACTTTTTTCCCGACTTGATACACTAATACTGTTATAACTCAGCTCCTGAACATGATAGGTCCATATTTAATACTCGTAAACTTTGCCGGTGAATCAACCTATCTAGTAGTGATAACTCCATCAAAATCCGTTTAGTAGTTTTTGCGTGAAGACCACAGACCGACAGACAGACACAGCGGCGGTGTACTTTGTTTTATAATATGTAGTGATTAGTTAGGTAGGATGATAATATTATATTAACATTTCCTAGTAGCAACAACGCAACGGTCGCCTTAGTGTCCAAACTTGATAGTGACACATGGCTCGTGGTGTGTAATTTGTCTCCTCTCGTGGTATAAATTGATTGTACTCTCTACAGGGTGCCGGGCATCTAGCTAACGTGGAGCTCTAAAATGGCTCCGTCAAAAAATAATAGCCTTATCTGGTAATTACTACTGTACGAGAATTGAGTGGGTTTATTTATTTCCGGTCAATTTTCAGAATTATTAGTAGTTACTTTAGTTTAATGCTAAACTTGTACATTTTCATACTTAAGTCGTGTAAGACACAATGAACCATCCAATCGCGTCATAGATATTTTTAACAGAACAATATTGATACATAATATTTTCGAAAAAAAAAATATAGCCTATATCACTTAGTAGCTTTCTATTCGTGAAATATTTTTTAGAATTGGTTCAGTAGTTTGAGGGATTACCCCCACATCCATAACAAACTTAAAAAATACTCTTTTATAATACTAGATGACCCGCATGCGCTTCGTACCGTTAGTTCAACTGATCTCCAAACGGATGGCGTCTTTTACAAAAAATAAACACATTTTATTTTGATTTGTTTGTTTATTTATCAGAGGGAAAAATATTTTTCAAAATTGCGTATCAAACATTGACTTTGATACAGTATTAAGATATTTGATACCGACAAATACACGTTTGAGAAATAATATACGGAGATTAGTATTTAGTATTACTTAACACAAAAATATTGATATTAAAAAATATATTTGCTGTAAGGTCCATTTTAGTCATCCAACTCAATGATATTAATAGACAGTTAAGTTTATTACGATACTATTACATCAACTTTGGTCAACACTAAATTAGATGTTAATATTATTCTGTAATCGATTATATATTTTTTTGAATTGAAACAGAATAGTTTTTTTTGTTGAGAAGATTTACATTTCGATGCCCTGAATCGAAATGACCCTCGTTTCGATACTGCTGTCTACTTCATAATTGGAATATTACCAAACAGGAGTAGATAATATACATATAATACATAAACCAGGATCATAAAACTTGAAACTTAGCTATTTGTGAATATGAGATTTACACATATAACATATAACTCAAAGGTGCTATTGTGTTTATTACGCGGAAATGAACGACCATAAAATATAATATTATACTATAGTCTAATATCCCGACTTAAGTCGACCTTCCATCACCACTTTTATTAATAAAATGTATATTTCATACATTGTAATGTATAAATAAATATATCGTGCCAGGGTTGCTGTAATTTTTTTAGATCATTGCGGTGATTCTTTTTCCTGAAAAATGTAGTAGATACCGGTCCACAGTAAAAGACGTAGAGAAAAGGGTTGCGTGCTTAAAAAAATGAAATAAAAAGTAACCATGCCAGTATATGGGACGGCAACGGCACGTTATGTTTGTTTATACATTAGAATGTATAAAATACTAGCTGTCCGCCCCCTGTTTCGCTCGTGGATATTTTCTAACAAAATAAAATATACCTAGCCTATAGCGCTCGGGGATAAAATAGTTTCCTATTAGTGAAAGAATTTTCAACATCAGTTCTGTAGATCCAGAGATTACCCCCTACAACCTCACAATATTAGTATAGATATATTTAATTAAGAAAAATTTGAGGGAAAGTCGATCTAAGTCGGGATTATACCTACATAATTTTTTTGGGATAAACTATTCCCAATTTCTCTTTAAATAATCCACCTGTGTTACTGTAATTTAGCATATTTATCCATTGCATTGTGTAAAATAAACACTTAATTAGGAAAAAATATGAGGGAAGGTCGATCTAAGTCGGGATGTAGTAAGGGATAAGTAAATATATCCATAATTAGTATGGGGATAAACTTTTCCCAATTTCTCTGTAAATCATCCACCTGCGTCACAGTAATTTAGCATATTTATACATTGCATTGTGTAAAATATACACTTAATTAGGAAAAATTATGAGGGAAGGTCGATCTAAGTCGGGATGTAGTAAGGGATAAGTAAATATATCCATAATTAGTATGGGGATAAACTTTTCCCAATTTCTCTGTAAATCATCCACCTGCGTCACAGTAATTTAGCATATTTATACATTGCATTGTGTAAAATATACACTTAATTAGGAAAAATTATGAGGGAAGGTCGATCTAAGTCGGGATGTAGTAAGGGATAAGTAAATATATCCATAATTAGTATGGGGATAAACTTTTCCCAATTTCTCTGTAAATCATCCACCTGCGTCACAGTAATTTAGCATATTTATACATTGCATTGTGTAAAATATACACTTAATTAGGAAAAATTATGAGGGAAGGTCGATCTAAGTCGGGATGTAGTAAGGGATAAGTAAATATATCCATAATTAGTATGGGGATAAACTTTTCCCAATTTATCTGTAAATAATCCACCTGTGTCACTGTAATTTAGTATATAGTTACTTATTCAATATATCTAAGTGAAATAGCTGATAGTTTTTCAATGGGTTTTATAGTTCTTACGGGTAAAAGATTATGTTGGTCTCATTTGATTAAAATTCATTGTAATAGGTATATTAAAATTAATCTGAACTATTATTATAACTATGCAAAAGTGTGTTTGTTTTTCCTACTTTTACGTCAATACAGAGCAACGAATCGACGTGATTACTTCTTCTTCTTTTTTTAATGTGGCTCCACCAATATTCATCGGTGATTACACAGGGACAGTTTGAAGGCCGAAGAGTGACATAATGTTAGTTCAGAAAAAAATCTTATGCCACATAAATAATTCACATTTCTGAGTCTACTACATTTTATATCAATTAAACATAGATATTATTGTATCTGTCTAAATTAATTTATCATCCTTTTATAGAACGAAATTAGTTGCAATAGAATTGCAATTACCCAATCATCGTATATAAAAATGTTCGTGCTTTTTCAATTAATTTGGGATTTTTCTATTTGACTAAAGATTAGGATCAGGAGCGGGTACAATAAAACCAAATTGCTTTGAGTGAAAGGGTACGTGGCGATTGTTATAGAATTCGGTTTTATTTGTGTTTGACAAGTCTATGATCTTATCTGTGGCCTGTCCATTGACCATACGGGCGTACACCCTTTTATTAAACATACATTTAGAAGTTTTACTTTTGAAATACATGGAGTTGCCTTCATTTAATTTACTTTGTTCATACTGGTTTCAATTTATTCAACTATTGTTGTAATGTCAAGAGTTTATTGTCAAAATATCGATTTTTATTTTATTTTAAAATAATAAAATAACATTCAGGTGGTTGCAATATTTTTTTCATGGATTTAAGTGGAAATAAGAAATTTTAAACTCTGTTCGCCGAGAGTTGATAAATATTATGAAACGTCTCAGAATAGCGACTGTCGCTTAATTATCGCAATCTGTGTGACGGGCGTCGCTGATGTATTTATAGAACGTATTTATTTTTCAAAATGGCTCCATCAGGGTTTTGATGATTCCGCCAATGTCAAGTATTATAGACGTCACAGTAACAATAAGCCGATAATCGGTAGGTAGAATGCTCCCGCCGGCCGCGATATGTCCTATTAATCACTGACTAATCACAACCATCACAGCACGGGCGGGATTAAACTGGATTCCCCAACACGTCTTCGCGGCGCGTGTGCTTTCCACCAAGGCGTGTCGTGGAATCTTATAGAACGTAACAAAAGAATATAAAATTCAAATGTTGACAGCTTCAGTCATAGTTATTTTTTCATGTCCATAATAGAGAGACCAACACACGCGTCCCGCCGTGACATGATGGGGAATCCAGTTTAATCCTGTTCGTGCTGTGATGGTTGTGATTAGTTGACGACTAATAAGACATATCGCGGTCGGCGGGATTGTCTTAAATACCGATTAATTGGCTATAACCACTATAAAGGCTATAATACTTGACATTGGCAAATCACCGATAAACATTGGTGGAGCCATAATAAAAGAAGAAGAAGAAGATTCTTGTTCTAAATTTTATTTGTAATCTTATTAAAACTGTACAGAAACATTTTATTTAGTTTTACTTAAATTAATTAAGTAGTTTATTTAATTTAGTTAATCGACTATGTTTTGCATTTTTTATTTCATGTATAATAATAACCTACTTATAGATTTCTTTGTTCTCAATTCAGAGGTAGAATATTCATGTCTATATGAATCTAAATTTAATAAACTCATTGTTACTAATTCAAAATTGTTATTTGAGAAATTATTCAAACGTTGTCGTGGCAAAATGGAAAATTTTGTAACTAAGACAACTAAGATGTATTTGTTAATAATGTATAATTGGAATTGGATTGTCTCTGCCAACCCCTCTTGGGATAAAAGGCGTGATGATAGATAGATAGATAGATAATTGGAAATGAAACTCAGTACTCAAGTTATTCAAATATATCAACATAATACATTTTAGTAAGTTACAACTCTGTCATCCCATCAACAGTAGGTAGTTGCTAGGAACATTGTGCAGGCAATTTTACTTCAAAATAAGTTATAGAAAGACTATGTTAATCCGACATGTATACGCTCTGGTATATACATATGCCAAAATCAAATATATCTACTCACTGCAACCCTGATGAAATGAAATGTTGTAAAATTATTAAATAAAAGTTAAAAAAATATTATTATCTACTTATTGTAAAATTATTAATACAACGTATTTTAAGAATTTTAATTCAAAATACAATTTATTTCAAAAAGACATGCATACCTAGTTTGTTTACTAAATAAGACAAGTCAAAAAAAGAAGAGTGCGTCGGGGACACAGGGTAGATGTGAAAGAAACATCAAAATGAGTATATATTTTGTTAGACGAAGAAATACACGATTCCACGTGACGCCTTTGTGGTATACGCACGCGTCCACCAGGACGTCATGGGGAATCCAGTTTAATCCCGCCCGCGCTGTAATAGTTGTGATTAGTCAGTGATTAATAGGACATATTACGGCCGGCGGGAGCATTCTACCTACCGATCAATCGGCTTATTGTTACTGTGACGTCTATATTACTTGACATTGGCGGAATCATCAAAACCCTGATGGAGCCATTTTGAAAAAAATAGAATAGAATAGAAGAAATACACGACCAGACGCACGCAGCGTAATAGGTCAAAACCAAGCGTTTCCTGAATTTTGAGACATCATGGTTTTACCCTAGTCTAGTTTCACATCAAAAACTTCACAATGTTTTCACGCATTTCGATTTCGGTTGCTTATTGTTTTTAGTTTACTTTTTTAAATAATTACATGACGCGATTTTTGATGTTTACATGTATAAATAAAAGTATATAGAAGTGTGAAAATATTTAATATTTACTTTTGAAGTATAGGTTTACAATGGTGCAAATTGTAGTAGTTGGAAACTTGTTTACTTTTCAATAGGTCGTAAAGTTGTCGTATTGCATCGCAAAAATAATTCAAAATAAAAGCAAAGAATGTAATAAGAAATATAAATAATATAGTACTTATTATAAATTTGTTAAGCGATGCATTGCATCTTGCAGTTGAGTTGCCATTAGAAATATTTCTTCGTCTTTCGAAACTTTACAAACAGTCAGATTCAAATGATAAATGTGATTGTTTAAGAGGTTTTGCTGCCTTCTCAGGAAAGCACACAGTGAGTCTTTAGGACAGCTTATTTTCAAAGACATAGTTTTGAACCACTATTGTGCCATTGTGATATCTCTTACCAGTAAGCACATAAATTGTAAGTAATGGTTCTATCTGACTCTTAGTGGATGTGTCACTGCTATTTTATTTATAGAGGCTTTAGACAGATTTTGATATAGAAATTACTTAATAAAATCAATTAAGGATGATATATGGAAGTTATATAACTTACATTAAATTTAACAGGTTGGATGATTTCTGCATTTGCTTTCTGCATTTTGGGTTCAGTTTTTCAAGACTGGCGTGAATTTAGATTCGCCGCCCACCACCATTTAATTTTTCTGACATTTCCTATTGTCTCTTTTTGTCTAGCTAGAACTTTCTACTATAATAAGTATTTGTGGCTGTGTACCTATCTTTATCCCATATAATTAATTCCAATTATAAAACTAACAGTACATATTCCTTAAACAATTGCGTTACGCTTCGGTACCTAAATATTGTTAGCAACGGACAAGCTGTCGGAAGTAGTCATATTAACACGACATAATTAAGGAATACCTAAATTAAAACGTGCTTAATATAGAACAAAAATAGTTGGTTATTAGTTGATTGCATTCGGCTGCTTTCCCTCAGTGAGCGGTCGGCGACCTGCAGTAATGACCCCTCACGTCACTCCGACATCACTGCCCGTCACACAACCAGAAAAGAGTTAATTTTCTTCATGCACTTAATTATTTATAGAAAAAAAATCTGATAGCAAAGGAGGACCTCCGAGCGGCTGTTTTTGAAGGTACACCCGTATCGAGAGATGCTCGCCCATCACAAGTTGTTTATCTTTAATTAGTTCAGAATAGCTGATTCACGCTGGTGTAGATGCGATAACAGTTGAGTACATAGCTGTCCACCTACACGTTTGTTGTTCGATGGCACAATGTCTTAATATCTTATTAATTTGAATTGTACCGAATCAGTTTTATTAATGTTCACTCTTAGATATAAATAATTTCTAAAGCAAAATAACAGTTTTATAGGTTGTATTCGGCTCTCCTCGGCTTGCGCTTCATTTTAACATTATTCAAACATGCTCGTCGCTGCGCTCTTTGCAAACCTATTATTGACATTATATTGTAAAATTTATTATATTTTAAAATGGTTAAACCTCATTAGATAAATTGATTTTAGAGAATATAAAATTTACAGCATTTGAGATTATTGATTTTGAAAATTACAGTAACTGAAATTATAGAAAACAATACATTAAAGGAATTAATGTTATTCATTAAAAAAAACATTATAAATGTCAAAAATTACAAGATTTAAAATTACAGAAATACCAACTGAAATTATAGAATTTGAAAATATTATTTTAATTTTAGAGAAACTGAGGGGATATCATTAATATTACATGATCTATGTCTTCTGCTGGGTAACGCACCAGAAAATATATATATTTGAAACAGAGTTTCGCCATCCCACGGTAACATAGATGTATGCAAGTCATAAAGTGATTGTTCTACAGCTATGTTTATCATAAACAGTGAGGTGACGTTTCAGATGGGTTTTAAAATATTTCAAAAGCTTTGCCCACTTGTACTTCATTGTCTGTTTTAAGTTTTAATATCATCGTCGTATTTGATTTAAAGTTTATTTAGCACAAATGTTGTCTATAGGAAATAATTGGATGGGAATTTAAAATTGAATTTAGATTTGAACCTAGTTCAATTATATGATAATTGTCACACTGCTTGATCTCTAAAGATATTTTTAATACTTTTTTATTCTTTCTTCACGGGTTGCCGTGTACGGTTCCAGGGTACCCAGCGGAAGACCAAGTCTCTCCCTCGTTTAGCCGATGGTATTTGTAAGGCTATACCTAACGAGTGGCCAGTTCTGTTGAGCTATATTTAGATGGAAAAGCCTCTTAGTGTGGTTTGTCGGATTATGTACGTACATAAGTTTTTAATTAAAAAACCCATTGGTATACATGGTCGGGATTGGTCTGTATAGTTAATATCAGACGTCTTAACCACTCGGCCACCAACGCACCATTTTTAATACTTAATACATATAATAGGTAAAAAAGCTAGAAGCTGTAGTAAGCCGAGAAGTCTTGAAATTACAAATGCACATAAATGTTAATTTTCTAAGTCAATAATATAAAGTGATATTAAAATTCCGGCCAAGCTTCGCCAAGGGACTTACAATGCTCTTAGTAACTCTACAAAAACATTCTGTTGCTTTTATAACGCCATTGTATACGTTTTATGCAGTTTCTTGAGAATTTTCACGCTGTCTTCCTACAACGTTGCTTTCTGTAACGTGTTAAAAAATTCATATTCTCACTGAGGTAGTGTTACAGAAATATACGATCCTTTGTTTGACAATTCTTATTATTTTATTTAGACTCTTAGAAAAAGTTGAATATTTTATAGTTAGAAGGCTTTTTCTGATTTACCACTTAGCTTTTTAACTTAAAGTGTGAATTTAATTTTTTTGGTCGAGAATTTTTGATTTCGCTCAACTAAAAGTTTAAAAATACCTAGTTTTTCATGATGGGTAACCATACGGACTTTCGGAAACCATGTGACTAGCTTCAGGGTTAAGGGTATACCAAGCCAGTATTCCATTCACTAATGAAAATGCATTCAGACTGTATTTTGGAAGTAGGCTTGTATGTAATTACCATTTACAAGTGCCATTTTAAGCGTAAGATACCATAATTCGTCATTATTATACGACTCCTGACGTCAAGTTTGCTAGCGTGTTAGGGAGCTATTTAGCTGTTAAAGCACTTATAGCCGCATTATAATTTTAATATATGGAGAAATTTTAGTATGTTATAATACCTAGTGAAAAACTAAGTCACGAATTTTCTCAATATATAAGTCAATTACTAAAATTTCGTGGAAACACACCAGAGACTCCGGTAACAGTGTCCACTTTTTGTAACTTTATATTATTAGATAGTAACATAATAGGTACTTAATTTTATTTGGAATGCATTGATAATCAATTTTATTTTAGTTTGTTAATCGACTAGAATTTCCTTATATTTTTGCATTTTTTTTATTTCCATAACCTATAGATTTCTTTACTCTCAATTCAGGGGTAGAATATTCATGTCTATACGAATCTAAATTTAATAAACTCATTGTTACTAATTTAAAATTGTTACAAACATACACATACCTTCACGGCCTTTATGCCTTGTGGTGTGGTAACAGGGTCCACTTTTTGCCAGTTGTCCATATTGAACAGAACAGGTGGCAATATATTTAGGTGTATAGTAAAACGTTATCCGTATGTATGGAAGAGAGCGCGTTCTTTTATTAGAAAATTATTATAATTTGAATAAACGGGATATAAAAAAAATATATAATTACCTAGTGAATTTATTTTTGAATCGGAATATATATGCATGAGGCCCCATATACCATCGCTTCATGCCTTTTATGATATTAAAATAAAGAATGGGCCCCATTCCCGCGGTATGGAACTGCATTATGTTTTGATATCGTTGCTTGTTTATGGCTCATTGTTTCGTACATGAGCCGATGCATTAAAAAGGTTTCATCAACTTCACTTTAGATATCAATTTTCGTACTATTGTACTCGGATTTCGCGTGGTGGTGCGAGATAATTTTAATTTTAATACTATTGTGAGTTACCTTTTTAAATATTACGTAGGAAGAACAATTATGATAATCAAGTTCATAAAATGAGGCTAGGTATGATATGTAGAATGATGCATCACTAATTTTATTTGGGATGTTTGTGTGAAACTAATATAAATATAAATGAGTTTTTTCGTATATTGGATCGTGAATATGATAATAATAGATTGCTAAGAAGCCAAAAAGTTTAAATCATAAAATGCTTTGGCAAATAACGGGCGATGCGGGACTCCAAATCGGTACATATTTCATCGAGATATTAAGGCTCCTTACCGGCACACGCTACATTTCGGACATTTTTGATGTCTGTTTGTGAGAATACGAATAAGATTGTGGATACACTTATGTGTCATTTTAAAAATACGGGTCTTGGTCTTCAAGACTGATAGAAGGAAATTTTGAAATTATTTCTATAGTGTTGGTAAATTATCATATCGGACTCGTATTCCAAAAACTTACGTTCGAGTGACGTTTGACGATCGATCTTGTATAGCTCACTGAAGATTTTGAACATAAAAAAACAGTATTGACACCGTAATATGGTCAACTTAAATATTGATAGATTAGACTTTTCAACTTTCATAAAAAAAAACGAGAAAAAAATGTTTGAGAAATCGTAATTTTTGGAAAAAATCATAGATATAAAAATGTATTTTTTGTGAGCTATATACAAGAAAATTAGTAATATAAAAATAACACATTATTCTCGAATTATTCCGTAACAAGAATCTAAATTTATTTAATATAGAAAACATTACAATTATAAATAAAAAATAATTTAAAGAGTGAAAAATTTGCAATGTTGAGTATTTTTTATTTTCAAACCATCCCCGCTTTTTATTTTGATATCAAAGTCAACATAAAAAAATCGCGAAAATGATCAAATTTTGAAGGCGCGACTAATTTGCAATAACGAACACACGCGCGTTACTTAACTAAATTTCGAGTGCGGCGTAACGGTAAGGCCTCTTAAGAAAAATTTACTTATAAAGTCAGTTTAATGAATAAATTTTTATGAGAAAAATTTAGGACTAATCCGGAAGAATTATCTGTCGAATAAAAAAGAAATCATCCAATTCGGTTCACAACTGACGGAGTAATCGATGTCCATACATACATAAAAAAATACGGTTCGAATTGAGAACCTTCTCCTTTTTGAACTCTTTCTCTAAAACTAGTGAACAATTTTTTATGAGAAAAATATGTGACCAATCCGGAAGAATAATCTGTCAAATAAAAAAGAAATCATCCAATTCGGTTCACAACTGACGGAGTAATCGATGTCCATACATACATAAAAAAAAATACGGTCCGAATTGAGAACCTTCTCCTTATTTTTTTGGAAGTCGGTGTAAAACTAGTGAACCAATTTTTATGGGAAAAAAAATGGGACCAATCCGAAAGAATTATCTGTTAAATATAAAAGAAATCATCCAATTCGGTTTACAACTGACGGAGTAATCGATGTCCATACCATACATAAAAAAATACGGTCCGAATTCTACTAGTGAAATAATTTTCAGAATCGGATTAGTACTTTCAGAGATTACCTCCAACATCCAAAAACGTCTTTAGAATATTATTTTCAGAATAAGTGCGGATGTATGTACTGCCCTTTATAGCATGAAATTAAAATTTTATCATTTAACCCGTCCTCCGATTTTAAAGTGCAGCGCTCCACAGGGTTATATTTCTAACTACCGCGTTTTAAGAAAATTTACAGTTTATTTTAGCTGCAAAAATTTCCAACTTCGACAAATATTATACAAACAAAACTGGTCTGAACGGTGTTAGGTTTTCTTCAGTACTAGTTTTCCGCCCCCAGCTTCGCCCGTGTATATTTTCGATCAAAATAAATATAGCCTATAGTACTCAGAGATAATATTTAGTGATAAGAGATATTAATGAAATAATTTTCAGAATCGGAGAAGTAGTTTCAGAGATTACACCCAACATCTATTCTTTATAATAATAGTATAGATTCAAGCAACGATCTCGCACGTCTTATATTCGCCGGAACAATGTGTTCGTCGTCCGTGCCTCAGTCCGTGCTTATTAAATAAACGCTGATTGACTGTTGATAAACATTTAATACATACATATACTCACGCCTTTGTCGTAATTCCTTTCGGGAAAACAGAAGTCAAAGATCTATCAATCGTTACGATCCTGCCACATCACTTTCGATTTCACTGATTTGAGTCTAATTCGTTTTTTTATTTTATATAGTGTTTATTTTATATTATAATCTTTTTCACTAGCTTTTGTCTACGACTTAATCCACGTACAATTAGGAACATTGACAAGCGTTGTTCTATTTTCTATTTTTTTCCTATGGCCTGTGTTACTGAATAGTTTTTGTTTAAACACCATTTCTCTAACTCATAATAGTATAGGTAGACCTCTAAGACCCATCATCAGGTGTTCCAAGTCACCAGATTTTCAATTTATTGCTAACATATAAACAAACAAACATGACCAGTGAAAATATCAGATGCCCGCGACTTCGTTCGCGTTGTATTAGGAATAGTGACGTAATGTAAATCCGCAAAGAGTTTTCCCTTAATTTTATTGTTGAACCCACGTAATTGCCCCCAGAGTAAGAAGTTCGAAAATGTATGGGTGCCTGATAGTCCAGTGCTCAGTGAAAATGTTTGAAATACGTGTTTCATTATCTGTTTTGAAGAGTATTTGAATCAAGTTTCAAGTTGATACACGCAGGGAATACGATTTTCCATACAAACGTTTACACCCCTATTTCACCCTGTGAAGGGTTGTTTTTCAAAAAAACTCTTCTTATTAGCTAAGTTTCATGTAGATCCGACCAAAATAACATTTTCCCCCATACAAACTTCAATACCCCGTTTCACCCTTCTGTAAGGGTTTTATTGAAAAATCCTATAACACATGTTTGATTATTTGTTTTGAAGAGTATTTGAACCAAGTTTCAAGTTGATTCACGCAGGGAATATGATTTTCCATACAAAGTTTTACACCGCGTTTCACCCCCTTAGGCTGGATTTAAAAATAAAATTGTGGACCCCTACACCTATTAAGGAATATTTACCTTCTAATTTTCATATTAACATCTTCAGTGGTTTAGGCTGTGCGTAGACAGTTTTATATATTTAGATGTGTGGCTGCGAAGTAGGTAAATATTATTTCCGTTAAAAAACAAATATACGAGGGAACTAGAAGTAATTAATTCCAATACGAAAAATAAAGCCATTTCAAAAATTCTCAAAATTTTAATTTAATTCCAAACTTCTTCATATTAAAATTAGAATCACAAATGTATCACTAATTGGGTGTTATGTGGCTAGTTAAATAATTATCTTTCACATTTATCTCTGATATTTTGCATTATTTAATAGTTTCTTATAATAAAAGGATAAACATATTTTCGTTTAATACAAATCCGGTTTGGTAAAGTACTATTTATAAGAAATAATAGCAATAACATAGCTCATGATGTCAAATAAAAATGACCACTGTTACCATAAATATGTTATCAATCAGCAATCTTTAGGTGTTCATACATTTTAATATATTCACAGATTTTTAATACGAAAAAAAATTTATCAGAAACTCTCAAGAATCAAATGCAAAAAATAAAATAAAATCGATATTAGCGCGTTCAAACAACCAAACTATTCAGCTTTATTATTACATATAGATAATTCATCAATTATGGGTTCTTATAATATGGTACTAATTTACAAGGAAAATATATTTACTTTTTTACCAAAAAAATTCACGGGCCGCAAAATTTGTAGAATTATAAGCCTCTGGTATATAAAAGAACATTTAATCTGGATATGACTAAATTATAAGAGTTCACAAAAACAAAATATACACATTATCACGCCCTTTATACCTTGTGTGTGGGAACAGAACAAGTGGCAAGCCTGACTTGGAGCTGTCACTTCTTAAACTTTCTATTATATTTGTGGGGCATTCTTATGACTGCGACATCTTGCGTTTTCACTCAAAGGCCTAAAACGACGGGTTGCAGACCCAATGGCCAAATCTAGAATGTCCGGGCAAATCCATGTACATTCTTTGCACGACCCAACAATTTGCTCTGCAGTGTTGGATATTCTCGAGCCAGGCATTTCTTGGATTGGATGGCTATTAGTACCGTCGTTTTTGTCTTACGAATGAAAGTTGTTGCGGTCCTGAGTATGCTAACCCCACTACTTTACGTGCCCTCCTAATCAAGATAATTTGATTAAAGGACTTATTGCTTTTTGACTCGAGCGAGGACTGATTATATCGGCTTTATTCCTTTCTTTTTTGTGGAACAAAACCGTTCAAGAGACTAGCACAATTCCCCTACATCGACGTGCTCTAAAAATATCACATACTTTATGCCTCTTAAATTGAACAGCGGTTCCTTAAACGATGTACGACGGGGTACGATCCATGATCGAATTTCACAGCCCCTTGTTGATTGTGTGAGGCGATGTACAACGGTTTGCACTTATTGAAGCATGCACCTTCAGTGCCGGACATTGTCTTGCTGGCCCGAGTGTTCTATCAGCACATGATCTAGATTTTCAATTAATGATCAATTATTTATTACTGATTGTCCCTTTGGAGTAATTAATTCTGTAAGTAAATTAGATAGGAGAGTGTTTGTGGTAAAAGGTACATCAATGCACTTGAGTGGACTGTATGAAATATAATGGTGAGTCTACGGCGTAGTGAAGATACCCCAGGTTTGATACCCAACCTCTATATTTAAGATGCCTTTTGATCTTAAAGGACTAGCCATTTGGTAGGTTACTTCAAAAATTCCATCGGTTAAATACGGTTCCTATGGGAATCCTAACTGTTTTACAATTTGTTTGCTCTGAAAAAAGCCTGATTTTTGAATTTCAAATTGATACAGAATTTCTTTTCCCATGGTTTCAAAATGAAATGTTAATAGTATTGTGCCGTATTCACAATTAGAACACACGCGACAGTGCAGTGCGGAGTCCAAAGAATTTAAATTCCAACTTGTTCGAGGAAAAAATCCATGTCGTTCCCTCGGTAATACTTTCTACGTTTTCTTTGCGAAAAAACGCCTTTAAACATTTATTCCTTGAAATCGTTTAGTAGCTTTGTAGACGACGCAGTCATATTAAACGCAATTTACGACGCGCTGAGACAAGAGATGTGATTTTAGTAATAAAAGTTTAAGAACGTCATGGGTGGCCACTTTATTACATAGTCTGTTGGGAAACCTGACTTGATACATATCTATCCATCATATCATCAGCTACTGTAAAATGTGGACACTTAATTACCTAGAATCACAAGCTAACATCTATTTAATTATAGGGCATCGACTCGTCTTAAATCTTTCAAATTATATTGATGGGGTAAAATATATCTATGAGTGTTTTTTTCTTCATCTTCATGGAAAGAGAGTCTACAATTTTCATAAGGTAACTATAAAATTGTATGGCGGTTTACATAAAACTTTCTGTGAATTTTTATTTAAAATCTGTGGAAATATTTTTGAATGTGACATAATTATGGACGGACAGTTGGACATCTTTTTAGGGTTCAGTACCCAAAGGGTATAAACACTAACCCTATTTCTGAGGCGCCGCTGTCCGTCCGTCTGTCTGTCACAGGGCTGTATCTTTTGAATCGTAATGGGTAGACACCTGAAATTTTCATAAAATTTCAATTACTATGGCCTCTATTACATCAAATAATAAAAAATAATATAGTTTAAAATGATAGGGATTCCTCGTACAAGAAACTTGTTTTTTTACTAACCGTCTTGCACAGAGCTGTATCTTATAAACCGTGATAGGCAGACACGTAAAATATGACAAAAATTAATTAAAATTGAATAAAATTAAAGGAGGATAGGAAACGTGTCAACAATACCTACAAACAACATTCTAACTAGTAGGTATCTATAATACATAAAACAACAAATAATATAAATCGGCCAAGTGTGAGTCGTTTTGTTTTGGCTTGTTTATAATTTCCTGATCAATATTTTAAAAGAATTACCTATATTATTTTTTCCTTTCTATTGAATATACAAAATATATTTTGTATGTTTTCTTGTCAATAGGAAGATGTTTATTTCACTTTATAGTAAGAAATTCAAGACATTCCCCCCTGCGGAGTCAACTGAGCTTCTTGTAGACTTTAACTCTTGACACATGCATGCACTATTTCAAACAACGTGTGTATTTTCTGTCATATGTATTGTAATTCGAGCTGTGTGCATTGAGATTTGCTAGAGTAGATACCAAATTATAAGTAAATAAATATTTCGTATTTTGAATGAAAAAAAGAGAATAAATGAACTTACGATAAATATTGAAAACATCTTAGTCGTAGATCGAAATTGTAAAACGTAAATTAAAAAATGTGTTTAGTGAATTAATTAATTTTAAATAACACAAAAGAGGGCGCGCAGAATCGTATGACATTTTACGAATGTGACCGAATGCAAAATAAAGCAAATAAATTCCTTTGACGAACGTTTGTAAGTTTGTAAGTTTGAATCTCTCATACTACGAACCGATTATAAAATTTATTTAACGAATAGAAAGCTACGATATCCCTGAGTGACTTAGGCTTTATTTTATTTTGTTTAAAAATATCCACGGGCGAAGCTGGCGGCAGAAATAAATAATAAACAAATACATAATTAATTAAAGAGTTACAACTCTTAAATAATTTAATGTATTACAGTTTTTTAAATTTTTAAATAAACTTTATTTTTATAAAGTCTATGGTAACAGGAGTGATGCACCACAAGTTTCAACTTTGTATCCTTTAGCAAGGACCCATGACAGATGTCGCCGGCGACTGCCGTTTTACGTGACATAACTGAAAAACACGAACGAAAATATATTTCACATTGAAACTTAATAAAAAATATTTACAGAGCTGACACGCATCTGGTGTCGGATGAAAAAACATTTTGCTTTTTGAAAAGTTCACATATGTTCCAAATGTTAAGTTACCCCCAGTCAATTTTGAATAGATCGACACGGGTATTACTACTATACATACCTTCACGCCTGTTTCCCAAAGGGGTAGGCAGAGAGTATAGAGCGCCACTTCTCTCGATCTTTTCATACTTCTTCTTCTTTCATCCACTTTTAGTATTTGACCTTTTTTTATAAACAACTAGCTTATTGCCCGCTAATACCTCGTGCGCGTTGTATCTATTGGGCTATCATTTGGGTCTATAGAATACGAACAAACAAAGAAACAAACAAACATATATTAATATTACAAAACTTATATTACTTTATCCGAAAGTAATTTTTTTTGGTAGATGAATTTGCAAGATTTCTCTTTTTACTAAAGTAAACACATGAAATCTTTGTAAAATATACAACTTTAAAATTATTATTTCACCTTTAAACCCTTTATTTGCATTTTAATAGGAAAGAAAATATCTAATTACGTGACACGGAAATTAATTATGTTAAAATATTCCTGGCACAGAGATGACGGACGTTTTGTGGACTGTAAAGAGGCCTTATCATAATAGAGAAGGCAACATTCCTTGAATTTAAATAATCAAGAAGGATTAAGGCTCCTCATTAAAATGTTGAATGACTGGATGATAAAATTTGATTTTTTTTACCGAAAATAACACTTTATTTATTTTGACCAGCGAGGTCTTATTTGTAAGGGTTCCTTCACAGCTCCCGAAACCGTGTACGGTCCCAGGGTACCCAGCGGAAGACCAAGTCTCCCTCTTTTAGCCGATGGTATTTGTGAGGCTCTGAGGCTATACCTAACGAGTGGCCAGTTCTGTTGAGGTATATTTAGATGGAAAAGACTAAGTGTGGTTGTTGGATTATGTACATAAGTTTTTAATTATAAAAAAACATTGGTAATTAGCTGGGATCGAACCCGTGGTCTGTCTAGTACCTACTTAATTTTCATTTTTTTTATTTCGTTCTAGATGTGGGAAAAGGATTTTACGGATATTCTCTTCAAACTTTAATTTTATTCCGATTTTTCTGAACTTTACTTTTTTACAACAAAAAGCGTAATTTTAAAATTATTATTTAATATTATATAAAAATTATTTACGAAGCTTTCCTTATAGAACTAGGACTCAGATTAAACTCAACAATCAACAATGGTACAGGTACAACAAATGACCTATAATTTGCAACGATTCCTACCCATTTATTACATACGCAGTGGTATACAAAAAGCTTTTTATAAGGACGTATAATGTAATAACTTTTAAATGAAATTAAACTTCCCAGCCGCTATAAAATAACTAGTTGACAAGCGTACATGCAACTTTACTTAAATGCGCTTGCACCGCCCCTTGTTTGTTTAAAAGCGGACAGGTAGTTCAATGGTCCATACATTATTAATTAATTGTTCACAAATTAAGATCGATAAGAAATCGCAACCATGCTATAAAATAGGGTTAGAAGTTTAGTGATTTAAAAGTGGTAGATTTCTACATAAATTCATATACATACCTATTTTGTATATTCAGAGATAGGTAATTTTTTTAATGTATATTATTTGTGCCTTTCATGTAGTTTGCAATTTAATTAATTTCAGATTCTAGATTTTGAAAATTGATTTAATTTTAATTTACAATGGACAACATTTCATTTTTCGTAAGGTACTAAAATTCGAAAACCGTTTGGAGATTACATGCTAGAAAGCTTATTTTTCATTTTTTTTATTTTTTATATCCTTTAATTTTCGAGTTATTTTAAAAATACTGAAATATTGAAAATTAAGGATTAATAGGTGCCCTAATCTGTGCTAACCCTCTAATTTAAAAATACTAATGTCTGTTGGCAGAGTTGTTAGTTATTGAACTCAGGTGTTGCCTTCTATTAATTTTACCCATTTTTATTCCATTTGAAGCTAAATTAATAATTATTCTTTAAATATAATTATAAAAATACTTCTTTTATATAATATTTTTTGGAAGTTTTGCTATTTTCGAATGGGCTATTACAGGAAATATAATTACGAGTGAAACCGCGGACAAAAGCTAGTATTATTATATACATTATGAATAATGTTGTAGGCGATTTGAGTACAGGCGATATACAGGCGTGTTCATACGGGGTCACCAATATAGAAATTTTTCTATAACGTATACTCTGTGGCTTGACTGACACTATCATTCACTTTCTTTGGGTGACAGTTTATATTTTTAAATTTTAGTCCTAGCTAAGGTTTTTAGTTTATAAGTCCTCAGAATTTATAAAAATTCATAAATAAATTAAAAATATAAAAACTCAACCAAAAATAAAATATAAAAATACGTGTAACTTATTTTTTAATATATTTTTAATTAAAGTAACAAAAATGGGTGATTAAAAAAATGAAATGTTGTCCATTGTCCTTCCTTATTTAGACGATGACGTTTTTGAGGTTATATAATAAAAACGAGTGGCCAGTTCTGCTGAGGTATGTTGAGATCAAAAATTTTGTCAGATTACGTAGGGTTTCCTTGCTAGTTAAAATTTAATGTTAATTACTTAGAATTCCTTTTACTTTATATTACAAAAGAGCTTGAAAAATGTTTGTGCCTCTAAGTAAAATGAAAAATTCTAAAAGCAACAGACAAGAAAATACCGAAGTCGATCTAATTAGTTACATTTAAAAGTGTTTCCCTGTACGCCTTACGTTGGCATCACAGCTCCGGAATTCCAATCCTTTAATCTTCGGCCGACAAATTCTGCCAAATCCGGATCCGAGGTTATTCCGAAAGCATTTTCTAGAGTGCTCTAACAAGAGAAGAATCTCTCGGGATGCTCAGCTTTTCTACTGTATTGTTCAAAACTTTACGAAATGCACTAAATTTTATATTGTGCATAGGTAGGAACTTCTTCACCTCAATTAAGTTTTTTTTTGCAATACGGCTCCTTTCACCCGATGGTATTTGTGAGGCTATACCTAACGAGTGGCCGGTTCTGTTGAGGTATATTTAGATGTAAAAGAGTTTTCGTCCGACTATGCACATTAGTTTTTAATTACAAATACCCGTACATGACCGGGATGGAACCGTGGTCCGCCTAGTTAATACCAGACGTCTTAACCACTAGGCCATTCGGCCTCTATATTTATTTATTTATTAACATATTCAGACAAAAAGTTCCTAGGAAGAAAATTACACATACCTAGTCATTTTGTGTAATTTTTTAAAAGTAGAAAAACAATCGGTTTAGAAATTGTGCGGTATAGAATTTGTCAATTAAATCTGATTTTTTAATATACTAGCTTCGCCCGTAGAGCCCATACCATATATTAACTTTCATCTCCGGTCTTCAGTTCATACAAAAAATCCAAAGAATAACAATCTCAATTTTCACCGAATTTTCCAATCTTAACAAATTTAGACATTTTTCGGTTCACATGCTTCATAATATGCCTCTAGATACTTAGGTACATAAATCATAGTATACATACAATCTTAAGTAGGTATAGATTGAATAAGATTCAGTCCCACATATCGAATGAGTAAGGATAGGGTAGGATCGTTTACAATGAATTGATATAAATCGCCTTACTGCAATCCATCTTCTTTAAGCCCATGGCAATATACCTCGATAATGGTTGAACGACATCCATCTCTATCTGATTCGAAACAAACAAAGGTTTAGATCGACTTTTCTAAATGCTACTGGGTCACTTTAGAAGTTAATGATAAAATCGATGTCACTGCTTTATTTGTAAGAAAAACTTATGTAGGTACTCGGAATAAAAATATTAGAGCCTGCTCTAGGTTCCAGGAAAATATTAAAAAAAAATTACTAGCTACCCAGCTTTTTCTGAAATGTTTGTCACATTTGTCACAATTGATTCCGAAGAATTTCCGGAATAAAAAATAGCCTATGTCACTTTAGGCTCTTCTCATGTTCATCCGTTGCTCCGTTTTTGCCTACAAGAAGGACAAACAAACATACTGTCTTAATTATTCTTTCTTTTTCAAGTCAACTCAAAGCCATTACCTACAGTAATACATACGTAGGTGCGTCGGTGACCGAGTGGTTAAGACGTCTGGTATTAACTAGGCAGATCACAAGTTCGATCCCGGATCCCGGCCATGTACCGATGGGTTTTTATAATTGAAAACTTATGTACATAATCCGATAAACCACACTTAGAGGCTTTTCCACCTACATATACTTCAACAGAACTGGTCATTCGTTACTCACAAATACCATCGGCTAAAAAAAGGTAGACTTGGTTTTCCGCTGGGTACGCAAGGCAACTCGTGACGATATAAAAATATATATGCTCTTAGTAAAATATAAGAACAACAATTCAGCCGTGTTCTTAGTTGATGGTTATTAACGATAAACCGTAGAAAGCTTACAGTCTAATGAAAAGGTTTGCCCATAATTACATGCAATATAGTTAATATTGTGTGGAAATATTCTTTCAATACCTTTAATCCAGATAAACGTTAATCGGCCGTGTAAGTAAATAAGTAATTTAACAAATCTGATTTTAAGTGGTGCGGTGGCAGGGACCTCGTAATCTGTGCTCGGATCAAATTAACTTATGCGCTCCCCACAGTTTATTTAAGGATAATAGCTAGCAAGTAGGAGACGTAAGGGTACCGTCAGCAGAATATACGCGGTTCCTTGTGCGTTTTGGCAGATTAGTGAAATGTAGAGGCAATTGGGGCAGCGGAATTGATGCCATGCGGGCTGTTAACGATATTGATTTGTATGTAACGTAAAATTTGAAGTGGGTTTAATAAAAGTTTTATTATTATCTATCTTTATGTTTGTTAGCACTTTTTTTTAAAGAGCAACCTATTGTTTTACTGGGCAGAAAATACGTCATTACTGTCATACAATTATGTAAAAGTTGTAAGAAAATTCCTTACTCTTCTTTCCTTGGTGTACAATCTATTATTGTTTATTTAAAAACATTTGAAACAATGTAAACTTGTTATCAATTTTCCTCTGATCATGTCGTGGGATTTTAGTAAGTTAATTCTAAGATGTTTTTTTTTTCACGGGTTGCCTTATAGCTCTTGAAACAGTGTTATCGGTTATCCCAGCGAAAGAAAGTCTCCCTCTTCAAATAAACCAACTTGTTTTGCCTTCCGCCCACGCACAGAGATGCGGCGTTGTCGTACTATTTGTTACGTGCCTCGGTACCCGGTAGCAAGCAGTTCGTTCACAAATTAATTGCTCTTATAAATCCCACCGATGGAGAATCGCGCGATTATATCCCAATAAAACATTAGGAGATATTGTAAACTTACTTTAAAAGTCATGCAGATTCTGTGAAAATTACCGTTTTGATAAATCATGATTATAAAGTGCTTCATCGGTTGAAATTGTTGAATATGGTTTTTATTTAAGTTCAATGTTAGTTTTAATTTTTTTAGTTTTAAATTTTAACCCAGGGAGGTTAGTTTTAATTATATCCCTGCATTTTTTTATACAAATTTTTAGTCGATCAATGTCGGGAATGAAACCCAGGACATGCTTCTTAGGGTGAATTACAATTTTAGCCTTTTAGAAGCAACTTAAAAAAATCTAAGTACCTATCTAACCTTTTGATTTCGTCATTGACTAGCTAATCATAATTAGGATCAACTAGGAACGCTTCATAGGTAAATAAGGTAATGTAATTTAAGGCTGCCGTATGCATTAGTTGCAAATACTTATCTAAAATTTAAAAAAAATTACACATTGACTTCTGATTTTAAATCTGATGTGATACTAAAAAGTATCTATCCTTTTATTCCAAGAGGGGTAGGTAGAGACAATCGAATGTAATTTTTTTAGATCAATGATCCTGACATACCTATTTCGTTTCTTTATATTCATCATACCTTTCATACATGCTTGGCGATTGTCTGTACTTTTAACACTTCCATCGATCAATATTTTTTATTTGTTCAATAAAGTACACCTAGGTAGTCCTCCGACAGCATTTCCTTTCACTTCAGCCATATAAACCTTTTTAGTCAATCTTTCATCTTTCATTCATTCAACGTGTCCAAACCAGCGTATACTACTTTTCTTAATTTTAGTGACAAAATCATCTTTCACTCCGCATTCTTCTCTAATGACATCGTATAACAATTAATTGGGTTAATATCAACCCTAAACTGCGCGGAGGTGAGTCGTAAAAAATACTTCAAAAAATTGTAAATATTTTTCTTTAACTTCGTATAACGCAAACAAATATATATCACTTAGTTACGACTCTAAATTGACATAAACGAATTTTATGTGAACATATTTTCAGTCTAGACTAAAGTTATTCAATAATTCATATACTTCCAAGCTTTAACCTACAAGGGTGCGGTAGCCTTAAGGGATCATTTTCCGACGATCCGTATTTCGACACAGCAGAGGCATGCGAAATTACTCGTTGTTTGATAATAGGTAATATTGCATGCTCTTTGATGCCCTTATATGGTATATTGGATAGTCGACGTTTTCATGGGTAATATCAGTACTCAGTCATGCGAGGAATTTACTACTAAAACGTTGTTTGTGTTTGATTTGTAATGAAATTTAACACTTTTTGTAAGTTAGTATATGCTACTAAGTCAATAATAATCTAATTATAAATGCGAAAATTTGATTGCATTCACGCCTCAATGGCTTAAGGACCGTTACTCTCAGTCATCTTTTATCTGTCAAAAATATGGCAAATCTCAGTTAATCCTGGAAAGGTGAGTTTATTTATACAACATTTCCTTACCACACAGTTGATAGTTATTATTTTAAATTGGATTGAGCCATGGTTGTTTTTAAAACGAGCATTACTTTTGCGTTTTGGAAACTATGGCTAATTAGAACTCTTCATAATGAAAATATGTCTTAATCCAATTAAAAATAATAACTAGCAACTGTGTGGAATGGAAATGTTCTGTAAATAAACTTAACTTTCCACTGAGATTTGCTATATTTTTGACAGTTATAAGATTACCTTGACCAACGGCCCTTAACGGATTTTGACTAAAGTCGGAGGATTTTATCCCGTGATTATTTATGTTCTATGTACTATGGTGGAACCGCGGTCAAAAGCTTATAGTTAATGAATAATTTTAAACGATTTTATTAATAAACTAGCGATAACCTCCTACTTTATATGGGTTAATTAAAAGATAAATGAAATATCTAAATAAATTTTGAATATGGGGTATAGCAGCATACTTATTGTTTTGTTGTAAGTTTCATAAATTTTTATTCAGTCGTTGCGATTTTTTTTAATTTTTTTATATGTTAGAATTTCCATTATATTTTCGCAATCTTTTTTCCAAATTCTCCTATCTATAGCATGCACACTCCCTAAAGACTTGTCTACCTTTGCATCTTAGAAAAAGAAATGCAAACCCATAGCGATGGTTTAGTTTATCAAAGCCACTCGTGCGTGAATCACCCCAACTGGAAGGGTTTTTACTTTGGCCGCAGAAAGTTGCATAAATTTGGAGACAAGCAAAGTGGGTTCGCGTGTTTCGTGCACGTGACTCTATTTCATGAAATCCTGGTGGATTCTTCCTGACTACTAAACTTTTAACGCTAAGCAAATCTTCGGGGCTTTGCAACTGGGACCAAAGTAGAAGCGTAATGTCGTTACTGATACGAGTAAATTTGTGTACAAACTTTTTAACCCCTGAGGCAAAAGAGAAGGGTGTTATAAATTTTAAATACTTTGTCTGGTTGTATGTCTGTCTTTAGCATCGTAGGTACAATTTTCGTTACGCGTAAGGTGTTAACTCTTTATATAAAATACAGATGGCGCTAGCGTACATACTTACAACATTATTTAAGTATTGCATGGGTTTGGGCCATTGGGCATGGGCTTTGCAACTGGGACCAATGTAGAAGCGTAATGTCGTTACTGATACGAGTAAATTTGTGTACAAACTTTTTAACCCCTGAGGCAAAAGAGAAGGGTGTTATAAATTTTAAATACTTTGTCTGGTTGTATGTCTGTCTTTAGCATCGTAGGTACAATTTTCGTTACGCGTAAGGTGTTAACTCTTTATATAAAATACAGATGGCGCTAGCGTACATACTTACAACATTATTTTAAGTATTGCATGGGTTTGGGCCATTGGGCATGGGCTTTGCAACTGGGACCAAAGTAGAAGCGTAATGTCGTTACTGATACGAGTAAATTTGTGTACAAACTTTTTAACCCCTGAGGCAAAAGAGAAGGGTGTTATAAATTTTAAATACTTTGTCTGGTTGTATGTCTGTCTTTAGCATCGTAGGTACAATTTTCGTTACGCGTAAGGTGTTAACTCTTTATATAAAATACAGATGGCGCTAGCGTACATACTTACAACATTATTTTAAGTATTGCATGGGTTTGGGCCATTGGGCATGAGTCTATGGCGTTTAATAAATAATAAGCCAAAGAAGTTTTACTTCTTACGATTTTTTATTTATATGCGTTGCAATGGCTAGAGCGTTAGTATTGAAACCTAAGGTCCTGGGTTCAAACTTAAACACCAATTTTCTTTAATGTCTTCATACTGCAGAAGAAGTGACACAACGCATGGGCATCTCGCTAAGTGTAGACATTATTAGCAGTAGGTATTACTGGCTACACCGCAAACTGTGATTGCGTGATGTTCTTTATAATGCCATTATAGGCTTAATGTGACAATGCCCACATTTAGTTAGATGGATAATATTAACCAGAATATGTAGATGAGACTAGACCTGTCACTACTTATATAAAACTATTATTTTCAGGAGCAGTGCGGTATTACGTTAACTAATTAATAAAAAAAAATATTAAAAGTTAATAAAAGTATGCCTTATCATTTAATTACTTTTTAATAAGTGTATTTGATATAAAATGTAATTGATAATTTTGATGTGTACTAAATGTACTAAGTATAATTAATTGTCTTGACTAAATGTTGCATGTATGTATGTATTTAAAATGTTAATCTAAGATGTTGTTATTAAATAAATAAATTTATTTTATTTAATTTATTTATTTTATGGCACATACACATGGCTAATTTGTACATACATTCAAAATATTGTTAGATTACCTAGTCAAATCCAAGTTGTGAGCAAAAGTTGTTTCATAAGTAAAACTGTATTTATTTTGGTAGTGGGTAGACTAATTAAAATTGTTGCGGTGTTATAATGATACAGCATTTTTAAATGAACATAAATATATTTTCTAGTAAGTCAAAATTAACATGAAAATTAGCTTTTAAATCTATATTATGAGTGACATTTTATTTCTTTTCACATGTCCGTAGACATACTCCCCGACCTTGGCAATATTTGCCAAGACCAGAATTCAGGTTTCGCTTGCCACTGGCAGTGGGCAAAATTTGGAAAATGCCCGCCGCACAACTGCACCTCCCGCTGTGGCGATGTCAGCTACCCTGGCTACTCCATCCTTGCCCGGATGGGTCGCTATTATCCGCCCCAAACTCCAATTTAGGGCCGGCTGGTTTTCTTCTTTTATTATCACCATGTCTCCCTTACGCAGCTCGCCTTTATTTGTCGTCCATTTAGATCGAGTTTGCAAATTAGAAATATATTCTTTTGACCATGGCGTCCAGAAATGTTGCCGCATCTGTTCGACTCGTTGATAATGTGTGAGACGGTGTGCCGGGCAGTTTGCAAGATCTTCATGGACTGGTGATGTCAGTGGACGACCAACCAGGAAATGAGCCGGAGTAAGAGGATAATAGTCGTTTGGATCAGTTGACAAGGGCGTTAAAGGACGAGAGTTCAGTACAGCTTCAACTTGCGTTAACACTGTGCTGAACTCTTCAAAAGTTAAATGTGCGTTACCTACAACACGTCGCAGGTGGTGTTTGCAACTTTTAACTCCTGCTTCCCAAAGACCACCAAAGTGACTAGCGTACGGGGGTATCATTCGAAACTTAATACCTTGTGCTGTTGCGTAACCTTTAATATCATCTGCACAGGTATCAAGAAATTTTGAAAAGTCATTCATTACACCGACAAAGTTCTTTCCATTATCAGAAAATATTTCAGCTGGCTTTCCTCGGCGAGAAATGAATCTTTTCAATGCCAGCAAATATGCGTCTGAAGAGAGATCACTAACCAATTCTAAATGAATTGCGCGAGTTACAAAACAAATAAACAAACAAATATATGATTTTACCGTTTTAGCTCCCCTCCCTCTTCGATTAAGTATGAACACTGGCCCGGCATAATCAACACCGCAATGTAAAAATGGAAATCCAGGATCAAGTCGCTCCAGTGGCAAATCGCCCATAATAGGAGTAGCTATCTGACCACGTAATCTAACGCACTTGACACATGTATGAACTATCTTTTTGGCAAGAGTTGTACCACCTACAGGCCACCAAGTTTCTCTTACTGCATATAGGAGAGCTTGCGGACCTGAATGTAATAGTCGTCCATGCTCATGACGAAATAATAGAAATGTGAAGTAATGTTTACCCGATAGCAAGATAGGATGTTTTTTATCTATGCTAAATTCATTAGAGTTTCTAATACGGCCACCAACTCTAATCAAATCATTTTTATCAATATGTAAATTCAATTTTGATAAGTGAGCGTCACGTATACTTTGCCCTTTCAATAGTAAATCGCGTTCGCTAGTAAAAGATTCTTGTTGACACAGCCTAGCGAGTGTGAATAGTGCTTGTGACAACTCCGACACTCCTAAGTCTCCTAACAGTTTATCATTGTTGTTGCGAATATTATAAATAAATCGTAAAACATAGGCTGTAGCGCGATGCATGCGATTGAACTGTGAGAATCTGTGAAAGGGAAATAGTGTGTCTTGTGGAATGTGTGCTAATATATAATTATGTACATCATTTGATTTGATATCGGGTAACTCTAACTTTGTGTATATGTTATCGCCTGAACACTGAAAGTATGGGTCTTTTAAAAACATAGGACCATCCCACCACAATCTGGAGTCAATTAGTGAGTCTAAATGCTGACCTCGTGAGATTAAGTCAGCTGGGTTATCTTTGCCGTTCACATGACACCATGATCCCTTCTTGGTAAGGTCTTGTATTTCTGTTGTACGATTCTGAACAAAACATTTGAGTAAGTTAGATGACATCTGCAACCAACCCAAAACTATCATTGAATCGGTCCAGAACACAACTTTATCAAACTTAGTGCGAAGAGATCTGACTATTTTGTGATATAAACGCGAGCCTATCAACGCGCCGCATAACTCTAATCGAGGTATAGTTATAGAAGGTTTAATTGACGCTACCTTACCTTTAGAACAAAGCAATTTAACACTTATTTTATTATTATTATCGATCGTACGAATATATGCACACGCGCCGTACGCCACCTTAGATGCATCCGTGAAAATGTGCAATTCTACGCGTACATGATCGACGCACATTACATACCGTGGTAATGTAATCGAATTTAAAATAGATAAATTATCTACAAACCTAGCCCAGAGGTGCATGACGTCATCAGGTACTGGTACATCCCAATCAAGTTTCAAAACCCATAATTTTTGTAATAATACCTTAGCAATTGTGATAAAGGGGCTCAATATTCCTAAGGGATCAAAAATTTGCGATGCACATGACATGATTGTACGCTTAGTAATGCGCGTAAGTATGTGTTCCCTTTTCGTGTGAAAGTGTAACTCATCAGTGGTGTTGTACCAACCTAAACCTAGGGTTTTGCTATGTGCATGCTCACCGAGTGATAAGTTGTGTGACTGTGGCGACAGATTATCGCAATTGAAAATCCATTTTCGCAAATGAAAACAACCTGATTGAAGCACTGCAGATGTGCCGTCACAGATCTCTTTCAACTTAGCTTTAGTGGCTGCCCCGCATATCAGATCATCTACATAAAAATCTTCTCTGATAGTTCTCGCAATGACAGGGTCAGCGGTCTCCTCAGCCAACTGCTTCAAACATCTGCAGCTTAAATATGGAGCTGAAGCAGTGCCATAAGTTACTGTGTTTAACTGATACATGCCAAGAGGATCCGAAGGCTTCTCGCGCCACAGAATAAGCTGTAACTGTCTCTGTGATTCATCGATCAACACCTGACGATACATTTTTTCTATATCCGCACAAGCTACGTACCTATTCTCCCGAAAACGCAACAAGATCTCAATTAAATCTCCCTGAATAGGAGGACCTACGAGCTGTAAATCGTTCAGAGATTGACCTGTGCTTGACTTAGCACTTGCGTCAAATACCACTCTAAGTTTGGTTGTAGTAGCATGGTCGCGATATACACCATGATGTGGCATAAAATAATGAGATTTATTTACATTATGAATTCGACTCATGTGACCTAGCGATATATACTCGTTTATGAAATCGCAGTACATTTTATTATATACTGAATCTCGTTCTAAGCGTTTTTCCAATGAGTAGAAACGTTTTGCCGCTATAGAATAAGTATCACCTAAAGTGTCAGGAGGTATTTTAAATGGTATACGCACAGAGAATCTTCCGTCAGCAACACGTGTTGTTGTCTTTACGAAATGATCATCACACGCACTCTTACTATCGTCATCTAATCTACCTAACCTTTTATCATTAGGTAATTCTTCGATTTCCCAAAATCTGCGTAACTGATTATCTATTAACTGTAAACAATCGTTTTGGTCCTGCTGGGCATAGTTACATTGACTATGTTTTTGGTTTAATTGAAAAACATGGATAGGACCTGAAATAATCCAACCCAACTTGTTATTTATAAGAAATGGGCCATTTCTCAAGCGTAGTTTACCTTCATTTAAAATGTGCCAAAATATATCAGCGCCTAATATTATGTCTATAGGTTGACTCTTATAGAATGTAGGATCGGCTAATTGTATATTCTGTGGAATGCAAAACAAATTTGGATTAATATTAATTGAAGGCAAATTCGATGTTATACTAGGTAGCACCAAACACTGAATACGCGCGGTGAAACTAGTGTTAGGTGACATCAAGTCGATATTGCACGTCTGTGTGGATTGAGTGACTATATTACCGACACCTTTGATACTTTGAGTGGACTGTATAAGTTGTGTTTTTAATTTGTTGCATAATGACAACGAAATGAAGCAGCGCTCACTGCCGCTGTCAAGGATCGCGCGCACTTTATGAAATTCACCTGAACTATCTGAAACTTCTATAATAGCAGTCGACAACAGTACAGGTTGCACAAGAGACGACTGTGTGTCTTGATTATTCTCATGTGCATTATGTGTGTGTACCTGATTCATGTGTCCACTAGACTTGTGCGAATTAATGATAGATTCAGATTTACGTACAGTGGCGGTATTACTGAATTGGCCCGAGTCCGACGCTTGTGTTACGTGCGAACTCGATGACAAAAAATTGACAGTATTTTGTGTGCCATTCTTTACCAATTCGACATCTCCGCCCTCACAAAGTAGTGAGTTGTGCTTCTTTTCACATTTCCTACACGGTCCGAACCTACAATTTGCAAATGTGTGTCCGGAACGTAAGCAGTTTCGACACATGTCCTTATCCTGTACAAACTTATTCCTATCTTGCACATTAAGATCAAGGAACATTTGACAAGAATATACAGGGTGTTTTGCGCTACACATTGGACATGTGAAACTTTTCTGAGCATATTGGATTGTAGGTTTGGTCAGTTTGGCTCCCTGCTGTTTGTCAGTGACGACGTTACAATGTACCTTATTTGTAATACATTGTAATGTAGTGGATTTTTGCGAATTAAACCTCATTTGTGACACTGACAAAGTTTCCAAAATGTCTGCCCTATCCCTTAAAAATTTTAGCATATTATCTACCTTAATAATTAACTTAGAATCGCCGGGTTTTGGAGACAACCCACTCTTATGCTGTTCCCACTCGCGCTCTGTGGTGGTGTCTAGCTTAGTGGTAATCAAATAAATGATCAATGTATCCCACTGGTCGGTAGGTTCGCCCAAGATTTTCAATGCTCTTAAGTTTTTTAATATCACATCTATGAGTTTCCTAATTTGTACTGGTGATTCTTTAGTTAAATTTTGCATTGAAAACAAGGCTCTCACATGGTTATTAATCAACAATCTACTATTATTGTACCTTTTAAGCAGAAGCTCCCACGCAACAATATAGTTATTTGCGGAAAATTCAACAGAATCGATTACTAACTGTGCGTTACCCTTAAGAGAAGATTTCAGGTAGTGAAATTTTTGGATGAAACTAATTTCATTAGAGTGGTGGACTAATGCTATATAAGTGTCGCGGAACTCTAGCCAGTGTTCATACGAACCGTCGAATGTCGGTAAGGAAATAGTAGGCAGCTTTATTGACTGCAAATTATTATTAGAAGTTGGTCCCTCAATGATCTCTTCAGCTATCATGCACTGAGCAAGAGCAAGTATGGCGTAATATTCAATTTCAAATGACTCGCGAGCCTCATATTGTAATGGCATATTATTCTCCTCGGTCAAAGCTTCTATATTGTCTTGCAGACGATTAAATTGGCCATACAGACTCTTTGCCCCTTGCATTCGCAATCTCACCTCAGCACGCTGACTTACTGACAATGTCAATCCATGCAAGCTTGAAATAAATTTCTTCAGGTGTGTTAGTCTTGCTTTGACAGCGCCTCTCTTCCTATTGAGGACTTTAACTGTGTCTATAGAGTCATCATATTCCCCATCGTCGGCGTCGCTATTAGTCATCTTGGTGGTCATAGTACTACAACTTTACGTTTAAATATTAATAATACGCATCTACCACCAACAACGTGCATAGTCCGCGATAACTAAAATAAAATAAAATATTAAAAGGAAAGAACATAATTTTGATCTGGTTGACCGTCTCACCAAACACCAAATCCAATGTCATTAATGCCTTGTGCGCTTCAGGTCATATATCATTTATTGTTATTCATTAGGTATCCATAGGTCGCTGGTTCATCATATTCGGCTCCGATCGACCAAATGTTGCGGTGTTATAATGATACAGCATTTTTAAATGAACATAAATATATTTTCTAGTAAGTCAAAATTAACATGAAAATTAGCTTTTAAATCTATATTATGAGTGACATTTTATTTCTTTTCACATGTCCGTAGACAAAAATTTTCAAAGTTTTTGTTAAACAGTTATCAGTCACTGCCCTGCCAAAATTCAACAAACTCTCTCAGTCAAAAGCTAATCTCCGTGAGATTCCAGTAACAATTAAGATAAACTCGATTATATTAAATTGTAACCAAATAAAGCTTAAATAGACAAGAAAAATTAGATTTTTACTTTAAAATCTTTAAATTAAAGTTAATCCTTTCACACGTCGTAGTTATATATGTCGTAGGCCGATCGTAGAATTCAGCCATTTCATGATATGGCCAACTAATATCTGCCATATCGTTAAATAATTAGCGTTTCTCAATTTATCAGACCTCCCTGGGCTATATCATTGCTTTGATTTACATTTTGTATGAATTCAACGATATGGCGGATTTTAGTTGGCCATATCATGAAATGGCGAATTCTACGATCGGCTTACAACATATATAAGAAGTAGTTAAGAATCCGACTCACACGCCTACAATGTAAATTGGACGTTATCTTTGTATGATGCCACTTGTCAGAGGAAATATTTACAAAACACGGCATTACCGCTCCGTCTTTGACAGCCATTCTGAGATAAAAACCTAAGATTAACACTAATTAACTGGCATTACATTGGGCCGTAGTAAATTAAGAATGCCGATTCTTTAGATCTGTAACTTTGTTGAAAAAGTGAGGAAATACCGAAGTTAAGTGTTTCTTTAAGTTACGGATTTTTGACTGCCTTCTTGGTTTATTTTGAACAAAGTTTTTTGGGCTGGATTGGTGTTCTTCAATATATTTTATCTACTCTTATATCGTAAAGTCTCTATTACAAAATCAATTTATACTACATAATGTTTTATTTACACGCGTCTGTAATATGTCAAACTTCGATACTATAATGTATTATAGTACCGAAGTTTTCATACAAAAACGATATCGTAATGTTTTGTTTTTTTAAATGCAGAAAGGGCAGAGGGTTTTTTTTATACAGCCACATTAAACTCTATGAAAAAATCGACACGCGCTAGTCCGAGTTACTTGACAGTTAACGCGCATGCGCACTAATGCGCAATAGGTAGCTAACAGCGGTTTACCGCCAATTTGTCGATTAAGAAAAATATCTTGGTTCAATTTGTTTTGTACTATTGCATGGGATTAGATAAAGTAGCGTATGAACGGGCACATAACTTGAAATTAAAACACTGGTGGATGCTATTAAAAAATTCGGCTTCGCCTCAAATACCACTTGTGTTTTAATTACCCCTATTATGATCCCATATCATAAACTACTATTATGATGTGGCAACATTAGGTACCATAATGTTACTCTGCGACCACTGTCAATCACTTTGAATAAGATAGACTGTGACTTTGAAAAAACTCCATTATGGGAGCATGGCATGGCAGGTAATGTTTGTAAATTTGGATGTAGGGGGTAATCACTCAAACTTTTGAACCGATTCTAAACATTCTTTCACGAATAGAAAGCTACGATATTCCTGAGTAAATAGGCTATATTTTATTTTGTTTGAAAATATCCACGGCGGAAATCGTAAATATTGTACAAACATTGAAAATAAACAGTCTTTAATTGACAATCCAACAATGAATAAAAGTTTGACTATAAGGACATAAATAGGCCAGTAACCGGCAGAGGGCGCTCTCGGTTCACTTTCATTGCACACATTTTAAATCTTGATCTGCATTGACGGCAATTAAGTATTAACGTCCATCAGAATCGTAGTAAATGGCATTAGATTTTCCTATCTACACCTCCTAACATAAAGAGTTTGATGACATAGATGGGTTGAACACGCAGTATACTTCGGAAAACAGAGCTTTGTAAGTTTTTTTCTTTACGGTTTGCCTTACTGTACCGTGCTTTTAGCATATGGTATTTGTCAAGCTATACCTAACGAGTGGCCAGTTCTGTTGAGGTATTAAGATGGAAAAGCCTCTAAGTGAGGTTTGTCGGATTTTGTAGGTACATACGTTTTTAATTATAAAAAATAATGAAAAATCTAACATGTTCAATAAGTTGATATGCAAGTGAAATTATTACTTACTTTGAATTTCAAATATTTTCTCAAACTGTTTTTTTAACTTGCATAAAGTCTTAAATTTTACCCTTCAATATTTGAATCAACATTAAAACAATCTTCTAACTGGCTGGCTGGCTAATGTGTCCCTAGTCATACTGCAAGACATAAACACCTTGATGGTTCATTCTGACATTTCCTAAGCATCACATGAACAAATCGGCGTGTGTGAGAAATAAAGTGATATTCAAGTCGTGCATCCATTTCAAATAAAGATCAAACCTCAACTTAAATAGTAACAAAGGGAACCATTCCCGGTAACAAACTAACGAAGCCAGTTAACATAACAATATTCGTGTTTCGGTCGTGTTGTTGCGACACGAGTACCTCGGATTGTTCTTAAATAACTACGAGGGTTTTATGTAAATGATCCCCTCAGCTGTACTGTGTCGAGCGGGGCCTGGGGGTGTGTGTTGTATTAAAAACTCTTTGTTGGTCCGTCTAGTTAGGGTTGCCAGCTGGATGTATTTTGGAGTGTGAAGGAAGTGGTAATTTTAATTTCTTCTAATCTTTGCTTTTGTATTAAAATCAGAATACATTTAGTGTTAGTGGTAGTTAGATTATGTTTGTTAATTTTTGGAAAAAATGTAATTTACAAATATTTTTGATCGAAAAAAATATCTAAGAAAAACTACTTACTTCTAATAAATAAAAATTAAATACTGGTCATTGGTAAAGCGCTTCACTTCTATTCTATTCTATTTTTTGTGTTATGGCTCCATCAGGGTTTTGATGATTCCGCCAATGTCAAGTATTATTAATTGATTAATTAATCACATACTAATCACAACTATCACAGCGTGGACGAGATTAAACCGGATTCCCCATCATGACACGACGGAACGAGTGCGTTGGTAGAAAACGGCTGGACAGATTTGGCATTTTTTTAATGGTTGTAATAGTGCGAACAAGGTTTTTAGGAAAAGAAAAATTGGAAATGTTGCCAAAAAAATTGGAAAAGTTGGGAAAAACGGAAACTTTTTCTATGAGATTTTTGGATGAACTCAAGACCATAATTAGGTTAATATGAGCTCCACGGGCGAAGGCGGGGCGGAAAGCTATTTGATAATATTTATTAATTGAATACTTGCTCCTGTGCTGACGCCATTATTCCTTTATTTACATTTAATTAGTTTTGAAATATTAACATAACGCATGGCAAGGCAAAATACCTTAACGAAGCTTTAATACTACACATGCCTTAGAAAACATTTATGTATTAAATTACACGTTACTAAGTTGTAGTATAAAATAAAATATAAGAGAACCCTAACTTACAAGGTCTGTAATTTTGTACGAACACAATGCCCATTGTGAAGGTATAAAAATTGATGCAGTTTCGTCTCTAACTTACATTGTGCGAAATTTTTACTGTGCCTTGTAAAGGACATCATTCACGTCGCTGTCCCATGCAACTTTGTAAATAAGTACTGGTACATTAAAGTCATGCTTTTTATTTCAGTTTTTAAATGTCCAAAGCATTCTTACATATTTCGTTAATTGAAAAGAACTTTCCGAATTGCGTAGTTTTAAAAATAAGTTGATTTATTCGTGTGACATTGTAAAGTGGAACAATCCTCCATATTCGGTACTACTTGCACTCTAGAACTAATGTACTGTTAGGACTTGAAAGCACACAAATTTAATAGGCTTGCCACCTGTTCTTTTTAATATGAGCAACTCACTCAATGTGGACAGTAGTCTGTAGTAGTAATTTGGATGCCATTACTATACATATAAAAAAATGCTGTTCGTTGGTAAGCGGATCACTTGTGAATGGGTTAACCGATTTGGCTAGTCTGAATAATGTTTCTAGGGAAAGAAAAATTGGAAAAGTTGCCCAAAAAAATTGGAAATTTCGGACAAAATTGGAATTGCTGTTTTCTATGGGATTTTTGTATGAACTCAAGACCATAATAGGGGATGAAAGTTAATATGGGCTACACGGGCGACATCGAGGCGGAAAGCTAGTACAACATACAATGTCTAGGTACTAATAATAATCAAAGAACATGAAGGAAAATAAATGATTTTTAAGTTTTATATAGTAACCTTTGTCCTGCACCTGTCACGCAGGAATAAAACCAGTTAAATGGAAGATTGGAAGTATAGTTGATTCGTCAAGGTTGAGTTAACCCTTATTAACCTCTCCACAGTTGGCACAAGAAAGCGAACAATTTGCGGTAATTTGTTTGTTGATGCTAATTTTAAAATTAACTTCGTGAAACAAGCGTGCTTTCTCGGACCACCTTAGTCGAGGGCCCCATACGTAGTTTCTACGCTATATCACGTTTATTCATTGCGTTATTTGCTATTGTAGTACGGGTAAGGGGTCAAACGCCATTATTTACTGTTGTTTTGAAAATTTCAATTTGATTGACGATGTGAGGTTAAATGGTTTCGCGAAAGGGAAATGTCAATCATAGTAAATTGGAAAGTGATTCTACTGTGCTGTTTGGTTTCTGTGCGAATATATTCAAGACAGGCGCATCGCCGCGGTTTCTTTGTCTTCATTTAGCGAGTTTCAAGCCTGTGGCTGAATTTTTAATGACACTAGACAGAGCAGAATAATGTGGTGAATATGATACTAATACTCTCCATAGATGTTGTTTCCGAAGTGGTGGTTACATAATTTTATGACGTTTAAAGAGTGAAGTTTACTTCCAAATCAACATCTATGCGACAGTTTGTTTATTTATTTTGTCCTTCTTTATATAGCAACTGAGAGCAACGTATTAACGTGATTTTTTGTACAGGCTTTTCCGTTTAAACTTATACCTCAACAGAACTGGCCACTTTGGTCTTGTGCTGGGCACCCTGGGACCATAACACTGGAGCTGTAAGGCGATCCGTGAAGAAAAACAGAAAGATAGTTGGAAAGTCAAGAAAATACCTTATTCCCTAGGGTTTTTTAATGAAAACTTTCATAAACAACTCCTGTACCGGTGCGAAGTCGGGGTGAGTCGCTCGTTTTGAATAAAATTATTGATTTGGACGATATTTTGAAGAAGTTAAATAAGGCATTGACTCCTAAAAGGTATTATTCCTTAGATTTTTGTCTTTGAACCTGAAGTTTCTTGTTTATAAAATAATGTAGATTTATGGCTTCATATTCCCTTTATTTTGAAATTTTATTTCAATCTTCCTTGTGCTTTTTCGTAAACCAAACAACTATAGATCATGCCTGATTATGATGAGATACAAGAACAGTCTCCACATTTCCTTGTTCGCATGTATAACGAAAAACGGGAAAAGAGAGTCCTGGAATTTTTAAGAAAGTGCAATTTATATTAACGATCACATTTCAGATAATACGTAATTCCTATAAGTAAACCTACACATGATACATCAGACAAGAAAGAAATGAATAAATGCAACAATGTTGCACATTTGTTCACGCGACGGATTCAGAGGCGCTCATTCAATTAAGACATTTTGACATTGCATAATTTATTTTTCACTAGCGACTTGGACTGGCAGCACCCAGGTCCAATTGAGTTTTGCACTTTTACACAAGATGAACCTGCGTAATGGAACAAATTATCTCGATTCATAATATTCATATCTGCCAAGGCACCACCTATTCCAAAAAGAAAATCCTTTCAAATTGACATAAAGGCTGGCATTCGTCCAATCCGGTCCACCGAAACCGACCACAGACTCGTCCAATTCTTGTAACGAACGGTCCGCCTAAATCATCCGGCGGCCGGAATGGGAAATTGCGATGCCAGACCAATGTGTGGCCTACTTTACATATTCGAAATTCTTCTTCTTCTTCTTCCCAGTCGTGCACTCTTGACAGAGTGGTCGTGATTATGAATCACTCCGGAACGCTGCCGCCGCTCTTGTGATTTCCCTCCATCGGTTCCGGTTGACAGCCTCACTGGAACATTTATTTATTGAATAATTTGTAAATGATCTAATCAGGTCAGTCCATCTGGTAGGGGAACGACCGCGAGACCTGCCTTCGATTCGAGCCTGCACCAATAGCAGCTCCATTGAGTCTTGTAACGTATAGAAGCCCTAGGGCTCCTACATACTACAAGAAGAGGAAAGTTAGAGAAAGTAGAAGAAGAAATAGGAGGAGATAGATGTTTCCCAGCTAGCTCATGTACCTACATTAATTTAGGGGTGGTTCGGCGGTCTACACTACAAGGTCTCACGGGTCCTGACTGGAGTAAACAGTTAAAAGACACTCACGGTTTATACACTATATTCACATATTAACAATCAATCAATAACTAAATCACTCGAGTTGTTACTACTCTTATCCTGGGTCTTCTTTATTGAGTCTTCTTACTTGAGTTGGCGTGGAGGGCGGGCTACACGTCTGTAGCCCGTCTCTGGTTGTAGGCTGGGGTTTGGTTGCTGGATGCTCTCGTCCAGCGTCGTAGCACCGCGGAGGCGGCCATGCCGCTGCACGCTACCAAGCGCGCGCGCTCCAGGCCTTGCCTGAAGCCTCGATCTCTAATGGTGGAGATCTTCGTCTTCCCCGTCATCAGGGATGTCGGTGGGAGCTGCCCTCGGCTCCCATGGTGTAGCTGCGCTGGCCACCCTTGCAGCCGCGCTCGTTCTCGGCTCCGAGCCGGCCATCAGCGGCCTCGCCCGGACCCTGGCGTGTCGAAGCCCCTCGTTCCTTGTCGGTCCTTGCTTTTCTAGAACAATCTCCGTTCCACGATTAATTTCCAACTTGTTTCTTGTTTTTTCACCTCGAGTGATGGCAAAGGGACAATACAATCATACAGCCTACAATATTATAATACAAACGAACGAATTTATTACTTCGTGTGGTCGCTCTCGGCTCATGACACCGATCCCAATTCGATTGCATGGCCACACCAGAGATAAATTCGTCTTCATTGCGAGTGATATGGCCGAAGAACTTCAGAATATTCAAAATGCAATTCATAAATAATATCACAGAGTAATCAAGAACACCCTCTATGTAGATCAATCGTGTTGTAGTAATGAGGGAGGATTAGTCTTGCCAATAAATATTAGTGTCCTGAACTGGCCACATCAGAATAGGACATACCTTTCAGTGTTGTCACGATTACTTGCATACATAGATTGGTCTTCTTCTTCCATTATTATGGCTCCACCAATGTTCATCGTTGTTTTGCCAATGTCAAGTATTATAGCCTTTATAGTGTTTATAGCCGATTAATCGGTATTTGAGATAATCCCACCGACCGCACAGCACGGACAGGATTTAACTGGATTTCCCATTACGTCTCGGCGGGCGCGAGCGTTATTCACCAAGGCGTGACATGGAATCTACATAGATTGATATTAGGCATCTTTTAAATAACTTTGACAAAACCGTTTCATTCATTTGCATGGACGCCAGGGTAAGACCTAATCGATATATGATCAAGATATTAATCCCAAAATCTAATTATCGTGTTGCAATGCAAAGGTCCTACGTCACACACGGTTGCTCTAAAACCCGGATTATCACTATACAGGCTGCCTTTAGATCACGGAAGCACAATTTAATTACGCCTCCCCGTTATAACGACAGAGCCTGGCTAGATACCACTCGTCGCGGTTGGTATCGTATTAATCATTGGATCCTTTGATTTATGAGATAATTCCATGGGATGTGTGCTGTGGAGAAATATTAAGTCGTTTTTGCGATGTTTATTATTGGTTAGTTAATAGCTACTGTTAGTTCCTTGCGATTTTCTCTGATTAATTCGTACGTGTTTTGAGGACAGGTTTGTTCCAGATGATAGCATATCCATGAGAAAAAAAGTCTCAGTGCAAAGAGTATCATGTTAAATAAAGGTATATTTTTATATTATTAGCAGATAAAAGTTGAATGAATGAAAGATGAAAGGTTTATATGGATGAAGTTAAAGAAAATATTAACAGAGGACAACGTAGATGTACTTTTATTAAACATATAAAAAATGTATTGATCGATGGCATTATTAAAAGTACACACAATCGCCGAACATGTATGAAAGGTATGATGAATATAAAAGAAGCGAAAGAGGTATGTCAAGACCGTACCAAAAGTGGCACTCGGATGTCTCTGCCTACAGTGCCTACCCCTCTTGGGATAAAAGGCGTGATGATAGATAGATAAAATTTGCAGAATAATTAAGTAATTTCAAGGAAAATATCTTTCTATGATGTCTTTGTTTACGTTGCCAAAGCTTATCCTAAAAGTGTATTGCTTTGTCCTGCTTTCATTTCAAAACAGATATTTCGACAAATATTTAAACGTTTTTTTTTGTATAGAGATAGTTAGAGAGCTGGTAAGTTCACATTACTAGTAATTTAATGTATCTGAGAAATGGTATTCGGTAAGTTGGTTTAATGGAAGCGATTGCTCTTAATGAAAGTAGAAAGTACCTTATTCCAGTTAGTTGTAAGTTAAGATCATATCCTGATTTACTAGTTCAATCTATCAATTAGCAATAAACCGTTTAATGGCTGTTAAAAGGATTTAGCTTGGTTTCAATTAAAATGCACTGAACAGTATCGGTATGCAGTTGCGGGAAGCGGTCTAAGATGGAGGAAACAATATTACCTATATTACCTAATCATATTAAAATTGTTAAAATTTGAAGTGACATTTGAAAAGCAAATTGACAAAGTATTTAATGTTGATAATAAAACAATTGATTCCACATCCGGTCATGGCGACGACCACACGCGTTTTCGTCGTGGCGTGATGTGGAATCCGGTTTAATCCTATTCGTGCTGTGATGGTTGTGATTAATCAGTGATTAATAAGACATATCACGGTCGGCGGGATTATCTTAAATACCGATTTATCGGCTATAAACACTATAAAGGCTATAATACTTGACATTGGCAAATCACCGATGAACATTGGTGAAGCCATAATAAAAAAGAAGAAGAATAAAACAATTAGTGCAACGATAGAATTATATAATTGAAGCATGTTAAAACGGCTGGTAATATTTGGATGACACCAATCCTAAAACGAGGCGTGTGAAGATCGTGAAACTAACTGCAGCTGCAGATTGAATGAGAGGGTGTTTACGGATTAATACTAACTTTAATAATGACCGCAAACCTGAATAGCAGTGGCTTGGATCTTTAACGTTCAATTGAAACTTAGTGAGTTATTACTCACGATAATAATCTCTATAAATAATAATATGTTCGGACAGGTGCATTCAGCATAGGCAAAGATGGCTTATTTGCACAACCTTTAGATTGCAGAAAATTTACTTTTTTTTTAACTTTACTTTGTGACGTGATAAAATATAATGTTTGTATTTAGCATGATTTCAGAAAAAGTGCGTATGCCATATCATTACCATTTTCTTAAATACGACTCCAAAACCAATTTTTCTTTCTATCAATTTTTTTAATGCTTGTGGTAATATAACACATTGAAGAGGATATAGTTTCCTTCATAGATCGTTTGCAGATTGCACTGTTAAAAGTATATGTTAAATGTATATATGCTATAGCACGTGAAGATTTAGATGCCCAAAACCTTATTCCAAGAATATTATTATGTCAATTTAATCCATTGTTATCTTCCTCAAAGGAATTTTGAAGATAACTATGGTTCATAAACGATTTCATTAGATATTCTGTAAAAGGAAAATCTAACTAATAACAAAACATGTTTCCTCTATGAACTTTGCTGTAAATGTCAGCTAAGTGACCTCAATTATAGCATCCACAGAAGAAATTCGTTAAGAGTCTATTCAAGAGAAATGATTGACATCACTTGCTGACGCTTTTGTAAAACTATCGCTACCGGCGAAATTTACCTCGGCTACTTAACAAGAGTTTTTTTTTGTTAATTTTAACAGTTAGAGTATCTTCCTAAACGCATCTGTCAGTTAGATGGTAACACAATTGTAAGTTAGAGATTGATTTATTAACGGAATGACTGATGATTTTTAGAAAATATCATAATCACTGTTTTAATTAAGTTTTAACTTTGCTCATGTTAGTTAATGTTGTTAGTGATACTTTCTCTTACAATACGAGAGTAACTACCGTTTAGTACTTTGAACTTAGCGTTTATTCTATTGGTGGAATCAGGGTACAGTCAACGTCAAATGTATCTTTACAGTTTTAAATGAGAGGAATAAGGTTGAGTGAAATAATTTGAATTATCGATACTATCAATGCTTATGTCGATACTTTCTTTATAGATCGATAGCGTAATGGTAGCGCAGGACTTTTTTTGGAAATGTTGAATTTTTATAGCACAGATTGCCTTTATGAACCTTAGGGCCGGCGCTCACTGACGGGCTGGCACGGCGTGTCATGGCAAAGGATTTTATTACTAATCAAGTTATTTTAAATCTTATTTCAATGAGTTTAGAATTCATGTTATTTATTTGGATACCACGATGCCGCGAAATAACACGACGTGCCGCGGGATGCTGCGGCATGACGTGTCATTCCGTTTCATTCCACGGGTTGCCGCGGCGCGCCATTGCATCCCGCCAGACGTATGGGTCACTTTATGTCGAGGAATTATGATTGCTATGCTAGTTGATATAAGGATGAAACTTGTGCAGCGGTCATTTCGTCATATTAGCAGTTCTTATTTGTCTCTCTTCATCTTCAGCTAGAAGTGCTATTAATACTAAATCCCAGTCAACCATAACGACACAACCAATTTCGAATCCGCGCAGAGCAAAACTGAACTGATTGATACCAGAGTGGCTGGGCTTTCAGCAGGATGCCACAGCATGCCACGGAACGCCGCGGGATGCCGCAGCACAACCTGCCGTGCCATGCCGTCACACGGCGTCAGTGAGCGCCGGCCCTAAATCAGGGTTTGTATTTTTGTGATTATGAAATTCTGAAGATTTTTAACAACTTAAAAGTTCTATCAGAACTAGAACCAGAAACGAGAAAATGTGGTACTACGTTCAAGAAATAAATAATAAATAGAGTTACTCAATCAGCTTTCTATAGAGCTTAAATCTGATTGTTCAGGCTATAGTAACAATAAACGTACAGCAAGTAATAGCTTATAAACAACATTTGGTCACGTAAAAGAAAATTGGATATTTTATACCAAAACCGTTTGTTTACCACCTACTGAAATAATATTCGATGTTTATGTTTAGACTGTAATAAACTATGAAGCACGTATATAATCACTAGCTTCCTGCCCCGGCTTCGCGTGTGGAATTTTTTGAAAGAAAAAAGAGGCCTATAATATGGGCTTTTGAAAATGTTTATAAAACATTCTGTTCCAGATCATTTATTTTAATTATTTACACAACAATTTAAAAACCTTAAATTTAATCTAAATATACCAGGTCCCCGTGGAATAGTGGCAAGAATACTACCTGCATTTCCACGCTCAGTTAATCAAGGAAGGAGCCAGCCCTCTTGTCACCAGAAGAGAGGGGGTTAAACTTTTAGCATTTGAACCCCACGGACCTAGAGTTTCTACACCAAACGGCACCAATAATTGAACTATATTTGCGCCGTTTGTTAAACTCTGCGATTTCCCCCGCAGCTCCCGCTTTGATTACTGTTTCCCTGAAATGAGACGGGGCTAATGTGTCCAAGCACGTAGCAACCAATACAAGGGCCCGACCTCCCTCCCAGGGAATCAGAGTCATTCCATCGGGTCCCTGCTATAGTATAGTTTTAATTTTTAACTTTTCACATAATATTATAGTATAATCATCATTAATTCAATCAAATTAGTACGAAGCTAACATAAATGTTGATGACACAATGAGGTCTTTAAATTAGAATACCATACCGTTTATGATTCCTTGTTGTGTGGCGAGAGAATCACTTTGTTATTACACTTGGCGGGGCTTTTATAAAAATCTGTCAGTTTTATCCTCTTTATATTGAGCACCATCATAAAAGTGTCAAACAGCATACTACAAACGAGAATTTATGTCTCCGTCGTGCAAATGAGAGGGCGATGGGATAAATCGAAGTCTTGCCATCTGATAGTCTGCTCTGATTGCCTGATCAATAGCTTTTCTGTTTTAATAGACGATGTGTATTTAGATATTTTAAAGTAATAGTTAGCAATATTTTAATATTATATAAAATATAAACATAAAAATAAAAGAAAGGTTGGAAAAGTTGCCCGAAAAGTCGGAAAATTCAAGAAAAACTGAATAATATGCTTTTTTATATGGGATGAACTCAAGACCATAATAATGTCAATGTGGGCTCCACGGACGAAGCCAGGTCGGAAAGCTAGTAATAAATAAAATTGGAGTGTCTGTCTGTGATTTCAAAATGAAGTAGTATGATTTAATGTTTTTTATAATTTTTACCAGTATTTCTGCTGTCTGACTGACAATCTAGGTTCTCAATTCGTCGGAATCTTTTATGTTTTTTATGTATGTTGCCTGATTACTTGAAGACGCCTGGAAAATTGTTTTTTGTTTAAAGGGTATACTTCCAGGTGGTCCCATGGTCATGAGATCAGGATCTGATGATGGGATCCTGGAGAAGTCGCGAACTCTTAAATTTTTATAGGCACACCTGAAGCGATTTGGGTTTTTTTTATAGTGACTTGTGCATTTGCTTTCGGAAAGCACACTTTTCAGTGCATAATTTTTGAAGTCGGTACACTTTTTTTTACGGCCCAAGTGTACCCAGCGGAAGAGCAAGTCTCCTTCTTTTAGCCGATGTTATTTTGAATAAGATATTATACCTAGATACTGCAAGGGTTATGTTATTACTGATATTGATCGGAATGATACACACTTATAAATAAAATTTTACACAATAAGCAAACAAATTGGATACAATTGCATTAAGTTATTTATAAGATAAGAATTAATTACAGTTTAGTAAATTATGTCTGTTATTTTCTCACCCCAACATTAAACAATTGCCTTTTCAATTAATAAAAGTATTTATGTTTGTGGCTTACTGAAGCTTTTATTGCGGAGTGACATGCGATAGTCTAATTATTATCTAACTCTCATTGTTAGTCACTGTTGGGAAAACTAGAGTTTTTAGCAGTTAATTTACATTATGTTGAAATGTTTTTTGAATCAAACAGTTGGACTGTAGGTGTTAGGAATTGATTGATAGAGGAAAATTAATTCTGACAATAGAGAATATAATAAAATTTAAATAAATTATGTAATAAAACCAAACAGATAAAAGAAAACAATAATTAAAGAAGTGACACATCTAGGACACATTATATGCAGCAACAAGCTTGCCACCTGTTCTATTCAATATGGACAACTGGCAAAAAGTGGACATTGTTACTGGTGTCTCTGGCCACATCGACCAGATATATAGGCCGTGAAGGTGTGTGTAAAATGACTTGAGATTTAAAAAGTAATATATCTATCTTTTGCAGACAGTAGGTTTGATAGTATGAAATGCTTTATGCATGAATGAAGATAGGCTGAACGTCAAATGACGTGTATTATCTTCTGATAGTTTTATTGCATCAAATTAGTTGCTTGAATTATATATAGACTGATGTATATTTAAAATAAATTAAGTTAGTCCCTCTAGCTAGAATATCTTGACTGTATGGTACTTATTGGTGATTTGGTCCGTTTTCATCTACCCACTCTAGTACTACCAATATTCGTGTCGCGTCGAGAAGTTGTCCGCGATGTAAAAATAAAAATAAATTGACTAAATATATAATTGTGCTAAAAGTGTGTGATCTAGCGTGCAATAAAGGCCCCACGTCGGCAGATTTATTTGCAGCTGGCTGAATCGAGAAGAACAAGCGTAATTGGTAAGTAGATACCCTTTCCATTTCTATATTCCAACAATAATTATTCACCAGTACAGTGCTCTACAGATGATATTAATTCATTTATCTAAGGAATTGTTGGTCTATCGTATATTTCCAATTGATAATTCGGACGGAACCCTAACATTGACTAATAGGCTGAAAGGGGATACAAGACAGCGGACTACCTTATTTCAGCTTAGTAAGAATACTAAAATGAAAAAAATACCTACAAGAATAATTAACCAATAAACAAAATAACAATACAACGCAAAGGACATCATAAATATAAACCCGGAACTAGGTCAAGATCCAGTTCACGCATGATTAGGGTCTAAATAGAAGATGTTATGTGTTTAATTAAATTTATAGGTAAATTATATGGTAACATAAGTTAAATTACTTGAATTAATTGTTTGAATTGTATGGTTTAAATTTCATAAGGTAGTTTACAGTTGCATACAGTTCTGCACCAATAAAAATGGGACACAATGATAAAAAAGTTGATAAAGAATATTTTTTTAACATATATGTTTCACTGATTATTATAAACTAACTAATACTAATATTATAAAGAGGTAAAATTTGTAAGTTTGGATGTAGGGGGTAATCTCTTAAACTACTGAACCGACTCTAAAAAATATTTTAAGGAGACGCCTCATAACTTTTTCCTATAGAAATTACATGCTTCACGAACTTCTTAAATTACGCGATAGCTATAATATGTCTTAATTTACAAATTTAAATAGCTTTAGAAAGATATTTAATAAATATTTGACAGCGTGAATTTAAAAAAAATGATAATCAGTTAAGTAGGTGGGCTGAAATTTTTCGGTTCGGCCGCCTTATGATCGAGATTGAACAAAGACCACACATTGGCTATGAAAATTATACGATCTAGATCGCATACAATTCACTCACTCACACAGACACGTAGGCAGATAAACCAATAGACAAATTGTTAGCTTCCATCTCCTTCACGCAAAAAAAGAACAACTTATGCATACGACTTGTAAAGAAAGGAGACAGGACGATGTAATTGTAATTATTATTTAATCTATGCTCATGTAGCGTGCCCGTTTTTGTTGTTTAGCATTATTTAATCTATGGCTATGCTAAACAACTTTGACAGTTAGTCATCCGTCGTCATTGTTTTAATTTATTTTGTATTAAATAAATATATAAAAGTGCACTTTGAGCGCGAAAATAGACGCTTATTTCTTCGTAAATTGTTAATAAATAATTTCGTCAATTTGAAAAAATGGATCGGTGTAGTATATTAGGCTGTAAAAGTGATAGTGTACGGAAACTTCCCGATTTGTCTTTTTACACGTAAGTACAGTACATTTCACCAGTTATTAGCCTCAAATTAAATTGTTAATTATATCCACAATAAACAGCAACATGCAGAATATGAGTTTGTTCCTTAAATTAGCATGAAAGAGTAAATTATTTTTTTCATAATTGTGTTTGGTGTTGTCATCATTTGGTTCAAATTTTTCCCAGACTACACATTTTTTAATAATTCTTAACAGTTTTCCTAAAAACGATAATGAATACCGACTAATTTGTCAAGAATATGTAGCAGGCATTTTGAGCAAAGTGTTATAATTAAAAAGAATAGTCGATGCACTGTGCTTATTCATGTCATTTAACACTATTTGCACTTGGATACTAAAATCTTTCTAATCTTATTTTTCAGGAATCTACTGAACCTACCACGAGTTCACAAGAACCAAATGCCACATTGACTACAGATGTACATAATATTTTCGGCAATTGAAAGGCATGTCCACTGGGATGGAGAAAAGTGTGTTGGTTTGGTGAATTAAGGAGATGCTTTGGACGGTCATAGTGTTGCTGAAGCTAGAGAGTAATATAAGTAGTTGTGTTTGTTGTAAAATAATAAATGTATGTAATATTCTAAGTTGTCTCATTTACTCTAACCTTAGGTATCCCAGATAAGCAATCACCAGCCCCCTATTGTCAAACTCAGTGACCAACTAGATTATAGTCACTTTAATGTTCATTGCTTGCTATCTCATTAGACAGCGCCACTCACTATTTGGTAAACCGACAGTCTGATAGACGTAGGACCAAAGATTTACCCTGTAATGTGGGCGAGAGTCTCTGGCACAGGCTTGGGTGTACGACTGTCTACTACTGAACCGATATTCTTGTGTCACCTAAACCATTACCAAATTGCAGCATGAAGGAAATAAACAAGACTAGGGTCTGTTCTGTGCAACACGAATGAATGATTACTACAATCATTAATATTATAATTTATAGCACCCTCAACACTGTTTCTCGCATTTAAAGTAAAGTGAAGAACTAGGCACTCAATGGCTTCACCGGACATACTATAGCCATCTTCAGCTAGTCTGTAGAATAAGAAGCATGCGAGAAATTGCATAGTGTAAAGGGGGTTTAAGATGCCCTTGGTAAATTGTTTGATCTTTAATACTTACAACAATTGGATGAGTCTGTGGTGGATTTCGGTGGACCGGCCGGCGACCGGCCGGGGATTGATCCAATCAGTGGGCGCCTTTACACCTAAATTTTATGAAGCCCTGATAGTCGTCAATTTCACGCATATTTTCAACCGAATTTACTAATGTACCATTTTCTCGTTTTTATCCTATAGATAATTTTACATACTTAATGAAAATATTTCCTACAACTTGTTATTTCTAATAGTTTTTGTATAATACTGGAAGAGCATATGTCCGTTTTGTGTAATTTTGCACGACCGATTTTTTTGTGAAATCGTTCTTTCTCATGTTTTTGGTACGTGAATCTTGGCCTATACTATTATCTTATCCTTGGTTATTTTATCGATTCATTTTGCAGTATATCTTTGTAACAATTTTTTAAAGAGATATTGACAAAATAAGCTGCGCGGTTTACTGAGTTCATTGCGCTAACAAGCTTGCTCTTAACAATATCCCTAATATATAGGCTATATTTTATTTTGTTGGAAGATATCCACACAAGAAGCCGGGGGCGGAAAGATAGTAATATTATAAATACGAAAGTTTGTTTGTTTGTCCTTCTTCCATGCTAAAACAGAGAGTGCTTTGACGACATTTTTTAATATCTCATAACGTTGAGAAAATTCTTATTGAAATCTTTGATAAAAAATAATTGTCTGCCCGTGCGAATCTAGTCATAAATTGTTCTAGAAAATGTTAAAAGAAATGTATGGTAGGTAGTTTGAAACTTAAAATGTTTTTCTAGTAGAACATGGTCCTTTGTGTAATTCAATGCCCGAAGTCTCAGTCAGAACCGGGTAATTGTTAGCCCGCCGCGTTGCCGTCGTTCCTGACGCAAATTACTGCCAATTGCACCTGCCTGCGTCTGCGCAGGTAAGCGCTCACTATTTACTTTTCTTGTTTGCTGAAAAAGAAAAAGACAGAATAAAGCCATTAAATACTGGTCCGAACAACGTTCACATTTATTATTAATTTTGCTATTGCCCACGCATTCTGTTATGAACACTGCAAGACTGTCATTTATATTACCTATACACGAAATTAATTTAGATCCAGTACTCAGATGTACTCCAGTACTCAGTAGTCAGATGAAAAGATGACCTCGATACATTATCTAGTATAATTAAGACAGGATCTTTCATGCACCTTCTCTATTTTTCAAAATTTTTATCATCATTATTATGTCAACTGTTACATAAACTAATACTATATTGATTTGTATATTTTATCATAATACTAGCGGATTGCCCGCTACTTCGTACGCGTTGTATGAGGAATACAATTCACCCCTTGGGTAGGTAGCGTGATGTTAAATAGCATATAACCTTCCCTAAGAATTGGGCTATCAAATGAAAAAATATTTTTTTAATCGGTCCAGTAGTTTTTGAGTCTATAGAATATGAATAACCAAACAAACAAATATTGATTTTCATATATTAGATTACATTATAAATTTTATTTCAATAACATTTTCTAAATACGTGTCTGCTTTGCTTTTTCTCTGATTGATTTGGATTATTACGCATAATGATACAACTCAATCTAGATTTAAACAACACATAATCATATATTTAAAATAAATTTATTAGGAAAATAAATGATAAACCATGTTATTTGAAACTCTATTTTTTTGCGCGTCTGTACCTCACATAGCTTCAGTCTCGAACATTTCCGTGCAATCAACTTGCTTTATAAACCGTGTATTTGTTTTATAGCGAGTTGTAATTAAGTTGCCTTTACCAGAGCCCGAGAGTGTGTTCTTAGAGATTTTACTAAAGTTAAATATTTAATTTACTTTATTGTTGAGGATTACAATAATGTTAGTGTTGATAGACATGTTTTATTATGCAATTAAGCGTTTAAAAGTTAAATGTTTAATCCTACTAATATTATAATAAAATTATGTAATTATGTAAGACTGAATGTTTGTTACTTAATTAACAGAATGAATAATTTGGTTAAAATTTAGTGGGTAATCTAGAAGTTCTAAGTTTTGTAACCTATGAACTTCTTAAAGTTTTCGTAGCACCGCCTACCGCAGTGCGTTTAGCAGAAATTATATAATTGTTTACTTGTGAAAATAATAAGTACCTACATATTTTGATTTGGAGGTCGTTCAAACGAAATTTGTAATTTGTTATATCATTAACCGACTTTAAAAAAAGGACTTTTCAATTCGTCGGAATCTTTTTTTTATATGTTCCCGATTACTTGAAGACGCCTGAACCGATTTGGATTTTTTTTTGTTTTCCAGGTGATCCCATGGTCATCAGGTCAGGATCTGATGATGAGATCCTGAGAACTCTTCAAATTTTATAGGCACATTTGAAGAGATTTGGGTATTTTTTATAGTGTAGTACTTGTGCATAATTTTTTATAAAAGGCAATTATTTTACGTTTGGATATCCATAAATCTTTGTATAGCGTTTGGGGTCAGTCAAACATAGGGCTTAAATTTTGATTTCCGGTGGTTATGCAAGTGCAGGTCAAAAGCATCATCGTCTTAACATTGAAAGAGTGTCAAGTTCAAGTATAACCGGAGTCTCAGCATGTTTACTATGTAAGTGAGCTCGACTGCGGTACAGCCTTGTTTGATGTAGTTTGTGGCAAGGCGTCATTCGTCTCCAGTCATCTTGTGGTCGACAGTGATTATGGCCATCTCTTGGTTGATTCTCTAAAACCGCTTTACAATTGGGGTCTAGTTAGTTGGGACGTTAGGTAGTGGTTGTCTTTCTGTCCTTCTTTTGTGGTTTTCTGTTTTAAATTTGAACGCGAGTTATTTCCTTTCTGGTTGTTATTTTTTCGTTTTACAACCTCCCAAGATTTGATTTATTAGAGACGTTGTATATACAGATGTCTTGTCATATTAAACTCTGTTTAAATTACCTTTTATTTCTGTCAGTGAATTTCGAACTCAATTCGCAAAATTTATTAGGTTGCAGGAAATCTGGACGTATCTTGTTTTATGTAACTGCAGCGTACAATAGAAACATGTTGTGCTACGCTATTTATATCCCGCAGTCGACAGCGTACATTTTGTTTGCTCTCGCGCAGACAAATTGAGCTGATCAAGAGTGGATCGGTAGCTCGCGATATCGAGTCAACATTCCAGAGAGGCGTACACGCAGCGATCCGCGCACGAAAGAGCTGTCACGAAATTGAGAAGAAGATATTCATAATCAGCATCATCAAAGCTAAGAAGTCGCCTTACCGACGACAGTCTACTGTAAAATATTGCGCGGGGGATCAATCTGACGTGGGACATAATTCTGTATCTATATGCGCGGAATGAAAATAACCGTAAAGCAAAAGAAAGAAGTATCAAAAGTTAATTGAAAATAAATAATATATATATTTAGGTACATACTTTTAATTCATATCCCATATTTGTGCCGTTTGGATCTGTGTGAGCCAATGGGTCCGTGGCGTCCTGAGGCAAGTAAGCTTTTTAACATCTTGCCTCTGATCTCATAGAGGTATCGGGTGATACAATGCATACTGATACAATATATTACGATACAAATAGGGAAAGCAGCTAGTGTTTTGAGGACCCTGCCGTCTGACAGCGATCTCAGCCTATTAATATATTGATGATTTTATATTGAGGCAGGGAAGGTGAAGTAAAAAGTTAATGACACTATTTATTTTATTTAGTAATATTCACATTAGACGACCTCTGATTTCCTCAAAATTTTTTGTTTGCACAGTTTAGGAGCACTCCTTTAGACTCCTCAAAGACTTGCAATTTCTTCAAGTTTATTTTTAAAAGGACTTCTACTGTTTGTATGAGTTACAAGAGTGGTGTAGAAGGACGAAGTAATTTATCAATAGCTAAGAAACTGAGCAACATTTCGTTCTGATGATTGAATTAAAACATAGCGTTCATGACAACATTTATGCATGGACATCATTTAAGATGTCATAAGTTTTGATAAATTAAAATAAATTAAGATATGTGACCATCACTTTTTTGTGACACCTCACTTACGAGCCCACGGTCTCATCGATTGTCAGTTTCATTGGCATTCATCAACGCTGTCGTTGCGTACGCCACTGAGTGAAATCATAAATTTATAGACGTTTAATATAATTAAAATGCCATCTTATGTGTTTCGCGGGCGCAAAAACTAAATTAGTGTGATTACGTGTGGTCTAGCTGCGACGGACCGGATTTTTTGATAAAAATGTTAGGACATAACGTATCTATATTTTTATTTTATCAAAGATCATAAGGGAATAATTATTATAATGAGCTCAGTGTACATAATTCACGCTGAAAATATTGCCATCGATAGGTGATTGAGAAGTTTTATTTTTGAAGGCTTTCCATGAAATAATTAAGCGATCTAAACTCAACTATAAAAATTTGTGCAGGTACTTATTTAATCTAAAGGTCTAAAAGTAAAACTTAAAATAATTACTAATTCAACATACGGAAATGAAACGGTCAATAAAGTTTCAATCACAATGAATTACAAAGTTAACACAATTGCCTTACAAAATCTTGCTCCCTTAACTATTGAATTTTATACATCAAGCAAAGAGACCACTAAAATTAAGTTAATTAATCAATCAATCAGGAGTATGGGCCATTGTTCTGGTTTTTGTTTCAAACCACAAAGGCTTCGTCACAATGCTTCTGGGTTCGTTCGCACAAAAGATGTTGAACTTTCACCTCAAACCTATTCCACTCCTTTTGTATGCAATTTTTCTGGAAAAATCCTAGTTACTTTCTTGTAGTTAGAACCCTTTTACAAATCTATTTTTGATCTGTAATTTTGACCATGCCATCCTGTAGGCTTGTTGAAATATTTCACCCTTTTATTAGCTTCACCTGTAATTAACATATGTATGTAAACAAATCTTGGAAGTCGAATTCAACCAACTTCTTAATATCGATGACATTACAATAATTTGGTACCATAGAGCTGATCTGATCATGGAGCGAGGAAGTGGATAGTGGAACTCATAGCTGCCGGTAAAACTGATGTATTTTCTGAATCATGTAGCCCGAAATTAGGTACAGAATTTGACTAAATCTTTGGAAATAAATAATACTTGATATGCTGCTGAAAATGGGGCGAGAGGGGACATGAATATCTATAGGGGGTTTTTTATTGTTATTGTTATTATTTTTTACTTTAATTTTTATTAATGTTGTGTTGTAATTTTAAGAATGTTAATAGCCCTATAATTTTATTTTTATTTTATTTAACTCGTATACAACTTATATAACTCATGTTATTTTAATCAGCATCTTGTTTGTATAAAAGGCGAGTCAATGGAACCCACCAGACCATGCCAAAGCCGTTAAAAAGGCATTCTTAATATTCTTATCGATGGATTGTTTTCACCCCACGCTTAAATATGCATTTTCAACCACTTGTTCGTTTGGATTTCAAACCTTCAAAAAGGTGCAATTACGCAAATTGTATAATAGCATGCTGTCGGTGCACATATGAATGTTATGTGTACGGCAGTTACTTATTAGTATTTTTTATGAGATTTCCTAAGGCTAACCATGATTTTGATTAATTTTAGTAGATACATTTTGAACATTTTCAAATAACAATATCTAGGCATCTTAGCCCGTTCGCTCAATCGATTTTAGTTACAGAAACGGGTCTTTCTTTTGCATTGATTCAGGATTCGTTTGAGGTTGCTTTCTGGCACGGAAAGCTGAAAAATAATTACTTTCTTTAAAAGGAAACTTTAAAATTCAACATTATGAAATTTGTATTTGACGAAACTAGAATGAGTTTCTTTACAAATAAACAATCACTAGTCACATAGAAGAGATACCTACTACATAAAAGCCATTCCACTCGTTTGAGAAAGCGTTAGTTTAAAATAGTTTATTTATTCTGAAGCATTGTTTACATTCCTTTCAATTAAATGAAAACGGGTGACACAATAGTGTATTGTGAAAACTTATCATTTACAATGTTAACGCATTCGAGTTAATGGAGTTTATGGGATTTTATAAATAACGCTATGTCCCAATTCACTCTGAACTGAATATTTTGAGCCAATAAATAAACGTCTTTTATCGCTCAGTTTCATAATTTTGAATGAAATATTACGGGATACATAAAATTGGGAATAATTTTGACGTTAGTAAATGATTAATTTTAAGTTTAATTTAAATTATTGCATTTGTCACGCCGAATATATTAAACAGATCACCGTGAATGTTTTAAAAATAATTTCTAATAATATCCTCGCCCGTCGAAATAGACAGATTTCCCGTAATATTGACTATGGATATTATCAATATATTATTTGTGTTCTTCAGGCTACTTAGAATAATATTGATCCAAATTTGTGCAGTCGTTACGACGTGAACTCGAATATCGAACATTACTTAATCTAGCTTAGATTTTTTTAAATATACCTAAGTCTGTAAATATTAGTTTTTATCAAATGTCTTTGGTTTTTATCATTGTCTGTACAGAACCCTACTTGGGCAATATTTCTATTGAATCTTGGATACGTATATTATTGTATATTTCTAAGCGAAAACTATAAACATTATTTGACTCAAGTCTCAATCATTCGAGAACCATAGACGGTGGTACATTGTTGCCATTAATTAATTTCACAAGGCATGCATGACAATCTAATAGCAGTGATCTAGCAGCAGTTACCGCCGGCCCGTTTCCGCTTTCTCCGTCACGAAGCGCTATCCTGACACAGACGATACGGAGCACTATGACCTACCACGCTGGTAACTCGACTCGCAACTTACAGCTTTATTAATAAGAATTTAAAAAGTCGATAGCCTAATTGGTATAGATCTTTGACTTGAAAGCAGGAAGTCTCGGGTTAAATTTTCACTTAAGAAAATAGGCTTTAATCGACTTCTCGTGCTTCGCAGGGCAAGTTAAGCTGGTGTCCGCCCTTCTTTTAAAATAACAGATATTTGTCTGTTAAAGAAGTGACATATCTATTTGAAGTGACAATTGGCAATGGACTCTGTTACTGCTGTCTTTGGGCACACCCCAAGGTTTAATAGCCGTGAATATGTATGTGTGTATAGAAGTTTTGTCCCCTCTAACAAATGTGTCAATCAATATGATAAATTCAAAATATTGTATAACTTTGTACAACGTTTATTTTCAGTCTCCTTTTGACTAACTCGGGTCATCATTTTCCCATCTTCCTGTTTACCGGGTGGCAGAAGGAGACGGAATGAATGAAGAATAATTTGATGTACAGTTTAAGAGTATGCTCTTGTGGTGGAGTATTGCCACTTTTCACTCTTCTCCTCTTTCAATTTGACTTCCTGACAACACGACATTCACTTATTATTTAACTTGTTTTAAATGATGACGTCTTGGTCTTCCTCTACCTCTCTTTCTTTAAATGTTTCCTTTAATAATGTGTTCCAATATGTCTTCTCTTCCGTTTTCCATAGCATTTCTTATCTCCAACGATTGTCAATACTTCCTCGTTACTTACTTTTTCTTTCCAGCTGATCTTCTCCATCTTTCGCCAGCACAACATCTCAAAAGCTGTTTATTACTGAGAGATATATCGATTGTGCGTGCGTGGCCGAGTGGTTAAGACGTCTGGTATTAACTAGGCAGACTCCGGGTTCGATTCCGGATCCCAGCCATGTACCAATGGGTTTTTTAATTAAAAATGTATGTACATAATCCGACAAACCACACTTAGGGGCTTTTCAATCTAAATATATCTCAACAGAACTAGCCACGTTAGGTATTCCCTCACAATTACCATCGGCTAAACAAGGGATACGTGGTCTTCAGCTGGGTACACGGTTTCGGAAGCTGTAAAAAAACAGTAAAAAAAAAAGATATAATATCGAGTCGGTCAATACCGGGTGCATTACAATAACTTTTTACTATTGATCGAGTTTGGTAACTTTTCCCAGTTAGGTCGTGTCGTGAGCCTACTTAATTGGGCTCTACCTCGGCATGACACGGTGACACGACACCGAGATGCATCGGCCTGGTGTATGAAACGCATAAATTCTTTGCATACAATCCTTGTTTTTGGTATGAACGAAATAAAGCATTCTCAGACAAAATTCCTATATTTTTTACTAACGACTACATCGATAGAAAAATGTTAATGAAAGTTATTTTTTCCCGGAGGAATGAGATAGTCTTCCGGGATAAAAAGTAGCTTAGGTCATCTCTATAAAAATCTGAAAAAATCACGTCAATCCGTGGCTCGTAACATGAAATAAACACAAACATACAAACACGAACGTATAGAGAACGATGCACCAAAATATGATCCCACTAATATTACAAACGCGAAACTTTGTATGGATGTATGTTTGTTACTGAATCACGCCAGAACGGCTGAACTGATCTGGATGAAATTTGGCACAGAGATAGATTATAGTCTGGAATAGCACATGGATTACTTTTTATCCCGGAAAAATGTATGGTTCCCGTGGGATAGATTTGTTTTTTTGCATAGTGGTAGTTTAGGGGTCAGATATTGACTTAAACTACTTTTTATATCGCAAAACCTTTTAAAAAAAAGTGCACCGACTTCAAAAATTTGCACTGAAAAGTAAGAAATAATAAATATTTCGTCGTAGAATTTGAAGACGGTTGGTGCCAAATTAGGATACAAAACTAAGTAAATATCTAAGAAGATAAAGATCTGTTCAATATTATCTATGTTTGTATGTACCTACTAATGATCGTAGGTTCCTAATGAATTGTCTATATTAGTGAATTTGGGAACTAAGTTGTTTCTAATTTGGCACCAACCGTCTTCAAATTCTACGACGAAATATTTATTATTTCTTACTTTTCAGTGCAAATTTTTGAAGTCGGTGCACTTTTTTTTAAAAGGTTTATTTTACCCTTTTAAGTGATTTTGCTGCCTTGAGAGACAAATAATAACGCAACTAAAAAAATATTGATGGAAAATTAAAAAAAAATACCCCTGTGGATGTGATTTGAACCATGTAATGTGCTTGTGCATCCTATGCACATTTAACCGCTAGACCATCGTCACGAAAATTGACAACTTCGTGTCAATAGCAACCGTTGCTAAGGCTTTTTCTGATACATAATTTTCAGCCGTAAACAGAAATTAATTACTGAATTCCTGAAAAACTACTGAACCGATTTTCGTCATATGTCTGTGAGATAATGTCGAGAAATTATTATATCTTGAAAAAAATAAGTGGTCAAAATCGGTACATATTTTATCGAGATATCAAGAAAAATGTACTTATAAAGTCAGTTTTTTCAAAATTTCTGAAAAACTAATGAACCAATTTTTATGAGATAAAAATGGGACCAATCCGGAAGAATTATCTGACGATTAAAAAAGAAACCATCAAAATCGGTTCACAATTGGCGGAGTTATCGACGTACATACATACATAAAAAAAAAAAAAAAAAAAAAAAAAAAATACGGTCCGAATTGAGAACCTTCTCCTTCTTTTTTTGGAAGTCGGTTAAAAAAAAAAAAAAAAAAAAAAAAAAAAATACGGTCCGAATTGAGAACCTTCTCCTTCTTTTTTTGGAAGTCGGTTAAAAAGCGGGCAGGGGAGGGCAAATTACAGCCATGGGATTATTTCTGGATCTATTTCCACGCGAGTGAAAACGCGGACAGAAGCTTGTATTACTGTATTTGTAGTTATGCGAAAACCATTACACGGTTTATTGTATTTTAAATACCGACCATATAAGTAAAGTAGGGTACAGGTAGTTCTCTCCATCATTTGTAGCAGATGAAAATGTAAATGTGTTCTCGTTAGACGCCGTCGTCCGCGGTTACTCTGTATTCATGAGGATCACGGCCGCTCGAGACACATATTATCTTCAAATGTGTCAACAGGTTTCTGTCATTTAAATCTGTTCTTAGGTTAAACGTGCAAGGAGTAGTTGAAACATATTTTTAAAAACACCATCACTTCTTTTTTTCTGGCGGGCTTAGATACATTGGTAACAATGTCCTCATTCAATCCGACATTCATTACACATCTTGAACTTAGGTCCAATTTGTACAGAGATCCGTCTAGTTGAAGCTTCGGAGATTAACATTTATTTTTGTCCCGGAACAATCTACATCTAATAAGATAAATCGTTTCAATGCAACATAAATTGAATTTTGTAAATAGAAAACTATATTTAAGAAACTGTAAGAAATTTAGATTATGTCTCCCATAGGGGTAGGCAAGGAAGATTGATCACCACCTCTCGTGAACCTACATACTTCTCTCGTTCCCTCTACTTACTATTACATTCTATGCAGCATCTAATGCATATCGATTACCAGTGCTGCGTCTTTGATTAGACTCCCAAAATACCTTAAAGGAGCTGGCTTTTCGAATCTCAAGGATCATCGGAATTAAGTATAGGTAAGGGTCTTAGTATGAGTGATGGTATTTAGGTGACCATTTCATTCCGATATCATAAGAAATACCTAGCTAGACGAATCAGTTGATGGCCATTTTTTTGAAAATTGCTAAGTTATGACTACGAGTCGCACGCAGAGAGAGAGTTCCATACCATCAAATATAATATAAAATCATAAAATATTCAAAACCTGTTAACGTAGGTATCTTGTTCAATATAATTTTCGTGTTTATTGAGTACTAAAATTGCGTGGAACCAGGACCAATGATCATAACCAATTAAAAGATGTAGTTTCTACGTTTGTAACATATGGACGGACGGACATACTAAATAAATTATTCAGTTTTTTTTTTGCCATTTAGGCTATAGAAAAAGTTTTTAACCGTACGAATATCCAAACTTCTTTAAATATGAAACTAACAAAATGAATTTAATTAAATAACTTTAAACTTCTTTAAGAAATAAAAGCAAAAACAAAGCAGCTAAAGAGCAAAACTGCACCGAGACTTGCATAAAGATATCCGTGTCTCAGTAGTACTGTAACAAAGTGAGAGACCCCGTCTGCTCTTAAATAAAATAAGGCAGTTATGTAAATTTCCTGCTTCATTCCTTCCCTCGAGGTGTACTTTAAGAAAAAAAGATTCCTTTTGTTCACTAGTTGTCAAGACATATCTACATTCGGAAGGATTTGATTGGAGACAGTGCCAAGTTTCACTACCTTTATGTTGAGTCGGATTTAATTATTCAATTTTAAATTAAGTTATGTTGTGTTTTGGATTTTCATGTGCAGAATACACAAGCATACCATCCTGATTCAACGTATAAGAACTTTCGTTTGACCAATATATATTTTGTAGTAAATGTGTCTAAGAATTTTATTAGTTCATAGTTTATCTAAACATCTCAGTATGCTGAAATTATAAACTAAATAACAAGTTTCTACCTCTTCTAGTTAACGAGATATTCAAACTCAAACTTTCATCACTAATTCTGGACTTATTCGTAGAATATTAACATCTTTCAGTACATAACTGCAGAAAAAATACTCAGAAAATTACAAATCTGTGAATTTCTCCCTCAAACCAATATTCGAGTAAGTATGATATTTTCGTTCATTTAATCGGATAGGTCCAAATTATGAATTCATTAAACTCTTATCATAAAAGCTGCCAACCGGTGACATAGGGAAGTAAAACATTTTATAAGTACTGGTTAATTACTTGCTATGATATCTATTTATTTATTTAAGCCTGTCTAGTATCTGTGCTTGTAAATTCTTGTTCGCCTTGTTTATGTATCTACTTGTTTATTAACTAATGAATTAGGTATAATTTCTTACACGTTTTTCTATACTATGCTAATGTCATTTAGTAAAGTTAGTTTGGCATTAGGTTTGAAATTGTTATGAGGAACTATTTAATCTATATTGGATCTAGTTAAATTAATTCAATCACTGATTTATTAGTTTATTTATATCTATATTTTCATGTAAATTTTAGAGAAAGATTTTATTTATTTCGTCATATTTTCTAAAATAATCTAAATCTGCACGAAAGTAAGGAAAAAATATTTAATGTATTCACTTTGGGAGAAACAAATATTTATTCATCACCCTCACTGACCTCTCAATGATATTTTCTTCTTTTTTCAGTACAGACACTTAGTAATTTCTACAAATTCACTTAGGAGTTGCACTTACTTTGTATTTTAATACAATCGTTTCAGTCTAATACAAATATATACCTAATATGTATTCTGTTAGAACACAAGTTCTCAATTCACGTGACTACATTTGCTAATTATACGTTAATTAATGTACCCAATTACAGTATAGAGTAATTTATATAGAGCTCAAACAGAATATTCAATGAGGTTAAAGTTTGTTATTTCTGTGTTTGGTATACCAACACAAACTAAGGTACCTTTAAATAATCAAATATTGTTGGTAACTTTAAAATAACAAACTCAAATAAAATATTTTGACGAAATACATTTGTTCTTCATTCCACTATTAGTCAAATGTTTTCGTTTGTTAACAGACCGGAATTTTACATTTGTTTCTTTGATAATGTATTAATTATTTATTGATTGGACACTTTATTAATAAATAACCGTTTAATGTTTTTGTTTGTTTGTCTGTCTGCATGTTCGTCCAGAAGTGGCCCCGAATTCCAACGGTCATGGTTTTGGAAATCAATGTGCTCTTTATTCTTCTTTATTTAATCTCGATGTTTTTCGAGGAGAAAAATTAACTTAGATATTACATTTATCTTCAAAATTTTAGTACCCAGTTTTCACGTTGAGCAGCTTCTTAACCAAACCTCTTAACCTCGCTGAGATTTAATTCAGTCAGTATGTTGAGGACTATGTCAGAGGACACCTTGCTTCTTCCTTCCTTCCTTCCATCACCTTCTTGTTCTTCGTCCTAAATTTTGAATCTTTCTTTTTCTTTTTTTTTATTTTTTTTTCAATTTTTTTTAATTCTTTAAATTATATTCTAACATTTTTAGAATATATTTAGATTTAGAATTATTCTTTTATAGTTATTATGACATAATTTTTGTATATTCTGTTAAATAAGGTTTTATATTGTAAAAGAAAGTAAGTAGGTAATGAAAACAATCTATGCCATACAAAATCTCTGTTACATATTGCAAGTGGAAATTAGATGGTACAGTGTAGTTAGGCTGTAATCCCCAACATAATCCACGTTGGATACAACGCTCGCATTACACGAGTCTCTAAAAGCCTGTGTGTTAATTTCTACCATAGCCAGTACAAAGGTTACTAGCTTCATCCGAATAGCGGTTGCAGATTACAGGTGTTCCCGACCTTCCCTTTTGGATTTTGTGCGGACTAATAGGGGACAAAATAAATACAAGACTCTCACTGGTCCCTAATTTGACCTCTTAAGGGTTTTATTTCATTATCTGTATTAGAGTTGGGTTAGTAATATTCGTTAATTAAATATGTTGGGTTTTGTAGTTCTGAATGAGAATTGCTATTTTATTTGAGTCATTCAGTTCACTAAAATAATTTTGGGAAAATGAGTGATGAAAAAGCAGAACGCATTTATCTAGAATCGCGCGCACGCGAGCAGGATAGAAACAGTACGTGAGTATTGAATTTAACGTAAGCGGTAATTTTTGTTTAATACGCAATTAAAAAAAAATCTTAGACAACATAGAAATAATTTTACAATGAAAAAATAGATAATTACCATAAAAATATTAATGTTATTTTTTGTAATGATTGGTATCATTAAATATTATATTATAGCCATAAAGTTTGATAAATAAAGTTTTCTGAGGTGTATTTAGATTTTTTTCTATCGAGTAAAATGTTGCTAATCATATTTTCAAAACAATAAAAAGATTTGTCATGTCTTTAAAATCAATATATATTTTTTCAGTTTCGTAAATAGATCAGGTTTTCTGAAAAATTTGATTATCCGCAATTTGAATTTACTAACATACTTAATTTTCGGTTCTTACGTAAAATTAATAATATATTTGGCTATTGGATTTCAATAGACAATTAATACCACCACACATACAAGACTGTGATATTATCCGAAAATAATTTTCTTAATTAACTTATAATTACGCAATTCAATCCTGCTGCCTTAAATTTTAACTAAGTGAATAACGTAATTTTTGACGTATTAATGCTTTTAATATTAACGAGTAATATGAAAATAAACACTCTATAATACATTTTATAATCTGCTATAAACTGTAGTAGCTAGGCCTTTTTAATATCCATAGTTATCAGTCTTGAAAATTTATTGGTTATTTCATAAATCTATTTTTGATAGATTCTCAGAGGCGGCAGCGGCAGTAGCTTGCTTTGTTAACTTTATTATTATATAAATAATACATTAGGTATGTAAACAGGTACCTATACTTATTGTAAGAGCTTTACCAATGCGTTGCTATATCATCTTCTAATCTCTTTCCATGTTAAAGAGTCCCTCCAAATAAATGTGATGATTTTGCCAATGGTAAGTGAAAAATTAAATAATTAACCAAGTTGCGATTACGACTCGTGCGCTGACGGTTTCGTACCATTTATTCTGTCAGTACTTTAAGACAGGATTTTCGTTTATGGTTTCCTGAAACTATAAGAAATGCCCAATATTCCATTTTTATTTTAAATTTAGTGATAAGGGCTAAATTTTCGTACATTTTCTTAAAAATAATCTAAACTATGCATTTTAAAATTATTAAAATATATATTTGTATTCCATATAATGAGCCCTTTCATTTTTTCATTTGATATGTCATATGCTGAACTTGAAAAAACATTTATTTTTAGTTTAAATTTTTTCCCAAAAATTTACCCTCTAAATTGAAATTTGAATATTTACGCTAAACTATGTTTGGGTCATCAAACTACAAATGTACCAAATTTCAACTTTTCTTATTCAGTAGACACAAGAGTGGTCCTATAATGGTTTCCGGATATATACGGAACCTTAAAACACTTATTTAGATCTCAAAATACCTCAACAGGAAATATATATTTACTGTGACTGACCACTTGGTTAGGTAGAGGCTCAAAAATATCATAAGAAGAATACTTCTCTGTTACTGGGTACACAGGGTTCCGGAAGCCGTAAAAAAGTTAAATAGATACAAAATAATATTAGCGATTGATCACATATACCTACACGCTGCCCTGATGACGTGTATCTTGCACCGGATGTGACGTAGCAAGATTTAGAAAAACGCCCCAGTACTTTCTTAAGAACTTACAATTGCATATAATTTCCAGTTGGCCATTAATGTCCTGACATTTTAGCAAGGCATAATCGCGATAGCTAGTTGAGATTTTAAATTGCAAAGTAGATTTTGAATGACTTTACAATTAAGCACGAGTTTGCTGCCATCTTCAATGTAGCGTTTATATTTCTCTATTTGTCAGATTCAGACGGTATCGCAAAATATTATCTTAAGCAACCGCTTAGTAGTTAGTACTAATGACATTTCAATTGACTCTACATAGATTCATTGACTGATAATTTAATATTTTTTGCAAATACGAAAAAAGTAGTAAGATATTACTCTTCCCTTCAACCAGTAACGATAACATCGATTAGAAAATACACTGACATATAATGAAATATTTTCGAAACCACGCCAGATAGCTATTTGAAGTAAAAAGCAACACTCAAGTGTATTGGTTTTATTATACAATATGAAAATGTTTTCAGGATTCTTTTTACTTCATGAAGGTAACTTGTTTTTAGGCACTTTGCAAGTGGCTTTTTTATATTGCTGTCAGTGTACTGTATATAAATCACAATGCCAAAAATTGTATTAAAGAAATATCCCCACGACTGCTCATAATCTGGTGACAAGAGAGCTAGCTCCTTCCTCGTTCAACGAACCAGCATCGCGATTCAGCGGGTAAATCTCGCTTAGGCTTGCCACTTTGATTTTGTCACAATATCACATATATTTTTATTTACCTACTCTACTAGCAATGACTTTGCAATATCAAGATGAAACAAACAATCATTATTTAACCCACTATGATCGCTAAAATTTTATGGCTGATGCGAAAAGAAATGCTGGCAGAGGACGACCTAGGTGTACTTTTATTGAATATATAAAAAATGTAAATATGGAAAAATTAAAAGTACACACAATCGCCGAGCATGTATGAAAGGTATGATGAATATAAAAGAAGAGAAAGAAATTTTGTAAAGAGAAAATAAATTTCAGAAATTCAATTAACCACTGCCATCTGGTGGCCGTTTTTAATAAATGATGATTCCAACAAGCTCTCCTAGAGGGCGTACGAGTACCTGCGGGAAGGAAGTTTTTACGAATTTTATTTGTAATCAATTTGTGTTATTTCTGGGTTGGATTTTTCTAATATAGTATCTTATTATTACTAAGTACGCAATTATTGTAATTAGACACTTTTAATATGTGCTTTGATCGACTTCTCCTGCTTCGGAGGGCAGCCGGCGTCCGCACTTCTTCTAAAAATAACATTGTTTAATTGTTCTGTTTAAATGGACAACTGGCAAAAAGCACTGTTACTGGTGACTCTGGCCACACCGCATGGTATAAAGACCGTAAAGATATTGTGTGTATGGTACTTTCAAGAAAGGGATTTTGCCGATGTCATGAATTTTCAGAACACAGAAAAACTCTCGCTAAAATCCAAGGATTCCATCTTGCTTCGATTTTGGTGTCCTTTAAGATTCCACTTTTATAAATATCACTGATTTAATCATCATTTTTTTGGAGGTCCTAGATACTTCGATTTTGGTTTCCTTTAAGATTCCACTTTTTTAAATATCACTGATTTAATCAACATTTTTTGGAGGTCCTAGATAAAGTCTTTTATTAACATCAATTTTATTTACTTTTGAAATAACATAAATAAATTGAAAATACAATAAAATAGTGCAAAGGTAGTGGTTGCTTGGCCCAAAATAACAGTGTTCACATTTAACAGGTGGCACGTCTCTGCACTTAGTGGACCTACAGCAGTCACTTATAACTCTATATTTTCGAAAATAGTATCCTATATAATTCAACGAAGACAAATCATAAAAATATAATATGCTCTATATTCTTCTGTGAATATTTCAAGCATCTACCTGTTGCCGTTATCAATATCGAGCAAAAACGAGCAAATCACGGTTCATGAGATACAGCCTGGTTACAGACAGACGGACGGACGCACAGCGGAGCCTTAGTAAAAGGGTTTCCGTTTTTACCCCTTGGATACCCCTAAAAAATACCCAAATCGCTTCAAGTGGGTCTATAAAATTTGAAGAGTTCTCGATTTCTTTAGGATCCCATCATCAGATCCTGACCTGATGACCACGGGACCACCTGGAAAGTATATCCTTTCAAACAAAAATAATATTTCCAAATCGGTCCAGGCGTCTTCAAGTAATCGGGGAACATACATAAAAAAAAATCCGACGAATTGAGAAACTCTTCCTTCTTTGAAGTTCGGTTAAAAAGTGCAATAATTTATTCAGTCTCGAATTCAATATAAAATATTGCCAGACCACTTACTCACTACAAGAAATGATATTTGCACTTGGCAGACAGCGAGGGGCGAGAAAATAAAATAGTCTGTCATTCTGTTTATCTATTTTTCCTCTTTTCTAAGATATATGTCCATGCTTCCCGTAAGAAATAAAACTCTCTCGTTCACTTTACGAGTATATGCCTCCTTTGTTTTCGCTATTTGATTTCAAACTTTGTCTTAGACTGTTTGTTTACTTCTTTGTCATACTATTTTTATTTTTAAAAAACTAAAAAAAAAATTTAATGTGACGTAACATTGCAAAAGGCATCCAGACTATCCAGAGTCGGACAGGACTAGTAATATTAAAAACGCGAAAGTATGTTTGTTAGTTTGTCCTTCTTTCACGTTAAAACTTGTTTTTTTCATAAAAATTAAAATTGAACCCGGGACCGAAATATACAATAGAAAAATTATCTTTATAAAGTCTATATTCAAATTACAGATTAGTATTAAAATCGTGCATGAAAATTAATAATTTAGCCATTGTTCCTAATTCCCAGTACTATCCTGAATGCCTTCACATAATCGCTTCTTATGCTGCTTCAAAGGCTGGATCATATTGGCTTCTTAGTGCTTACAAGGTACTTACTTGTATAGGTGGCAGGGCTTAAGGTCTTTGTAATGTTAGCAGATTGTCTATTAGGTATTATACTCGGTCTACCGTATTTAGTGAGAGAAATGCTTATGTAGTTCAACATCGATCGATGATGATAATATTAAATTTTTTAATTAATTTTTTCTGATAATCAAAATATTATTTTATATTGAGTAGTTTTTTTTTTCTTCACGGGTCCCGAAACGGTGTTTCGTTCCCAGTGTACCCAGCGGAAGACCAAGTCTCCCTCTTTTAGCCGATGGTATTTGTGAGGCTATAACTGATGAGTGGCCAGTTTTGTTGAGGTATATTTAGATGGAAAACCCCATTGGTACATGGCCGGGATCCGGGATCGAACCCGTGGTGGCGTCTTTTCCACTCCACTTTTACTATTCCAAAATAAACTAAAAAAAAAACATTTTTATGTAAAAGGTGCTTATGTATTTTGTATGGACAGGTATGGATATATTTGTTTGTGAAGGTACCCATATTATTTTTATTATTATATCTACAGCAATTTTGCAAACTATATAGAAGGACTAAAAATTGTCGTTTTCAGCAAATATCAATATATTTCAAGCTACTTGCTATATATATATATATATATTACAATATTCAGCATATAAAAATATTCCCTCATTCGAGCAGTCAATGTAAACACAGAGAACTGAAAATATATTGTACAAGTATTCTTCGTAATATCACTCATTTCTATTCAGAATATGTAAGTACTTGTGTTGAATTTAAATTAATTAATATGCATTTGAATATTTGTTAATATATCCGGTCATGAAAATAAATAGGCTATTAAAATGATGATTCTATTATCATTTTGTGGTGACAAATATGAATATTAATTCTTCGTAATGTCTTCGTATTTTTTTATTGAAAAGCGAAAAGACTAAAATGTAATATGAATAGAGAGTAGTAAAGTTAGAATAAACCTTTTAAAAAAAAGTGTACCGACTTCAAAAATTTGCACTGAAAAGTAAGAAATAATAAAAATTTCGTCGTAGAATTTGAAGACGGTTGGTGCCAAATTAGGATACAAAATTAAGTAAACATCTAGGGACATAAAGATCTGTTCAATATTATCTGTGTTTGTACTGATGATCGTAGGTTCCTAATGAATTATCTAGATTAGTGAATTTGGGTACTAAATTATTTCTAATTTGTCACCAACCGTCTTCAAATTCTACGACGAAATTTTTATTATTTCTTACTTTTCAGTGCAAATTTTTGAAGTCGGTTCACTTTTTTTTAAAAGGTTTATTTTTCCCTTTTAAGTGATTTTGTTGCCCTGAGAAATAAATAATAACGCAACTAAAAAAAAAAATGATGGAAAATTAAAAAAAATACTGCGATGGATGGGATTTGAACCTCGAGCAATGTGCATCCTGCGCTGCATCCCATACCTTTAGCCGCTAGACCACCGTCGATACGAAAATTGACAACTTCGTGTCAATAGCAACCGTTGCTAAGGCTTTTCCCTGATATAATTTTCAGCAGTAAACAGAGACAAATTACTGTATTTCTGAAAAATTACTGAACCGATTTTCCTCATATGACTGTGAGATAATGTCAAGAAATTATTATATCCTTAAAAAAATAAGTCGTCAAAATCGGTACATATTTCATCGAGATATTACGAAAAATTGACTTATAAGGTCAGTTTTTTCAAAATTTCTGAAAAACTAAAGAACCAATTTTTATGAGATAAAAATGGCACCAATCCGGAAGAATTATCTGTCGATTAAAAAAGAAACCATCAAAATCGGTTCACAACTGGCGGAGTAATCGATGTACATACATACAAAAAAAAAAAGGTCCTAATTAAGAACCTTCTCCTTCTTTTTTTTTCGAAGTCGGTTAAAAAATACTGACGACGTAAATTGGTTCCACTAGATGCAACACTCTATTTAAAATTTAACTTCTGAGACTTCTCTCATGCTCAAAAACAAATTACAAATAATTTTTACTTCAACGAATTTATTGACTAAATAAATACACTTTATAACTTACTGTGTGACTGGCCAGGACACCAGTAAAAGTGCCCAGTTTTTTCCAGTAGCTCATATTAAACAGAACAGGTGGCAAGACTTTTGCTGAACTTAATGTACATGTTGTGTTACTTCTGCGTAACAGACGTAACTTAACGCAAGTACTCGTTACTTTTAGAATCGCTAAATAATTTTTTTTAAAGATCGCGTTGTGGCCAGCTAAATAATTTATGCTACCAAATAACTTATCTTCACTCATAACTTGTGGAGTATTTTTTTAACTCTTGCCCCATGACTCACTCGAAAATATGATATTTATAAAAATCAAACGTATTTGCATAATTGATTAACCACAATCATCGATAATTAACGATGGAGGAACACGGCATGAATTAACAAAGCGAAATTAATAGACAACATGGTCGATATTCTACGTTAACTACTAATCACCACTTCACGGGTGAACTGGTGTGAAAATGAGATAATTATTTCGTAATAGGTTTCTATGTATAAGTGGACTGAATTCAATATGTACTTACTAACATTTAAATACTGTATCAAGCATCATTTATACTTTGCGATGCGTATCTTTTCATGAAATATGAAATGTAAATGTTTATAATTTATTAATGGACAAATCTGATACTATTAGAGAAAGGATGGTTCCTTATTTCGAGTTCAGAAATAATGCATTTTTTTAAAGATTAAAAAAAATCATACATGTCCTTTTATTATAGAACTCCGTATTCACATTAAAATTGCACTTTTGAGATTAAATTAAGTTCAGATTTGATTATAAAGTTACTTTAGGAGAGGAGGAAAGAATCAACTGATTATTTGCCTAATTTTAAACTAGAATGTTGAAAAACCTTTCATCAAAACTGATTTTAAGCGCAATTGGCTATGCTACATATTTATGGTATACTTTTTTATAATTTATTTTGAAAATATAGCCCATTTTAAGAAACTAATTTCGATATTTTTGGTTTTATCCATTGCGTCTATTTTAAATATATTTTACAAATTTTACCCGCGAAAAGTAAACGTGACGTCACGGGAAGTGAAACAGGATTATAATCTTGGCCACTACATATAAAAAAGTGACAGTTAATCAAATTAACGCCAGGGAAACATCACTCAAGGTCGACTAACCTAAAAATTACTCTTGTTTATATACTCGTGTTTATAATTATTTAAATTGTTAATAGTTTTTACAATGACAAGTAAATAGTGTTTCATCCCGTCACGTCCAACAAAGAAAATAATCACACGTGAAATATAAATTTATAAAGATGTCACTCAAAGATTGACGATTACCCTTTTTTTTCATACCGCTTATTATGACGTCAGACATAGGTCAAATGAAGGTTATTGTTTTTTATTGAATATCTTAAAAAGTACAGACTTTATTTAAAATCTGATAAATAGAAATTGTAATGAAAAGCTTATATCTCGAAACGGTTTCGAGATCTTCGTTCCTGTTCAAAAAGTTAGCATGGCCAATTGTACAAGTGCAAGCGTGTACAGTAGATATACCTAAGTTATTAATTTCCTCATCAGACAAGAAATTGTTATTACTTGGTGAGCCACGTTATAAAGGATTTAGTAACGATTATCTAAGCTCCTGTTTAGTCATTATCTATATTCTGTTTTGCAATAGTCTGAACGGGTTTACAATATTAATTATGTCTTTAGGCATAAAACTGCTTTGATATATTCACAGAACATCATAAAGAAAAATAGAAGTAGCTAGTAGGCATTCCCGGTTAACCACCGCACAAATAGTTTGTATAGGATATTTCATATAAATAAAAATATTATACCATAATTTAACTAGACTTTTTGTCAAAATATTGTCATTACAGTACAAAAATTTGGTAACACCGGTTTTTAAATAAATAATAAATATGCTACCGTTCTACTTCTATTCTTCTTTACAATGTTCTGTTAATATCTAGGTACCTACATTTTATCAGAGCATTTTCCTATATTACTCTATATTTACTTTGATTGCGCTGACATGTATTGATTGTTGCGATACTGCAAGCTGTTTATGATATTGCCAAGTAGTCTGGTAGGCGTGTCAATCTCCAGTTGCTTTAGTATTATCATTAGCTGATTAATGACAGGGAATTGACAATGCTGTCAAATAAAATTTATATCTCAAGTAGGTAATATGTTGTAAAAGCCAGGGTTGATGACGTGGCTGGTATTAGGCAACATTATTGAATAGAAACAATATTTTACATTTAACATTATTATATCAGCTGGAAATATTATCAGACTAGCTACGAACTCGGCTTTACTCGAAACAATCTTTAAAATGCAGCATATAACGATCTAAAAATGAAAGCGCGCTGGCGACAAACTTTTCGCCCTACTTGATTAACTAATACGTTTAATTCTCGGTTTCTATAAGTGATCCCATTTTAAGTATACGCAAATCTTCCACTTCAAAAAAAAAAATTATGATTTTTTAATTTAGCAAAAATAATAAAAAAAAATTTTTTTTGAATTTTCAATAAGCTACAATAAAAAGCGAAATATATAATTGAAGAATAATGGTATAAGAGCGCTTAAAAAAAATTTAGAGTTTTGTGATAGATTATGAAAGAGACAGCAGGGGCAAAGTTAAACCACCCATATTTCCTATTCAATAAAACCCAGTGAAAAAATAAGAGCTATTTCACTTAGATATATTCAATAAGTAACTATATGCTGAATTATAGTGACACAGGTCGATATTTACAGAGAAATTGGGAATAGTTTATCCCAGAAAAATTCCCAGTATTTTTTTGTCAAATATCCCCCTTAATACTGTACTGTTAATGTTAAGTATATAGTTAGTAATAATAAGTTAATGTTTCATACGCTATTTTGAAGATTATTTTTTCCTCTAATGACGATAAATATCTAAACAAACAAATAAAATTAAATGTTACTTTTAGAATTAGACTAATTTATTTATTTTGTAAAATAACTCATCTATTGGAGATCAGTTAAACTATGACAACAATATTTACACCACTAACGGTGCGAAGTATTCGCACGGGCTTATCTAGTTTCTGTAATAGTGAAAACCAGAATAAAATCCGTTGAGAAGTTACGGACACAGGCAGGCCCAGCGGGGAATATGTAGTGATAGTTCAGATTATAAAAAAAATATTTGGATCGAAAATTGGATCGATTGGGCGAAAAACTTGATAGAACCGAATATCTCAATTAAATGGGTACTAAAGGTTAAATGTAATGTAATTTGTAGGAAGTTAAAATAAGCAAGTGGTTAAGCTGCCGTAGTTTATTAACAGGTTCGTTGGAGCCAACTTGGGACCATTCCAAGAGGTTTGCTGTGTATAAAGTAGATTTGGCAACTGCAATGATGCTACGCTTGCACCTGTCACCGTCACACCTGGAGGTATAATGCAAGTGTATTTTCAAATAAATCTATGATTGTTGGGTTTAAGTTGCCAAATGTCTGAACCAACTTTGAAATGGGTAGATAATTTGATCACAGACGTGGAAAGTGGTAAAAGTGTCACTTATGTAACCATCTATTAATAAAGCAAGATGATTGATAGTGCGATGGCTAGTAAGTTAGCATGAATTGACTTCCCTTGATTCTAGTACGAACTTATATTTAAGATGACACCTGTTGGTAAAATAACTGAGAAGAGCACTTGGTTCAATAAGTTCAATTTGGTAAAAAGAAATTTGCATTTTTATCCAAAAATATGATTTACTAACGCCATGAGAAGTGAGTGACAAATCTGGTAGCATTAAATGCAGCGTATATTAAATATCGTTGATTTAACAGAAATCTTAAAGCCAATTCAAAGAATGATGGAGGTAAGGAAAATGCATAAAATCTATATCTTCATCGCTTATATAATAATAATAAATTAGAAAAGGATTAAAGAGGTCAGCTTTACGAGGTTGAAATATTGTCATATTTATCGTTTACTTTACCATAAAATCGCTTTTTTTTTACCCTAAAAGAAAGTATAAATATTTACTCCTTAAGTAAAGTTCGCCATCCATGTCGTAAAGAACATTATGTAATCTGCATAAGAAGTTTGAATGGCCAGGGATGAAAGCCTCGAGTCGCGTCTGGCATCTAAATTGCTTTTTATATGCGAGAACGCTAATATTGACTCTTGTTCAGAAGGCCTAAACGAACTTTGTAGCCAAACTTTGTGTGTGTCTTAAATTTTATTTGCATTCAGCAAATTTTCGTAGACAGCTTCTTGAAATTTGATTTCAGTGATAATTAATTTACTTGTGTATTTGCAAAGATTTATTTTCTTTTCGTGACAACTTCAAGAATTTATAAAGTCAAAGGTTTTTCGTATCTTGTAATTCGCGGAATTTTTCCTCGTTTACCATCAACGTCACTGGTTGTCACCAAAAAATCTATATAAAATAGGCTTGATTCGTGACGATAGGTTGCTCTTAGCTGTTCCTCATCACTGAGACAGTTTGTTAAAAGGCGGCAAATCTGTCACTGTACCTAATTCCTAATAGACTGATAGACGATGGTGTATTTTCTGCAGAATTGATTGCTTAAGACATTTTTACTTGACTTCGGAGCTGTTAAAATTAGTGTTTAGTCTTTTGGCTGGTGTGAAGACTAGAACCCCCTGCTTCTATATTTATCTGAATCAAGTCCTTGCAGTTACAATTGAATGTAACAAAAACAAAGAGAGAAATATCTATTGTCCAGCCCCAAAATTTTCATCTTTCTAATCAGAATCGAGATAAAAATTCAATTTATATTTCCGGCCAAAACCCTTGGTTTTCATGGCTGTTTTAAATCAAAAGCACCCCAACCGTTTGCCAGCATTTTGGTTTCGAATTTGCAGATCCTTATCGCAATGTTGCTCAGCCCGCACAAATATTATTGAGAATGCGATACGATCGTTGGATGCGGAAGTATAGAATCATTTTTGAGTTCTGTTCTATTGGACAGATGCAACTTTTCATACTTCATACAAATATGAACTATTTTATAATTAAAATAACAGAGGTAGAGCAGAGTAAAACAAGCTCAAACCAAGATGATCGCTTTAATCTAGCTCATTAGATCTCTTCGCAAGAACCACCCTTTAGATAAGTAGCATCAATAAAATATCATTTAATTGGCTAAATGGAGATGACATATTTCCCTCTCAAAATATCAGAAATATTGGAATTAATTTAAATCATGTCAGGGTCTCAAAAAACTTATTGATGGTACAATAAAAACTAAGTTCTGAATAGGTAGAATTAACGCAACATTTCATGCAAATTGGAAATTGATTTGAAATAAAAAGTAATCAGCAACCTCCACACAATTATGCAATCTTCCATCAACCCATTCAATTTTAATAATAAACTAACCAAGAACTATGATAGTTGAGCAAGAATTCTTCCTATAATTATAGTTTTTCATATGCTGTTATGACATGTTGTTTTTAGAAAAAAATATGTTCCAATTCAATTGGGTCCATCATTATTCATGCTTTGTTGCTTACCTAATAACAGCTTTTGTTAAGTGTATGCAAAAATATTGTAGTACTATTTCTTCTTACTCTTTCGTTGTAATAAGGACATGGCCAATATATTTATTGGTTTTAGGTTTCTGTCCATGGGTGTGACATCAGTATCATGAAGATAATTAGGTATGTATATCATAGGTAACATTTGTAAAGGTTTTGTTTTTTGTATGTTTTTATTCTATTACTAGCTTTTGCCCGCGACTTCGTTCGCGTAGAATTAGGAATAATGACGTAATTTTACCTCCGTAAATTCCCCGTCAGTCAGAAGTTCAAAAAAGTATAAATTCGGTACCTACCTATAAATTAATATTTTCCCAGTCCGTAAAAATATTTCCCCCATGCCCAAGTTAACAATTTCTTAAGGGTTGTTTAAAAAAATCTTTTAGGTCAACTCCTATGTTCTCTAGCTAAGTTTCAAGTACAACATTTTTCCCCATACAAAATTTTACACCCCGTTGCACTCCTTTATTTTTATTTTTTTTTTAAATCCAAAAATACGTGTTTTATTATTTGTTTTGAACAATATTTGTACCAAGTTTCAAGTTAATACACGCATGTAATACGATTTCCCTATACAAAATTTTACACCCCGTTGCAACCCTCCTTAAGGGTCGTTTTTAAAAATCCAAAAATACGTGTTTTATTATTTGTTTTGAAGAATATTTGTACCAAGTTTCAAGTTGATACACGCAGGTAATACGATTTCCCTATACAAAATTTTACACCCCCTTTCATACCTCCTTAAGGGTCGTTTTTAAAAATCCAAAAATACGTGTTTTATTATTTGTTTTGAAGAATATTTGTACCAAGTTTTAAGTTGATACACGCAGGTAATACGATTTCCCTATACAAACTTCTACACCCCGTTGCACCCCTCCATAAGGGTCGTTTTTAAAAATCCGAAATACGTGTTTTATTATTTGTTTTGAAGAATATTTGTACCAAGTTTCAAGTTAATACACGTATGTAATACGATTTCCCTATACAAAATTTTACACCCCGTTGCAACCATCCTTAAGGGTCGTTTTTAAAAATCCAAAAATACGTGTTTTATTATTTGTTTTGAAGAATATTTGTACCAAGTTTCAAGTTAATACACGCAGGTAATACGATTTCCCTATACAAAATTTTACACCCCGTTGCATACCTCCTTAAGGGTCGTTTTTAAAAATCCAAAAATACGTGTTTTATTATTTGTTTTGAAGAATATTTGTACCAAGTTTTAAGTTGATACACGCAGGTAATACGATTTCCCTATACAAATTTCTACACCCCGTTGCACCCCTCCGTAAGGGTCGTTTTTAAAAATCCAAAAATACGTGTTTTATTATTTGTTTTGAAGAATATTTGTACCAAGTTTCAAGTTGATACCTACACGATTTCCCTATACAAACTTCTACACCCCGTTGCACCCCTCCTTAAGGGTCGTTTTTAAAAATCCTAACATACGTGTTTTATTATTTGTTTTGAAGAATATTTGTACGAAGTTTCAAGTTGATACACGCAGGTAATACAATTTCCCTATAGAAACACCCCGTTGCACCCCTCCTTAAGGGTCGTTTTTAAAAATCCAAAAATACGTGTTTTATTATTTGTTTTGAAGAATATTTGTACGAAGTTTCAAGTTGATACACGCAGGTAATACAATTTCCCTATAGAAACACCCCGTTGCACCCCTCCTTAATGGTCGTTTTTAAAAATCCAAAAATATGTGTTTTATTATTTGTTTTGAAAAATATTTGTACCAAGTTTCAAGTTTATACCTACACGATTTCCCTATACAAACTTCTACATCCTGCTGCACCCCTCCTTAAGGGTCGTATTTAAAAATCCAAAAATACGTGTTTTATTATTCGTTTTGAAGAATATTTGTACCAAGTTTCAAGTTGATACCTACACGATTTCCCTATACAAACTTCTACACCACGTTGCACCCCTCATTAAGGGTAGTTTCTAAAAATACAAAAAATACGTGTTTTATTATTTGTTTTGAAGAATGATTGTACTAAGTTTCAAGTTGATACACGCAGGCAATACGATTTCCCTGTACAAATTTCTACACCCCTTTAACCCCTTCGTAAGGGTCGTATTTAAAAATCCAAAAATACGTGTTTTATTATTTGTTTTGATGAATATTTTTACCAAGTTTCAAGTTGATACACGCAGGTAAAACGATTTCCCTATACAAACTTCTACACCCCGTTGCACCCCACCGTAAGGGTAGTTTTTAAAAATCCAAAAATATATGTTTTATTATTTGATTTGAAGAATATTTGTACCAAGTTTCAAGTTCATACACGCAGGTAATACGATTTCCCTATACAAACTTATACACCCCGTTGCACCTCTACTTAAGGGTTGTTTTTAAAATCCAGAAATATGTATTTATTATTTGTATTAAAAAATATTTGTACCAAGTTTCAAGTTGATTCACGCAGGAAATAAGATTTTACATACAAACGTATTTACCCCATTTGACCCACTTAGGGGTTGAATATCGAAATTTCCTTCCTTATTCCTTGGCTACATAATAAAGGGAACCTCTGTGCAAAATGTCAGCTTCCTAGGTCCAAGGGTTTGGGCTGGGCGTTGATGATCAGTGAATCGGAACTTCTCTTTTTATATAATAGATTATTACCTGTAACTATGTATGTCTTGGAAGTCGAATTTATCGAACTTTTAATTATCATATCGACTTGACGCTTTGCAAGTGTATATAATTTGGATGACAATATAATAATTTGGTACCATCGATCTGATCTGATGATGGAGCCAAGGGGTAGATAGTGGAACTCTGTAACGAAACGATGTAACCTTCATCGACTTTAGGCTCATTTGGTTTGCGTAAGTGTGCGTTACAGACAAAAGCGTGCTTTTTAGTTTTTTTTATAAACTATTAATTATTATTTTTGTGTTAAAACATCACATTGAGGAAAATATATCTGAGGCAATTTGCGCTAATGGATATATATATTACATAATTTCCGAATAAACATTAAAATACGTTAATTTTACGTAACCCTTCATCTCTCAATCGGTCTTAACTTAACCTTGTTACAATTATTAGGGAACTATAATTCATTAATACTACTTACACATAAACGTAGAATGCCAGACGTGTAGTCTGAAAATTTCAGAAACACATAGTTTTCAGGCAAAATCTTACCCATGAACACTTGTAAGTTGTACGTCGGTCCATACAAACTCCCACACAGCATTCTGACAGTCAACTCTCAAAACAATTACCGTTGTTAGTCCTCAGTGAAACACGTTTCGCTTGTATCTGGTCTGCTATCAACACGATTTTGTAATTTGCATATAATGACTACTTAAAAAGCAACTAGAATGAATTGTATGGCAGCTCCTGAATGTAGATCATGTGGACGTCAACACTAAATTGCATGAGGTCTCATTGTTCGTGGACTTCTTCATTACCCTTTAAATGTGTTAGGTCATAAATATGGTGTCAGATTTATTAAAATGATATTGCATCGTTCTATTTTTAAAATTTGCCTGTAGGATCATGCATCTTTCTTTAGCTATTTATATTAGTATTTTGATCCACTTTTTAAAACTGTAAAATAGGGCATAGTAGGTACTTATGGTAAGTTTGAACTTGAGTAATATCGGACAAAACAAATTATTTTTTCCTTTCGTGAAATACCTGATTTATCATTTATAATTGTAGTTAGAATTTGATCTTGATATTGACATTACTAACAATTTATTAGTTTCAATATTTAAAACAACAAGTGGCTATAAATTGACACAATTTATTCGACACATATTTTGACTAACATTATTATAATGTCTAGCTTCCAATTCGTAAACACGAATGGACGTGTCTAAAACAGAAATACAAAAGAAGCTTTGTACAAAAAAATTTCAATATTAATGTTTTCCATAAATTAGTTGTATTGATCACAAATGCCACTACATCAGAGGACTTTAATATTTATACCTACAGTTGATCACAGAGAAGGCAATAAAGAGGTTAATGTCTTCTGTACATAAAAAAATTAGGGCAATGTTAAAAAAGTACACACATTCGCTAAGCATGTATGAAATGTATGATAAATATAAAAGAGGAGAAAGAGATATATCAGGATCGTAGCAAGTGGCATTTGATTGTCTCTGCCTATCCCTTAAGGGATAAATGGCGTGATCATAGAAATATAGATTGACTTATGGTTCTGTAAATTCAATTTTATCATTGGGATAAAACTTGTTTTTTGTATATTTCTTATATTCTGGTCACTATCGCTATCAACGTTATATATTACGTTTAGGTGTTTGAAAGAACTGAACGATTTTGGATGAAGTTTCGCAAATTCAGATTCCATTTATTAGTGGTTCATTAAACACAATAATATTTTTCTTAAAATTTTACGTGAACCGTAAAAACCCAAAATCTGAATCAGGTGGAAAACTCAAAAGATCAATTTATTTAAGCAAAATGTAAATGACATATCTTTTTTCATATCTTCCCCTCGAAAGTATGTATTGTTATTTCCTCTGAGCAAGGTACGATAAGACTCAGGAGCGGTCGAAAGTCGCAAACGGGGACGGTTAACAAGTGCCCATTTACAATTCATTCCTTACAAATGAGGCTAACTGTTTCTCGTTAACATACTCATTTCCTTTCCGAATCGTTAAAAAGTATATGAGAAATCGAACGGCTTCGACTTTGTAGTTTCATTTAAAAAGGAAATAAACTAATGAGAGCCTGTAGACAGTATATGTTTCACGTAACCGCTTCCTATTTGTCTTGTTTTTCAAAAATGCAACCAGTAAAATTACTTTCTATTTCGAATTTTAATTATTGAAAGCATAATCCCTGTCTTTATTCCGTGCCTTTACCCCGAATATGGATTGAGTCAATTTTGAAACGAGAAAAAAGAATAGGTTAGGATATAAAAAAATAGGTGTGTTACCAAGAGATTCAAAATTCCTGGCTCATTAGATAGCCATAAAAATAACATCGGCAAAATCTAAAAGACATGTCTTTCAATGGAGGTTCCTGGGGTTAAGGGTAAGCAGAGTAATGGAGCAGTATTTTCTTTGATACATACATATCTTGCTTATTCTACATACAGCGTTTCAAGTGAAACTTTGAAAGACAAAAGTTTTCCTGAAATTTCATATCAAATTTCAGCAAATCCCTTATGGACAGTAAAGTGTGATACACACGTTCGTGTTGAGAAGTAAACCGCAGAGCACTGTGGGTTGTGAAAGGGCATGTAATCCGAGCATCCAGTTAAGCCTGTTGATCTCATCATAGGCATCATAGGCACGAGTCATGAGGCATTGTGCTGGATTTCGTTGACATTGGCTTGTAGGGGAAGGTTCTGTATCAAATAATACCTACATTTCAATGTATTTCGGAAACAGCCTTACGCTATATTCGTCTGCCTTGTTTTTTAATAGATAATGTTGTAACAATGAGTACATTTAGAAAGTTGCCAATATTAATCAGGACAGCTGGGTATCCAGTAGTTACACTTTTTTGGACTATTAAGGTAGATTCAGTACAGCTATTTTCAAAAGAAGGACGTTCTTAGGTTTTATTCTTAAAGAAACTTGGTGCCATTTTTGACTCGCGTGATGATGTTCGGCACCAGGGTGCCTAGCTAAAATCAAGTCTTTTCTGACTTAGCTGATTATATTTTTGTATTTTTGGGGCTACCCAACGAGTTGACAGTTCAAAATAGTGAGATGACATCTACATATAATTATATATATATACTAGATAATATTAAAAATGTAGTGTGATTTTTTGTCCTCCTTTCAAGTGAAAAGTTCAAAACGGAGCCAGCGAATAGACAGAAAATCTTTTACCTCGTCCAAATTATCATTGAATTATTTGATGGACATTTCTTTTAACACCTGTACGAAGCCTGGGTCACTAGTTATTCATACACGCTCATAGTATAGTATTCAAGAAGCAAATTATACCGAAACATAAATACGGAAGCCTATTCCGCAAATACGATAAAACGTGAAAGAGTTGAGCTTCAACGATTTGTCCTTTTCAGGGAACTATTAGGCGTACAAATTAATGTTCCTAATAAAAAGAGCGAATGATTGAACATAGGGCTATTGTGCTTGGCGAAGGCCTGACCATTTGTCAGCCGTCGTCGAGTGTCGCATAGGGCGTCGGCTTCGCGTCATCCACTACATAACTAATTGCCGCTGTAAATCGTTCCCGCACACGTAGTCTATCTGAAAATACTTATACGATGTATGGGCGAAATCTGTTTTTTGTTAGAATAAAAATGTCTGAATTGTCTTAATAATGTTTGTTTTTTAGCCAAGATTATATTTCCAACCTACAGATATGACGTCTAAAATAACTCTTATTTTTTGAGCTCTTGTATAACAATTTCAGTATTTGGCAGGCTGGTTTTAGGATCTTGGGACTTATTGGCCTGGTAAGACAGTTCTGTATTATATTTGACTCGTTTTTGAATAGTGTATCATCGAAATTGGCTCAATAGTATTTTGTTTCGCTTGATAAAATTGTAGTACAGATTTCATAGTTATTATTTTAAATGCTGTGTTTTTTTTCAAATTAATCGCGAGCTAAAAAATTTAATGTAGAGTTGGGCAAAAGTACTCAGGTAGGTGTTATTTTATGTTTATTTTATAATTAATTTTTAAATTTATTTATTTATTCCCTAGTTCTAAGTTGATTTCCCTTCAGACAAACTTTACCTATTCCATAGCATCTTAGTCAACAATGTAATGCGGCTGTCTATCATCATAACTTCTATACTTGAATAAACACGCGAAGACATGAGAAGCGTGATTAATGAGTATATATTTGACATTTCCTTTGCTAGGATATTGACACGGATCTATGAAACGTGAACCTCTGAGACGTGAACTCCTTTGGGTGCATATGTGTTAGGTACGTTGCCTGAATACAAGATCCAGTTCAAAGTTACACAGTGAGATGTAAATTTTAAATAGTTTATTGTACAATATTGAAGTTTAAATGGCATTTAAAAATAAATACTATTTTTAAGTGTCTGTCTAATTTCTCTGTAATTTCTGAAACGGCTGAAACAATTTTATGAAACTTTCAGCGATTTAGTTTCGTTTTGATATTCTAAATAAATGGTTTCAGAGATAAAAATGCAATGTACCCTTAGGTACACGGAATAACGCTAATTGCTACAATATTTTTTAGTAATAGTAAGTAATAATAATAGGAGTTGTAAAAGTATGAAAACTCAGAGATTCTTATAATTTAAAGATGGAAAGTATGTTGCGTACTTAAAGGAACTATTGTATAAGTCTTGTAATTTGTGCTAGAGTATCCTTAAATTCAAGAAGACCAATATCAAATGATTGTACATTTGAATAAGTAAAGGCATAAAGGATATGAATATTTATATTACACATTGAAAAGTTCACTTTCTGTCGCGAGAGAATCTCGTGACAAATGGAGCGAATATGTGAGGCACGCATCGTCTCCGTGATTGACGCAAAGGGCCGATAAGGGTGCCGTCTACACTCTTTGAAAAGGAGGTTACTGTCACCGATCTTTAAATAGAAAATTGCGTCTTATTTTATTTGCGAATAACTTTTACAGACTTATCTGTTCCTTAGGCTTTTAGATCTGAGTATACCTCAACATAACAAGCCAAACGAATAAGATTTGTCTTCTGTTGGGTACCCTGGGGCCGCTAAAATTCAATCGTCTATTTCAATTTGCTGATGGGGTCTATATTAGCGAATATATTTGGCAGGTACGGGGGTCTACGGAAAATTAAAAAAAAATACTAAAGACAAAGTGAAGGTTGGACAAATTAAGCTCGGTGTCTGTTTGTGTCTTTGAGTATTTACCAAAGGAGACGTGAAGGGTATAAATCAACGAACAAATTTTTCTGCCACTTTTGGCGGGGGGGGGGGGGGGAGGTAAACGCTTAGTACTAGCCCCTGTACTACTTGGCGAAAGGGGAAGTCCGTCTATGGCCCCTCCATAGGCTTAGTACTCTATGGTTTGTGTAGATTCCAGTTAGACTAAGTCAAAAAATCTATCAATTAAACCCCATGAGTTGTTTACACAATCGCTGTAAAAATGGTATTATATTGACACAGATGTGTTTCACATTTGCATTTTTAAAGATTATTACAATTAAAAATACTATCGGTATGTGCTTACAGCTTCCAGACAACCAGCCGATGATATTGTTAAGGCTACGGTACCTAATCGAAACGCATCGTTGTTCTTTTGAAATTAAGCCCAAATAAGACTTGAATCGTCTAAAAATAATTTAAGTGTCAAATAAGCAGCAAAACTTAACACCACGATATATAATTTCATCATATTGTAGACGGCGCCAAAGGATTTCAATGAGGCGTATATCTCTTAATTATTGCAACGCTGTGTCAACATAAATCAAAGGATTCGTGTCGTGCAGCAAATAATTTTACTGTGATCTTTGTCTTTGAAAATGTTACAATGTGAAATGATAGGGAAACGTGAAGTCTTAATTAACACCTTCATAAATAAATTATTAAATTTGAATTCTAAGAAAATCTGCATCTAATGGTCCTGGGATACTCAAAAAAAAAAATGAGTTGCCAGTTTCGTTGAGATATCTTAGATCGAAAGATATTCTTCTTGCGATACTTATATATAATACTTCCTCCAATGATACTCAACGTCCGTCTTTGTAAAGCCAACCTGTCTAACATTCTTCCTTCCGGTGTGGAAAGGTCACACTATTAGACCAATGGATCAAAATAGTTTATTTTTATAATAACTTATTGATATTATTTGGTAAACTGCGTACTTACTATCCCAAAATATCTCAAGATAACTGGTCACTCGTTTGGTACACTATCAAAAATGCCATCGGTTAAATGAGAAAGACTTGTCGTCCGCTGGGAACCAATATTAGCACACCGAATTGTGGTAATATATGTTAGTAGCGAAATTGCTATCGTCTGTCTACTACAAAGTCAGAGCGAACAAAACATAAGTATGACAATACACTGTATCGCAATGTTACCGCAGTTTGCATCGTCGGTATACTACCAGAGAGGTATTTTGAGATCAAAAAGTCTCTTAGGACAAGTGGTCACCCTTCATTATTTTGACCTAATTTTACGTTGCTTAACTGCTAGGAAATTTTCAAATACTTAGTAAGGAATATGGAATAAATCACAGTGTTTACGTTATTTGGGTAGACAAGCACGCGTCACAAGTTTACAACCGGTCCAACCCGTGGCTCTGCATAAACATTTACAGTTTCGGTTCACTGACTTAGATGATTGCATTAAATGCGCATACAAAATACAGCTCGAGCGATGGGAACAGAACCGTTCGCGAAATAACATTTATAGGCGGAATGCAGAATAGGTCCGAACGAACTCCAGGTAAGGTGATCTTGCCTTTAGTCGCTATCGCTGTCACGTTTGCTGAGTGATGTTGAAGGTTGCTTTATAATTTTATTTCGATTTCAACCAATATTATGTATATAATCATAGCAAATCGCTCTCTGATTGTCTCTGGAGGGGTACTTCTTATGGATTTAAGGCGTGATGATAATAATATAGTTATAGTATTTCTAAAATAGATGACATTATTCATTAATTCTGTTTGTATCGGAGTCATTCGGTGTTGAAATTACCAGTGATGCAACAGGTATATATGGCAGAAACCAACTCCATGCAAATTTTTGCAAAATTATATTATGTCATAAATATCAGGTTGAAGATTTTGTGGTAATCATCTCAATTTGGCACTCGACTATTGATACCACGATTAGACAGTAACAAACCTATTTTGACACCTGCCTCGTCAATGAGGTCAATGTATGAAATTCCTCCTTTTTCTGGCGCGCGATATACAATTAATTTTATCATTCAAAAAATATAAAATTAAAAAAAACCAGTTTATATGAGTAAAATTTCGATATTGAAGATGTCTTTTCAGCATTTGCAAGTACTTTAAACTGAGTAATATTGTAAAAATTGTTGCAGCGATAAGTATTAAAGGCACCGTTCCGGGTAAAGAGCATAATGGGCGTCGTCTGACTATGTCTGATCGAGCGAAGAAAATCATATGCAAAACGTCTCAACTCCCAAGTATGCAAAATTACTGTTCACAATGTAAATATAAAACTTTGATAAGATGGTAACAATTGCTACCTATATTTTAAGCGATTGAATGCCCTGCACTTTACAGGTGGCGTAAATTTCTAAGCTTGGTTCATCAATAGATATGCAGATTACTCAGGTTTGCTCCCACGCCGGCCAAAGATCAATAAGTTTAAAAAAAAAATTACATATTCCGATAATCTATACCTTTCGATCTCAATATACTTTCAGAGCTGGCCACTCATGGGTGGTTTGTTAAAATTATTATTATCCGAAAAAAATTCAATTTCCTCTATAATTTTTGAGTCACCGTTTTAATTTCAAAGTAATTCAAAGATGTTTCATTTAAAGTTACATCACGAGGGTCGTAAATTAAAGGGGTAAAATATTATTAGACATTTTCTTTAGCCATGTCTAGATAGACTTCAAGATAAAGTCATCGAAATTTTGTAACCAAAGAGAGGATACTACAAAGAATTGCTTTGACAACAAACAACAATCGCAACTCTACAATCGATAGACAATAGATTGTTTCAAGTCTCTTTGCAAAACATAAAGATGCCTCGAGAGCTTTCTAAAATGTTCAATGTTCTTATACAATGTATTCAAAGAAACTTATATATATTTTTCAAAACATCACAAACTTTGTATGTTTATTTACGTATGCAAATCGTTAATTAGAAAATGAAGACGTCAATTATTTGGGCTATGACTTCTCTAGCTAAAGCTATCTATCAATGTTTAAAATACTTAAATTTTATTGAAATAATTTAAACCACTGAGTTTTTTTTATAAAATATTTTAGATTATGATTTTAATTAGTTAGTCACATATATATATAATTTACTTTTCTTCATATCGTGTTGAACCTACAATTTAATTTTATATAAAATATAATGCTTCTTATCTAAAGATAGAGAACTTCACGAGTTAAACTACGTTAATCAAGCGAGAACGCAAACAATAATGAAGTTGTACACCGGAATAATTCGGTAGGAAGGAGCCCTCCAAACCCCGATTGCCAATGGCTGCCAATAACGACTCTCAGGAGAAATAAAATTAGCTCATTTGTGACACCAATGCAATCCATTTAATTTGCTACGCAGCTTCCAACCCCCGAATGATTAAGATCGAGGCGTTTGGGATTAAAAGAAAATTAAACGTCCGCGGGTGCTGTCAACCCCATACCGTCGAATAGAGAATGAATGCCATCGTTTAGGGAGCAAAACTGATTTCAACCCCTCAAGAAATCCGTTTCACGTTTGGGGAGTTTCTCTGGAAACGTTTCATTGTCAGAGTTAATTAAACGTGAATTTATTTATATTTTGCAAGTAAAAAAAGTGGAATAATTTGATTGTTTGCAAACACAAACAAACGCAAACAAATCATATTTACTAGACCCCAGTAACAAATTGTATATTCATAAAATTATTTTAGTTCGATTATGATGTTGATTGCATTTGATATTTGAATGAATAAGTTTTTCTATATTCATTTATTAATACAATACAATACAATAAGAACCTACTAAAAAAAGCAGTGAGGATATTATTTCTGGCGTTTGAACCCCACGGACCTAGAATTTCGTCGCCGATTTCTGTCTGAAGACTGATAGCATAAATAAATCAATAATATTCTCTGTATAATTTACTAATAGAAAACTCGGACTATAATCTACAATTTTATTAAATTAATTTTATTAGCAAAAGATTTTCTACGCCCGAAGGCAAAACGGATCTCTCTTCATCGGCTATTCATTTTAATTCAATATAATTTCTCTATCAATTTCACTTACTAATAAATCTAGGATGCTGTCGAGACTGTAAACATTATACTGAAGACTAAATAATTTGCATATGGTTTTGTTCCACTTGGTAAGATAGCGGTTCTGACTAAGGTGATCTTAAAATACCTCACCAGGCCTTACCCTCGTTGTAGCCTAAATAGATATCAACAGCTAAATAAACTTGGTACCGGTGGGTACCTCAAAGATTAGTTACATTGTGCCGTAAGGTACCCGAAATGTCATTTAAATTAATATCGTAAGTGCCATGTTACAAGTCTATAATTTTAATAAATGAGAATTATATCGACACAAATATAATAAAGCAAGAGTTTGTTTGTATGAACGAGCTGATCTCAGGAACTACTAGTCGGATTTGAATAAATATTTTTACACTTGATGGCCCCATTCTTGAGGAAAGTTATAGGCTAACGTCACGCTACGAGCAGAAACTAAATGCGGGTGCAACCGCAAGGCACAGCTATAGTGTATTATAAAAAGAGGATGTGCCTTGTTTTTAAACTCGAAAATCACTGACCCGACATTAAAATTATTTTGATGTTATAGAGATTTGCAACTAAACCGGCCGAAAGACGGGTTGCTTTACAGCTCCCAAGTCTTCCTCTTTTAGCCGATTGTATTTGTGAGGCTATACTTAGCGAGTGACCAGTTCTATTGAGGTATATTTTAGATGGAAATGCCTCTAAGTGTGGTTTGTCGGATTATGGACATACGTTTTTAATTATAAAAAAACCATACATGGCCGGGATCCGGGATCGAACCAGTGGTTTGCCTAGTTAATACCAGACGTCTTAACCACTCGGCCAGCGAATATGTACCTACTTGTAGCTTGTAGTGAGTGAATAGTTACAATAGAGTTATATTAGAGATATGTATATGATAAATTAAAGGAAATTATCAAGTGCGTTGTATAGAAAATTTTAAACACGTTTTTAAGCACATAGCCGCTTTGAATTTGAAATTTAAAGTCAACTCTGTATTATGTTACGGCACGCGACAAAAACCCCTCAACTTCCTGTCAATAACAAAACTAATATTTAAATATGCCGCGTCTCGAATAGAATCAACATTGTACGAGATACACACAAAATCTATTTAGTCATGCTCTAGGAAAGTTAATTAATGCAAAGATGACTTCAGAATTTATTTAAAACGGTAAAATTAAGTACAATTTATTGGTGATTGTAAAATAGAATCAGTGAAAGGCGAGTATAAGGCTGAAATGTGACGAGTCCATGAATGAACGCGACCGGCACGTGTAAATAATAGTCTTCGTTCTTCTTCTTCTCTTTTAATGTAATCAATATAAATTAAAAATTAATGCTGTTTATTACTAAGCGCATCACTGGACCGATTTGGCTATTTTTTATGTTCGTAATAGTCTGAATAAGGTTTTTTGGGAAAGAAATGGCATTCACTTGTCTCTGCCTACCCCTCTTGGAATAAAAGGCGTGATGATAGATAGATTTGTACTTTTATGAACCTGTGCGAAGTCGGGGCATATCGTTAGTATCAAACAAATCGCTATGTCGTTCCTATAATGAAATTCTTATACAAAATATTGACATAGTGATTGGCAAAGTACGATGTTACTAAGAAAACTGTTACAAGTATAAAAGACGCGTGAGCTTGCAACTTGTCGGGATGCTGGTATAACACCTTTATAAGAACATGATTGATTATATAAAAGCGAATGGGCCCTTCTTATTGATATTTTCTAGGATAAGCCAATATCGAGAGATTTTATTCATATCAAAAGTTATTTTCTGCATTTTCATGATCATAATTTTTCTCAACTGTCTTTTTATTTGCAACTATTTATTTTGTTTTGTTATTTTATAAGTTGCAGTCCTTTGTGTAATGAAAGGCTGTGGTAATAGAGGTGTCCAGGTTTTGGGACATCGTTTGGGGCTTCATCCTCGAGGTCCCGTTTCCTCCACCCTGCCCATCACCACAAGCCTTTCCAGGTTGTTGCACTCTCTGGTTCTGGCTATCGGGCTCGGTCTCCGCAACTCGACGTCTTAGCGCCTATTTTGCGTGAGGCGGGAATTTAGTTACTCCTGCCATCCCAGCTCCTCCAGGAAGCCGATCAGCCCCTTGATGTTGCTACATGCCTCTTGAAGGGTCCTCGGGGCACCGAGATGAGCAGCCCTGTACTCTGTTAAACCTACACACTTCAGAAGGATGTGGGTGACCGTTTCTTCAGTCTCCATGCATGCTCTGCATAGTGGACTATCTGTAATGCCGATATTAAAAAGGTGTTTATTAAAGGGACCATGTCCTGTAATGACTTGTGTCATTAGTCTCAAGTGGTTCCTTTTTAGGTTAATTAGTCTTTGTGTTAATCGAGAATTTAGGGATGGGAGCGCTAGTTTTGATTGTCTGCAACTCTCAAGTCTGACCCATTCTGTTTCATGTTTTTGAGTGGTTATTTTCCTAAGTTGTGCTCGGATCCAGTCTCTAGGCAGTGGTATATGTGGTTCAGGACCCACTGCTACCTTACCTGATCCTTTCCTTGCAAGTTCGTCCGCCGCATCATTACCGCGGGAGTTACTATGCCCCTTAATCCACTGAAGGGTTATGTTATTATTTAGTTATTATTATTTAGGATCGCCATGCATTCAGCTTGGAAGACTGTGTTGTGAACGCCCAATGTTGCACTCTCTTCATGCAATATGTTCGAAATACTGCAGAACTCGTCTCATGCACGCAGTGGAGAGCCGTGGGTTAGATATGATGTTCAGAAATAAAAGAGTTACCGAAGAAGAGAGCAATCCTCAAGATAGAGCCTCTACAGTATCTATCATCACGCTTTTTATCACATGAGATAATCGAATGCCATTTGCTACGATCCTGATTTGCTTCTTCGTTTCCTTCCGTGTGGTATTTTTACATTAACTGTATTTGTCATCAATGATGAATTAAAAAGAAAATTTTTAGTACTCAAAATTGACTTCAGTTGAAATTAAAGGGGGTTCCCATACAAGAAACGTGTTTTCTTCGGCGTTTTTTGCCTTCTTAATAATGGCAATAAACAAACGTCTACTACCTATAGTAAAAACATTTTTTTACTAAACTATTATTATTGTACGTACCTTCGTGTACGAGTCCCACTCACACTTGGCCAACTCCTTAGCTGAATTAATATTCTTTCATACTAACCTAAATAAATTCAATCAAAGAAAGTAGGCGAAATAATGTACATTTCCAACAGTTTTATTTAGCACAACATCCCATTACGTATATTGTGTCGAAACAGACATTTAGTAGATAAGCCTATCTTAATGATGTCGTAATGTGAGCGGCTAGCTTCTGGATGTGAATTTTATTATCCCTTTAACTTAAACAAAATAGCCATGTCGTGACGCAGCGATTATGAAACCTACATTGTCAATACATAATGTTGACACTAATTTAAAGTAACGGTAAATTATTATTATCTACATAATTATAAAACAAAATCCCCTGCGTCTGTCTGTGCACGATCTTCTTTGTAACTACTGAACCGATTTAGTTGCGGTTTTGTGGTCCGGTATTTTGTGTAATTATATGACTAACTTGCAACCCCGCCCTCGGCTTCGTACGGGTACAATTAAATATGGCCTTACAATTTACAACAATTTGAATACCTACATCTATTAGGTAGTCGATAGCCTAATTGGTAGAACGGTGGACTTGAAACCGTAGGTCCCGGGTTCGAATCCTACACGCTGCCAAAATGCTAAGCACCAATTTTCTTTAAGAATATGTGCTTTAATCGACACCTCGTGCTTCGGAGGGCACGTAAAGCCGGCGTCCGGTCACCAACCCGCCTGCCAAGCGTGGTGACTATGGCAATTCCTCTCAATGAGCACCACTAAAATGGTGCGCTAGAGGGAGGCCAATGATCCAGCAGTGGATCTTAAAAAGGTTGATGATGATGATGATGATGATGATGATGATATTCTACCGCGGACTTTCTTTCTTCCCTATATCATTTTGTTGTATCTCTGACGGATGAAAACTCGCTGGGGTTAACTTTTCCCCGACTTGATTTACTTATACTGTTAATGCTCAGCTCCTAAAGATGTTAACCTTCCGGTAAAATCCGTTCATTAGTTTTTGTGTGAAAAGGTCACAGACAGACAGTTTTATAATAATTAGTTAATTATTACACGATTAGATAGGTAGATTAAACTGACCGATAGAATATTGGTGGGGACAGAAAAAAGCAATGCTCGACGAGGTAATATTCGCGTGCTCTGCATAAAAAATAAATAGGTTTTGAAAGGAAGAAAATATAAACAATATAAAATAAACAAAACTTATTATTATAATACCACCCAGTTTATATCGAGGTAAGATTGCAAACAGTCAATAAAAAATGGTTATTAAATATCGCCCATAAAACCGTATTAACATTTAACTAAATCACAAACACCACTTCTTTGACGGCAGCTGTTATAAAAAGAGCATGAATTTGCAACACTACATATTAAAATTAGCTCCGCACATTACCGCAAAAAAGGCTTGAGTAAACACAATGAGAAACCGACAAAAGGCACCCGACACGCCTTTGGCCGCAACACTATGGATATTGAATTAGTAAGAACCGTGACTAACGAGCCGTGATATACACATTCTTGTGGTGGCCGTATCTAGCCCATCATCCTCGATCTAATATATTGCAGGATCTAAGGCTGACTCATTTGTTCGTGTCGTGAATCAGGTTCAGTGAGTCAATGGGTGCCTTATGACTCCCGAAACCAAAGAAGATTTTATTGAAGATTGACCTCCACAATGCCTCCACATAAGAAAAATAATTCGCAAATAATAAAAATAAGGCGATAAACCGGAGAAGATTATTTTTGGTTTTAGTTTGGTTGGTAGCTGCGTTTAATGTCCAAGCCACATTTCCCGTTCTCAGAAAAATCTCCACGGTATCATAGACACAAAACTGACGCTATAAGTTTATGACAAGAACTAATACTTGTACAGTTGTTAGTTATTTAAAAATATCCACTAATATGAGTTTGGACACGTTGAAAAAATTAAGGATGAAATATTGATTAAAAAGGTTTATATGGCTGAAGTGAAAGGAAATACTGGCAGAGGACGACCTAGATGTACTTTTATTGAACATATAAAAATGTATTGATAGATGGAAATATTAAAGTACACACAATCGCATGTATTGAAAGTATGATGAATATTTATAAGAAGAGGTATGTCAGAATCGTAACGAATGGCATTCGATTGCCTCTGCCTACTCCTTTTGGGATGAAAGGCGTGATGATAGACAGATTGATTAGATGTGTAGTCTCGCCTATTTCTTTTCATCTTCGAGTCGCTTTGACATTAGACTCCAATCAAATATCGACGACTTTAATAAAATTACTTTCCTAGACATATCTTTCGATATTTATTATGAATTCTTTTCAAAAAATTTGCAAGTAATAATTTCATATGAAGAGTTATTTTTGTAAATGACATCCACACGAACGAGCGGTGGACAAAAAAGTTAAGTTTCTATTTCTAAACTTAATTAATCATTTTCGAAATTTCTAATAGGAGATGATAGCGTAAGAAATAAAACAAGAATGCAGCATTTCATAACAAGCCGTAATCCCAATCGATTTTTACCGCAGGTCAATAAAGTGGCTATGATCTCTCCGTCATTAACCCTCGAGCCCATAATAAATCATGGACCGGTTGCACACCAAATATTCAAATTTAGTTATTCATCTCCACACTACGCTTTCAACAAGTGCCTTCTAATAAATTGGGAAAAACAAAACAGAGCATCTTGTTATTAATGCTTCATAGTAGATTTATTATATTTGTTTGGTAATAAATATCAAAACTTGTTAGCTTCAAACCAAAAGATTGAGAGACCTATAAATATAATTACGCAGGCCAAAATTTCTGCCCGAGGAGACCACCCGTCGTTCCCAGTCTGTTTTGTCTTAGTATCCTAATAAATTAATAAACATTCGACATGTATGTTAACATTTTGGTATTTTTATTTCGTTTGAATATTTAATTAGATCGCAAAAATGCGTTTCTTGAATAACATTTGAAATTGTGGAAAAAAACTTGTAATTATTTTCTCAGTAAGTCACATTTCCATGCATGTGGAGCAAATGATAGTGGCAAAATGTAACGAGTCCATCTCTGGTACCTTTGAAAGCTCGAGAGAGTCAGTTTTATTCTCAAATAAGAACAAGTGGCGCCATCTAATATTTTCGAGGTGTACTACGAAGTTATGTTAAAAACCTGTTGTGCGCTTACGCGGCGAGCTTTTCTTATTGGTTTATCTAAATCCAAAGCGATTCTAACTAGTTAAAATTTCCTGGTTTCAAATGCGTTTTAATTTATTTTTGACAGCTCGTACTTTAGTTTAAGGAATTGTTCGTTTGTCTATATTAGGGACTATGTTATGTACTAATTTAAGATGGACTACATATTTTTAAATTTAAATTTGGTATATGGTTTTAGGCTCTTATACATTCAATATTTTGTTTCCCTCTATCACACTAAAGGACATAGTTACTTTTAAGATAGTGACAAAACATTTAATAAGTAAACAGTAATTTAACTACGTTTGTTGACAGTTTTTTTAATAATTAAGTATTTTTTGTCATAACACTATTTTTAAATAAATTAAAAATTATATCTTAAAGTACATTTACAGATACTAAGTACGTGAGGCACACAAAGTTGGAATTAAATTAACTTAAATAGCTCCAAAGTGACCCAAAGAATAATTTATCAGGGCTTTCATCTGTTAATGAAGAATAGTGCTCTCTAGGCGCCTGTTCCCACTGAACTTATACCATTAAGACATCACAACTCTGAGTTACAGGCACATAATGCTCGATTAAAGTGGATATTCTTAGACAAAATGATATGAACAACTTAAATAAGACAGTCAACCTGACGAGAGGCTAATTAATTAAGTAAGTACCTATAACAATGCTTCTCCAAGTTTATCTTAAAATAAATAATTACTTGCAAACGTAGATGAATAAATACCCAATTCTTGTTAATCTTATCGTCTTTGATAATTGAGTAGCATAAATAACTGTCTTAGAAGTTTTTTTAGTCTCTGTATGTATCCAGAATCCCTAAATCAGAGAGTTATTTTACTCTTTGTTTCATCAAATTAATTTCTGTATTAAAATTAGATATTTTTTAAGGAATGGGAAGAGGTTCAATTCTATCCATAATTTTTCTGGGATAAAATATTCCCAATTCCTCTGTAACAAATCCACCTGTGTCACTGAAATTTAGCAAATAGTTACTTATTCAATATGTCTTAGTGAAATAGCCCTGTTATCTCTTTCATAATCTATTTCACGGCTATTTGACTTAGGTATATTGAATAAGAAACTGTATGCTAAATTACAGTGACACAGGTGGATTATTTACAGAGAAATTGGAAATAGTTTATCCCCATACAAATTATGGATAGATATAGGGCTCTTAAACAATAATAAACTTTAGATTTTATTTCTTGGATCTTATTTTATTAACTAATCAGACCTCGGGTTCGATCCCGGATCCCGGCCAATTAATAAAAAACTAATTTACATAATCTGACCAAACCACACTTAGAGGCTTTTCCATCTAAATATATTATCTCAACAGAACTAGCCACTCGTTAGCCTCACAAATACCATTGGTTAAACGAGGGAGACTTGGTCTTCCGCTGGGTACCCTGGAACCGTAACCCGTGAAGAAACAAAAAAAAAGAAAAGATTTTACGATGTGATCGCAAACAATGTTCGAAAATTCACTTTACAATATTTACGAAAATCCTAGGAAATATAATAAATCTGAGCATCAAGTTATCAAAGCAAACATCATAAATTTATCTGTATCTATGTAATAAACGATGCCGCCATATAAATCAGTGAAGTTATCTTTGTTGTTAGAAAATAATTAGAGGAACCCGTTTAATTATTCAAGTCTCATGTGTTATAGATAAAATTGTATCATTTAAAATGTATCTTAATGACTTTATCACAAAAATTAACTTGTTTTTTTTAACATTGACAGATTTTTATATCGCTTTGACCTATAATTTTGTGAAATTACTGCTTTAATGAAATAGCATTTCTCAAGACATTTTAAATCATTTTATTACCCAAATACAAATCAAGAAAACACAAATCCTAGACTTTTCTTTAACAAAATAGTAATTAAATAATATATTCATCTACTTAATTAAAATTTCCAAATTGATTTTTTTATTATTTCTGCGGAGGTTGATAATTATTTCGTTTTCAATATATCACAGTTACTTGGCATTTAACGTATTTAAATATTTTGATCAAAATAGTAATTTTTACGTCGTAGGCAGTTATTTAATTTAATTCAACGCCAAAACTTTGTGAATTTATAATGTATAATTATATCATCTGAAGATGTCTTCATTAGAGTGCCAATTATAGAGTTTATTAGTTTTGCTAAAATTTATGATGTTTTATCATTATATATTTTTCTTTAATACATTTTGTTGAATCAAGCGGACTCTATTATTGTGTTAAGATTAGGACCAGAGTGATTTCAACTTTACGTAGAATGTGTGATATACAACGTATTGACCGCATCAGGAACGATGTCATTAGAGAAAAATGAGGAGTGAAAGATGATGTTGTGACTAAAATAAAAAAAAGTAGTTTACGCTGGTTTGGATACGTTGAAAGAATGAAAGATTTACTAAAAAGGTTTATATGGCTGAAGTGAAAGGAAATGCTCTTAGAGGACGACCTAGGTGTACTTTTATTAAACATATAAAAAAAAAATTTATCGACGGCAATATTAAAAGTACACACAATCGCCGAGAGCATGTATGAAAGGTATGATGAATATAAAAGAAGCGAAAGAGGTATGTCAGGATCGTAGCAAATGTCATTCGATAGTCTCTGCTTACACCTCCTGGGTTAAAGGCGTGATGATAGGTAGATAGATAGATGATTTCAACTAAATTAAATTAATAAGGTGGGCCCAATGGATTCTAGCGTGGGTCTTGAATTTGCTACGCCTTTATAATTCGGTATGTAAAGTAAAAACTAAGCTATGCTTTTTATTTTTACTTTAAGAAACTAATTTTTAATATTTTTGTTTTCTATTCAATTATTTGGGACGTCGGTGGTCGAGTGGGTAAAAAGTCGGATCACAACTGAGAAGTCGCAGGTTCGATCCCCACATCCGACCATAATACCAATGGGTTTTTATAATAAAAAAACCTATGTACATTATCCGACAAACCGTACAAAGAGGCTTTTCCATCTACATACTTCAACAGAGCTGGCCACTTGTCAGGTAGGTATAGCCTTAAAAAAAAGTTTTTTTCTATTCAGTAGTTTTTGCACCGTATATTTGTTGGTGCAATTATTAGTAATTATCGAAATCCGTTGCGCCATTACAAAACATCCTTAATATTGATTCGTACATGGATTTGAAATTTGGAAGAAATAAATATGTATAACATAATTTCTTAGTATTTAGTAGAATTATTGGAGAAGCGGTTATTTGATTAATTTGCTCCATAATAGTGTCTACCACAATTCTCTAGTGTCCACTCGATCATACACCATACTCTAATTTCAACTGAAGGTCTTGTTTCAAAGGACTTTACATGTTCTCTTGGTTTATTAATCGGTCATCCGATATCTTATATTGCAAACCCTTGTCTACAAAGTAATTATAGATAGGTACATTGAGATGATTCGTACATAATTTATATTTCTTTCGTAATATGTCTCTATTTGATTGTTTTGAATGAAAATTAGGGACATTTCCATAATTAATAAAAAGCCTGAAATTATGTTTATTGGTAATACGGGAACACACATGCCCATTCATAATTCAAAGTTCATAAATTATTAATTATTTATTAGATACATAATGAGTTTCAAACAAACCATACAGCGTTGTCAGCTTAACCTAAATCACGGCAAAATAGGCTGTCTAATCTTGTTAATTGATGGAAATGCACGCGATGTTAGTGGACATAATCTACCCTATATAAACGTGGACAGTGTTGCATGATCTAGTAGAATAAATGCTCCTAAGTACCTAAATCTTTTATATGCTTTAAAAGTACGGCAGTGCAATATCAGGCTTTTTTTATTATTTATTATTGTATGTCAATTAAGCGTAATTTGGTAGTGGAGGAATTTTAATTTGGGAGTTAGTAGAATTCAACTTACTATTTTGCTTAATAATATTAATCGACTACTGAACGGATAAGAGGGTCATCTTGTTGCACCAAAATAATATCTGCTGCAAGAAATCGATGTGAATTGTTTAGGAATTTTAAAGCGACAAAATCTAATAGGTATATGAAATGCTGTAAGCACATCACTTGAGAACGGGTCGACCGATTTGGTATTTTTTTTAAATGTTCTGAATAGTCTGAATAAGGCAAAGAAAAATTGCTAGGAAAATTGAAAAAATGGGAAAAACTGAAAGTAGGTACTTTTTTCTATAGAACTATTGTATGAACTCGAGACCATAATAGGGGATGAGAGTTAATATGGGCTTCACGGGCGAAGCCGGGCGGAATAGTAAAGTATAGAGACATTGATTTTAAATCACAGACAGAGACGTAAAAAAGATTACGATATTCGATGGTAAAATAACCACTTTGAACAAAATAACACCACAAGTATTATCCCTACTCTATAAAAACAGCTCCTCAGAGCAAATTGGCAGCAATTCCAAGTTGAATTTTCTCTTCGCACTTGCGCCTTCATTGTTTACGAATTCAATATTTACCTTTAGTATTATTATAAGAACAGAAGAAAATAATAATACTGGGTTTACGAGCCACGCCGTCTCCGATTGCAGATTCAATTTCTTTCTGCAACTGCATTGAGGAAGGGCGATACGTTTTTAGGTTCCCCTCTGTGTATGGTTGACGCGTTGTTTCTATTTAAAATAAATCTTGAAACTAAATTTATTATAGGTAGGGACTCTCTGCTAATATACAAGTATTGTGGGGAAATTATTTTATTTAACCTTATATAGACTCCCCGTTATTCTCTATTTTTTTTCTTTTTCTTCACGGTTTGCCTTACGTCTCCCGAAAACCGTGTTATCTGTCCCAGGGTACCAAGCGGAAGACCAAATTTCCCTCTTTTAGCCGATGGTATTTGTGAGGCTCGTAGAGTGGCCAGTTCTGTTGAGATATATTTTAGATGGAAAAAAGTGTGGTTTGCCGGATTTACATACATTTTTACTGTACTCGGCAACCGACACACTCTATTTATAGATATATACGATGAATATAGTTTTTTCCAATATAGAAACCAAAAAACGCTTAAAATAAAATAGTTTTTTTGTGTCTAAATATATTGGTTTCGGAACGAGTCATTCATGTAAAGAAAGTTGTCGCATTAATCTCAATATAAACAAAATTAAAACCCTAATGAACAGCACGACCTAATAAATAATAAACAATATTATTAACTGTTTCAGTTCAATGACACCGTCACAGACAATTTTTAATCTTACCAAACGTAAAATATATGGCCCCTAAAAATAACTATTTGTCCCATCGGACGCATTTTTAGCTCCGCGGTCAGATATGATTTAATGGAGCGCAGAGAGGTTCGTTAACATTAATAAATTCACGTCTTTCTTTAGTCGACGCTTTTAACTTGACTTCGGCACTTCGTTAGCTGTGTTTGTATTTATTTAGACCGTGATAAGTTAGCACGGCGACGGAGAAGGAAACTGAATATGTGTGTGCACTTGCACTCGCCCCTACAAGATTTATACGCAATTTCCTTTTCTAATGAAAAACTCTGCTTGGTGGTCTGTGATTAACTAATACTACTTGAATTACAAATACTTAAATGTTCTACTATACTTCTGTAGTCTAAAGCAATCTCTTTGTTTCATTAGTAAGAAGAACTCTTCAATTAAATATATATAATTCGTCAAAATTTGTCACGAAAATTAAAAACTTATTATGTTTTTTTTTTCTTTTTTTTCTTTCTTCACGGGTTGCCTTACAGCTCCCGAAACCGTGTTACGGTTCCAGGGTACCCAGCGGAAGACCAAGTCTCCCTCGTTTAGCCGATGGTATTTGTGAGGCTATACCTAACGAGTGGCTTGTTCTGTTGAGATATAAACTTATTATGTAAACTGTACAATCAGTACAATTATGTTGGCTAGTAACTGAAAATTGCGGATATAATTATATTAAAAAAATCTTAAGGATGATGACCTTATCGATTTCGTAATAGCCACTCTTCTCTACTCTCGGTTCTCAATTTGACTTCCTGGTACAACAGGACATTAACTTTTTCTTTCACTTGTTGCTCAAAATAATTTTCGTCGAAAATATTTAATCACGTGGTTCAAAAATTTGTGAAATATAAAAACAAGAATTATATTCTAAAACTTTTATATTTTCAAAGTGTGACAAACGTCTATTTTAGGCTTGTTGTATAGAAGCGCCATCATGTTCCCCAAATCATTAGTATCTGTAAGTTGTCGTGTACAAATGACAAAACGGTTGCTCTGTTCCAGAGGAAATATTTATGTCGCCTCAATTAAATTTCTCGTACTGAGAATAATTAAGTTATTCTGGATTTAAATTTGTTCGTACGTATTAATTAACTTTGCTTAAAATATAAGCATTAGAGACGTGTTATTAAATTAATAAGACAATGGCTCAACCCTCGCTTATTAAAGTTTAATAGAATTCCAAAATTTAAACTAAAATTAAGGCTTTATCTTCCTATTACTAAAATATATTAATAATACGCATCTCTTTTAGGATATTATTAACCTATCCATTTACATATTATATTTTACATTTTATATTACATCATAAATTCATACCATTTTGTAATTAATACTCAATATTATATTAAATACAAATACAATATATCAAATTTAAAAATTTTTTAAAGTTAAGGCTCTTATATCCATAATTTTTCTGGCATAAACTATTCCCAATTTCTCTGTATATTTTATAATTTAGCATATAGTTACTTAATTTCAATATATCTAAGTGAAATAGATGTTATTTTTTCAATGGGTTTTATTGAATAGGAAATATGGGCTCCAGAAATAAAGTCTAAAATAACGGTATAATAGTAGCCTGTTATAACCATTTCTTTATTATCTATAAGTGGAAAAATTCCAGAAAGTAATCAATCATCAACCTGATACACATAACGTAAAACTATCTAAACATTAATCACATATTGCAATGACATCTATAATTAAGTATAGTTGACTGACACTCCCTTTTGCCCTTACGAAAGTGCAGACAGAATACAGAAAGTTAAAAGACTTGACAATGTTACTATGCTTCATTTCTGATTAATATTTTGTATGATTTATTAAAATTAGTTTACATTTTCTTGGCAGATGCTCTAATTTCTTCTCTCCTATTTCTTGAATAATTCAGTTGGACAAATTCACATCAGTTCATACAAGATTAATTTTTAAATTAATTATAAATAAATAAATTAATTAGGTACTTAGTTTATATCATCGTCAACCTTTTAAGATCCACTGCTGGATCATTGGTCTCCCCCACTAGCGCACCATTTTAGGTGCTCATTGAGAGGAATTGCCATAGTCACCCTCGGTCAGTGTAGTCACCACGCTTGGCAGGCGGGTTGGTGATCGGAAGCACGAGGAGTCGATTTAAGCAAAAATAACCCCAATTTTATTTAAGAATATAAAATTGGTGTTTAGCATTTTGACAGCGAGTAGTATTTGAACCCGGGACCTCCGGTTTCAAGCTCACCGTCCTACCAATTAGGCTATCGACTAGTAGGGTAGTAGTCATTATTCTAATTTATATTATTTTATTTCCTTGTTTTATATATGTTTCAATCAGTAATTATTATAATACTAACTCTTCTTCTTCTTCTTCTTCTTAAATGTAAATTATAATACTAACTATTATAACTAAATATCTCTCTCTCTATTATACGGGATCAAATGTAGCTAACTAATAGCATGTTTATTAAATATTATTAAATATATCAAATCATTTAAGTTTATTATCCGCTTTGGTGGCATAGAGTGAGTAGCCAGCCACATAAAACATCCAAACTTTATATGTAAGAAAGCGGGAGCTGCGGCGGAAATCGCAGAGTCTAACAAACGGCGCAAATATAGTTCAATTATTGAAAACTACAAATTTGTGCCGTTTGGTGTAGAAACTCTAGGTACGTGGGGTTCAAATGCCAAAAATTTTATTAAAGATGTATCCCCTCGACTGATCATCTCTTCTGGTGACAAGAGGTCTGGCTCCTTCCTCGCTCAACGAATCAGCATCGCGATTCAGCGGGGAAATGCAGCCAGTATTCTTTCCACTATTCCACACGGACCTGGTTTATTTAGTTATTTTTAATCTTTAGATTTGATTTAAGAAAAAAAATATTATTATATTATTATTCAATATAATACTGTCTTCAATTAGTAAGAGTTTTGAAATATGTTTATATTTGTTTTTTATTTCAAGTTTACCATGTGCATATGTTCAATGTTATGATTTAGCAACACCTTGAAATAAAATTATGAAACTTTTGAAAATATTATTCTCCACCTCTTGACATTTATTTGCTTTCTTGTATCCAGTTCATTAAAGTACTTGACAAAACTCACGACTTATGCTGATTAGGGTCACAATATCAAATCACTTTAATTGTTACACAACGGTAGAGGACACATATCATCGTGCTCATTACAATGATCTGAGTCATATCACCTTGGCATAAAATTCTATCTACATCTAACAATGCCTCGATTCGCAATTCAATGAAATGTGTAGGCACATATTTTTATTAGGAGCACTAAGTTATTGATTTATTTAAGCAGATAATTGAATAATTCTCTTCAAAATGTTTACACACGAATAAATTGATTCCTAAACGTGTTAATCTAGCAAAATTTTTAAACAAACTCTCTGAGAAATCAAAATTTACAGTAGGGACCTTCAATTTCGAGATAAAAAAGGTTTCTCAAGGCACGTAAAGTATTCTAAAATTAGTAGACATCTATTTAAGTGCAGCAACACTAGCCAGCTGTATTTATTATTTGAACCTCGCTAATTAGAGAAGAACGCGGAGTGAAAGACGATGTTGTGACTAAAAGGAAGAAAATTAATTTACGCTAGTTTGGACACGTTGCAAGAATAAAGGATGAAAGATTGACTAAAAACTTTTATATGGCTGAAGTGAAAGGAAATACTGACAGAAGAGAACCTAGGTGTACTTTTATTGAACATATAAAAATGTATTGATCGATGGAAATATTAAAAGTACACACGATCGCCGAGCATGTATGAAACTTATGATGAATATAAAAGAAGCGAAAGAGGTATGTCATGATCTTAGCAAATGGTATTCCATTATCTATCAATCTTCTTGGGATAAAAGCCGTGACGATAGATAGGTAAATAGATAGATAGATCTCGCTAAATGTGAACAATTGTCTTGATATTAGTACAGTTTCTTTTTTATTCACATTTTATTACACGTGAGTTTGAGAGCTTTTATTATTTTATCACCTCAATGCTTAATAAGGAAAGTGGTTTTATTTACCAGTAAAGTGTGATTGTCGCCTTGAAATTTAGAATATATTGTGATGCAAGCTTCTATTAGGAATTGGTAGGCCATAAACATGATCATAGGAACTATAAATTTAATAGTCTCATTTAAAAGTAATAAAAGTAACCTATAAAATTTCAATGAAATGTCTTGTATGTGGCTTTTGACTCAACTACTCTTAACTCGGTCACAATTGAACACGTAATTCTAATAGTACCGTGAATAATAGGACAGGGAACTGTGTGCTATTGTTATTTTAAACTAACCATGTCTCTGGTAATAAGTACATAATGTATTCTCTATGTTTCCGTTCTGTTTCATATTTAAATTTTCCTAAGAGTCTAATACTTGCATAATGAATAGTGAAATTTTAGTGTACTTGCTTCTAAAATGAGTGCGAGGAAGTCTACAACAATTAAATAACTTTCAATAGGTACACAACGAAATAAATATGTTCCTAAATTAAAAACAAAACAAATTCTCTTTTTGAGCATTTTTGCATCATCAAGGATCTTTCTTTTTCATCTTCAGCATGTGGACTTCCACAGCATTGCGCTACTTCTTCCTATCCTCTACGCTCTAGCATCGCTGGTGAACTGCCGACACTTCTGTGGCCCATTCTAGGTCTCCTCTCTACTCAGTCATAATAATAAATATACTTACAGTAAATACAGCCTCTAAGTGTGGTTTGTCAGATTACACACGTTTTTATTTATAAAAAAAAAACAATAATACATGACCGGGATCAAACCTGTGGTCTGCCTAGTTAATACCAGACGTCTTAACACACTTAGAAGCTTTTCCATCTCATACCTCAACAGAACTAATAGCCACTCGTTAGGTATAGCCTACAAATACCATCGGCTAAAAGAGGGAGACTTGGTCTTCTGCTGGGTACCCCCTGAAACCGTTACACGGTTTCGGGAGCTGTAAGGCAACCCGTGAAAAAAATAAGACATGAAAAATTGGCGTTTTATTCTTCTGCAAATAATAATATGCACCGACAAGCTTGCCATCGGCCCTCTTTAAGGTTATGTAACATAATATGTAAAACCTAGAAATCTTAACTTAAGTAGTTGTTTAAAACCAGTTCCTTCAAACTCGTTCCTCCGAACATCGAAGCAAATTGAGCGTTGAATGTAAATCGGATGTGTTTGGTATTGGAACGTCTTGGTCTTGGTATACCGCAGCGTGCCACCACTCATCTTAATCGAACCAAACCGCAGAAATCTTGCGCTCGAGCGCCCAGTAATGGATGTGCGCGGAACTCAGACAAACAAAAACGATAGACAGATCACGACGGTCGATAGAAGTGAAGCCACACAAACCTATACAAGTGACTATACTATACATACTAACGAGTGTTGAGGCATGGTTTGATGCTTGAATGTGTGCGTGCGAGCAGACTTCATTTCTTTGAACCGTCGTGGCCCGTCTATCTTTTTTTGTTTGTCTGAGGCGCGGAATTACAGATCAGAACCCATGGCCACAAATGAGATCCGGAACCCACTTGGCGACTGTAGTTAGTTTTCTTTACACAACTAGTATGCAATTTGCAGATGATTTATTTGATTCTTCGTCATCAACGAGTAATTGCTTTAGTTTTCAATATCACTGCAAAACCTTCTAGGCAATTTATCTTCTTGAATACGACTAGTGAAATTCAACAAAATTAGTTCATCAGTTTCGGAGCCAAGGCAGTATAAACATTCAGCTATCTGTCTGCTCTGATTTCTGAATTCAATCACATTGTGGGAAAGGAATTTCAAAGAATACCACAGGCTAAGCTAAAAGTGTATATAAAAAATAATATTTAAGAAAAGAAATCTGATCTTCACTTAAAATTAATCGAGCGAGGTGTGCAACTCAGTAGCAAGGGTATGTAGAAGCGATGTAAGGATAAAATATCATGTGAACACGCGACTTTACTCACGCTATAATGATGTTGGTAACGACCTAATCTAACGGTCCCTGAGAGTATAATGGCCAGGTATAATAAAATTAATGAAATACCAATAGCTGAGACTTCAATAAATGTTCTTACTGGACTTGTGGATGTAGTGCGTCGGTGGCCGAGTGGTTAAGACGTCTAGTAACTAGGCAGTCCACGGGTTCGATCCCGGATCCCGGCCATGTGCCAATAGGTTTTTTATAAGTAATCGTGAATATGAAGTTATTTATTTTGATAAGGATTAATACCAAGGTACAAATAAAGAGCCTTTTTTAGCGGCGCCATTTCAATAAAAATTTTAAAATAAAAGAACACTTATTGTGACGTAACTATAATAGTAGACATATGCTGTTGCAACACTTTTTGTAGATAATGATGTGTTCTGCAAAATCATAGACCATTATTTTGTTCTATCATCAATAGTTTTCGCAGCGCAAGCGATGTAAGGAATTTTTTAGGTAATTTTTTTACACCTTGGGTTATGTTATTGGAGTTTTAGTAAGGATCTCTAATTTTTTGAAAATATAATAATATAGCCTATGTCACCCGGGGATAGTGTAGCTTTCCAATGGTGAAATATTTTTTTAAATCGGTCCAGTAGTTTTTGAGTCAATCGAATACGAACAAACATACATTGTTATATGATAGATTAATTAAATAGTTTTGAAATTATATAAAACCACTGCCGCGTCTGTTGGTTTGTATCTGGCCCATCAGTAGAACGGAGAAATAACTTCTAAACTGATTCATGCTTTCATGGATATAGGTACCCGTTTATGGAATATATCTAATCTAATAATAACTATATACATATACTTCATTAAATCCTGAAATACACTCGTTTTATTCAACATTTATTAGGCGACAAATAAAGAACGTGAGCCGACATTTGTAATTTTCCACGTCAGCGCTTACTACGAGAAAAATACTTGGCTTTTTCTGGTTATGAAGGGAGTCTAAGCGGTGGCGGTTTACTTTTTATGACGTCATTAACTCAAGGAAGCGGGCCGCCTCGAGCAAATAGAACTTGCGGTTGCTGTAATTCGAACGGGTGATTGCAAAGATTGTTAACGACTGAATGATTTACATGTCGCGAGTCATAAACTTTGAATTGTAAAACAATGCTTAATCGAAAATTATGTGTTGGATACAAATTTTTAATTAAGCCTTAAAAGAAACATGTCTAGTTGGAACTCCATGCAATCCAATAAGATTGGAAGTTTACTAATAAAATAGAATAAAGCTCTGCTATCAAGCCCTTTGAAGAAAGAGAAAGCCTGAAAATGTATTTCCTCGAGATGACACCTATTTCGATCGATTTATTGTCCCTACCCAGTAGCGTCTGTGTAAGACAATTGATTACAAAAAATAATAACGATGTACTTTAGGATAGGACATAATTATCTATCTTTGAATCAGATATCATCCAAATCCGTTCTGAATTTATGGAGCAATTAAGTAACAAGTTGCACAGTAGTTCCGAGATTAAAATTGCTAAGTCATTGCAGTCAACGTTACAGTTTTCGGTTTAAATTTAATGAGGGCCGTTCTTAAAAAAACTTCTTTTTGATGTGCTAGCTGCTAGGTTTATGAAAAGATATTTATTTCACATTTCTTTCTCAGACAAATTTTTCCACTTGGTTCCCATTCGAATTAAAAGTATTTCACTCGTTCTGTAGAGCCGACACTGATCACAATTTATGGCGTATTGAGTAGAAAAAGAGAAAATAGAAATCGGATGCTATTTAAATCTTTCGAAAATAATTTTCGTCATATATTCAATGCGAACGCTTATAAGACGATTTTTATTACCTGGCTTTACATCTGCGGCAAGTGAATTAGATTCCAATAAGCTGGCACTTTGTTAATTTAAATGATAATATTTAAATTGTTTATTGTTTTAAATTATGTAGATATGGTCAATATGAATGTTTAATGACCTGCTGATTTCACAACATATCAAAACAGTTATGATTTAATGAACCTACTAAACTAGAAATTATGCATGAAATAATTTCTTAACCACCACACGATCCACTTTAACACTTGTCTTTTTTAGGGATCCGTACCCAAAGGGTGCAAACGAAAACCCTATTACTAAGGTCACAGGGCTGTATCTTTTAAACCGTAATAGATAGACACTTGAAATTTTCACAGACTATGGCCGCTATAATAACAAGTAATAAAAATAAAATAAAGTTAAAAATTATAAGGGATCCCCATACCAATGCTCGATCTTAATTATATACATACAAACGTCTAACTAGTATAACTATAGTGGATACTCTTAAGTAAAACAAAAAATAATGTGAGTTGGACGCGCGCTAATTTGTTCCTACGCTATACAGGGGCGTCAAACCTTATTGCATACTGTTGAATGTAATGGAACCCTTAGTTTGCGAGTTTGACTCGCACTTGGCCGGTTTATTGTTTCATATTTCATTTTATAGATTCAAGAACTGTCTAACCCAGCGGAAGATATGTCATTTTTTAGGCTGCCTAAGGTGTAGGTTTGTTGAGATAATTTTTAAGATCGAAATACCTTGTATTAGTATCTACAGTTTGATGGGATTGGGATTTCTATTTGATGATTTCTAGTATATTAGTTTTGAGATTTTTAAGTATCTAGGTTTTCTCTATGACTCAAGCCTATGAATGACTGTAGCAAAATAATAAAAACAATATCAACATTATTTTTAAAGCTTCCATATGACATGACGTTCCATAAATGATGTGTGTGTCCAATTACAACTAATAGAACTGATTTTGTACTCCCAATATCATAAAGGGGTCCTCTATACATTTTTTCCGGATGCTGCATTTGTCATAAAGCTACTGTGTTAAGTTTGAGTGCGTCATTCTATTAGGACCTCAGAGTAAATTTCAAAGTATTTTTTTCTTTTAGACATATTTTGTTCTATTTGATAATAATATTTAAAAACTTTTTGCAATTCCATTTTTTTGTAAAACCGTATGAATCACAAACGGATGCTATGAGGCCCAAGAATGAATGACTTGTGTTATCTTTTCAACTAAATAAAATTTAAATATTTGTGATTTCAAAAATATTCTAATAATATGGGTATGAATAAGTGGGATATGCTATTTGTATATGATACAAATCGTCTGTCGGTCTGGGTGCTTGTCCAATGTAGGCTTTGAAATTGCTAAATTAATTGACAAGAGCGAGCATTTGTATTTACAACTACCAGTTGCCCGTGACTATTAGGAATACAACCCATTTCACCCCCTTAAGAGGTTGATTTTCGAAAAATCCTTTGTTAGTGCACCTCTACACCCTTTAAATTTAGGCTGTGTGTTTAGATTAAATTTAGATTGTCGGTCAGTTAGCGGCACGACAGTTTTATATATTTAGATCTGCTTGTTGTTTAATTTAAATATCGTAAATTGCTTTGATGCTCCAAATAATTTAATGAATAAAGCTAGGTTTAAAACAAACTCAAAAATCCTTAAACTGGTTAATCAGGCTTTCCATTATCTAAGGCCTAAGATACATAGTGCTATTTATAAAAAAATAGATGCTATATTCTCAAAACCTTAACAGAAACACAGGGGTCAATACTGGTCTTGCTAGTTTCACTGACATGACCCGCAGAAGACAATTCGTTCCACCAAACCGTAACGAAAGGGCGCCGGCGTTCGCTGTCAAGTTCTAGACGTGGCCGTGCGCTATCAGGAAACTTTATTTTGGATATTATGTACCCACGCAAGGTCGATACAATACAAATTATTTAAATTTGGGCAATAGAAACAATCTAGTTATAGAAGTGAGGTATTAAAATTATACCTGTATTTTTGAATTGAAGTAAAAACAAGGGTAGAGCTTGATGATCATGAGAAAAATAAAGTTAATGATCATAATGTTGTATAAAAATAAAGATTCCGACGAATTGAGAACCTTTCCTTCTGTTTTGAAGTTTGGTTAAAAACATTCACCAGCACAATTATAAAAATCGATACAATTTCAATTAAAAAAATAAAGTAAGTAAATAATAATTTATTATCTAAACGTAATATTATATTAATTAAAAACATCAATGAAAAAATAAATTCTACCACAAAATGACAAATCTAAAGTTTTAGACTGTATTGAAATTGAAACAGAAGGCATTCAGTGAAAATACAAAAACAAATTCCGATAATAACATTGTACAAGAAATGTCACTCGCCTTTATTGCTTTTCTCCAAATATGGTATTGCGAAACTCGTCATTGATCTATTTTGGTCGGCTTTTGTGTATGAAATGAAATGACAAAGTTGCATTGCGACGTCGGCTTCCCTCGTGCATTCCCTAATCGAATTGTTGCACGCATGGCATCCCATCGCCACGTTCGAACCCCTGGACATTAGGGGACGAGTTGCCAAAAATAAATATGATATAACGAAGAAAACGGCCTTTTAATATGATGGCTTTTGTCTAAACATCGTTATGGTAAGAAAATAAATTGATGTTATTAGATACTGTTATAAATACATATACAGCAATAATAAATGCTAAGATGCACACAAAAATAAATAAAATCATAAAGGGGTAAATACCTAAATGTTACAAGGCTGAAATTGTATGAACATAATTATGAGGAACAAAAAACTGAATCAATGTAAAATTGTGTTTATTGCCAAAAATAGATAGATAATTGCAAAGATAATACAGCTAGGAAGTAGAATAAAACATTGTTTGGCAATAAAAAGTGTTTATACCCATAATTAAAGCACTGAATAGTTTTTATTAATAAATCTGTAGTACATAGGTAATAATAATTGTTATTCTCCAGGCTCTCATAATATTAGAAAGTTAAAAAACAATGATAATGACCATAATAACATATCTTTTCTATAATTAGACAAAATAAACAAGTAACATACTAAATTCAACTTTAACGAAGTAAAATACGGTATCAACGTGAGAATATGATTTGTTTCATACAAATTACACTTAAGAAATGCCTAGGTACCCAATTTGTGTTAACATCTAATGGAAACAATTGCCTAATAAAACCGTGCATCCACGACAAGCTAGTCGTGTGCGCTATGTCGAGTACAAACGAGATTTTTCATAATCAGTAATGTTCTATTACAGATTATAATGATAATCACGAAATATAAACATACAAAGATATAAAAGTGGCTGTAAGGCAGCTACTAATTTATGTAACAGAGGTGTTATTTCTTATTTAGGTAGCCATAATAAATAAGCTAAATGAGGAAGAGTTTCTCTGGAATTAACGATTTTATAGTTCTTATAAAAATCACAATACAAAAGAAACTGTTTTTTACAGGGATGAAGCTATAGGCAATTTCAATAATTTGAAGAAATACTTAGGATTAATTTTCTCAATCATCAAGATTTAAACATAATTTTCGCGATTTGTGTGGACATTAGTTCTTAAACAACTAATACCATTTTATGGTGTACTGCAGTAAAGAAAATGGCGACAAGTCACCCTAATTGAACGTCGATAATTTTAGAGATTTGCTGGGAAAAGAGGCTAATGGTGTTAATTTGTGACGTTGGCTATTAGAAATGGTATGTGTGTACGTTCACCGACCGCTCCACTTTGTTAGCGATTTGTCGTGAGATGACGACTGACAACGAGAGTCAGTGCTCTCACAATTAAAACGAGACGTGACTGTTTCATGTGGGTTTCAATTACATAATTTCATATAATACTGTTGTTTATATTTTCTTGTTTCTTTTGGTTGTAACATGATTTGTAAATCTTTCATAAAAATATCATGAAAAAAAATTTTTATTGACCAGACTCTGCTCCGAAAGTGAATATATTTTAATGAAATTTTCAGCGATAAGTTTCAAATCATTTATGATCATAAAAGAAAAGATATTGTAACATTTTAACACCGAAAGGCTTGCCACCTTGTTATGTAATTATTATGGTCTCACTTACTGGTCTCTAGCAAAGATTCAAGGTACAAATGCAGTGTTGGTGTGTGTAGTTAATTGTTTTGGTTTACACAAAAACCTCTCCTCGTTCATTCCTAATCCATATTGAGTTTATAAATCACAGACGAGTTTTTAAATAAAATATTCCATTATCCTTAGAAATAAAATCAGTTCTAATTTATTTTTAAATGTACATTTATTATCACATATTTATTTGAGATAATAATCTCTTATCCAATCAAAAGGTTAATCAAAAACATTTTTATTATTGACTACAAAACATTTCGTTCGCTGCAAATAGAATTGAAATGAACGCTTAGGGTTGGCAGTACAAAAAATAAAGGGTGTACAGCAGAAAATAGAGACGGGTGGTTTTATCTTGATGTAGAAATTGAGGATTGTAAAGAATATTTAGGGGAAGGGTGGATAGGAAATTATATAAAAAGCACTACTCTTCAGATTAATTGAAGTCAAATTTGTTATTTAAATTAAAGATCAGACTTGCTGTTCGTGAAAAGATTCGACCTAATTGGTTTTTGATTAGTTGCTGAAATAATGAAAATACAATGAATTGTACAAAGCCATACTATGAAAATGATTTCACGAGACCTAACATTCGAACCATAAAAAAAATATAATCGAAATGGAAATGGATGATCGCGCGAAAAAAAAGTTCATAACCAATCTGTCGTATAGATAGATATATCGAAGAAGATAATTGTAGTCGTGTATCCCCCAATGTAGTTGCAGTAATTACCCACAAAGCGTGTTAAATTGTACTTTGCCCATTAGCGAATGTCCCAATTTGTGTGATGCACGTTTGAATCTCGATTAATAGGGACACGCCGGTGCGGATTAGGGCATGTGCATGAGTTGGTGTTGAGAGGCACTAATAACTACTTGAATTACTAGTGAAAATTACAATTCGTACATTAGAAATGGTTGATTGGTTTAGTTTGCTCACTGATTAATTGCAAACGTAATCTTAAGTTTGAACTTTGAATTGTTTAACCAGTCCCAGGGTACCCAGCGGAAAACAAGTTTTCCTCATATAGCTATTTATATTTTTGAGACGACTTAGTTTAGATCTGTTTAGGTATTTTTAAGTCCGATAGTTGCCATGCAAATCAACACGCATTAACTAGGCCACAAAACGCCCTGCTTTTTTCGTTACTATAATCAAATACCTTATAAATTAAAGGTTGTAAGTTCAATGTGTATATTATTGGTAAGGACAGTTTGATGCCATTGTTTTACCCATCTTCATCTTTTTTTTGTATTTCTAATGTTAGTTTTTTGATGATTTATTTAGTCCTCGTGGTTAGTCCTTGAAACGTAGAGCCGTAGTCTCTGTCTACCCAATTGGGATATATGCGTGTTTTGGACACATATTATGACAGAAGTTATATGTCATAATTTTAACTACCTACCTCTTTTGTATTCATACCTAGTAGTTTTGTGAAACATAAAAACTCAGATTTTTCATTGATAAGAGTCAGTATTTAGTTTAGAAATTTAACGACCGTACCGTTCGCAAATTGTAGAAAAATAAACCAAAAAGACAGTCGGTCGGCTCGATCACAATTGCGAGATTAAAATTAATTGTGGTAGTTAGGTTTGTATGATTCTTCTTTCCCACGAACGACAATTTTAGGTGCCTACTACAAAATTATGGTAGAAAGTATTACAAAGTCACGTCCGAGTTGATCCAGCCTTTTCCAGTTGTTACGAAATCTGTCACGAATTTGGAAAAAATAATAATTTAGATTTATGTTAAGAATTTGCACGTGTATTATTGAAAAACTACAATAACCTTGCATAATATGTCACCTCAGACTTTGAATATATATAAGCAGGTAGCAAGTGAAAGTTTTATCTGATTGAACATATGATCAGGGTATATTCATTCATAAGCTGAGAAATTGTTGGATTCCCACGTTTTTCTTTCTTTTTTTATCTTCACGGGTTGTCAAACTATTTCCGAAACCATGTTATCGCTCCCAGGGTACCAAGCGAAAGACCAAGTCGTCCTTAGCCATGGTATTTGTGAGGCTACATCTAACGAGTGGCCAGTTCTATTGAAGTATAATTTTGATGGTGGTTTGTCGGATTATGTATTATAATTTTTTTAACCATAAAGTTCGAGAATGACCCAACATTTTAAGATTAGTATGACCTTAATACCTTGCGATGTAAATAAAACTGTTCTACATGTCGCTACATTTTTGTCCATTTTTCATGTTAAAACTGAGCAACGGATCGACGTGCAACAGCACAGAGATAGTTAGGGGTTCGGAGAGAGAAATAGGCTACTTTTTATCCCGCAAAAACATCTCATTTCTTAGGAAAGAATCTTATTGGAATCCTATTTCTATCCAATATTATAAACGATAAAGTCTGTTTGTTGTTTGTCCTTCTTTCACGTCAAAACGGAGCAACACGGAGTCTTTAACATTACATATTTTCAGAAGAGGCGTACGAACTCAAATCTGTTTCAAGAAAGCAAAAACATATTGTAATCGACATGGCTTCTGGTTAGAGCAGATGATTTTCGAGGACATTTTTTTAGTCAGCAATGAGATGGTCGTAAACAATCTGTCTTCATTAGATACCTGTTTAACGTTCACAGCCTTGTACCATATTGCACTGCACCTGACTCCGAAGATGATTTTACTAAAGAATGTATAGAACCTGTTCTTTGTTTATTATGGACACGTTCACTCGTTTATTACGAAAGAATGCAAAAAGAAACAACATAGATTACACGCTTAATAAAACTGTTGGATTCGGTAAGGTACTTCTTTATAATTTGATGTGATCATATTAGTGAAACGAGAAATAATAAATTAGAAACATTTATTGTTTTTGCTTCTGTACTATGGTGAAGTCGATTTCTAATAGATAGAAATATTTTTCCAAATTTCGGATTTTAACCCAGTCCTTTCTAGAGAACTTAGAACTTTAAAGAAAATTACTTAAAGTGAAGCAGAAAAGAATAAAACACCTTAAAGTATGTGCTGTTAGGCAAGCCGTAAAAAAAGAGTATTGTTCTGTTATATGCGATGTAAATGTATGTGTGTGTACTGAAGCAGTGTAAAAATACGATGATTCACATTTCACAACGAAATGAGGCTTTCAATTTTATCGGATAATTGGAAATATATTGAAAGATACTTTGGACTTTGAATTTTCCAATGTTTTACAAAATCACTACAACTCGTTTGAAATTATCTGCATTGTCGGAGAAATAAACACCGGCAATATCAACTAATTGTCTATGGAACTTGCGGGAAGTAAAAAATAGAAAAGAAGTAAAATCAAGGGCGTACCCAGCACTTTTTTAAGGGTGGAGCAGAAGTAAATAAAGTAGTAGGAATTTAAAAATATTTTTTATTAACTGACCTTATTTCATTAGTTTTTTGGACGTTGTTTGAATGATGCGCACTCGATTCATCGATACTGCATTGTTTCGCGTGGCAATTTGGAATTTTACTAAATTAATATTCTTACTTTAAACCTAAATTTCGAGTCAGGGATTTAAACCATCTGCCCCTCAAATGAATCCGAGAACATCTTTTAATTCCTAATTATATATCTATCACAACGTTTATCTCCAGAGACAATTGAATGCCATTAAAATTTGCCATCGTCATACCTCTCATACATGCACAAAGATTGCATAATTTAATGAAAATATAACAAGTCCTACTTAATGCCTAATGTTTGATTTATTAAATACATTAAATTTAAGATCCATTAAACCACACCATGCTCCATCTAAATATTTTAAAGTTTAAACATTGGAATGATTATCTAAAACCATCAAGTGTATATAAATTCATTAAAACACACATCATAATTTTGAACAGTATCACCCCAGGCGACAATCTTTTAATGGTTTCGCTCATACATAAATTTGTAGCCCATGACCGGCTTAAACAAACTGTTGCCCACGAAATAATTAATGATGTTCCAGGACTATTTTACGTTGACTACCTTGAAATATTATTAACAAATCAGAAAAATGGTTCACAAGACCGACCTTTGTATTTATACACCTGCCAGTTTTTTTTATGTTTTTGAACTAATTTATTTTTAAATTTTAGACCAGGTAGTGAATTCATTAACATTTAAAAGCCTAATATAAAATGTGAGATTTATATGACAATGTATACAGTTACGAATATAACTAAGATGGTTTTATCTCTATTATCAATTTAATTTGATTTACATAGTTCACTACATTTTGGAAAATAATTAAAACGCAAAGATTTTTTTTAAATAGGTTCATTTAACATTTTTCCCTTATTTAAATAATGTTAAATGTGGTGGTCGAGTGGGTAAAACGTCGGCTCGCAACTGAAAAGTCGCGGGTTCGATTCCTACATCCGACTATGTACCAATGGGTTTTTAATAATAAAAAATCTATGTAAATTATCCGACAAACCGTACAAAGAGGCTTTTCCATCTATATACCTCAACAGAGCTGGCAACTCGTTAGGTATAGCCTCAAAGAAATCATTGGCTAAATGAGGAAGACTTTGTCTTCCACTGGGTACCCTGGGGCCGACAACGGTTCCCGGGAGCTAGAAGGCAACCCGTGAAGAATAAAAAAGTAATAATAATAATGTTAGTATGAATAGGAATGACAAGGAATGCTTTCCTTGTTCTATAATCATCAAAATCATATTATGGATAGATCAACCTACTCAGTTAGGCGGTGTAGGATGAAAAACTTGTTCTATAGTATTATCATAAATAAACAACAGTTTCACAAGATGTTTCCCCAGTATTATTCTTAGGGGTAGAATAGAATGTTAATTTTCAAGATGTTAATGGATGACATGATTAATAATTTTAATAGTCATTGGCCCCTACTTCATCATCAGGTATTAATTTTAGGGTTCCGTACATCTCCAATGGAAAAAACGGAAATACTTATAGCATCATTCTTCTGTCTGCCCCGTCTGTCACAGCTTATTTTCTCCGAATCTACTGGACGAAAAAAGTTGAAATTTGATACATAATATATAGAGTTTGATGACCCAATCACGGTTGTATAGCGTAAATAATCGAACTTGGAAAAAATTTAAAGGTTTTAAAATTGTTTTTGAAGTGCATCATGTGTCATATCAAATGAATGGACTCGTTAAAAGAAATACAAATATATTTTTTTATAATTTTATAGTTTACAGGTAAACCTAAACGAAAATTCTTTCTTAATGTTCTGACCGAAAAAATGGTACGAAACCCTCAGCGTGCGAATCGTTCTCGCAACTTGGCCAATTATTAGCGTTTCGTAAGGTAGAAAACAGAGCCTTGTATTTATTTGTCTATTTGACTGTCTCTGTGTCTTTCATCACGATCGATTTTCTCAGAAAGCGTTTGTATAAATAAATTCACTGTTTCTTATAATTTTTTAGCACTTTAAAATATTTACATACTAATTAAACATACTAATTAAAATCCAGTATACCAACATTTTGAAGGGCATAAGGAATATGAATGATTATAGAGGTATTATATAAAAAGCTCTGAGCTAAACTTTTAACATATATATAACATAATAATCCTCTTATTTTTCAATTTAGAAATAACTTTAGAACACTATACAGTAGAATACAGGATTTTAAAAATCATCAATCTAGTTATTTCCTATGACAAGGATCACAGACTAATTATTTTAGTCTCTTTCTAAAACATATAAAATATATTCAATTTAATGATATTATTTAATAAATTGAAAGTAAGTCATCCCTTGCTTAGATGACATCGCTGTTACAAGAAAGAATATTTTGCCTTTGATCATTCTCAAAGGTTTATTTACTAAATGAAACGTTTATGGTTGAGTTATCACAAAAGTTTACATTTTAACCTTGTAGCTTTTTAATTTACCAGATGCTTGATGTATTTGATATCAAAGAAATTGCCTAAATAAGCAATCCAAAATTATGTATTTACGATAGAGCTATCTTATAAAAATGTCTATTTTTTTTATTCTTCACGGGTTACCTTACAGCTCCCGGGAACCGTTGCCGGCCCCAGGGTACCCAGTGGAAGACAAATTTCTTTTATCTTATAAAAAAAATTAAATGAATTTGTTAATAACTGTAGATGTTGCCCGTTTTTCTGTGATATACTACCCCATCCTATATATGGGTGAGATGAAAAATGGACGATTGAATATAAAAAAACCGGCCAAGTGCGAGTCGGACTCGCGCACAAAGGGTTCCGTACCATTATCTATAAAAACGGCAACAAATCACGTTTGTTGTATGGGAACCCCCTTAAATATTTATTTTATTCTGTTTTTTAGTATTTGTTGCTATAGCAGCCACAGAAATACATCATCTGTGAAAATTTCAACTGTCTAACTATCACGGTTCATGAGATACAGCCTGGTGACAGACAGACAGACAGACAGACAGACAGACAGACGGACGGACAGCGGAGTCTTAGTAATAGGGTTTCCGTTTTTATTTTTTGGGTACGGAACCCTAAAAACTGTTTCATTTTAGATTGAAATTAGAATAGGCTCAGATGATTATTTGGTTAGACAGGCGAAAATTCTAAAAACAGTTAAAGTAGATATATAAATAAAAAATTCAATTGTATTTATTTGTATAGATCGTTAATGCTCGACTAATCTGTTAAACCACTATAAAGTTGTTTAAAGTTAGAACTTAAATATTTCATTGACATTACCTGTTATAACCATTCGAGCGTGTATTGATAAACTCATGGACGTAGGTCTTGAAGACTGTGTTTACTCTAAAAGACTAACAAGATTCGAAGCGAGAAGTGAAACATCTCAGAGTTATTTGTAAGTCAAACTGCATAACGGTATTCTATGGAGACGTGGTAAGTGCCACAGCCAACAACATCAATACTCTCTTAACGGACCCCAATAGAACCACCTACTGAGCTCTCAAATGTACTAAGAGCTTTCCGACTCGTGCCGAATTTCCACGGCTAATGCAACTTTAGAAAATATCATAAATTTTCAGAATTCTGAATAATATTTGAGTGCATAACAAGTTTTAGCAATATATACTTAACTAGCTTTTGCCTTCGTCTTCGATGGTGTTGATTTAGAAATGCTTAGAGATCCAGCGTACCACATCTTTATATTAAACTTAACAATTCGTTTAGTTCTTACGTTGTTGAGTAATGAAATAATATCTAAAAAAGTTAGCAAAGTCACAGACAAAATATAACATCCAGGAAACCAATCAAATACTTAACCTAAGACTCGATTACTGACTGCATTGGAAGAATAATATTGGAAGAATAATATTAGTAGAACTATAACTACAATAGTTTGCTGAAATAATTATGCATCGGCTTGACTTAACGTGTGGTATGACACATGAGCGAAGAACAAAGAGAAATTGTTATTAAGAGATCATTTCAATTGGTACCTGTTCATAGAAATTACGAATGTCATTTCATTCATTTCTCATTCGCGCCGCAGTTTGTAATATAACGCATATGCCGCATGTTATTGCGTGCCATTCTGTGCTAATACAAGTGCGGCGTGAGAGGTTTTGTCCGTAATATTACAGCCTACGTGTCTTCAGAAACCTTCCATACATACAAATTAAGTTCGACATTCCGTTGTTGTCATCGTTATGCAATATTCAAATTATTAGTAGAATTTAAATTACGACAACCCTTTGAAATTTTAGTTTGACCGCTCATTTATTCCTTTAGATTAGTAGAACAGGCATAGAATATTAATTTCAATTGTAGCACATAATATAATGATGTGTGTTCCGAAAATTCACCATAGAATTAATTTTTTCATTACATTTAATTTTGGACTTCCTTGTATTATTGAAAAAATCCCTTGTAATAATGTTAAGGGAATTAAATCTGTCGCTGGAGTTAATGAGACCTAGGCGTTTGTTTATTCGTAGTTAATTATCTATTATTTCAAGAAAATAGGACATGATTTGGTAAAAATAATTGGTGCTTATTAACTTTTTGGCTAAACTCACAATAGTTTCGAACTTTACACAATTAAGTTAGATTTTTAGGATAATTTGTAATTTCTTCAAAATTTATATTAATACCTAAATTAAACAAAATTCAAATTACAAGATTGAATTAAAAACTTAGATCAAACAAGGGCGTTTTGATTTGGCGGACACCCCACAGTCTATCCCTTCATGTTGACAGGATGCCCTCGGAAAGTTGGCCGCATACATTACTGTACTTACAGATAGTCTCTGAAAAATTACTTTTTAGACATCAAATGATTAATGTTTCTTTTCAACCTTATCCTTTAGATCCTTCGTCCCTTTCATGCTTCTTTATACGATTTTAACTAACAGGCGGGGTATAAAATGTGCCTTATTCAGCTAAATCGGCAATTATTTTATTTGTTAAGGTGCAAGAAAACATAATCGGACATTATATAAACATAATATAATAATAAACTTAAATTTTCCTATAATGAGTAAAGAGTAAACAAATAAAATAAAAACGGTCTTAAGACATAAAAAGTACATTTTGGTTATATTATTTCAATGGACACTAATATGGGCTTCTATTTTTCTTTATAATTTCAAATGACACGATTGCTTTTATAACTTTTTATGTACAAGTTTTCTTTCTTCACGGGTTGCCTTACAGCTCCCGAAACCGTGTTACGGTTGCAGGGTACCCATCTGAAAACCAAGTCTCCTTCGTTTAGCCGATGGTATTTGTGAGGCTATACATAACGAGTGGCCAGTTCTGTTAAGGTATTTTTAAATGAAAAAACCTCTAAATTTTTTTTAAAAAAAACCCCCTTTGGTACATGGCCGGCATCCGGGATCGAACCCGTGGTCTGTCTAGTTAAATACCAGACATCTTAACCACTCGGCCACCGACACACCTAAATATAAATATTTCCACTTCTATACAATTTCTCATTGCCACTATTACACGCGGACCTGGTTTATTTAGTTATTTTTAATGTTTAGATTAGTTTTAAGGTTTTTATATTTTTATGTGTATATTTGATTTATTTTTCATTTACAAGATATTATACAAACTGATACCTCTCAAAACGCAATAAAAATACATGTTCACATTAAATTTCAATATCATACAACTTAATAAACTAAAAATCGATACAACTACAAAATTAAAACTAATATTTTTTCTATCTACTCGTTACAACGAAGTAACATGAATAAATTTTTGTATTAATGTTGTACTTACTCAAATGAAATGTTTTGATTCAAGCCTATAAACATGTTACTCAACACAAAATCGTGAAGCAATAGGTAATTCATAGTTTAGGGAACAATATATATCATTATATTATTAACTTATCTTCTCACCCTTGACAACAACAATGGTCGTTGAAATATTTGATATCATTATCCGTGGCCAAAAACCTCTTAGATCTTTTACTGCGTTATGACATGCGATCCTCTAATTCAATTCATGGCGCCTCGACAGGTGGGGTGGTCGGTGTGAACCAAGCTTATGATAAGTAAAACTGTTTATACTTAAATATAATATTACTTATAATGCTTATTATTATAATTTTAGGATTATTTGAGGTACTTTTTCTATTGTACTTGACGACATCCCTATTAATATAAATGCGAATGTAAGTTTGTTTGTTACGCTTTCACGCAAAAACTACTTAACCGATCATCATGAAATTTTGCACATATATTCTTGGAGGTATTAGAAGTAACATAGGATACTTTTTATTAAAAAAAATTATTTTTTACGAAAGTTAAAAAAATTGTTTGTCAAAAAATCTCGAAATCTAGCTACTTTAAGGGTATATTTTATTTTGTTCGTAAATATCCACGGGCGAAGCCGGGGGCGATATGCTAGTATATTATAATTCTCTTTTTGATTTAGTCCTTTAATCACCAGTGTTTCCTTAAGTGAATGTTTCAAATATCAAGCAGCAGGAAAAGAGAATTAACCTAGTGGGATTTATATCAAAATACATAATAAAATTTGAGATAGGTAAACTTTATCTACACGAATATTCTGATGACATTTTTTTCAATTTAACTGGAATTTAGGTTCTAAGCCTTTTTTGTACTACAACGTCCAAAATCCAATTCCGATTACCATCGGCGACTGACAAGACACGAAGGTAGCCAAAACCGTTCGTGTTTTTCTGATAATACGGCCAATTTTAAAAAAGAGACGCAACCACATTTTCTTTTATCCAATAAAGGTGAATTGCATGGATATAATTTTAATCGCTTACTAAGCATTTTCAAACGAACAGTTTAAAGCGTGTAGAAATCTTTAGAACATATTGGACAGGAAAAATATCAATATTATCATGTACGAAAAGCAAGAGAAACTTGGGTTAAAAACGAAAAAAATCTAAGAAATCATACACATTTACACTCCAATCACATAATGAAGAATCCAGGCAATTGGCGTTGTATGGTTAAATAATTTCTAATTCTCTTTTATTCAAAACTATAAACTAAAATACAAGCATTGTTCACTCCCATACAAAGATAACCACAATACCAAGAATTTTATTAGCCTCTGCCATGACTAACAAGGTAGTGAAATATTCGCGGTCACATAATTTCGCGTTTTGTTGATGAATGTACAAAACGAAAGGAGAAAACTTATATAAAATGTCCATATATTAAACACTGAGGTACAGTCTCCTAATGTAAAAATTAAGTATCTGGCTGTGAAATTAACTGCTTTTAAAATTTTATTGAATAGTCACCGAATTACCGAAGCATTACTAGCAGTGCCTTGCGGTTGTATCCGCGTTTATGGTTACTGTTCAGCTCCTTTGAGTCGTAGCGTGATGTTATATGACATAGCCTATGACCTTTCTCAAGAATTAGGCTAACAAATGCAAAAATATTTATTTAAATCCGACTGGTACTTCAGCTTTATTATTAGTATAAATGGTATTTACAGTAATAATTCAATGGTAAGTAATAAAAAATACAAATTTTAGATCTAGCTTTCCGACCATGGAAATTTTTGAAATGTGACATATTAATTTATCCTGCAGAATTTGAGCGATAAAATAACCGATGACACTCTCCGACCTTCAAACTATCTCTGAGTAAAAAATCACGTCAATCCGTTACTCTGTATTGGCCTGAAAATAAACAAGCAAATAAACAACTTACGCATTTATAATATAAGATAGGATTGGGATTATAAGTTAAGATTGGGATAAGGAATTAGGATTAACTAAATCGGAGATTATGAAAATACACAAATCAATCAATGATAACATATGGATGTTTGGTTAGTATCAAATTATATTTTTGAGTAGCAAAATAAAAATCTATTAAAACTGATTGAAACTCGAAATATTCTTTCTATTGTGTACATACACTAGGATCGTGATCGTCGAGCCCAACTTTCGCCCATTCATTTCGTTGGACCACGAAACGAGAAATGATGTCACTTAGACGACAATGGAAGTGCTGTTTAAAAATTCATTTTATACTGCGTAGATTCTAACTTTTCTCTGGTGGACATTTATTGCACGAAATAGTTCGGATTCCTTTACCTTTGAATATTGTAATAGAATATAAATTGTAAGTACCAAGAAATCTTATAGGAATTAAATGAATATTTCTTTTAGGTAAAAAGTCTTTGAAATCTTTAAACATCAAAAAAGATGAAATATTATAAATGATTGTAAAACACTTTAAGGGAGCACATTAAATTCTTATTAGATTTTATTACTTGTAAAACTAACGATAAAAGGCCATTAATACATTCAGAAATATTCTTAGAATTAGGTTAGAGATGAAAAACATACACTACTGCTTGGTGATATAAAAAGTGGTGTCCATGAGTGAAATCACAAATAATATTCTTTAAGGAGATGTTAATGAACAGATGACTCACGTTTTGCTTGAAGAATCCAAAGGTGAAAAGTTATCATTATGAACCTGAGGGGTTGGAAACATGGAGAAAGACAGACCATTTCATTTATCTATAACATTATTTACAGTGATTAATTAATATTATGTAGCTATCTAATTAAACAAAGCTACTGAAGCAAAAGACGTGTCAGGTTTTAGAAAGACCGTATTTATTTTAGCTACCATGCCTACTTAAAATAACGATTCTTTAATTTTCAACATAATTATAGACTCGTACGGTAATTAAATCTAATTTTTTTGTTCTTAAATAATTTGAAAACACCATATAACGACAAATTTCATAAGAGATTTGTATCTACAAATATTTCGACGGAAATATCACATCACATTTAATTCGGGTGTCAGGGAAATTATAGGTAACTTCTGTAATAATGATAAAGGAACGAAATTAATTATTATTTAATTAGTTTTCGCCTGCGGTTTCACCGGCCTTTCGACCTTTCCGTGACTGTAACGCATGTATAATTCAAGCCTCTCCCCGTCCAGATTCTAAGAATTCTAAGAATATGTACCTACTGATGTTAATCCAGGATATGATGATCTATTACCGTTCCAAATTTCATCCAAATACCTTTTGCAGTTTTGTTGTGATTGAGTTACATTTATAAAGATTGTAATAAGTATAATATCATAATAATTGATAATTATAAAACTCAATGTTATTATTTAAGAATCGTATTACAAATGTGATATCTCTATTTTACTAAGGTAACACGAAAACCGGAATGACCACATTTAAAGTGTACACAGTAAAAACAAAGCTAGAAATTCATTGAACGATTTCTCTTAAGAATTCTTTGGTGTTCAACCACCCATCTACTCGATATCTGCCCCATCTAACAGTAATCTTATAAATGACATCTGATAAGGTGCTAGGTATGGAGCATAAGCTATAATTTATATCGGCGATTCCAAAGATAGTGGTCAATTAAAATATTTTAATTTAATTTTCTTTCTTAGCACTCCGACAATATTATCCGCCTACTAGTTTATTAAGTTTGACATTAAAATATTCTATCACATTTACTATACTACCCATTGAATTAACGCGTAAGCCTTATATACTAGATTTTTTACTTATTTATACTTATCATCCTTAATTTCAGTGGCTTTATTAGTAATTTTAATTTGTCGTTTTATCAATGTCTTTTCAAATTCTTTAATATTCGAAAAATATAAAAGAACATGGCACTATTTAATAGAAACAACATTTTTTTTTCAATTCCGCTATCCGTTCTTTTTATAAAGAAAAGTGTTAAAAGCCCTTAAACGCTCCGCTTGAAAATGTGTCTATAACCTTAAAGCGGTTTATTATCATGCGCTATCGAAGTCATCTCAGGCGACAATATACGATTAGTGACAGACTAGGAAATCATTTGAAGCATCTACGCTAGCTTTGAAGCTGCCGGTTGTCTTACAATAATAATGTTTTTGTTATATTCAAATAGTATTGAATAAATAATTATTAATTAGTGTACTGTCTTGTTAATCTTAGGTTTTTGAGAGCACAACATCGAATAGAGCTTCTATCTATTTCGCCAATTTTTGTGGACAACGTTATATCAGACAAAATAATGTCACGCAAACAATTGGCAACATTATTTAAATTGGTTAAAAAAATAAGCATTGTCATCCAACGAGGCAGCCCAGCCAGCCTGTTTAAAAATTATACGATAGATTAATCACAGCTTATTCTTCAAGAGAAGCCGGACAACGGCACTTGCAAGTACGAAAAAACTAAATATCTACTTGCATGTATCATAACAGCTGACGCGGTTTGAAATTAACGTTTCTGTCTTAAGATTATCCTATATTTTATTATAGAAATATAGAACAATTTGTAAAAAGCAAATTATGGAATGGTGCTAAAACTGACAATCCCTAAAAATTAAGAAGACAACTTCACTCGCAGTTGTTGGAATTCAAATATCTCGAGCTTTTTTGCCTAAAAACATGACCTACATATATTTCGAGCCATACATTCAACGCAAAACGGTATTTGCTCAAACCTCACATTTACAGAGGGTGTGCTAAAAGCATTGTAAATAGACCGGCTAAGTGACGTGTCAACCTAGACAAAGCCGACTGTTTTCCCTCGAAACATGTGTTACTCAGACATACACACAAACATAGATCTATATTACAAATAAAGTGCTAAGGAAACTGAAATATTTTCTAATAGACGGTAATGAGAGATCTTCCCACAATTTTTGTGGAGTGATTGCATGAGAAAAACTGTATCGTACACATTAACGCTCACAGAAAACCAAATATTTCCTAATATTAAGACTCTAGTTGTATTAAGTATTTTTTTAAAGATTAGTCTAAGTGATTCGTCTATGTAGGTTCGTCCTGTTCTGTATTCTGATATAGCACTAGGCATTAGTCCCATTAAGTACAACGACTGGCTTGCCCACCTATTATGTTTAATATGGGCGACAATCGGTGTCACTGGATATGCAGGAAGTGATGGTCAATTTTGCATTCCTGCTTTATAAGGTGAGAAGTTTTGAAAAACCACTCATCTTCATCACTTCATTAAAAAAAAATCATCTATCGTAAATCGCGTGTCAAAGTAAATGAAATGCATTATTCTCACGTGCTTGAAATAGTTAAGCATGTACTTACGTTACGAGTTAGTACACCTTTTAATGCAAATACAAACCTTTATCAGACTTCTGATTGCATTAAGTTGCTTTCAAGACTTAATTACTCAGCTTTGTGGGCGATAGGAACTGTTACATCGATGTCGAGCGCCAATCTACTCGTGTGACAGAATTACGAGCGACTTAAACAAAAACCGGTATTAATTAATTAGATTGTATGATAAGGAAGCTAAGAAATAGGTGTAATGATTTCTAGTTTTATTAAGCGAGTAGGTTGCTAAGTGTATGGCTGAATAATTAATTGACATGCCTATCTACTGTTTATGCTTTACTGTCTTTAAGAGAATCTTTACATCAAATAGCCTTTGGGTATTTGAGATGAATTTACTTTTATTAGTTAGTTATGTGGTTTCTAATTTCCTTTAGGTATTGAAACGATAATTATTTTCAACCGGCGTTGTCCAATCGTCCGTGTTCTATTAGTATCATCACAGCTTTAATGTTGTGACATGATTTGAGTTCCTATATGGTGGAAGGTTCTATGGAATGGTAATATAATTTTTAACATTAGTGCATCCAGAGTTTAAATATAATAAAAATTAAAAATTAAACACAGGGAACCCCATGAGTGGCTCTCTAATCATGAATATGAAGTGATACATACTCATAAGTCTCGAAATCACTGTCCTGCGGTAAAGTGCCAAGAAGGCTAGCAGCGTTTCCTCGCTGTATAGCTATGCTAATGCGTTGCCCAAGGTATGCTCCAGCCCTCTTGTCACCTGAAATGTCGATTAGGCGAGATGATAGTTCCTTATATAATTTCTTTGCTCCGAGGCCCCACGGACCCATGGTTTCAACCCCAAACGGTGCAAATAAGTAATCTTGTGCAAGGTTTGCGTACTTACGCCGTTTGAGGTTTTCAGCTGTTGTTGCTGCTGCACCAGCATTATTAGATGTAGCCTGGACGTGACAAGCCGCCAATGTATCGACACATATCCATCCAGAACACTTGTAATATCTTCCAATACCAATGTTATAAACCTATATTCCCATCAAACTCCAATAAGTTGGAGTTTAATTATTTTTCAATAGTTTTTAATACATTTTCTAAATAAAATACATAGCCTCACATTAGTAGTAATGAATCAGCACGAAGACCAGTCAGATTTTTTAAACATATTTCGTTTACTAAATACAATACACTAGTTATTTTTAATATTTTGAGCAGCTGTAAGGTCTTCCATCTCACGATAATCAGTCATGCTTTTTTAATCCTGTCATTCATTGACTAGAACCGTAAAAAGGGGTTCTATACGTTTTTCAATGAATACCCGTATTGCGTCGATAAAACTTTATAAATATTGATTGTTAAAAAACTGTTTACGCGATGCCTGTTAATTTTATATTGTGTATTTTGTATAGATCTACTTATTTTAGTATACATTGCTTAGCAATGATTGCTATTCTCTTCTTAAATATTAATCAAATTTACTCCGTGCCTAAATACCTACCTAAATTATTTTTATATTTGAAGGAAATAAAGAGCACATCTCATTCAATCGATTAAATTATAAGTCAACAAGTGACAACATCTAAAAACAGTATCCAACTTAGATATTTATTGAAGAGTGCTATAAATATTTCAGCATAATCATATTTTATTTTCCATAGTGTTGGGTTGGGAGTTGATAGTCCGCACTCAACATTGTTACAATTCGTTACAGCAACTCGGTCGCAGGCGTGACGAACTCTCGCCAACGTTCTGTCAACGCTAACTCGGAGAACTTTTGTTGCACAATCAACTAAATAAAGGATCATGCTGTATCATTAAGCCGGAACAACTCCATGTATGACGACAACACAATTTTGTATACTCCCTTTATGAAAGAAGAAGGAAGTGATTTAATTTATTCTCTTTTTAGAATGGAGCCGTTCATTAAAAATGCACTGTGCATTGTGTGGGATAAATTGCAATTTTCGTTATTCATGCATTTAACTTGTCATATAGGCTACTGAACCGTATAACTGCACAAATCCTTGTTGACAATCAATTCCAAATATGCCAAATGTGAAGCAATGGATAACATTACTATTTTGAATTAATTAATTAATTTAAATGTTCATGTAGTTGATGTGATATTTAATGTATTATAATTCAGTCAACAGTCACAAAAGTAAAAATAAACTATCGCAAGAGAAATAAAACAAAAAGACAGTTATCCTAATTAAAACGACTGTCCTTTTACGAAATACTAATAAACATAAGTTGAATTGCGCTCATTTTTCGTGAAGGCGATCGTTAAAGGCGCCTCCTAATTGAACAGGACGGAAGAGGAATCAAAGGGAATGATTGCATTCCCCCATCTGCAAGGGACATCCTTGGAGGGAGCTACGTGATGCGTGGACAAATTCTGTTAGGGCTTGGCGTGCGGGAGATTCCGTTGCAGTAATACAATTTCCTAAGATTGCGGATAAAATTGCTTTATGTAATTTGTGTTTTGGATTTATATTTTAGTTATTTTTTTTATGATTGAAAATGAAATATAACAGTGTTTTAATCATATACACTCTTATTAATAAACTCGAAGTAGCGACGTAGTAACTAAACTGTATTTCGTCTCCGTCTAACAAATCTGCAATTCATTATGATAGAAGGAGACGAAACACAGTTTAGTTACTACGTCGCTACTTCGAGTTTAGTAATAAGAGTGATAGGGTTTTGGGTTTCGTATAATGATACTAAATTCTTATGTCACAACTGCTATATTAAAGGAACTGTTATTTCGCTAATTAATTAACATTAATATATTTAATAAATTAATTAACGTCAGAAAATTGTGTTCTTCTGTCTTAAAGGTGTTTAAACTATAGAATGGTTTTGAAAATTTATCAAATGCCACACAAACTAAATTTTTCAGTAATGTATTTTTGTAATACATAATATTATGATGCTCTTAATTCAATCTTAGTGAAATTGCAGAGACCAAAGATCACATCACACGCAAAGAATTTTGATTAAAATCAAAAATTCAGAGGGGAGCTTAAAGCGGAAAATAGAAACGCGGCATTATCTAGATGTTTCTCAAAACAGATGTGTAACGCGGGAAGGGTTGTAAGGCGTAATGGACACAAATGGATACCACTTGAAAGCGCCGCAAGAATTTACTACTCTTGATAAAATAAATACTTGAGCAACTCTGTTTTTAACGGATGTCCATCACTAAATCTACGTTCAGTAAATATTCTTTCACATCGGCCGTTTCTTTTGATATTTTATAGCTTTCTCTCAAACACAAAGTTTAGAAATTAAACTTCAATAATAAAGTCCCATCATGTCTGGTAAATTTACTCTGTGTGTTAATAATTTCACGATATTATTAGACGTTTACAATCTCCATGTTCAAAAAAGAGCAGCACAATCAATAGAGAGCAATTTTATTACCCAGATATTGAATAAAAACGATCGTTCCCTGTTGTTGGATCGAGACTAACATATCCCATGTTTTTTGCCTCTCACCTCTAAAGTGCCCACGCGTGGAGTTCAAGTATTAAAACTCCCCTAAATGTCCACATCCTTTGTGCCATCGAATCGAGATGGATTTTTCAACTTTTTACATGGTACCAAACAAAGCTTATTGTTGGACGTCATAAGAAAATGCTGGTTTATTTTGCCATTGTGGACCTACCATTTATCTCTTTAATTTATGACACACCGTCGCGAATGCCCGACATATTTTGTGTCGAGCAGTCAACAGTTTTCACGTAGGCCCAGAATTCAAATTGTATTGTGATTCTTGTGTTTTTTCTCCTTTCATGGACTGCCGTATGACTTCCGAGCCCCTTCCATTGGCCACGGTTCAAGTAATAGCTACTATTAGCTATTGTTTGTAGTTTCGTTATGCAGCCAAGCAATTCTCTTTGGTTGTAAGTATTGTCGCACTTGTGGCTGACGAAGTCATAAAAACATTTATCAATTGCTGACTGATTTACCCGAGAACGTGTTAACTGTGGCACAAAGACCACCGCGATTTGAATGGAAATGAGTTGTTAACGTTATCGCTTGGTGAAAATTCCACTAGCCAGTGCACCTATTAAATCATAGCATATTAAAAAACGGTATCAAAATGACATTTATGAAAATTTAATTTAAAAAAAAATACATGAAAGCGGCATATTTATTATATCCGTATAAAGCTTAAATTTTTTCTATATTTTAGGACATATACAACAAAAAATATTACTATATATTATGTAGACTACGGGTTTGACCCCGGATCCCGGTCTTATGTTTTTTATAATAAAAAACTTATGTACATAATCCGACAAACCACACTTAGAGGCGTTTCCATGTAAATATATTTAACAGAACTGGCCACTCATTAGGTATAGCCTCACAAATACCATCGGCGAAAAGATGGAGACTTGGTCTTCCACTGGATACCCTGGGACCGTACACGGTTTCGGGAGATGTAAGGTAACACGAGAAGGAAAAAAATAATCTATTTGCGAAACTTATGAACTATTGTTAAAACGTATAATGTATGTAGCAAATCATATAGAAATTGAAACAAACGGTTAGTTTTGTTTTGCTAATATGTCTACGTCTACATCTCGTCTACGTATTAGAATTTATTGGCATTATTAATTATTTGACTAGACATAAGTTTCGCTTAGACGAAATCGATTCAACTGTCAGTATAATGTTTGGATATAAATTTTAATCATCATAGCTAGCAAGATTTAGCAATTGGTCGTAAACTGTGACAAAACACAGAGTAGGTATGTTTAGTTCACAAAGCACAACGTTCACAAAGAACAATAAACTGTTTATGTGTGGTGTAATTAAAAGTTGGTTTTACTGTCTGAACAAGTCACCTAGTTTCAAACACACGTTGTAAAAGCTGAATCTTTCCTACCTCTTATAATATAAGAGATATAAATTGTACTGTAATTGCAGTCTCCACGGTTGTATAAGTTTTAATTAATCGCTAAATTAAACTGGTAGTATTTATGTTCTCTTATCGCTGTGAGTTGTCGTAGCTTTGCACTGGTTTACGATTATCTGTGTCCATAGGCGCGGTCAACGTGCACGCAACCGTCATTGATGCACCACACCCCCTGAAATGTAGGTTTCTTGAATTAATTTGGACTCTAATTTGATATTCAACTTTGAAGATTGATGAGATCATAATGGAGTTAATTAACAAATAAAAAAAAACAGAAAAATAAAATCATCTAGTTATGTCTATTTCGATACAATTCCTTCTTTCATTCTGCTAATGTGCTTTATTCATAAATTGTAGAGAGCCAGTTTCCTCGATCTTAAAAGCACACTTATCTTTTCATTAAATTTAAATAAGTAATTGATTTTGTTCAAAGACTAAGCAATTAGGTAAAATATTTTATTAGTAAGTTTTCTTGTTCTAGAAAATACTTTCTGCTTAAATGTATTTTACATCACTAATACAGTAACAATATCCATATTTACATAGATTAAGTAGATACATCATTTACCAAGTCATGATGCAAATTATACCTGTAGTTGCCTTTTTTATTATATTTTCATACACTTGTTCAATTAAAAACTAAATATAAGAATGAACATTGGAAACAGACTCTGCTATTTCTTGACTATTATAAGGATGCAATCTCTGGATCGAATATGTCTAAGTTAGTTACGATCACCCCGTGTGACAACTTCATTCACACTCAACTACTTTCATGTTATTTAACATAGCCACCAATTAATTGTATATGACTCAATAAATACCAGTTTCAATTAGATATCACTATATATATAATTATGCTATAAATAAAAAATAAATGTTGCTCGTTGGTAAGCGCATTACTTGAGAACGGCTGAACCAATTTGGCTAATTTCCCAGGAAAATTGGCAAATTCGAGAAAAATTAAATAAAAAAAACATTTGCCTACCATAAAAACATAGTTAAACATCCTAAATAATATTAGTAATAATTGCCTTATAAAAAAAAGTGTACCGACTTCAAAAATTATGCACTGAAAAGTGTGCTTTCCGAAAGCAAATGCACAAGTCACTATAAAAAAATACCCAAATAGCTTTAAGTGTGCCTATAAAATTTGAAGAGTTCTCGATTTCTCCAAAATCCTATCATCAGATCCTGACCTGATGACCATGGGACCACCTGAAAAGTATACCCTTTCAAACAAAAAAACAATTTCCAAATCGGTCCAGGCGTCAAGTAACCGGGGAACATACATAAAAAAAGATTCCGACGAATTGAGAACCTCCTCCTTTTTTTGAAGTCCATTAAAAACAAACATTGATTGCATTTTTTGATTCGAACCCGGGACAATTTGTTTCGTGGGTAATCTAGGCTCCATTGCCATAAAAATAATTTTCTTCGTCGACCATCAAAATACCGTCATCACAAACAGAAATGGGTCATGAAGTAATATTTTTTATCTATTAACTTGACACATAAGAAATAAGGTGCTCTTGGATCGCGCCACTTGTTCCAAAAGCTGCTCCATAGAGAATCCAATTCATTTGTTCCTAATGTAAATGTTATAGAAAATATATGTAAATTAACGTTATTACATTACGCCTGATAGCAATTTACTGCTACATAAATATGAATGCGGCATATGAAATTACGATTACTCGACCAATATGAATAAGTCGGTTTTGTTGCATAGAAAATTATAGTGAGTTACGCAACTACATATTTTGATTCGAAACTGAGTTTTTCCATTTGGTATTTTTAAATGAATTGCTGTGAATTGTTATTCATTATTTATTAATATTATTAATGGTACCTTTTTATCAGAAGTGACATATGTTGTCCCGTAAAGTGCAGCGACAGGCTTACTACATTATGTTTAATATTTAATGAATATTTGAGGACATTGTTACCAATGTATCTGACCACGTGAAAAATGCGTCTCTATCAAGATATTTTACTGTTCATGGACTTTTCTAGATTAGCCATCTAAATGTATAAAACCGTCGTGTCGCTGACTGACAATCAACGCCTAAACCATTAAAAACTAAACTAAATATGAAAATTAGAAGGTAGCCCCAGGAAGAATATACCTTAGTGGGAGTAGAAATGCACTAAGAAAGTATTTTTTGAAAATTAACCCCTAAGGGGGTAAAATGGGTTAACGTTTGTATGAAAAATCGTATTCGCGTACGAAGTCGCGGGCAACTGCTAGTCTTGTTATAAGATTTTAATAAACAGCACTATTAATTGATGGGACTACGGAAAAAGTTAATTTATTTTTCCCTTTTAAGTGATTTTGCTGCCTTGAGAGACAAATAATAACGCAAATAAAAAAAAATACTGCTGTGGATGGGATTTGAACCATTTGCATCCTGAACTGCACCATACCATGCCATACCTATAGCCGTTAGACCACCGTCGATACAAAAATTGACAACTTCGTGTCAATAGCAACCGTTGCTAAGGCTTATCTCTGATACATAATTTTCAGCCGTAAAGAGAGACAAATTACTGAATTTCTGAAAAACTACTGAACCGATTTTCGTTAAATGTGTGTAGATAATGTCGAGAAATTATTATATCCTTAAAAAAATAAGTCGTCAAAATCGGTACATATTTCATTGAGATACTGATAATTGACTTATAAAGTCAGTTTTTTCAAAATTACTGAAAAAGTAATGAACCAATTTTTATGACATAAAAATGGGACCAATCCGGAAGAATTATCTGTCGATTAAAAAAGAGATCATCAAAATCGGTTCATAAACGACGAAGTTATCCGCGAACACACATAAAAAATAAATAAAATTTATACGGTCGAATTGAGTAACGTCTTTTTTTTTGAAGTCGTTTAAAAGACGGTTGGTTTGATCATTGGCTAAAAAAGTTAAGTTTCCATTATTATAGTAACTCTATTTTAGCATACTTAAACGAATTTGATAGTAGGTATCTATTTTTTTATTATTTTATTCTTCCCGGGAACTGTTGCCGGCCCCAGGGTACCCAGTGGACAACAAAGTCTTCCTCATTTAGCCAATGATTTTGTGAAGCTTATGGCTCGGATAATGTACATAGATTTTTCTATAATGTGACAATCAAAATTGAACCTGATATTATCAACTTACATATGGCAAACAGAGTAAAATGGTGGGCGATTACTAGTATTTAACTATTAACAAACATTGATAAAATAATAATATCTACTAATAATAAACAACTATAAACTATAATCTAACTGTAATTATTATCTTTAAGCAAAGTTTAAATTTCACTCCAATAATATTTACTCTATTCATATTAATATTCCCTAATATAATTAATATGGGACATGTTTGATGAAGACAAACAATATTAATTAATTGTAAAGTTTAGCTCATAATTCAATATTAGATTGGTAATTAATAGTGTCTACAGGAATTTAACCTATGATATAATTATGTTCGTCAGTTTGATGCATTTAGAATTTGCTGCATTAGAATTTATTGATGACTGGTCTGTCTCAAGCAAAATAAGTTACGAAATCATTTTACAGTGTCATCTTGAAATTATTTTTCATCAAGCCCTTTTTGCCAGATGGGGCAGACAAAGCTACGAATTACGATATTAAAATATCACTCAGATTTGACCCACAGTACATAAAATATTTTCATTAAATATTGGTAAACTTCTTATCTAAAGGTCTGGTGATCATCGAGCTAAGAGTTTCTTCATTCGCTGCATAAACTTGGAGATCCAAAGGGGCAATGCAGCGAGTATTCTAGGCACGGTTAGACTTTATCCAGAGCTAGAGCAGGTATTCTACCTTTAATTTCTTCACTCATTTTGTATTCCATGTACTTTTTTATTTTTATTAAGCAACACACACCTTTACGGCTTTTATACCTTGCGGTGTGGCCAGAGATACCGGTAACAGTGTCCACTTTTTGCCAGTTCTCCATATTGAACAAAACAGGTAGCAAGACCGTTGCTGCACTTAAGACCTAAATGTGTTACTTCTTTAACAGGTTATTCCTAAACAAATAGTTTTTCGAATGCTATAATTAATAATGAATATTGATTAAATTAGCGCAAACTCAGCAAAAACTTTGTAGATATTACAACTATTACTAAGGAAAATGTTAGTTTAGATTACTTATCGCTTTAATTATATACCAAAATGATGCCGGCGGAAAGCAAATACAACCAACCTACTATAATTATGTGACCCTAGTAACCGAGAACTGATGTACTATGAACTAAGTAACAAGTGACGCCTTGTACTTAAAAAATTAAAGATCCTTAAGTCAAAGTGCAAGAAAATCCATCTCTAAAACTGTTGGTGGTAGAAAATGGCGACCAATAGACAGATAATGTATTTATAACTACATCTACGACACTCTAAATGCCAAGAGATTTTTTATTTGTTTGATTTTTAGCACCTTTTTCGATAGGACACACAATAATTTTGCAATTAGTAATGTAAGGCTTTTCATAGATTCCCGTATTTTTTTTTATTTAGTGTTCTTTGTTTGAGTTGACAACATTATTTGCAATTTTGACATTTTGTTTCTGTCATTTTAGGCTTTAGAATTAAAAATATAGAATTAAACATATTTGATAAGAAGGATCTTTCGTAAGACGCCAGGCAAATAAGATCATAATATACTATGACATCAATATTATGTATAATGTAGATTTCTACAGAACCCAATAATATTTTAAAACAGATAACCCTAATAAGTTATAAATTATTGATTATTTTTATGTACATTAATGTGATCTCATAATTCTAGAGAAAAACGATAACGTATGTGTAGACTATTATGTATGTCTAATTAATTTAGGCCAAAGTATGTTTCCATCTTTTTAAAGTTTAAAATATGCTAACGGAAGCAGTTATTTCTTTTCATCTCACATACAATAAATTTTAATTACATCTTCAAGCCCTTTGTAGTTAATTTTGATGATGGCACAAAATGTTCTTTAGGGTTGCTATAGAGTATTTGTCCCCCATCTAACAGTTGAATTGATTTCTCAAGTCTTACAATGTGTAAGGGGGTCCAAGAGGAAATCATATAACATACGCCACTTGCCTTCAAATCGAATAGATAGACACGTTTGTTAAATTGTATATTCCTGTATTTCTTTTTTTGAAGTTTTAGGGCTGTGTAGCTAACAATACATGAACGAAGTATATAATTTTCCTAAATTAGATTTTTTTATAGGTACCTACGTTTATTGTATTGGCTAAGCGAATTTGAATGAAATATTACATACCATACCGAAAAAGCAGATCGTTGGAAGGAATGTTATATGTATTAGATACTAGATGTACACAAATGAAAATTTCAACCTAAATCTAATAAATACTGTGAAAATTTAAAATATAAAAATTTAAAATATAAAACATAAACTTACTCCATTTACATTGCTTATGAAAAACCTTCTCTAGGTAAAAGTACAATGAAACCTATTTTTAGAGCTTACAAATACGTTGTTAGATATTCGCACCAAATTATTAGGTTTTGTATCTTTCTCACTAATTGCAATTAATTTAACAATAAAATGAGTTTGATTAAACTGTACAAAATTCTTGTTCATAACCACATTTTTCAATATGAGCGTTAATTAATTGTCTCCCATTCAAGGGTATATATTAGTAAGGGTTTGTAAGAGCTCCCGGCAACATTTGGTTATACCAAAACGAATTAAATAAATACTTTTGAATACCAATTAAAAACCAATTCCAGTGAAGATATAATCTAACCATATCAGTTGAATTCTATAATTAAAAATCTTAATTGTCAAAAAAGAAGGAAACAAGAATCCATTTATTCAGCGAATGTTAGTTTTGGATACCCTATAATTATCTACCTCGGTGGTTTTGAAATATTCGTTATACTGGTAATCATGTATACAATGTACAATTATAATGGTTTTAAGTTAATTTTAAGTATGTCATGTCATTTTTGAAATGTTTATCCGTCCCACCTACATAATTGCAATACAGATGTTCATAGATGCAGCTACACCACACCATCACGACCACTTTACTATGCGCCGTAGCACTTGTATCAATTTAACGAGATGCATTTGTCTCCTAATCTGTCATAATAGTATTTATTTTTCAGAATCAGTATGGATACAGGAACTTCGAAGCTCTAGAAGTCGATTAAAATGCTTATTATTTTTAAGTAGGTAAATATTGGTGCTTATATAACTTTCTTTCTTCATTCAAGAAGACTTTATTCCTTCATGTTAAGTGTAAAAATAGTAGTTTATGATACGGGATCATAATAGGGGTAATTAAAACACAAATGGATTTTTTTAATAGCATCCACGAGTGTTTTAATTCTAAGTTATATGCCCGTTCATACACTACTTTATCTAATCCCATGCAATAGTACAAAACAAATTGAACCAAGATATGCGCGTTAACTGTCAAGTGACTCCCACATGGGAGTGTCGATATGTTTTAGTTATATATGTATAGTTTAATGTGGATGCATAACACATATCCTTTGCCCTTTCTGCATTTAAAAAAAACATTACGATATCGTCTCATTATAGTATCGAATTTTGACATATTAGAGACGCGTGTATGTAAAACATATCATTATGATGTTTAATTCGATTTTGTAATAGAAATTTTACGATATAAGAGTAGATAAAATATATTAAAAACTAAGTAAGTACTGTTCGATGTTTTATGAATAGTACACAAAATCATTATCATTTGATTTCGCCTTCGTTCAATAAGACTTTCATCCACTTACAAAATATTGCACCAACCTGAGTAAATTACTATCTAGTATTGATTAAAACAAAATATTACCTAAGGGGTGCAAATTGTTATTCTACCATGGTAACATACTTTATTACTATTTCCCCTTATTAACGTTAAAATCGATAACAAAACTCACACCTATAAAAATAAAATGGTCTGCCTATTCTCATTTTTTTCTTTAAAGACTTTACGGGTCCCAGAAATCGTGTTACTCAGCCAGAGAACCCAGGGGAAGACACTAATCCTTCTCATTTAGTCTTTCTTTTTTTTCTACACGGGTTTACTTACGGCTCCCGAAACCTTCTAGCAGATGGTATTTGTGAGGCTATACCCACAGGCTTATACCTAACAAGTGGCCAATTCTGTTGAGGTATATTTAGATGGAAAAGCCCAGTGTGGTTTGTCAGATTATGTCTTTTTAATTATAAAAAACCCATTGGTTCATAGCCGGGATCCGGGATCGAACCCGTGGTCTAACCTAATTAATGCCAGACGTCTTAAACACTCGGCCACCGACGCAACTTCACTAGTCCTTCACATTTAGATATTTTTAAGGCAACCTGAGAAGGAATGAGGGGAAAACTTTTGTAAGGTATTTGAAGATCGAAGGAACTTCTACTCGGATTATGATTTTTAGTAATCTTATTGTTACCTATATGTACATACTAGCAGTCCGCTTCGGCTTCGCCCATTGAAATTTTTGAATTGCCAGAATTAAATATATCCCGAAGGATATCCGGGATATAAGGCAGCCTATGTCTCTAGCTATCCCTGTGCAAATAATCACGTTGACACTCTGTTGTAGCGTGATCGACTGTCAAACATACAAACTTTCAGATTTATAATATTATAATAGGATTCGGAAAACGTGGCGCTTGGTATTAAAAACGTGTAGGTTGCTTAACTATGAATTGTATAACTGCAATAAAAAGCTAAACAAGTTAATGTCTTAATAGAGACGGTATTTATCTCAATATGATGCGGTAGACCTAACCGCAGAGTGTGGGAGTTTTAATTAAGTAAATTGCTTTATCTGCACTCGGAGACAATAGGGGGATAGGGAATTTTATTAACATTGCTTGATGATTTTTATCTTCGACGGGTTATGTGGGTAGCACTTTATATTAGGTCAAACATGATAGAGATGATATAGCAATTTGATACAAAAGAAGCCATCCAGCAAAAATATAATTGTAAGTATTAAATTGTATGTCATAATCTGTCCACAGTCTGAGCACTGTAAGCATTTAACATCTAAAAAATGTAATGGATTAAATAAATTATTTGATTTGATTTGATTTGACCCGAAGGCTCACATATAAAATCGGTTTACAGTGATTATGTATATTTTTTAATAAATAAGCTTATTCTTATTTATCAGTTTTTTTGCTAGCTTCAAGATGGCTTCAAGATCATACTCAGACGTAGCCATCGTTTTTGTAAATGTCATCCATTTTTTTTTTTTTTTTTTTTTTTTCAAAATTATTTATTATATTTACATATAGTTTTTACAAGTGATGGGACTCTCCTTTTAAGTGTAGAACACCTGTATTAGGAGAGACCCGCTCTTCCAGGGTACTACGTAAACATAGGTAATAAATAGATATGCAAATAGGTAAGTAAAGAAAACAAATGAAACACACAACAAGATAACAGAACACAATACATAAACTCCAATAAACATCTGAGGGCCTATAAAAAAGAAAATAAAAAAAGTGTTGAGCGTAATGATAAGAGGTTTAGGAAATTAATTTTTCAATTTTCTCATAATCTAATGTCCTCAGCCACACACCTAACTTTAGTTTACATTCGCGCTGAGACATTGTGTAAATATTCAAAATTTTATTTGCTCATTGTATAGTTTAGCCGATTGTGTACAATATTGTCTTGAGGCAAGCACAGTTCTAACCATATTTTTGTTTATAACAATATGTGGCTTTCTTTTACCTAAAATGTTTCTGTCCACTGACATCTTCCTATGTATTATGTTGGTACTGTTGGTAGTTACTTCTTGAATCTGCATTCTTAGGGCCATTGACATCGCACGTATGGAATTCTTTCTCCATACTTCGACACACTTTTCTTCTGTAATAATTATCATCTTTTACATCATTATCTTGGTAGTTACTTATTGAATCTGCAATCTTTTTAAAGTCCTGGTTCTTAGGATCAGATGCTTGTAACAGAGTTACACTAACTTCAAGATCAACGTCTTATAGGTATCCATAGTTTTTGTAAATGTTTTATGTTGGTAATTACTTGTTAGTTAGTTAGTTATTTAAATCTGCATTCTTTTTAACGTTCTACTACTTATTTAATAGCTAGATATATGCTACCGCGGACTTTTCTGAAGATTGTTTTATTGTATAATTATTTCCTACACTATTTTCAATTATGTTATATATCTGTTTTTTTTTGATTGACAAACTATCCCCTCGACTTTGTTCAGCTCATAAATGTGATAGGTCCATGTAATGTTTAATATACAAACTCATAAACCTATATTTTTGGATAGTGTAGTTACTACCAGTTTTGTAGTTGGAGACACTGGTAACAATGTCTGCATTTAGAGAATTGCTAATTTTAATTAGAGTAGATGGCAAGATGCACTTAATTAGACTGTACCTGTATTCGTAATTCATGAATCAGTATTTTTCTAAATTATTGGCAGCATTATTACATTTATTTAAAATTTATTTCGTATTATATGCTGGTTGGTTAACTCTCATAAAACTTTGGTTATTATATTAATTTTGAATGGAAGTAAAAATTCCAAATATACTAATTTTATCAATGAAGAATGGGTGTTTTAAGTAATTGCTTCGGATATTGTTTCACACAGCAATAAAGTCGATTCGACGCTACATCACATTTCTTGAGACTCTCCATTGATTTTAATTGCGGTCGTTTATATAATAGCCTTATTTAATGCTTACTCTTGTATACTATCTACTTATGGAGGGAATATTTTGTTCTAAAATTAAGTTTATATATGATCAATCTTAAAATGTTCTTATTTTTGAATTTATTTTTTTAATAGATCTCTCATGCAGACGGCAGCAAAGAGTTGAGAGTTCTACTGGTTCCTTTGCTTAATGTTTCTACTATTACATTTATCTATATATATAAAAAGAGAAGTTCCGATTCACTGACGATCAACGCCCAGCCCAAACCCTTGGACCTATGAAGCTGACATTTTGCACAGAAGTTCCCTTTATTATGTAGACAAGGAATAAGGAAGGAAATTTCGATATTCAACCCCTAAGGGGGTCAAATGGGGTAAATACGTTTGTATGTAAAATCTTATTTCCTGCGTGAATCAACTTGAAACTTGGTACAAATATTTTTCAATATAAATAATAAATACATATTTCTGGATTTTTAAAAACAACCCTTAAGTAGAAGTGCAACGGGGTGTAGAAGTTTGTATAGGGAAATCGTATTACCTGCGTTGTTCAACTTGAAACTTGGTACAAATATTCTTCAAAACAAATAATAAAACACGTATTTTTGGATTTTTAAAGACGACCCTTAAGGAGGGGTGCAACGGGGTGTAGAAGTTTGTATAGGGAAATCGTGTAGGTATCACCTTGAAACTTGGTACAAATATTCTACAAAACAAATAATGAAACACGTATTTTTGGATTTTAAAACACGACCCTTACGGAGGGGTGAAACGGGGTGTAGAAGTTTGTATAGGGAAATCGTATTGCCTGCGTGTATTAACTTGAAACTTGGTACAATCATTCTTCAAAACAAATAATAAAACACGTATTTTTGGATTTTTAGAAACGACCCTTAAGGAGGGGTGCAGCAGGATGTAGAAGTTTGTATAGGGAAATCGTGTAGGTATCAACTTGAAACTTGGTACAAAAATTCTTCAAAACAAATAATAAAACACGTATTTATGGATTTTTAAAAACTACCCTTACGGAGGGGTGCAACGGGGTGTAGAAATTTGTATAGGGAAATCGTGTAGGTATCAACTTGAAACTTAGTACAAATATTCTTCAAAACAAATAATAAAACACGTATTTTTGTATTTTTAGAAACTACCCTTAATGAGGGGTGCAGCGTGGTGTAGAAGTTTGTATAGGGAAATCGTGTAGGTATCAACTTGAAACTTGGTACAAAAATTCTTCAAAACAAATAATAAAACACGTATTTATGGATTTTTAAAAACTACCCTTACGGAGGGGTGCAACGGGGTGTAGAAATTTGTATAGGGAAATCGTGTAGGTATCAACTTGAAACTTAGTACAAATATTCTTCAAAACAAATAATAAAACACGTATTTTTGTATTTTTAGAAACTACCCTTAATGAGGGGTGCAGCGTGGTGTAGAAGTTTGTATAGGGAAATCGTGTAGGTATCAACTTGAAAATTGGTACAAATATTCTTCAAAACAAATAATAAAACACGTATTTTTGGATTTTTAGAAAATACCTTTAATGAGGGGTGCAACGTGGTGTAGAAGTTTGTATAGGGAAATCGTGTAGGTATCAACTTGAAACTTGGTACAAATATTCTTCAAAACAAATAATAAAACACGTATTTTTGGATTTTTAAAAACGACCCTTAAGTAGGGGTGCAACGGGGTGTAGAAGTTTGTATAGGTAAATCGTGTAGGTATCAACTTGAAACTTGGTACAAATATTCTTCAAAACAAATAATAAAACACGTATTTTTGGATTTTTAAATACGACCCTTACGAAGGGGTTAAAGGGGTGTAGAAATTTGAATAGGGAAATCGTATTGCCTGCGTGTATCAACTTGAAACTTGGTACAATCATTCTTCAAAACAAATAATAAAACACGTATTTTTTGTATTTTTAGAAACTACCCTTAATGAGGGGTGCAACGTGATGTAGAAGTTTGTATAGGGAAATCGTGTAGGTATCAACTTGAAACTTGGTACAAATATTCTTCAAAACGAATAATAAATTACGTATTTTTGGATTTTTAAATACGACCCTTAAGGAGGGGTGCAGCAGGATGTAGAAGTTTGTATAGGGAAATCGTGTAGGTATCAACTTGAAATTTGGTACAAATATTCTTCAAAACAAATAATAAAACACGTATTTTTGGATTTTTAAAAACGACCCTTAAGGAGGGGTGCAACGGGGTGTCTAAGTTTGTATAGGGAAATCGTGTAGGTATCAACTTGAAACTTGGTACAAATATTCTTCAAAACAAATAATAAAACACGTATTTTTGGATTTTTAAAAACGACCCTTACGGAGGGGTGCAACGGGGTGTTTCTATAGGGAAATTGTATTGCGTGTATCAACTTGAAACTTCGTACAAATATTCTTCAAAACAAATAATAAAACACGTATTTTTGGATTTTTAAAAACGACCCTTAAGGAGGGTTGTAACGGGGTGTAAAATTTTGTATAGGGAAATCGTATTACATGCGTGTATTAACTTGAAACTTGGTACAAATATTCTTCAAAACAAATAATAAAACACGTATTTCGGATTTTTAAAAATGACCCTTAAGGAGGTATGCAACTGGTTGTAAAATTTTGTATAGGGAAATCGTATTACATGCGTGTATTAACTTGAAACTTGGTACAAATATTCTTCAAAACAAATAATAAAACACGTATTTCGGATTTTTAAAAATGACCCTTAAGGAGGTATGCAACTGGGTGTAAAATTTTGTATAGGGAAATCGTATTACCTGCGTGTATCAACTTGAAACTTGGTACAAATATTCTTCAAAACAAATAATAAAACACGTATTTTTGGATTTTTAAAAACGACCCTTAAGGAGGGTTGCAACGGGGTGTTAAATTTTGTATAGGGAAATCGTATTACATGCGTGTATTAACTTGAAACTTGGTACAAATATTGTTCAAAACAAATAATAAAACACGTATTTTTGGATTTAAAAAAAATAAAAATAAAAATAAAGGAGGGATGCAACGGGGTGTAAAATTTTGTATGGGGAAAAATGTTGTTTTGGTCGAATCTACTTGAAACTTAGCTAGAGAACATAGGAGTTGACCTAAAAGATTTTTTTTAAACAACTCTTAAGAAATTGTTAACTTGGGCATGGGGGAAATATTTTTACGGACTGGGAAAATATTAATTTATAGGTAGGTACCGAATTTATACTTTTTTTAACTTCTGACTGACGGGGAATTTACGGAGGTAAAAGATAAAATTAAGGGAAATCTCTGCGTATTTACATAAATTACGTCATTATTCCTAATTCTACGCGAACGAAGTCGCGGGCAAAAGCTAGTAAAATATATAATACTAGATCACCCGTGCGAATACTTCGTTTTTTTTTGTTTTTTTTTTCGTCATTAGAGGGAAAAATAAACTTCAAAATGGCGTATCATACATTAACTTTGATACAGTATTAAGGGATATATTTGATACCGACAAAAAAACACATTTGAGAAATAATATAAAAAAAATACAAATATAAAAATCATTAATCCGATATTTGTTCAGGTTTCCTAACGAGTAACCAGTTCTGATGAGGATTTTTAAGATCAAAATGCCTCAGTTTTCGATAATTTCTCTTTTACCAAAGAAATGAAAAAGAAAATTAATAATGCCAAAGGAAAAATATTGACATTTTTTTTTTGGATTTTGATAATTTCATTATGTAAAAATGTAAACGTGAATGCACCTGTATAAGAGAAGTTAGCGATTAATCAAACTTCACTTGAAACATAATGAAGCAATATAAACTGATAATACGTGTTGATGCAGGTGTTAATTTATTTCTTCTCGCGGGAAGAAATCTTTCAACTTTCAAATCATACGTAGATGCTAATAATAGTAAATATTTATTTACTTATTTTAAAGAATGGTGGCGATTTTCTTGCTGAATCGTTGTCTACTAATGAAAATATTGAAAGAAAATATCGAGACAATTACTACGAAAAAATGCCATGGGTGCCTCGGCTCTTGAGAATAGTCTCCAGATTTATAGTACCAGCTAGACCTTTAAGTATTCCTCATTTAGCCTATTATGATTTTGAGTGCTACTCTGTCGGTCACAACTGTTATTATAATATATTTATCTATATATCTATCATGACGCCTTTTATCCCAAGAGAGGTAGGCAGAGACAATCAAATGCCATTTGTTACGATCCTGACATACTTCTTTAGCTTCTTTTATATTCATACATGCTCGACGATTGTGTGTACTTTTGATATTGCCTTCGATTAATATTTTTTAAATATGTTTAATAAAAGTACACATATGTCGCCTCTGCCAGATTTCCTTTTACTTCTGCTATATAAACCTTTTTAGTTTATGAAACATGATTAAATTAAAAAGAATAATTTATGAGTTTTGCTGCGCACTTTTAAGTAAGCATTTATATAGGTTACCGTGTAATGTCCACCCGTCCATCTATCGAAAAATTCCCGTTTTTTATGTTTTTCATTCCAATACAAATTCGTTACACTGTGTGGTCTTAAGTAAACAATGAATGTTTGTGTTAGCTTTCTAGACGAATGAAAAACCGTTCCTAATAATTTAGCACCCTGTGGTCAATATAGCTATAAATTAAAGTCACTTCAAACCATATGTCACCTCTTCAGAGCAAAAATAAACAATATTTTGCTACCGTGTCTTGAGTAATTGAATGTAAGCAGCAGTTGTGGACAATAGATCAACCCTATTATGTTTCTACAGAAAGAAAAACAAAATAGAATAGTAAATACATGTATGGAACAATGGAATTTGGTAGCCTGGACTTCCGCCGAATGATATAATGACAACTACTGGGTTTGTATTGTACTTTGCAAGGACCCCATGCACTCGTGTTTTCTTCAAATGTTACCCGTAGCGAGTTGTTTCTGTGAAGCTCTTTTTCTTAATACATTTCAACAGTTTATTCTTGTCCTATTGTCTGTATTGCTTTCGCTTGTCATGCTTCCACAATGAGTATGTTTCAATAAGATGCTAAACGAATTCACGTTTAAGGATTAGTAATTTCCATACCTAATAGCGGTCTTTGTGGTCCTGATAAAAAAATTTATCCACATTTTTCTAATTTTCCATTGCAGAACACCAGTTTTCCAATCAGTTATTCAGAAGAAATGCAGGCGACTACTTTATTGACGAAAACAAATTGGTTTTTACTGAAGGATGGAACCGGGGACTTTAGGGTCGCGTTAGCAGATATTCTGTGTTCAGCAGTCATTGACTTTAATACATATTTTATGTTTTCTGCTCGACTTCCTTATAGGTACATATTGTAGATCTATACTAATATTATAAAGAGGTAAAGTTTGTAAGTTTGGATGCAGGGGGTAATCTCTCAAAATTCTAAAAGTTATTTCACTAATAGAAAGCTACATTTTATCCCTGAGTGTTATAGGGTATAATTAATTTTGTTCGAAAATATCCACGAGCGAAGTCGGGGGCGGAAAGCTGCTAACTTCATTTTACATTAAAGAACATACGTTACTTGTAACATAATATATCAATGGAACATACCTATAGAAGACATTTATCGTAATATAATTAGCGCCAATTTATACACACACACACCTTCAGTGTTCACGGCCTTTATACTTTGCGGTGTGTGGCCAGAGACACCAGTAACAGTGTCCACTGTTTGCCAGTTGCCCATGTTCAACATGCACGGCCGGCTTCACGTGACCTCCATAGCACAATCGACTGATAGAAGCACATAAATTCTTAAAAAAAATTGTGCTTAGCATTTTTTTTGGAACGAGTGGGAATTGGAAGTTTATATAAATAAATAAAAAATGAAATGAAAAATAATATTGTCTAACTCATATTATAAAGAGGTAATAAAAAGCTACGATATTCCTAAGTGATTTTAAGCTATCTTTTTATATTGTTCCAATATATCCATGGGCGGAGCTGGAGGCGGAAAGTCTAGTTATTAATAAATCTGAATTATATTTACACGATTTTATCGAACATAAAAAACTGATTTAGACTTTATGTCTTTATGACTTTATGTAATAGACAATTAAGTTACGACCTAAATCCTAATCAAAATTTTATTTCTATAACTAATCGTCTAATTTTAATTTCTAAAACTAATCCTATAATCAAACTTGTTAGTGAGTTCTGAGCTTGTCGTAGTAAAGTTTTTATTGCATTTAATGCCTGATAAGCAAATAAAGTAATAATATGTTCTTCAAGAAAATATCACGTCAACACTTGCCTGAACCAAATACTAAGAATTACTATTTAATCTGTTATTTTGCAAGAATAAAAATGGCGGTAAGAGAAAACCATCAGGTATCGGATATCCATAAGAGTTCGATCTTTTGTAAGGATATAATGCAACACAGTATCTATAGCTGTTTAGAAAAATACGTCCAAATAGTAGCTAAAACGCAATCGTATATTGTATTGAACAAAAAATTCCGGACAATTGCCCATGTAACATGAATACAGATCATTATCTAGCTCTGGGAATGAAATAAGCTTATCTATGTCACAGAGAAGCCGATCGCTTACCGATTACTGTTCAGCTGCCTAATAAGTTTCCTCTCGATTCATTTCTAACTATGCCTTATTATTTGTTATGTAAGCAATGTGAATTGATTGACGTATTTAAATGTATGTAATTAGCTATTCATATAGGTACATACCTACTAAAATTTACTTGAGCCTGCACCCCGCGTGCTGTTATAGTAGGACCATTATTGTCTAGTCAATTAAATATTTTATATAATTTTAAAATGAATAGATATAAATAGCTAGTGTATTTTCAATCTTATCTTTTTTCAATATTTAGATTTTTCGTTTTAATGGATCTAGAATCTCAAATACCGGTAGCAGTAACATTTCCCCCAGGTTATTATAAAAAAATGTATAGGCACATTTTTGTACCTTTTAATTCTTACCACAAAATTCCTAAGATGTCAGTTGCGCGACAATACTTGAAATCCAAAAAGAAAACAGCTTCAAAATGATTGATAGAGCACATGGTTGCACAATAGAGGCATGATTACGAAATGTATCCCGTCCTAAGAAAATACTGTCAAAATTTTTGATATGATAGGAAATATTCTATAACAATTTCTATCGAGGAGGACGATACATTATTCCTGTGGGTTACTTCAAAAGATTTTTTAAAGTCATCTCTAAAAATATAATGTAGGTACATATTTATTTACATTCGCTTATCTTCAAGCAGTGGCATGGTTGCCTTATGGTTCCCGGAAACCATATACTTCAGGCCCCAAGGTACCCAGCGGAAGACAAGTCTTACTGAAATTTCGAGGCTAACGGACCTATTCTATAAAAAACATAAACTATCTTTGATACAGATGGCAGTCCCATAAAGGGCAGCGACAATCTTACCAGTTGTCTTGTTTAATATTGGCTGTGTTGCTATTATCAGTCTTCTTCTTCTTCTTGTATTGTGGCTCCACCAATGTTAATTGATGATTTGCCAATGTCAAGTATTTGCCGACCCTGATATGCCATATTAATCACTGATTAATTACAACTATCACAGCGCGGCGGGATTAAACTGGATTCCCCATCATGTCACGTGCGTGTGTCGCCATGACATGACCTAGAATCATTATCAAAGTCTTTGTTACGTCGTAAAGTACAAAGGACCAGGACGTGAAGATATACTTTTTCCAAACTCAAATGGTATTTTGTGATTTGGATATGTACGAATTGTCTACGGTTAATTTTTATTATTAATTTAATTTTAATTATTAAATATTTGAGTTGATAATATGTGCTTTATCTTTCTACAAGTCAACTTCTAAGTCCTTTTGCAAAACATATTGACTTTCAAAAGTTTATAAACAAAATCGTATTGCTTGTGATTTTGCAAACTGTACCTCTATTAATAACTGCAAAGGAGTGATTGACCAACCATGACCACATATATCATTCGAACCATTTAGATCCTCTTGAGACTGCCGAAAACATAGGTATTGTATTGCTAAATAAATGGCGCTTACCGTCCGTTTAATATCGGTAGGTGTGGCACTGCACTCCATCAATGATTGTATTTTACAAAATCCACGGTTTAAATTAAATTCAAATTGTTAGAGATTTTAACGGACCCTTTGTTGCGGCCTGTTGGCAAGTTTCACGGTCTATCCGGAGCACTGGGTCGGAAAGTCCGCAGCTGTCAACCGTATCTCGGACTGCGACAGCTATCCTTTGTGTTCGCGTAGATACGACTTCATATAAATGCAGTTTATGTGAATTCTTCAAAAAGAATGAGCTCCAGAGAATTAAGTCTCACGAAAAAAATATCTTTTTGTACGTCTTCGATACAATAAAAGCGTTGGTCGTATCGTTGGCACATTAAAAAGTATTCATGCGGTACCTTTGTATGGTCCACCCATACTATTGGAGTGATGAATGGCAAAGATCTTGACACTTTAATATTTGTCATCTTACACGTGTCCCGGGGAAAGGAACGGGAATATTATAAACCACAAGAAGATAATCTACCTGGCAGAACTGGAAAGTAAATACAACGGAGTTGAAATAAAATTGAAGAAAAATTACAAACGTCGATCACAATTTAAAGAAGTGGAAAAACAATTGCGAAAGTGTAAATGAACTAGCAATCAGTGTAGCAAGACTAATTTTGATGGTCACAGACGCAGTGGGGCCATTCTTGTTAAGCATCGAGGAAATAGAATCACAACAGTCACGATCGACCACTGCATTGTTTCAATCAAAAGGCAGTGAGCAATGAGTCCAACGACCTGTGTGGCTTTGGTAACGAACATTGACTTGATACAAGCAATAGAAAATTATCAAGACAAACTTTGCTTTAAATTGCATGTGACACGTGTAAGAAAAATGTTAAGGCGACAAAAATATCTAATTTAGTGAAAGACAAACTAATTAATGTTTTTCTTGATAAATCAAGGAAACAAATTTTACAATACTGAACGTTTTTCTTAGTATGTACCAATAAATCTGTCTCTGTTCTTGTTAGTTAACTTAAAAAGCTTTTGATTGTAGGACATCAAAGATGATACAAGCAAGGAATCTCCGTGACAACTAATTGGCTCACCATCAAAGCACAGTCACGTAGAAGATGTCTAAATGTGGCGCAGTGGCCTGTGAACGTTTGCTTGAAAAGTATACCTCGTTTTATACAAAATACGAAAGATATTTCTCAAATTATGTTTTCTTTAACATTTCAATTTGTTATAAGTACATTATTACCTAGATATTTCTCACGGCTTTGTCGGTATTATTTTGATATCACTGCTCCTCAACCAATCAATTAACTTAGTCATATGTGGGTTATACTTTTTGATTAAAGCAAATGTATATAGAATCCCAAAAGTTGTATATTAAAAGAAACTAAAAGTGAAGTATCGGGTGTGTTCAATCTCCATGTACTAAATATGCGAGATATGCGAGATATTTAGTACATGGAGATTGAACACACCCGATACTTTTGGCGAATCTTCGCACGACTTAATCATGAATGCGTCTACGCACATGATTGCGCAATCAATGTATGTATGTGAACGAACAAACTTATGCACTTCAAGTGCAAGTGCAAGCGATATCATAAGCGAATTTATTACAACTATTGCATAATATTTTTTCTTTCAATTACCCTATCTCACTATCAAATAATTCTTATGCACTTGCCACGTTGTTAGATACATTAATTTCAAAACGTTCTACCTTTATTCTAGTGAGTATTCAATTCACCCCAGAACCTCCGATTTCAAGTGCATGGCTCTGATCATTGCACTAGCGATACTCGGTTTTTTAATTTGATTTGTTTAAATACATCTAATAATGTAAGTATAATATTTATGGTAGTAAATATCTTTTAACATCAGGTATTTGGTAAAACATAATTATAAGTTGCTTAGAAGTCTAGATTATTAAAATTATTTTGCCGCTTACGCTAATCGCTTCCACGTTTAACTCGCTACCCAGTACTTTCGCAGGGCATCTACATGGAACATCGGCCACCAAGCAGCGCCAGGTCAATCCACTTAGTTTTTGCTGCGCCCCATAAAAACAAATTACGCTTCATTTATCGATCGCAATAACCGCATGCGACTAAGCCAATAATGACTGCACGCAATCACCGGCCGCTCTGCCCGGGGGTAAAATGTAAACTGCTATCCCTCAATATAACAAATACGCCAATTCTAATTAATAATAAAAAATATTCAGAAATAATTTTAAAATACAGTTTCCGAAACCAGCGGAAGATCAAGTCTCCCTCGTTTAGTATTTGTGAAGCTATCTATATCTAACGAGTGGCCGCAGTTCTGTTGAGCTATATTTAGATGGAAAAGCCTCTAAGTGTGGTTTGTCGTATTATGTACATAAGTTTTTAATTAAAAAAGCCATTGGTACATGGCCGGGATCCGGGATCGAACCTAGTTAACACCAGACGTCTTAACCACTCGGTTACCATTATTTCACTATCATATTAATTTTTTGTTAAAGAAGTGACAAATGTATATCCTTTAAGTAGGTATAGGCAAAACTCATGTTTCATGTACATGTATGAATTTTTATTTCGCCTTTTGTAAGAAGACCATCTAATTTGATTTAAACATTTTATTTTTAACCGACTTCAAAAAAAGGAGGAGGTTCTCAATTCGTCCGAATCTTTTATTTTTCCCCAATTACTTGAAGACGCCTGGACCGATTTGAAAATATTTCTTTTGTTTGAAAGGGTATACTTCCCAGGTGGTCCCCATGGTCATCAGGTCAGGATCTGATGATGGAATCTTGGAGAAATCGAGAACTCTTCAAAATTTATAGGCACATTTGCTTTCGGAATGCACACTTTTCAGTGCATAATTTTTGAAGTCAGTACACTTTTTTTAAGAGTAGGTGTATTGGAATAATAAAAGACTGTACTATCTCAAATACTTCAACTCGTTAGACAGTGTAAATGAGGATGGATACTGTGGTGGATAAAAAAATCCATACAGCATTTCCATTGATTTCTACATAAATATTTGCTATATTTAATGAAAATACTCTAACTCCACAAACAATAACAAATAAACATCTTTAGATACATACACAAGGCATATCCATACAAAATATTCGCATATAAAATTATCAAGTAAAGGTCTTCAACGGTCACCGACATAGCTGACCGCATTTAAATGTGCATACAAAACATCGATGCTACACAATACAAATAGGTGCAGCACAATAATGCTGATATGCGGCTGAATGCAAAACGGTTTACGTGTCATGCCGCGTTAACTCGAAACATTATAGGAAGCGTCGCATGTAAATACCAAAGCTGTTCTTGCTTGTCTTCTAAGACGGGTATTGTGCCTATTATCTATGGACATGTAAGTTAATACAATTGTTTAGAAAATCTGAGACTAAAATATTAACAACAAGCTTCTGTCCGCGGTTTCACCCGCGTGGAAAGAGATTCAAAAAGAAATAATCCCGTGGCTGTAATTTGCCCCTCCCCCGCCCGCTTTAGCAGTATAAAAAGTAGTATGTGTCATTCTCTGACGCCCAAACTACCACTATGCAAAAAATGATGTCGATCCCGTGAAAAACAAAAACAAATCTATCCCACGGGAACCATACGTTTTTTCCGGGATAAAAAGTAGCCTATGTGCTGTTCCAGACTCTATCTCTGTGCCAAATTTCATCTAGATCCGTTTAGCCGTTCTGCCGTGATTGAATAACAAACATACATACATCCATACAAACTATCGCGTTTATAATATTAGTGGGATGGGATATCTTGCCCTCTTATAAGACTTTTAAGATGGTGAATGTTCAAAAACCAATAACTCAAGTGTTCAAGAGATATACCATAGATAGAACATAGAACTTAATTGGCATCGTGCGTGTTGTTTTAAAACAATACAGCGAAATTGAGTAACAGACATCCTAATTTTCATATTCATAATATTCATAATCTAGTACTAAATTAAGTATTACTTTCATCTTTACGATAAAATAAAACAAAAAACACTCCATCATCTATTCTACAAAAAAAACAAAAGCTTTTAATTTAATGCACATTGTATCAAAAGCTACATTGTTATTCCGGCGCGACCTTTCAAACTTCCATTAAAGTAGCTATTAGAGAAACAAACAAGGAACTCCCTTAGCGATAAAATAATTATCGCTTTTATCCTGACCGAACAACTTTTTATCCATCTCCAAAGCAAACATTATATTAACGAGGAATTTCACGAAACGAAGACCCTTCGGAGAATCATTAAAATAAAAAAACCTATCTAAAAGTCGGTCAGTTTAAGACCGCAAAAGAGCCTCTAGCGACGGATACTTCCTTTCTTCCCCAATATTTTGATACAAACACCGTGACGGCATTCTGTTTTGTTACAATCTAAAACACACAGAGCAACTAATGATTCTCCGTTTTTTAGGCGCATAAAAAAATATTAAAACATTCTCTCATGACACCTGTTTGCTAAAACATCTGCCTTGGCTGACCGAAAAAAGGAAAAAAATATATCATCACGCATATGTAAGGAAAATGGGGACCAGTTGAAACCAATTTGATTCTTTATAAATTACTTTGATTTATTTATAGCAGGTCTACGTCTTAATTCAATTTATTTGTTTATTTTTAGAGTTGAGAACTCTAACTAATTTTAGAGAATAAAAATGTTAGCAAATTTTGACAATCTTTTCTATGTAATTTGACTGTATGAGGATTTAGGAAAAATATTAAGTTTTTACTATTTGTAGGTATGCATTATAATTATACTAGTTAGTTAGACGTTTGTTTATGTACATATTTCCATTATTGCCATTATTAAGATCGAGCTAAAACGCCAAAAAAACTTTATATGGGGCCCCCTTTAAGTTTCAACTTGGGAAAATGGGTGCTCTGTTTTCTGGTTCGAGTGAGAATTGAACCAGGAATCTTCAGTGTCAAATAGGTACAACATTATGACCAATGACCATGGCGGTGTGTTAACATAAACTATAAAGTTAATTTAAAACTTTATAATATAAATACTAAGCATTAAAAATATAATAAACACAAAAAAAAATATTCCTGCAAAGGATAATAATTAAGACCAAAAATATATAAGCTGAGAGATCATTATTCTCGTATAAGTAGTTGGGGTTAATTAAGAAGGTATTCAGGTTGTATCGAGCCCCGAGGTATCATTTGCTATTGTGATGAGCCCATCGACTCCTTCGGGGGTTGATCGTATTGTTGTTCAATTTAATAGCCAGAATGATAAATGCCTCTGCTGGGAGAAAGAATTTATAGGAAACTTCGTATGTGGATACAAAGCCTTTTTTTGTGAAATAAAGTAAAATTAACAAGATGTCGTTTGTATTGGTTTTTAAAGTTTCAGCCCGGCTTCATCTATGGACATTTTTGAAATGTGAAAAATAACGACCCTCCAAATTTAGTTACAAATATTGTTACGAAACCAACTGTATTTTAGTAAAACTCAAGTTATTCAACTGGAATAATTAAGGCTCCTAGAATAGTGGCAGAGAACTATTCAACTACTATCATGGCCTCTGGATACCCAGCAGAAGACTTTTGGGATTTTATTATACTTTTATACTTAAAAAGTGACCAGATATTGGTATTAATTTTAAAATCACAGACAGGCACTTTAATTTATTTATTTGTATAGATTTTGAAGCAAAAAAGCTATCTGTAATTACTGTATAATAAAATTGCTCCGTCCACAGAACCCCCCACGTAGCTTATGTTCTAGCCGCTCCAAATAGGGACCAAAAAAACCGACCAGCCCACGTAATAACATCGACGTGCGATCCGATGCTCATAAGTCTCTTAAACGTGATTTAACAAAAAGCGCAACCCTTTTAGATGGAAGTCATGGTTTTTAAAGTATTTAAACATGGCTACACTTTCATAAACTTAAGTAAGCTCTTAGAAGAGATGATATGGCTCCCTCAGTCCGTAATCCTCTTTAAGTCCGCCGCAACACTCTTTGTTATTCAACGAGGTGAAGTAATCTTTCCTTGGACTATTACAAACAATTGCTGGTGCAAACAAAATTGTTTAGATTTAAATGTTTTTGTTAAGAAAATAATTTGAGCTTGCTTCCTTGGCTTCGCTACTGTTTGATATTATAATACCTTGTTATTCAAATTCATATCTATTTTCCTTTTACGCTTCACTTTATTGTATGGTAAACTTTTCGCTTTATAATCTTTTGGTAATTAAACATGTGGTGATGTAATATTATCTATCATCATGCCTTTTATCCCAAGAGGGGTAGGCAGAGACAATTGAATACCATTTGCTACGATCCTGATATACCTCTTTCGCTTCTTTTATATATATCTGCTTTTCATACATGGTGATATAATATGTCTATATTATTGAAATCTTTCAACTATTGCGACTTTTTTACAATTTAAAATATTAAGAGAAGACAAAATACCGGATTTGTATGAACCCAGATTGCATTTTATTATATAACTATATGACATCCATATCAACATTTCCGTTGAAAGTACCTACTATTTCATTAATCTTCAAATAGAACACACAAAAGAAAAGGGTTGGATAAAGTCATTATCAGTGCTGTCAATCTTAATATTATTTATTAAAAAGTGCTATTGTTCAACCAGAAACTTTCTTGATCCAGTTTTAACTCAATGCTTGATATCCACATGTCATTTTTTCTGTTACCAAATGGGACCTTAAGGTGAAGTATGAAAGGCTTAGATATAATCTATGCATTACTTATTTATATTAAATTTTTATGATTCATCCAGCTGTTGGAAATTTCCTAAAATCTCAGTTTTAAGCTGTGCCAAGGTATGAAGTATCCCAAGTTGACGTGAGGAAACTACAGAATGACGTTCATAGTACCTATTATTAATAATTACAAATAAGTAAAGACCTAAGTAAAACATGAACATATAACAATCAATGCTTAAGAATTACTTTACAAAAAATCTCTAAGGAGATCCGTTTACAAACTCTTTTTTTATTCCGCCAAGTGCTGTTGAATCTTTGTCCGATCGAAATTTATATCAAAGAGCAATCGTTTATTCACGATGATAGCTATTCAATAGTCTGTAAGGCTGGGCGTGGGCCAACAATAAAGACAGACTCCAGACCCTTGTCCTTACCTTGAAACAGACCTCTCGACAATTTCAGATCACTTGCATACGTAAATGCATGTAATATAAATCTTTCCGGTGAAATACGAACAGCTAAACCACACCCACTCGTTCAAGCGACTTTGCGGACTCCGTATATTAAATTCTGACTGCGAAGTCTTTATTTAAAGATCTTTGATGGCAATTTCAATCTGTATCTTCAAACAAATTAGGTGTATTTTAACTTTATCAAAACGATATCTTCGCTCCCGCAGGCAGTCATACCAATGGTTATTTGTTTGAAAGGATATTAATAATTTTTATTGCAGTTTCACTGCTTTGCGGTTCGTATGAATTTCTCAAATATTTTTGTGATGTCCATCAATAATATTTGGACGTATGAATGTCGCGTGTTTAATCTTAACAACTTTGTAGGTGCATCAGTTTTAAAGTGATTGATGGCGATATATGAGTACCACACCTCTTGTGTTACTCATATTTTTCAAATGAAAGCTTTCCTGAATTTTTCTTTCATTGATATATTGTAATGTAATGTTTGATACGCCATTTTAAAGATATTTTTTCCCTCTAATGACGAAAAATAAACCAGCAAAATTAAATGTTTCTTTTAAATATATTTTTTTAATGCGCCATCTGTTGGAGATCAGTTGAACTAAAGCTGCGAAGTATTCGCACAGGTCATCTAGTTTTTTTTAAATAGAAGTAGTTCTATTATTTTGGAAGTTGTGCGGATTTCATTTAAAACTAGGTGTATATATCGTTGTTTAATCTATCCGTTCAGTCAAAATATCAAAGAAAATTGGTATTTAGGTAATGAGTGAGGTTTGAACAGGACCTCCGGTTTGAAGTCCATTTGGCTATCGACTCCTCTTTTTAGATTGAATAATAAATTGAAGAAATTGGTATTAACAACGACAGCAAATACAATAATAGAGGAAGCGGCATGTCAGATGTGATGCGTCGTATCAAATCGAGCTGACATTGAAGTTCAAGATGATAACGCCGCTTATACGGGGAGCACAGATCTCGCATTCACTAGAATAAATATAATTTCGTATTTAGATATAGTAGGAATGTTGTACATACGCCATACTTTGACGGCTTTAAGACTGGTGGTATAATTACTAAGGTATTTAAAACCCAGGCTCTTGTCTATTAAATAATTTTATTGACATTCTTCCTTCGTCCCCGCCAACTCTTTCTCCTAATACGATATGATCATAACTTTTTCTTTCTCGTGGCCAAGCTAGACCTGTCTAGCCCCCCCCCCCCCCCCAGCCCTTCTTCTTTCTATCTCTCCTTCCTATTAATAATATGGGAAGAATAAAAAATGGAAAAGTATTAAAAATAGTCAATGAGCAAAATAGATCAAGCACTTGGTATAACACAAGTCAATTGTTGTCTTATTGCAACCAAATTGCATAAAAATAAGATAAGTCGAGATAATAAAAAATTAAGATATAAAATAAGATATTTAATATTTTTCTTAGAAATGTTTGGGGACTTGTTATCATTTTTATCAAAAGGAAAATGTCAAATATTAAAAGCCATGTAGCCATGACTTTACAATCCATCCTAATTTCAAAATCGTCGAAATAGATTCAAAGAGAAATAATCCCGTGGCTGTAATTTGCCCCTTCCCGCCCGCTTTCGCTGTATAAAAAGTACTTAAATACATTATGCCATTCTTTGACCTCTAAACTACCACTATGTAAAAAATCATGTCGATCCCGTGTAAAACAAAAACAAATGGGAAACCACGGGAACCATACATTTTTCCGGGATAAAAAGTAGCAAATTTCAAATTCCAATTCAAAAGACATTATATTTCGTAAGTACAATATTAGTACCTACACTTGAAATAGTCAATAAAAATACAATTAATTAATATATTTCCTACATTTCATTTTTATATGATTTTCGAAATAATAAAATAAAATATTACAATTTATGTCTGAAATAATACAAGCCTATGTGCTATTCCAGACTATAATCTATCTCTGTGCTAAATTTCATCCAGATCCGTTTAGCCGTTCTGGCGTGATTGCACGGGGTAACAAACATACATACATCCATACAAACTTTGGCGTTTATAATATTAGTGGGATGAACGATAGTAATTAGCAATTATTTTGTAAGCGATTTTTAAAACTGAACAATTTTCATAGAGCCCTGAGAGGATAGCTTGAAGTGGGCGTGCGTCCAGTGCCTGACGGTTCTCACCACGTTCTCACGACGCTTGTATGCCACTCGATTGTTCCACAACCTTTTAACTATCAGGCTATCGAGTCGCGACCCGCCTCTGCTGTTATACCATAAAAACTACTTTGTGTGGGGCGAGTATTTTTCTATGAATATTATTTAATAATCTATATAAATAAATAAAATTGAAGTGTTAGTCTGTAATTTAAAAAAATACCAATATCTAAGTGATTACGTTTAAGTTTACAAGAATACATTAACGTTTTATTAAATGTTTTTACATAAACGTGGAATTATGGTAATACAAGGAGACAAAATAATTATTTGTGTCAGAACAGGATCATAGTAAACGTACTTCAATACCACTCCTACGAGCTTATAGCACAGAATAAGAACTATCAAATAGGGCATAAAAATCAATAACATTTCTAGGATAAAAATACTTTTCTATTTATTATTCTCTTTAGTGCAATTTTCTTGAAATATGTTCCTCTAATGATGTCAAACACAACACGAAATCAAACTACAATGGAGGTAAAATGCTATTAAGGAAATTGCAATATTCTGAGCAAAACCTCTATGATTGACACGTTGTTACCACCCACAAGCCATAAAGCCGGTCTTTGAAATAAAACTACTACCAGAATTAGCCCGTCGTGAATTCTTTTTTTATTAGTGTCGTATTTTACTATTTTTTTATTTTAAACGATCTTGTTACTTGAAATAGCAATGTCCGTAATTAAAATATTAATTATACTTTTGTTGAAATAGGTAAGGTGTAAGATTTTAAAGCACCATCATCATGCAGATACACTTGTAATAATGTCCATATTTAGATAGCTGACCATGTTGAACAGAACAGAACAGCCTTCAATAGGGAAGATGACAGGGTAAACAAAATATTATTCTATTTAGTCCGACATTTAAATTAACAAAAAATATTGGACACGTATTTTTTCTTTCGTCAATCAAACAAAAAAATACAGAGACAAAGCCCATCAAAGTTTGGGAGTGGGGGGGCCGGTGACGTCACTTCTAGGTCAAAAGTGTACTCAAATGTGACGTCACGCGAAATTTTAGCGGGCTATATCTTCATCATTTTTTGTTTAATTGACAAAAGAAAATATACGTGTCCAATATTTTCTGATAATCTAACTGACGGACTAATTAGAATTTTTTAGTCATCATGCCTATTATTTTGAGAAGATATACGCATTATTTTCTGGCTCGAGTGCAATGAGCATTAAACCCGGAATCTCAGAATCTATTGCTTATGCCTTTGCAGCATTTATTGTGCGATTATATTATTTTAGACACGCACTATCTAACACATTATATTTCTGTGTAATTACTGTTTTAGCAAGCAAACGTTAATGGCCATCTAAAAACTGCAGCATTATAAAAATAGTTTCGCAACATTTACATACGCTGACAACTCAATAACCCTGAATGATCATAATTAGAAACAAAACAAAATTAAATATTAAATTTAACATACCAAATAAATAAAAAAAGTCTAATGCGTATAAGCACTTGTCTAATATCAAAATTTATTGAATTTGACCTCAGTTATCACCAGCATTAACCTTCAATAACGCAATATACATTCTAAGTTTGTCCTCTATTAATCTAGATAAAGTTTTACGAACAGAGCATACTAAACAAATTATGTCAATAGCTATGTACCGAATAATCGCCCGCCTTTTATCTCAAGATAGTTTTGGCAGAGACAATCGAAAGCCATTTGCTATACGATCCTGACATACCTCTTTCGCTTCTTTTATATTCATCATACCTTTCATACATGATCGGCGATGTGTACTTTTAATATTGCCTACATTTTTTATTATGTTCAATAAAAGTAAACCTAGGTCGTCCTCTGCCAGAATTTCCTTTCACTTCTGCCATTTTTCAACGTATTTTATATTGATGTATTTGATCTATAAAAATAAAATCTATTATATTTTCACAAATTTTAAACAGAACTGTTTTTACGAAGCGACTGAATGACTTAATGAAAGATTCAGTGATCATAGAGCTTTGAAAATAAAAAAAGATACATACTTATATTTTAGTATTATTTTCAAACGGGAAGTTTTTGGTTATCGAATGACTATTATAGTATCTATCATAATAAATCTGCCCATACAATACTATGAAGGTTAAAAGATAATACAAATTTTGAATGTCACGTAATTGCTGACACGTATTTCTTATGTAACCTTGTTGTGTTGCCTATATTGTTCTTATGTTTAACAAACTCTATTAATTTGTATTTATATAACCTTGATAATAATAAAAACATATTACCAAAGCGAATCTTTTAACTTTTACTGGCCATAAAGTTTGAGTGAGTGATTTTTTTGTACAAATCTACATAATTGCACAGAAGATAGTTGGAGGCCCCAATAGGCTACTTTTATTTCCGGAAAATTTCTCATTCCAACGGAAATAAAATTGCATAAACAAAAAGCTTATGTGTTAAAAGTTTTTTTTTATAATATATATAGAGCTATAGTACGGAAAGGAACAACAAGAAAAGGTCGACCAAGACGATCTTTTATTGATCAAATATCTGATCTCCTAAAAAAGTTAAAATACGTAGTACTAAAAATAAAAGTGCACGTATGAAACGATTTATGGATGTGGATGAAGCAAGAGAAGTATGCAAAGATCGTGACAAGTGGCGTTCCATACTCTCTGCCTACCCCTTTGGAAAACAGTTAAAGTTCTCTAACTATAGTAATATGGTCTAACCAAGTTTTTTTGTCATAAAGTTCTTTGATTACTTATTAAAAATGCACTTTTGAAAACTAAGTTTTAAAATTAAAAAAATGAAAGGGCTACAAAAACGCTTATGTTTTAACATAGCCCTTTAAAAGCTCACGAATAATCAAAAAAAGCTAAATTAAACTTTATTATGACGTGTGAGTAAATTACCTGAAGTCGCGTCGTAGAATGGGTTTTAAATAAAATAATTGTATATGTATGTATATCGTCACGGGTACCTTTCGAATCCCTAAAACCGGTTTTTAAACGGCCATACTGCTTCAACAAGAGCCCTTGTTTTACGTATAGCCACATATCCCATATCATTTTTTTTTGTTATAAATGGATTGAGAAATTATGTCTTAGGCCATTATTTCGGTCATAAATAGATAGAAAGAAGGCAAAGTTTATTTATGTATGTTTAAAATTTTTATATATTTTTACGGCTCCCGGAACTGCCTTTATGCTTGATATAAAATGACTAAAACAAAATTCAGTTACTCGTTCCTGTGTCGCACTGTACAAAATGGAACTAACTTCCGGCGTCGGTCTTTCCTGCTTCCTACAACCTGGGGTCCTTCAAGCGAAGTGTGAAAAAGCATCTCTACGGCATAGTGGGCGCGACTGGCGGACTGTATTATGATTTGCCAGTCGCGCGCATTCATGGACTAACCACCTATGCTTAATAAACAGGCGGTGGCAAGGTCACAACATGTCTTCTCTATAAAAAAAACATTATTTATAAATACTAAGCTTTTTAAAATATACCTCAACAGAACTGACCACTCGTTCGGTATAGCCTTGCAAATACCATCGGCTAAAAGAGGGAGACTTGGTCTTCCGATTGGTACTCTAGGATCGATAACATGGTTTAGGAAGCTGTAAAGCAACCCATGAATAAAATAAAACATTTTTTTATATTTTTTTTCTTTCCCAGATTTTTTGGGCAATTTTTACGCCATAGGCACGTGATGCGATATCTTTGGTATTTCACTTTGGGATTAGTGTATTAAATTTTTGAGTGCCTGTTATCTAAGTATACTGAAAAAGTCGGACAAGCTGAAGACAATCTAAAGATCACACACAATCTAAAGATAGACTCATTGTGGCTGCATGCATTCATATTATCAAAAATATGTGTAGGTACTCACTAGATATATTATATGTACCTACCTAGTTACTATGCTTTGTAGGTATATTTCCATGCTATTTTTAAGATAGATAAATGATAATTTTTTTTTTCAGTCAGAACTTTAAGACAGGATTTTTGTTTAGGTGTCCCTGTAAACTATATTTCCTATTTTTTCAAAATTTTATACTTAGTAGTTTCGGAGATAAGGTTTAAACTATATGCATTTTAAAATTATGAAAAAAATATATTTGTGTTCCTTATAACCCTATAATAAGCCTTTTCATTTGATATGTCACATGATTTGCATTTGAAAAAAAAACGTTACGTATTAATTTTTCCCCCAAAATTGAAATTCGATTTATAAACGCTTGACGTCCATGATGTGTCATGAAACTCTATATTTACAAGTTACAACATTTTCCGTCTAGTAGATTCGAAGAAAATAAGATGTGACAGACGGAAAGACAGACAGACAGACACCTGAGTGATCCTATACAGAATTGAAAACTATTATAACGTATAACAACACCACATAGCGATCATTTCACAATTTATCTGTGTCTGGATCGAAGAATTGCCGGCCAGAAATGCGCAGCCAAAAATGCTCGACCCAGGCATAGTGGAAGCCAGTACAGGAATTCCTGCCCAGACATTCTCGGGCCGGGCAATCAATGGTCTTATGCAGAGAACACGTACTCATGAAAATAATTCTTTTTGAGAACTCTAATCCCGTTAACTGCAGCGCCAGGCTTCCAACCAAGATATTTTCAACAAAATCAAATATTTAATTCCATATGAAATTATTTATGTTATTCTGATTTCCAGTAACAATTTGTGAGGTATTAGGTAATCGTTAAATCGCTTTGCTCTTGGTGTTTTACTTGCTCGACCTTATGCAATATCGGTAAGATGAAATGACTGTAATTTTCTCGTGACCTGCGCATTGAAAATGATACGTTACGTATCTGTATCCACGATTCAACGAGTATTGTTTATCTTTATTATTATTCATGTTTGTGTCTGTCATAATTTGAAGATTGCTTGCATTGTTTTTAGTGAAATTGGAGCGTTACGTTAGTTTTTTTAGACGACTATGGTAAAGCTATGTAGGTACTTACTTATTTTAGTCTATATTTTTTTAATTTATGTGGTTATCTCATTACTAAAACTTAATAAATTTAATAATTATTGGCCAAGAGCAAGTCGAACTCGCGTAGACAGGGTTCTGACCATTTTTTTCCATGAGAACTTTAAGACAGGATTTCCGTTTAGGTTTTCCTGTAAGTAAACTATGAGCGATGCCATATATTTCAAATTTTATTTTCAAAATTATAGACTTAATAGTTTCGGAACTACATATATTAAAACAATAAAAAAAATGTTTGTATTTCTTATAACCAGCTCTTTCAATTGATATGTCACAGAAATATTTTTTTTACTTTTTAATATTTCCCCCAAAATTAACCCCCAAAATCAAAATTCGATAATTTACGCTATACGTCCGTGATTGGGTCATCAGACTCGAATTCCAATACGTACCAAATTTCAACCTTTTTCGTCCAGTAGATTCGGAGAAAATAAGCTGTGACAGACGGGCAGACAGAAGAATGCTCCTATAAGGATTTCGTTATTCATCGGATGCGATGTGACCCTAAAAAGAAACTAATTGTCTACTTCATGTATCAGACATTTTCACATGAGACTTAAACCAAATCATAACAGGATTACAAACGTGAAATGCTATCGGTACATATTAGGTAAAAAATCAACAAAAACTAGAGACTACGTGGGTGTATGTAGCCGTAAATTTGGGCTTTTAACAATATTTGCTTTATTACGCTCGAAAGTTTAGTTTCAAAATCGTGAGCAGAACGAGTTCATTATGGTGTGCTGGCCACATTTCGCCCACGGCGTCCGTTCCCTTTGAAAAGATAAAGTGGTAATTTTTAAACCATATGGACTTCACAATAGGCCCTTGTTTGAAGCACCTTGAAGGAATAACGGTGTACCTTATATCTATTTTTGGACTTATTTTAACGAGAACGTATTTTACTTTACAAACAATTATCGCAACATTGTAAGAAAAATATATTGCTTATTGTATTTAACATGTATGTAAGTACCTATATACTTTTTATTCTTTGGCAAGTCTCTACCTCACAAAGGTTTTAAAAATATTGGTTATTGTATCTATCTGCCCAGTTACTTGCAAATAGAGCATTAATTTTAGCCAAGATTAAATGCATGGGATAATTTTTTTTTTAATTCTAATAATATATGCACTTGACCAAAAAAAATCAAACCTAATCCTGCGTGGGTCCCCAAAGATTATTATAGATAGATATGGATTTCCTCATACTTGAACAATGGATCCTTTTTGGGTTCAAAAACTGTACGAAATTGTCCTTTAAACACTGAAAATATTTATAAATAAAATCTGTTATTCATAACTTTTCAAATAATGTTTCATAGCTATGCCTAATGACAATACAAAGTTGGTATTCCTACCTTGAATCAAAACGAGTAAATCGAAAAACCAGAAACCTTTTTATTGGGTGTCCGTTATGTCGACGCAACCGAAATTTTAAAGGATCATAAAAGTAAAAGTTTAATATTTAAAGATTCTATAGTTAAGATAAAGTCTATGTGACACCATCCATAGCACCTGCACCTAATACTATTCAGAATAAGTTAAGCGAGAATACACTTTCCATCCTCGCAATGAAATTCAATTTTCTTTGACAGTGAAATATAAAGAGAATAGTTGATGCGACAATCTGGTATGCTAAAGCCATAGGGACTTGCTGCCTGCATTACACAACGTGTGATGAGACTATTAAATATCAATATTTTATAAGAAAGGGGATGAGCGTATTTTGATGTTTATCTTTTAGTATTAACACCTTGTTTATTTTGAATAAATATTTAGAATACATCGGGCAAAAAGTTCAGGAAAGGTGTATTTTCAAATTATATTTTTTACAACATTTCTTTCAGGTACCTACATAATTTAGACAATTTTTTTTACGGGTTTCCTACAGCTCCCAAAACCGTATTACGGTTCTAGGGTACCCAGCGGAAGACCAGGTCTCCCTCCCGATGGTATTTGTGAGGCTATACCTAACGAGTGGCCAGCTCTGTTGAAGTATATTGAGATGGAAAAGCCTCTAAGTGTGGTTTGTCGGATTATGTACATAAGTTTTTAATTAATTAATCCGGGATCGAACCCGCGGCCTGCCTAGTTAATACCAGACGTCTTAACCACTCGGCCACCGACGCACCCAGCAGACAATATTTTTGTATATAATAATAATACGCTATATATAGATACCTAATCAATATTGCTTGGATTTTGATAGAGTAATACCACTCAATTTCAGTGCATGTTTCCTAAATATGGTTTTTTTTTGTATTTTTCAGAAACAAAATTACAATAATACTTATATTTTAAAATGCACCGCCTTTACCATCGACAGGTCGATAATACAGTGTTATACTATAGAAATGATTTTAGATGTAGATAAAGAGTAGGTAAATGACTAACAAGTGACATAGAATTGATTTTCACCAATAACAGGAAGAATTTAAAAAATAAAATGTAAATATTGACTACAGTTTGATCTGTTTATACGTTGCATCAATAGCATTAGATCGAGCTTCGATCGGAGATAAAAGATCGTTTGCCTCCAACGACCTCCGACAATGGGAGCGACCCATCAAACTGAGGAATGAAAATATAAATAAACGAAGAATCCGTAACCTGATTTCAAACCAGATATGCCAGTAACAAATAATAAGGTTACGTGGCGTGAAATAGCATTTTTGTGGCATGACCGTCAACTATTTGGTCGCAAATTTGATTTAGAAACAAGATGAACTTCTTGAATGTCTCAAGTAGATTATTGTGAGGTCGTGACCTAATTTTTGGTTGACTTTTTCTATAGAAACTACGAAATTGGTCAACAGTCAACACGCCTTTGACTAAAACTGTCAATCCCATTCCACTAATATTATAAAGGTTTGTATGGATGTATATATGTTTGTTACTCAATGACGCCAGAATGGCTGAACGGATCTGGATGAAATTTGGCACAGAGATAGATTATAGTACTTTTAATCTTGGAAAAATGATAGATTTGTTTTTGTTTTTCACGGGATCGACATGATTTTTTGCATAGTGGTAGTTTAGTGGTCAGAGAATGACATATTAAACTATTTTTTATAGAGCGAAAGCGGGCAGGGGAGGGGCAAATTACAGCCACGGGATTATTTCTTTTTGGATCTATTTCATTTCCAATGTTATTTTTATTAACATCTTATGAATGAATCAACGCAAAATTAATATGACATTTGGAAACCAGAAGACTTAAAATGAATTCCCAAAATTATTATTCCTGAGGACGCATTGATATGGATGGACATATGTAGGTATATAACTTTAAACAATAAAAATCATATATGATGGTCATGTGTCTACGACCTCAGGGTTACCAGAGACAATCTTCATCTGTCATTTTAAAATTATTAAAATAAAATAACGTTACCAGTCTCTCCTACAACAAAGAAAAAACCGCCGAGCACCCGCCAGGTTGATTGCCACTTTATCCTTTCTCCGACACAAAACTTAGATCGGATCTCTGCCACCAAAAGGGAATATTTTTTAAACGAAATACTTATGTCGTAAAAATTGAAAAGAGAACACTTTTTTAGACTATTAACTAATAAAATATTTCTGTTATTATGGATAAATTTATGGGCAAGGGTCAGTCAAAAGGAATTTTATTGTGTAGGTTTTGTGGCAGTTAGTTAAGCCGATTCAAATTTATGTAATGAACTCTCATTATAGAACAAAATAAAGTAGAATGACATACGATAGAAATATCATGCAAGCATGAGTATAAAGTATATAAATTGTAAAGACCCTTTCTTCAAGAGTTAAAAATATTATATTTACTAATATCTTTTTACATATGTCAAGAGAATAATTCATAAAATTAATAATATAAAACAGAAAAAAGCTAATCGAAATACATTTAAACGAAGTTTGTTTTAATAATCTGTTTCTAAAATATCAATTAATGTTGTGTGTAACAAATTCTATTAGTTTTCTTTTATTCGTCTTCCAAATTGTTCCACTATAAACCGTCTTGATACTTCCATTATACGGTAACACTAATTTGATAGATATCACGATTCAGGATATCTAAGCATATACCAATAGGGTTTTTAAATATAAACTTATATGTACATAATTCAACTAACCACATTTAGAATATTTTTCCTTGATCGTTTCATATAGACTCACAAATATAATCGGCTAAAAGGAGGAAGGCATCGTCTTCCGTTGGGTACTCTACAGGCTACACGGCCGATAACATGGTTCCCGGAGCAGTAAGGCAACCCATGAAGTTATAAAAATACAGCAAGAATATCTGTTATAGGTTATCTTGATTCTTGTGTTAATATATCAAAATTTAATTCGCGAATTGGAATTAGAATTTTCCTGTTGCTAAATATCAAGAATACTGAAAATGCAAGAGAGATTATTTCCTTCGTGGCATGGTCCTTTAACGTGGTCCATTGGGATACAATCCTGGATGTAAGCTTTGATATTATACCAACTATATACAAATGACTCAATGGAAATTTGTAATTTGAGAAAAAATTAGAAATATAATAAAATATAAAGTATCAAGATTTGTTACATCAGTTAACATCGGAATGTAAAACAGTCGAGAAAGCGCTTCGAAGTTGGCAGCAGTAAATACAAACAGGGGTTTGGCTGACTCAGCAATACTTCGAGCTTTTAATAATTTTTTTTCACCACCATTGATTCAAGGAATAACACTAATGGTATTCGTCTTTGTTATTTTGAATTTGACTGATGATTTCCAATGACTTGTTATATGTAATATTTATTAAATCAATTGTCTACAGAGTTTTAAGATCGCCAATTCCCCTGAGTGACGAGTCTTGACCAGCCAAATTTTTCTTCGACTTGACATACCAATTATAAAGAATTTAAACCCATAGTATGTATACAATCTTTACTATCTTGGCATATTTATTTTAATCGGACAAGTTGTTTTTGCTTCAGTCCTTATAATCCAAGAATGTGGTCAGTTGGAGGATGTGTTGTGTACCATTTGTTTATGGAGTGTGCCAGGAATTGGCAAAAGAGATTAATTTATGAGAAAGTATCGATTAAATAAGACGAAGGTGGGTTTACTTCAGAGCATATTGACATATGAAATGGCAGTAGCTCTGTGTAACTTGGTTGCAGTTGGCACACTCAAGACTCAACAGATCAGTGACTTCCTCTTTATAATTTGTTATTTTTGGGTGTGTGTGTACTGAATTGTTTTGGATTGCTGGAATGTAAATGCCCTATGCATAAAAACTCCATAATAAATAAAGACAAAAGTTAAATAAAGTTTTTTATAACTTAAACAATATTGTTTCCAATTTATAAATTTTATCTAGAAATAAATAAAATGAAATTATCTAAATTATTCTCTGGGCGAAGAAAGAGCCAGCCTTTGTAAAGCCACTGTATAATTAGTGTGATTATGTTACGTAAGTAATTTTCTAATTTTGATTTTGACGGTACTTAGAAAAAGTAGAGCAAAAGCGATAAACGTTTTTAATTATGTGCGAGTCATTTTATTGCTATTGAGTCATTAATTAGTGACCAGTATTATTATTTTTCTTGCAATGGCCCGAATTTGTTAGTCCAATACTAACCGGGTTGTCTCCTCTCAATTCCTAATTATTTTACTTAATAAATAACCACTTCTGATAAAGAAAAAAACCAAAATGTGCTTTTCGAAAACAAATACACAAGTCACAATAAAAAAAACCCAAATCTCTACAAGTGTGGCTATAAAATTTAAAGAATTCACGATTTCTCCAGGATCCCATCATCAGAACCTGACCTGAATGACCATGGGACCACCTGGTAAGATACCCTTTCAAACAAAAATCGACGAATTGAGAACCTCCGCCTTCTTTTGAAGTTCCGTTAAAAAATATTTTCATGAAAATTATTTATATTCATATGTTTCGTCTATCTAAATTAATTAAAAAAAAATATTATTTCATCTACAATAATATTAAGCTATTAAGAGCATAGAGTAAAAAAGCTATATAAAGTGACCTTTAACGAAGTTTTTATATTATTCCAAAACATAATTAAGCACTCGAGCTCATTTTCGTTTGGATTACTACATTTATAAGTTTTTATTGGCTATTTCCCACTGAATTATAGCGAAATAATAACAGAGATATGTTAGCATTTATTATCGCGTAAAAGTTTGGGAAACATTTTATACGTCTATAATAAAAAGTTCGCTTAGCACACAAGGGATCTGAAATAATAAAACGCAAACCTAGAGCATCACTAGAAGGGAAATTTTCAGGATATCATATAATTTTCAGACGTAGTTTGAAATCCAAACAGTTGTAATAAACACCTATCTAATATACATTGTAAATAAGAAACTGTTTGTTCCTTTGAAATAAAAAACATAAACCATACCGGCCTCTAGGAATACAAGTCTTTAGCCAAATATAAATGATAAAGAGACGGAACGATGTCATTAAAGAAAAATGCAGAGTGAAAGATGATGTTGTCATTAAAATGAAGAAAAATAGTTTGCGCTACTTTGGACACGTTGAAAGAATGAAGGATGGAAGAAAGTATATATGGCTGAAGTGAAAGGAAATGCTGGCAGAGGACGACGTAGGTGTACTTTTATTGAACATATAAAAAATGTATTGATCGATGGAAATATTAAAAGTACACATACCTAATCGCCGAGCATGTATGAAAGTTATGATGAATATAAAAGAAGCGTAAGAGGTGTGTCAGGATCGTAACAAATGACATTCGATTGTCTCTGCCTACCCCCTTGAGGTAAAAGGCGTTATGATATACGATGATATATATACGATGAGTAATACATGTCTGGGCTGGCTTTGTTGTAGCTGCTTGAACCTAAGCCACTAGCTAGAAGAATGTTAGGGGTCGAAAACAGAAGTGTCCCGGGTTTCACGTGCTTCTGAAAAACTTTAGCCCCTAAAATGTAGAGCTCAGAAATATTATTCTCACCTTTTTATTTATCACTTTTATCGTGGGTGCTTATATACCACCTGAGAACCTTGCTACCCATGGTTACCCAAGGTTACATACTTTCAACTTCCTAATTTAGGTTTTTGCCAGCTGTTCTGTTCGCAAATTTTTACCCAGTGTTCTAAACCACGCTCCAAGCTATAAAAGCCCTGATAGCAATGAAATTATTAGTAGAAATGTGTTATGTATAAAGATACGTTTAGGCACTCATGTAGAAACTATCATCTAAAAGTACTTTCAAAACATAAAAGTTTAACGATTTCAACTTTGACATCCCTTGTCGTATTGTGATGGCACAAAACATATCGTGCTCTACACTAACATGCGCCGATAAACTCTTTGACGTTGAACTTTGAACATGGTGCCAAGCATCATAAAAAGAAGCAAAGTGTCTGTAAGTCGTAATTTGTTTTTGTCATAATTTTTGTTGCACTTCCACTTTGCTGCATTTTCTGTATTGACAGTTGAATAGGTGGTAAATAGTAAGTAAATATGCGGTTGAAATATTCATAACGAGGTAAGAGTGTGGCTGGCTTTGTCATGTCAATTCTTTTGCTTAATGTGTAAAAAATCTTGCACACTTCAATGAGCTATATTTTATTTTCAACAACATAATGTTCATCATAATCTGTTTAGAAATGTTTAACAGAGATACTTGTATTTTTTTCAATATTTACTTTATACTCAAGTACCAAAGTATTTACAATTGCATTTTAACATTGTTGCATACACACTGCATCTATAGAAACATGCGTTGTACATGATTTAACAATCGTAAGCCCAAAAGCATCTTAACTATTGACCAACTATTGGAAAGCAGATAATCTTTGGTCATGCTCAGTCATTGGGATAACGAAATTATTGTTGATTCCCACATTTTTTTGATCAGTTCGTGACAGTATTTTACTGTGTTTAGACAGGAATTTAGTTCCCATAACGTGATTGAACATCGTTCAATATACGAACAATTTGAAATGTGTCGTTTTTTATTTTGGAGATAATTTTAGTATCAGGAAATGACTAATACATACCACAATAATTCAAAAATTAAACTTAAAATAACTGATCTGATTAACTTTAAGATAAATACCTATGATTGCCAACGTAAAGTAAGTACAAATCAAAGAAGTCATTATATACAAGAAGAAAAATATTAAGATGAAATAAATACCAAAGTGCATATATGAGGTCCTTGTTCTTGGTCATTACGATACGATAAATATCACAAGAAAAAAATGTTATGAATGTAAAAAGAAAAAGTTATCAAAAAAAGTGCCCTGCCTCATTAAAACCATACAGACATTGTTTGTTTAAAATAAGTAGGTATACATTCGAAATACGTTAATACTTACTTTAATTTGATACGACAATTATGCATGAAAATATAATGCATGTGACCTCTTTCGCCTCATTCACATGATGTGCCAGGATCAAAAATCTATGGCCTCATGTCTACCCCAAAGAAGTGTAAGCTGAACTTGAATATAATTATAATATAGAATATAGGTATGATGTATGTTCATATTCTTATATTTCCCATCTGTATTAAACTTCGTAAGATAGTTAAACAAAAATCTATAAGTTCTTGTTCTGTACAAAATACTGTTTACATGATCTAATCTAATCTATCTTATCTGCATTAAAAGATCTAAACTTTAGACAGGAGTTAGGATTTTCGTGTTCCCATGCTCCCATTTTCTATTCAACAACGAAGCGAGCTACATCGAAATTGGCCAGAACTCACGATAAGAATCTCTTTCTTGTCACGAACCAATTCCGACCGATACGCTCCCGGTCGAGATTTGAGTGAAAGGACGTGACCTTTGGACTCTTGAAGTGTGAAACGTCGTGTCTGAACAGCGGGAGGCGTGAGATGACCACATCTTCAAACAAACTTTGATGTATCTTCCTTATCCAGAATCTGTTGCATCCCTGCAAATCATCTACATTGCTATGGTATATTCAAGTATTTACTATATGCCAGTTTATTCTTTGTTTCGCAGCTTCAAACAGATAATGGAGGTATATATTGTAAACAAATAAAATGTATGAGTGTGTGTATCGTAGAGTCCAAAATATTTTTCTTAAAAAGTTCATATGGATACAAAAATACCTGATTATGTTTGAATTTGAGGGAAAAATACTGTAGAATATATTTTAATCGTCCTTTTACTATGTCAACAACAGGAGTTTGTGCCTTATCTGCTTCGAGGGATTTCTCTGGTTCATTGGTAAATTCAATGGTGCATTTAACCGTGAAATCTTAAGATAGCTTCTGATATCTATTGAGTCCAATACTCCAATATCACGTAGAATTTTATCTTTAAAATATGATATCTGACCTAAATGTTAGATACTCTTTTAAAATTTAAATTGCATTTCTATACTCCAATGCGATTTACCTATCTTATATTATTATGTAGGTACTAGCGGCTTGCCCCGACTTCGCTCGGGGTAATAATTGTATACAAACTTCACACTAATGTTTCTAATTTATTTGCGAGTTTGATGAGGTTGAAAATTTTTGTATAGGAAAAGTTGTTTAGTTTTCTAGTATTCTTTTTTTTCTAAAACCACCTTGGATGGTTTCAAAGTATAGACTTTATAGACGTTATAGACGAACATAAGTAGTGGCTGTAATTTGACCCTCCCCGCCCGCTTTCGCGGTATAAAAGTAGTATAATTATGTCATTCTTTAACCCCTAAACTACCACTATGCAAAAAAATCATGTCGATCTCGTGAAAAACAAAAACAAATCTATCCCACGGGAACCGTACATTTTTATGGGATAAAAAGTAGCCTGTGTGCTATTCTAGACTATAATCTATCTCTGTACCAAATTTCATCCAGATCCGTTCAATGGTTTTTGCGTGAAAGAGTAACAAACATCCATACAAACTTTCACGTTTATAATATTAGTAGGATTTAATTGCATTTTTTATTTGTAATGTTTTATCATGCATGCATTAAATTTTTTGACAAGATCATGCAACTAGAGTCATATGTAACGTGTTATGCAAACGCATGCGATGTTTTTTTATGCGTTAGAGTTTTATCTCAAAAATGATAAATGAACGCTGCAATGCAGATAAACATATATTATTTCCTTTATTTTGTACTGTTTGAAATAAAATTATGCATTACGTTTTTAAGCTTCGATATTGAAGATACGACCCTGACATACCTCTTTCGCTTCTTTTATATTCATCATACCTTACATACATTGTGTGTCGGCGATTATGTGTACCTACTTTTTTTTCATCGATCAATACATTTTTATATGTTCAATAAAAGTAGCCAACATTTTCTTTTACTTCAGTAAATTATATGTAATTTTGTTCAAAAGCAATTAATCACAAAACGCAAGAAAGTAGTTGGGGTAGGGTTTACCCCAGCTTAAAGTGTAAATCAAAATGTAATGAAATCGTATGTTTTTCTATTTGCTCATATTAATTTATTGCTGGTGAGTCTCCGTAAAGAAAAGTTTATTAACATTTATTTATGCGTATTTTCCACCTAATCTTAATACCTATATTCCTTTATCAACTTCTATTTTTTATCATACTTAAACAAATGGTTACTTGTAAAGGCATATTAATTAATATCAAAATACACATCGTTTCAAGTATTAATTAACTTATAAAATATTTATTGAAATTGGTACTTATATAGTTATAGTTGGTATAAGTAGGTCAAATAAATGATGTCCTTTTTATTTCATTATGTATATTATATACTGACAGTCTTCAATCAAAAGTATTTTATTTGCAATTACTTGACAAATTACAGGTATTATGATGATTTTCTAATTTCACAATATTTATTACAAGTGTCTTACATAATTTTATTATGACGAATATTGATTTCATATTATGGGAACGACATTATGACGTGAAATTATTTGTAGATATTACCAAGTGGTGAAGTACAAATATAATTTTGTAGGTAATTGAATTGGTTTGTCTATCGATAATGATTTATATGAAACTAGCGACCCGTCCTGTCTTCGCACGGGTAGAAAATTTGTTTAGGATCGATCATCATCTCGCCTTTTATCCCAAGAGGGGTAGGCAGATACAATATAATGCCATTTGATATGGTCCTGACCTGACATAAATCTTCCGCTTCTTTTATATTCATCATACCTTTCATACATGCTCGGCGATTGTGTGTACTTTTACTTCTTATATTATGTTCTAGGTCGTCCTCTGCCAGCATTTCCTTTCGCTTCAGCAATATAAACCTTTTTAGTCAATCTTTCAACATGTCCAAACCAGCGTAAACTACTTTTTCATTTTAGTCACAACATCATCTTTCACTCCGCATTCTTCTCTAAAGGCAGTGAGTTATATTACATAACATATCACTGTCTAAAGGTAGGTTATAGCCTATGTATGTCACTTAATGCAAAAAAAATCACGTCAAGAAGGACAAACAAACAAATTTTATAGAAAGTTAGAATGATATAATAATTTCTAATGTCGATTCCTAGTCACATGACTACATTTATAAAATCTATTTTCGTATAATGATAAAATTTTCATAATTATGATACAAACCTCCCTATCAGACCCTATCATATAAAATACTTACTTTATATAAATAGTCGATCGTTACGCCATATGTTGCGATGCTGGCGAAGCACACTTCGAGAACTTGAAAAAAAATACAATAAATAACCACTCCTCGGACCATGTCCGACAGAAGGTCACAAAAATACACTTCTAACTATCTACGAATAAGTATAGAATGTATTGTAAATCTCTTTTATAGCTACTATGGTGTATCCGTGACGGTTGAAATATGACTTGGGAGTGTTTTCTACCTGAAAAGGGACCATCATTATGGTTCTCGATGATTGTCGGCAAGCCAAAATGATTTTAGTTTTTATGACTTACATTTTGTTTCTCATATATCTTATAATAACTGCAAAATGTGAGTTTACAAAAGTTTTTGGTTTTAATTGAGGCAATTTTTTTTTATTATTTTCTAATTTTGCATAACTTTATCTAGGCCTTGTTTTGTTTAGCTGATATATGATTTGTATTGAGATAAGTTGAGATAAAATATTTCAAAAGATTAGGAAGTGTTTAAAAGAAAAATATTATTATTTTGATAGTTTTATTCATACATCATAACAATTTTGGGAAAAATGACATGTTTCCTTTGATACCTATATACAAATTAACCAACATTATTTAATACTTTAAACATTTATGACTAGGAAATCTAACATAAGAACATTTATACATAAGGTAATTTACAATATCTACAATATATTTGGTAACAATAATAATATATTCGCTTTATGAAAATAATTACATTGTAATTTCACAATTATTACTGGCAATTCTTATCGCAAAAGACTTGCGAATAATATAAATAATTAATAATTAGACAATATTATATCAGTCTTAATACACAAATTTAGTTCATTTTAAAATTTACAAAGGTCCTTTGATTATACTTAACACTAAACAAATGTTATAATAAAAATCTCAAACAGTCTATTTTATGCAGCTATATCAAGGAACAATATATCCATAGTGTTAATAGTTTCTCTATTTGTTATCACTTTTCTATAAGGCATGCAAAACCCAAAACTCGAGTTACAGTTTCGCCTACGCATGTTTTAGGAATGTACATTAAGTTTTATTTTTAGATAATGAGTTCCCAAATTTCAAAGCTATCTTATCACCTGTGTGTACTTAAGTGAGTACCGGGTAGACATTCATGTACTGATGATCGTGGTTGCAAGTAGCCTTGCTCATCAAGCATTGTGGGAGGATTCTGACAGGAATGCTTTCTTAAAGTGGTCGGTCTAGGCCGTCCACCATAAGGCTGTTCATAATTTTGGGAATCTATTGAAATGTAACTATGGTGTAAATGGTCAGCCTCGTGAACCTGACTCGTAAGAGTAGTATTAGTTAACATAGAAGTGTCATCCTCCACATTTATAACTTTTGTAGTTGTAGGGGTTGTAGGAGGTATTGCGTCATATTTGTACCAAAGTTCAGGGGCCGTTGGAGAAGCTGTATATCTAGAAGGATGGCGTCTACCGTTTGGACAAACGTTATGATTGTAATTAATATTATCCTTATTCCATTGCATGTTAGATAAATCTGGCATTACAAATCTAATTTTTTCCCAAAACTTCTTTTCTCCCCACAAAAGTACAGTACACGTTTTTAAATAGTTTTGGAAATCTAAATCTAAGTTTAATGCACTAACATCTGTTGTCAATATAAATATAACACGATGTCGTCTAATTGAAGGATGTATAGAAGTAATTACATGCTTTAGAGCAACCTTGAAAGACTGTTTGGACCATTCATTTTGTAAGAAATTAAATGATACGAATATTAGCAACCTTTTAGAAGATTCAGCTGCATTTGTAATTACATCAGCTAAATAATTTTCAGGAGATATTTGTAAATCCCTATAGTGAAAACACATAGTATACCCAATATGTTCTAATTCCGGGGCAACCACTTTAGATACAAAATCGTCATCTAATAAACTATATACAGAATATCCATCATAAAGTCTATCACGATCCAATTCACTTTCTTGTATAGAAGCACTTTTAAATAGTCTTACACCGTATCTGGAATGTGCCCAAAGGCGCACATTCTGTCTAAAAGAAAACGCTAAGGCACCGAAGAGCAATATTAATATAACACTAATTAAAACTACAGCTAAAAGTGGCACAAAGTTCAATTTCACTGTGCTCACTTCATCATATTGATAGGGCTGATTCTCTGTAGGTATTACGTTGTCGTTTACACCGGAAGCTAAACACTTATCGATCACATCGTACACTGTCACATTAGACATAAGTCCATTTTGATCGGCACAGAACGTATCCAGTGGGTCCTCATAAAACTTCTTGAACCAGTTCTGAAGTGGTATAACATTATCACAGGAACATGTAAATATATTTCCCCGCAAAGAAACAGATTCTAAGTGAGTGTTGTGAATTAGTTTCTTGTCGATGTCCAATACTTTATTTCCGGCCAGCTGTGCGGTGCGTAAGGATGATAAACTTTCAAACGTAGAGTTCGGTACACCTGTTAAAAGGTTATCATTTAAATATAACTCTCTCAAGTGTTTAGTTTGAGAAAATTCACCACCAGCTAATTCCGTTAAATAGTTATTTTCGAGATGTAACACATTCAGAGAATGTAGGCCGTTGAATGTATCGTTATCTACGGAAACAATGTTGCTGTTGTTGAGATATAATTTGTGTAACTTTTTCTTTCCAATAAATAAGTGACTTCCTAGAACTCTAAAGTTATTACCATCTAGGTATAATTCAGTCGCGTCCATGGGTATCTTTCCAGGCACTTCAGTGTGTCCCACATTTGAACAGTCTATAACGTTTGAGTTCCAGTTACTATCATGAAAACAGGAACATCCTTCTGGGCAAGTCATTTTACAGTCGCAAGCCTCAAATTCGCAGCAAAAGCAGCTAGATGGACAGTGTGTATCATAGGAACAAAGAAATTGCGATTCAGGCACATCTACGACGTTTGCTTTGCCTCCGTACTTATTGTTTACAACTTCACATGTAACTGATTCCAAATCTATGAAACGAGGGTGTTGTCTCATATGATTCCATAGGTTAATTTTTTGTAGCCATATCATGTGACAGTTACATACAAATGGATTACTGCTTATAAAGAATTTTGGCAGTAATTTATGTTTCGGTATATGAGGCAAAGTGAAGGCAGATAGCTCGACAGTTCTCAATTTATTGTCGGTCAAGACAACTTTTTCTAAGTTTCGTTTTTGTAAAAATGTCTCTGAGCGGATCGTGTGAATTTTGTTGTCATTCAAAAAAAGTACTTCAATAGAATCAGGTATCGACCTTTTATCGATTATTTCTAAAGCATTGTAGCTTACATCAAGCATTCTTATATTCTGTTGGATGTTGTGTTCATTTTCCAATTGAGAAATATTATTATTGTGAATATCTAACCATTCAAGACTCGCTGGCATGTAACTATAATCAAAATATATCAGTTTGTTATCAGATATATTGAGCCACCCCAAAGTATTAAGTTTGTTGAAGACTCCTCGAATATCAGTCAATCTGTTTCCATCTAATCGAATAGCTTTTAATGTAGGATTCGATACAAATGCATCTTGCTCTATATTTTCAATCTTATTGGAGGCTAAATTTAGAACCTGTAGAGATGGTAAACTACTGAATGTATCTTTGGGAATGTTAACGATTTGATTATCGACCAATCTTAATCCATAAAGCTCCTCTAACCCCTCAAATGATGTGTTAGATACCATTGTTATATTGTTCTTTCCAATATCCAAAGATTTTAAAAAGCGAAGTTTCTTGATTCCACCTGGAATTGTATTTAGCTTATTTCCATTTAGGCCCAAGTCTTGTAAGTATGTAATATTTTCAAAGGAGCGCTCGTGAATAGTTGTTAATTGATTGTTATCCATATAAAGTTGGTTTAGAACAAACAAGTTGGAAAATATATGCTCGTTCAAAACTTTCAATTTGTTGTCAGATATTGATAAATGATGCAAGTTTTTTAATTCGGCAAAAGCCCCATTACTTATTGTTTCAATTGCATTATTGTCCAAATTTAATACTTGTAAGTTGTTTAGGTCTTGAAATGATTTAGGGTCAAGGCGACCGAGTGAGTTGTAGGACAAATTCAAAATAATTAGACGAATGAGGCCTGCAAAGGTATCTCTGTTCACCCAATCGTTTGTTAGTCTGTTTCTAGACAAATCTAGATTTTCCATTTGATCTAGACCTTCAAGTAATCCAGGAGCCAACACTGATAAGGAATTATTGGCTAGAGAAATATGTTTGATAACTCGAGAAGATTGAAATAGTTCCGGCGGCACAGCAACTAATTTATTACTTGATAAGTTTAATATTTTCAAAGAATTGAGACCCACAAATGCTCTGTCCGCGATTTCGTTAATCAAATTATTTTGAATGTTCAATACTTCTAATGACCTAAGGCTTGACAAGCCATTGTCTGGTAATCTCAGTATATTATTATGCGACAAGTCTAGCATTTTCAAACCAGTGTTGCAAGATTTACCTGGAGCAATAGGTCCTTTTCCCCAATCAGAAAATCCAATGTCAGATATATCTTGAATCCTGTTATTTGTGAGGTTCAAAGATTCCAAACTGAAGAGAGGGCAAAAGACCTCCGACGGCAATGTATAAATGTTGTTGTCTCCTAAATCTAGAGATCTAAGTTCCATCAAACCTCTAAAACTCTCTGCGTGGAACTCCATTGTCATCGCAGGCCAGTCATTGTTATAAGATCTAAGAGTGAGGCTGGATAAATCACGCAAAGGTGACAATACTGTGGCGGGAACATATCGTATTTTGCAATACTCGATGCTCAAATCTTCAAGTTTCCGTAACTGTCCCAGGAAACTACCTGTGTTCATATGAAGAGAGCTCTCAAAGAAAAGCAAATCGGTGCAAGTCAATTGTAGCTTGTTGATATTGTACGCCTGCGCTGTAGTGAAGTTCTTGAATAGGAAGTCGGCGGAACCGATGGTTTTGATGTTGCATGTGAGAAAGTTGAATTCGCCCAACTTCGGCTCGGAGTACTGCCACTGACAGCCGGCGGGGGCGGGCGGCGCAGGACGTGCGCGCGCACCCACAAACAAGAACCACAACAAAACTTTTAACAGAAACATTTTGAACAAGTTCCCAGTCATTTTTATCACAATAATTGGCTCATTAGATCACAATAGTTCACGTATTTAATATAATAATATGTCAAAGTCACTTAAAAAGTCGATTGTTTGGTTAAACTAAGTTTTCACAAAGTAGTTCATTCAACATGTAAACACTGAATACGTGTGCGCGGTATAATTTTTGACGCAGCCATACTCTCCTGCGGTCGGGCGGTAACTGACCTGACGTAAGTTTGAACGAACCAACGAAAGCCGCATGGGTTCGGGCAGTGAGGGGCGGGCGGGTGCAAGACTGTGTGGAGGGGACCAAAGTGTGCAGCGAACAACAGATGGTATGCGTGTTTTAAAACTTCAAATTTTAATATTAATAAGACACCTTGGGATGACTAGGTAGTGTATCTAATTGGAAAACCCGATTCAGATTTCAGATGAAAGAAGCCCTTAACAAACTTTATTTTTATTTTATTTACTCATTAATTTAATTAAAACTTAAATGAATAATGAACTACTGGAGCAGTTATAGAAGAGGCAAAATGGTGTAGGTAAATTGCAATTCAGAAGAACAGAAAAAAAACTTGAATCAAAATATTTTTCAATAAAATCTTTGGTAATCCCTTTAGCATAAAACCAATAGGAGGAAATACATTCTTGCCCCACAAACTAGTTAGTAAGAAAAACACGTTCATTCAAGGAGAGGGTTCCATAAACGTGCGTCACCAAAGAAGCTAATCGCAGGCCATCAGATGATCTACCACGTGCGTGTCGAATTGCGTCTACCGTGGGAGATGTCTTAAAAATGTGTCTGCATAACTTAACTACCAATAAAATACCATGACGGGTGACTTAAGCCTAAAAGTTTAATCAAAATCCTTATAGGCATTGTGGAGATGAAGCTGAAGTGGCAAACTTTTGCCGACGAGCAGAAATAAAAAAAATCACCAAATTACTACGGCCCCAAAACTGATCAAATTTTAGTTCAATGAGCGCAGATCTATTCATATTGAAGAAATCTAGATACTTACGACATATTTTAGAATATTTTTCTATACTTCAGAAAAAGTTAATTCAGAAACATCGAATTTTCACCTAATCACTCTACAGTCACAAAAATTATCCGATTCTTGTTTAATTGACGCAGATTCATTCGAAATGAAGAAATCTTGAAGAGATTTTATTTTATTTGCTATCTGAAAAAATTGTGACTGATAAATAATCTGAGAACATCGAAAAATTCTATATATAATTTTCACCAAATCACTACGGAAATGAAATTCTTATTTATTTATTTTCTATATTAAGAGAACAACAAACAGACATACCATACCGACTAGCATTCAGCCTATTATGGTTTTGAGTTCATACAAAAATCCCATAGAAAAAAACACTTTCAGTTTTTCCCGAATTATCCAATTTACCGGGCAATTTTTCAAAGTTTTCTTTCCCTAAAAACCTTATCCAGGCTATAACGAACTTAAAAAATATCAAATGAGCCGTTCATATATGTGAAGATAGATTTTTAGAGAAACTGCTCGTCTTCCTCTCAATTTAATGAATTGGTAAAAAATAAGCAAACAGAAAGACGAAAAGTAATGTTATCTAATTGAGTACCAATTTTAGAATTTGGAATAGATTGAAGCCAGTATCCTGACTCCCGTTCTATCACAGCAAAGAGACGAGCACGTTCGTGCTTAGTAGGTACTGTTCTTTTTTTTATTTCTTTCTTCAATTCTATCTAATAAAAAATCTAATAAGTGTTCAGGGTTAGGCTATTGTAAAAGCTTAATAGTGAAGTGGTTATATACAATGTTGAATTACATTGCTTGCTTCGGAGGACATGTAATTCAGATTTCTTTTGAAGAAAAATATCAAGAAAACTTGTGTTGTGTTTGTATTGCAAAATACTGAAAGTGAAATCTGTGATAATTTTCATTCAAATCCGTTAAGCCATTATGAATTTATTTGTAACATTATAGGTAGATATTATTTTCTAAGAAAAGCATTTATTATAGTTATTTCATATGCTAGTCCCAGACAATTGATAGCCTTTGTCAATATTAGTAGTCAATATCTCACGTGGTTATCGTCTCAATATTTGCTAGGGATCTTCAAATACAATATGACAACTTATCTCATAAGAATTCCTAAACATCTCCGTTGTAGAAAGATTTAGGTACAAAAAAATATCCGGATGTTGGAGGGTTTAAATTAACATAGAGGTAGATCTAGAGCTTCGATACATCTGTACTACTTATAACTTATATAAGAAATAGCAATATACCTTTTATTTAATATTTTCTTGTATATTTGTGGGTTTTTTTAGAGTTCTATGGACAAAGTGGCATAAACAGAACAGAAACCTTTGTAATTTCGACACTATTTGTTCGTCTGTATATCAAACTCTGCCATCATTCCATCGAATCTGATGAAATTTCACGGGCATTTATTATATTATTTTATTTTATTTTATTTTATTTTTTTATACGTTTATTATATTACATATTTACATACAATACAACGTTTACACCCCATTTCACCTCCTAATACCTTCCAATTTTCATATTTAAATCTTCAGTGGTTTAGGCTGTGCATTGATTGTAGTAAAATCACGATAATAATTTCAAGGGTAGCTTCCATACTGAAGAGTTAAAATCTATTTTTAACCGACTTCCAAAAAAAGAAGGAGAAGGTTCTCAATTCGGACCGTTTTTTTTATGTATGTATGTACATCGATAACTGTTCCAGTTGTGAACCGATTTTGAAGGTTTCTTTTTTAATCGACAGATAATTCTTCCGGATTGGTCCCATTTTTATCTCATAAAAATTGTTTCATTAGTTTTTCAGAAATTTAAAAAAAACTGACTTTATAAGTACCTACATTTTTCTTGATATCTCGATAAAATATGTACCGATTTTGACGACTTATTTTTTTTAAGACATAATAATTTCTCGACATTATCTCACAGCCATATGACGAAAATCGGTTCAGTAGTTTTTCAGAAATTCAGTAATTAATTTTTGTTTACGGCTGAAAATTATGTATCAGAAAAAGCCTTAGCAACGGTTGCTATTGACACGAAGTTGTCAATTTTCGTGACGATGGTCTAGCGTTTAAATGTAATGGGGTGCAGCGCAGGATGATGTAGCGATATTTTTTTTAAATTTTCCATCAATATTTTTTTAGTTGCGTTATTATTTGTCTCTCAAGGCAGCAAAATCACTTAAAAGGGTAAAATAAACCTTTTAAAAAAAAGTGCACCGACTTCCAAAATTTGCACTGAAAAGTAAGAAATAATAAATATTTCGTCGTAGAATTTGAAGACGGTTGGTGCCAAATTAGAAACAACTTAGTTCCCAAATTCACTAATCTAGACAATTCATTAGGAACCTATGATATTTACGTAGTTTTGTATCCTAATTTGGCACCAACCGTCTTCAAATTGTACGACGAAATATTTATTATTTCTTACTTTTCAGTGCAAATTTTTGAAGTCGGTGCACTTTTTTTTAAAAGGTTTATGAAACATATTTTAAATGGAAACAGTTTTGAAAAATATATTTAATCAACTTAGAAACAAGCTTAGATAAACTTCATTCAAAGCCATATAAGTAAGTCGAAGATATAATATTTATTATTTATTATAATATTAAACTATTTAAATAATATTTAACTACTTGTCTCAATTAATTATTAATTAAATAATTAATTAATTAAGTATTCATTTCAAGTCATGGGGACTGCAGACAGAAGTGAAAACTTGAAACTATGAATAACAGTGGTTTTTAATTTATAATTGTATAATAACGCCATCTCGCCATCATTTCACGTAAGTATAAATGTATCTGTGTCCGCACCAAAGAATTGCCAGCCAGAAATGCGCCACCAAAAATGCCCGACCACGAATTCTAGGCATTCTTGGGTCGAGCATACTCGGGCCGGGCAATCCATGTTCTTGGGCCGAAAATGGCGTCTTGTGCGCGAATCCATAAGAATTTTAAAAGGTAATTTTCCGTATGAAAAATCGCTCAACACACCTATAGAACTAAGTTTTTAATTAAAAAAACATTAACTCCTACTAATTTATATGGTTAAAGCTAAGGAACCCTAAGTTTTTTCATGTCTGAAACGAGACGAACTTAACCATTTCTTTATTCACAAAAGTTGCTACCACTTGGCATAGAGTTAAAATTGACACGACACAAACGACTGTTATTATTCATTTTAAAACAATCCTTATTAAGCGTGACCAAAGCCATTAAAAAAATTCTTTTCAAGCTCGCATCCGTTGCACTTTATATTTCGACCCGTCAAAGAATAAAAGGAACTACAGAAACAAAAAGTCGGGTCCACCGAGCGAAATTAACAATGCGTAGATAGTATTGCTCGATTCTAGAGAAAAACTCTCTTTGACAGTTAGGTACGGTCTGCAATAAAAGTGTTGGAAACTAGAAAAACAAAGGCTTTGGCCGCACCATGCAATAAAATTATTAAGTCATCCTTACATTGTTGATGGGACCATACATTTGGGTTTTAAAGACACCGCAAAATGCATGCCATAAAATAGCGGTAGTGTTTTACAGGGCACAAATATTATATTACCACGAAGTGCAAAAAACACACAATAATGTTTGCAAATACAGTTTTATTATACGCAACACACCATCACAACCATTATGCTTTGCGGAGTAGCCAGAGACATGGTAACAATGTTTATATTTAACCTGTCTGTCAAGTGGCATGCCTGTCACTGCATTTAATGGGACTAAACAAACAAAACAAACACACCTTCACGGCCTTTATTGCCAGAGACACTAGTAATAGTGTCCACCTTTTGCCAGTTATCCATATTGAACAGAACAGGTGGCAAGCCAATTACTGCATTTAAATGGACCTAGCCTAGATGTGTCACTTCTTTAACAGACGTAAATATCTGTGATTATAAGAAGAAGTGCGGACGCAGGCTTTACATGCCCTCCGAAGCACGAGGAGTCGATTAAAGCACATATTCTTGAAGAAAATTGGTGCTTATAATTTTTTTTGGATCGAGTGGGAATCGAAACCGGGAGCTATAGGACTAGATTCTAACAGTGGAAGTGGAAGACAATGATTTTTTTTGAGGCTATACCTAACGAATGGCCAGCTCTGTTGAGGTATATTATAGATTTAAAAGCCTCTTTGTACGGTTTGTCGAATATTATAAAAACTGAGTATGTATTTAATTGAATATTTATCTAATTTGCTGACAGCACATTATCATTATCAAGTATGTATTATTTTAATACAATTTTTAGTTCAGAATGCCAAAATATTGCTTTTGTAATATAATATTCAGATGGTCAGCAAACTGACTGCTTTAAAATGATATAAATTAACAATGTCGTGGAATAGTTTTAATCAGATTACTGAAACGTGGCACGAATAACGCAACAGTTAAACAAAAAGCGTGAATATTATTTGTAAAATAAGACATTTCATCTGTTAGGGTTTTGTGCAAAACGCTGAACGTTAAACGAGGTTTAAGATAATCTAGACAAAATATTGCAAGTGTCTTGATAAAGGTGGTCTCAGTAAACAGGTACTCCCTGGGCACGTCTCGAGTCAAATAACCTGCACGAAAGGGTCCGAAACAGAAAACGCTTTGTGCTAAAAACGTCGACCCCTTATCTTCCTTAGATGGGTTTTAGCTGCAGAGCTTGGAAAATGTAGAGGTGAACTGAACCTCATCAGAGAATCACATCAGTATTTCGTGCTAAGATACCAGTGCTAAGTTGTCCCATCCCATGTCAGTGCGTTTTTTTGTGATTTTGAGAACTAAGTCAGCGCAATAGCAGGCCTAATAAAATGTTGGTACCATAAACTTTATTTGAATGCATGTCAGTTGAACGTAATTTGAAAGTTGAACAATCGTTTTGTTTGACAATTAATATAATATTATAATTAATTGAACCATTGCCATACATTTTATTGATTTTGGTTCTTACTTAAGTTGTTATAAAAGATTATGGTTTAACCTATAGCAAGGCCTATCATTTATCTAATATGAGATTATTAGATTTTATTAATCTAATCTTAAAATGCGCCAGGTCTTCCAGATTTTCGTGTCTGTGACGAACCCTGTTTCCAGAGGCCCAGCACGAAGTCATCATTCATACGAGTAGATATCATCGTCGCTCGCCGTGGCCGTGGCTTTGCTGCTTGTTAACAATAAAAACCTTAACCACATCTTACACGAAATTTATCTCGGAAAAATATAACTGCAGCCAGCGCCCATTCTCTTCAAATATCCTTGACTGCGTGTCTTGTTAGGAAAGTCTGATAATGTGGCCTTTTTGCGATTAGTAATGGCTTGATAAATAAGTTTGTTCGTGCTAAATACCTTGTGTGATAAGTAAAAGAGGTCCTATTTTTTATGAATTCATTAGTCATTTTTAGATAACTTTTTTTAAAGATTTTTCGTGTATATTTTATATTAGAATGGGCATTGCATTTTCAGACACAATCATTTCATATGATTTTATTCGACAACCAGTAATGAAATTATACTACCTTACCATTACCAATTAGTTAAATATATGTATTTACCTACATCGATTATAAATATTATTATGGTAGTACAGAATGCAGTTAAAATTCATAATAAACGCTTTGTTTAGTTATCTTTTGAATTTCCATACATTAAAATTAAATATCCATAATAAATAATGGCGTCATTTACCGATACAGTGGTTTATTTTACTTTAATAAACCGTCAAAACAAATTAATTATGTAATATCTTATTGATGAATAAAACTAATTATCAATAGAAGCTGACCACGGGTCCTACTACTTATACCTACAAAAACTGTTGTTTACTTAGTATGTTACCTACTAAGATCATTTAAATTTTCATCAAAATTAATTTAGCCGTTTCGTAGTCTATTCTTTATGTGATACAAAAAGCAAAATAATATTCAGTGCCTTATTTATTTGACACAACATTCTCAAACTAATTTTTTGTTATCGCAGTCACATCAAACGTCAAAAGTGGCAGGACGGATCTAATAAGAACCGTAGCACACCATGGGTCCTACTTTTTGTTTCTCCTTCAAAGCCTGGCCAATCTCACATACAATTATTTTAATCTTCTTAAAATCGTGTTGTGAGTCACGTCTACGATAATATGGATATGACTAGACTTGTTCTCGTACATTATTTTGAACAACAGACCCTACTTAACATTTTTAATCCTTTGAGGTCAAAAATATTTTAAAAAGTCTTTCTCATTTATCTATCTATCATCATCACGCCTTTCATCCCAAGAGGGGTAAGCAGAGACAATCGAATGTCATTTTTTACGATCCTGACATATCTCGTTCGCTTCTTTTATATTCATCATACCTTTCATACATGCTCGTCGATTGTGTGTACTTTTAATATTTCCATCTTATATATCTTTCTCATTTAATCCAATGATATTTTAAAAATATTATATAACGCGCAGCTACCGCACCCATTTCCATACAAACGGAGAAAACGTTTTATTACCCGTAAATATTATCTAATTTTAATGTAATTTTAGTATGTTATTGGCATAGTGAAAAACTACGTCCGTAAGTTTTTCTTTTTTCAAAAATAGTAATTTGAGGTGTCTAACTCTTGCACTACTACGAATTCATGGCTAGCTCTGTTGAGATATTTTTTCAAATAAAAGGGCCTATTATTATAGTTTGTCGGATTAAAAAAATCCATTGGTACACGGCCGATGTGGTTATCGAACCATATTTTAAATGTTAGATAAATACAAATTATAAAGAGAGAATGTGGACTTTGTTTGTTTGTAAGAAGTAACCTAAACTCGAAAACTACTACAGCATCTACACCCATTTGGAAAATTATTTAACAGTAAATAATCAACATTATTTCAGATAGTAACAAAAGTTAGAGCTCCGTAAGATATAGCAATATTTGTAACTAAAACCGGAGAAAAACAAGGGCTAACATACATTTCAGGCAGAAAGCTAGTATAAAATATGTTATAAAGTAAAGGATTGTCCATATAATTTTTCGTAACAAAACAAAGGTGGAGCCATCCAAAACACAATATAATTTTCGGACACGTCGCTTGTTAGACAAACAAGATTCTGGTTGATATCTTGGAACAATCTTCGGATGAGTCTCGACGTGTGGGAGAGAAGGGGTGCTGCTTCTGGAATGAATAAAGTTGAGTATTGGTTAATATTTTGTTAAATTATATGTTGACTTAATAGAACAATTTCACAAGGTAAAACAAATATAAAAATATATCGAGATGAACCAAAAAGTAGATTCTTACCAAAATTAATTCAGACGTTTTAGAGCCTATTCTGCACAAACATTCTGACAATCATACGGACATTGTAAAATCAGTTAAACAGGTATTGTATAAAATAATGAAATAGCATATCCTTCAGATATTGGTATCCGTTTTATAATCACAAAGAAATAAAATTCAATATCAAGTAAACAATAATATCGTTAGAAATTAAATTCATTACTTAATACAGTTAAAATACAAATTACTTTTGCAATAAATTAATACAATAATAACAAAAACATACATAAATAATTTAATGTGAACCAATAAATGATACTAAGTACATAATGGAATAAAAGTCAATATCATATACAAGAACTTAAAATAAAAAAACATAACAAGAGGCCCCGAAGAATACATGTACCACAGAATACGTTTACTGAACAAGCTCTTAGCATTGTCGACAAAGTATAAATTAATCACCGACAAATAACTATAATCACATCACTGAGAACTTATGCTAATACAAGGCGTTATAATCACCCAGATTTTTTTATAATGTCGATTGTACCTCATTTATTTATGTAAAGTCATGTACGTTTAGTACACAACAAAGTATGAACCAAGTTGAGAAGATATCGCCTATGATCAATCAAATTTTATCCAACACCAACAAAAAATATGTGCAATTTTGAACTTTATTGCTTAAGTAATAAAACGTTTGTTCAATGTGTATTGTAATACATCATTCAAACTGTTAGGTTATAGAGGTTTGTTTTGTAGAATTAAAATTGGATTTGAGATGTATACACAACTGTATGCTGTAGAAGTTCCTTATCCATTCGGTTAATTGTATGATTTGTTAAAGAATATATCATTCGTAACAGTTTCGATCAATAAACTATCAATCATATATCTTTAAGGTGCAATGCGTGAATTAGCGAATACAATAGGAAGTTTATATCTGTTAAATTGGGCAATATTATTGGAAATTCATATTTGTAGTAACGTGAGTTTTGCATCTATATGAAAGTAGGTGAGATGAGTATGCAAGCTTTCTAGAGATAGCGCTTTGCTTGACAAGTTGATTAAGTTGAAATCTCGAATTTCTTATTCATAAACCAATGGTAGATTAATAATGATTGCATGTTTTGTGTTAAGCAATATTTCTTTTGTGGAAAGTGTCTCTATAATAAATTACATTTCACCATTTAAGAAGTAACCTTTATCCTGAGGTCGAGGACGAGATCGTGTGTTGGATTAGGGGCACAATAATATTAATATAATATATTGTAATGCTTTATGCAGTTTTAGTTATGAATATAGACATAGTAAATACACTCATTAGGTACGGCTTCACACATTTCATCGGCTAAAAGATAATGATTTCGTCTTCCGCTGGGGCCGGTAACACGTTGCGATTCCGGGAGCCGTAAGGCAACCCGTGAAAATGTAAAAAAATGCATATCCCAAATTATGAGAATTATATATTATCAACCGTTTGCTTTATGGCAATGCTTTATCCTTCGACAGAAGCCACCAGATAAGGGAGATCAAAAGAAGAATTCCGCTGGGTTGGGCAGCTTTTGGAAAACTCGGTGACGTCTTGAAGTCCAGAGAGGTGTCCCAATGTCTGAAGACAAAACTATTTGATCAGTGCGTACTTCCTACCATGACATACGCGTCAGAAACATGGTCACTGACAAAGGAAGTTGTTCGGAAGATAAAGGTGGCACAAAGGTCTATGGAGCGTAGAATGCTCGGGATCTCTCTCAGTGATCGAATACCCAATGTCCAAATAAGACAGAAGACAAGAGTGACGGACATTGGAACTAAAGTTGCGACACTGAAGTGGAGATGGGCGGGACACGTAGCCCGAAGACACGATGGTCGATGGACGTCAAGGGTTACTGAGTGGAGACCTAGAATGGGCCATAGAAGTGTCGGCAGACCACCAGCGCGATGGAGTGACGACATCGTGAAGAGAGAGGGTAGAGCATGGAGGAGAACTGCGGAGGATAGGGAGAAGTGGCGCAATGCTGAGAAGGCCTACGTCCAGCAGTGGACGGACACAGGCTGAAGAAGAAGAAGAAAGAAGAAGAACCCCTAATAACTGCTTTTCTCATAGAAAGCTTAAAATATTTCAAAAGTAGTGATCAAAACTTATCCAAGCCACAAAATAGTTCTGTATCTAAAGTTTATTTAATTTTCTATGAGACCTTTAGATACCAATGGAATTAACTATGAGATCTCACTCTAACTTTGCTATTCAGAACACAACTGAAACAGGTTAATTTTTATAGCTTTATCTCGGAGGCATGATAAGCACAATTTTAAAATAACTACTAATTTAATTGATTCATTGTTGTTGTAGAAATTATATTATTTTGGCACAGTGTCTGATGGACGTACCGTGACCCCATATAATTGATGATCAGACTTTAGTACTTTGATGTAGGCATCAATAGATTAATGATTGTTAGATAGTAGGGTCGGATAAGAGATAATGTATCTGGTCACTCCGCCATTAATCCAATGCGGTTAGTTGATAAACTTCTATTTGTGTTATGTATAGTCTATTCATTCATGAAATCATGCATATGCATGTTTACGGGATGAAATTTGAATTTCCTTATACAAATTGATAGGTGTCGGTATCCATCTGGGTTAGTTGTAATGTAACATTACTTACTGATACAGATCGCCCAGTGATAACACTTTTCACTGCAACGCGTCATAGTTCAAATGCCTAGGTTAGCTTATGATAGTCAAGCATGGGTATTCATTCGAGTCAGGATAGCCCTGGTGTTATCGGTTTTTGAGTACAAATCAAAATAATAATTAATTCGGTATGTAAGGCAAGAACTAATATTCTTTAATAAGTATTATGTTCTTTATATTTTTTAACCGACTTCCAAAAAAAGAAGGAGAAGGTTCTCAATTCGGACCGTATTTTTTTTTATTTTTTTTTTTTTATTTTATGTATGTATGTACATCGATAACTCCGCCAATTGTGAACCGATTTTGATGGTTTCTTTTTTAATCGACAGATAACTCTTCCGGATTGGTCCCATTTTTATCTCATAAAAATTGGTTCATTAGTTTTTCAGAAATTTTGAAAAAACTGACTTTATAAGTACATTTTTCTTGATATCTCGATAAAATATGTACCGATTTTGACGACTTATTTTTTTTAAGACATCATAATTTCTCGACATTATCTCACAGACATATGACGACAATCGGTTCAGTAGTTTTTCAGAAATTCAGTAATTAATTTCTGTTTACGGCTGAAAATTATGTATCAGAAAAAGCCTTAGCAACGGTTGCTATTGACACGAAGTTGTCAATTTTCGTGACGATGGTCTAGCGTTTAAATATAATGGGGTGCATAGGATGCACAAGCACATTACATGGTTCAAATCACATCCACAGGGGTATTTTTTTTTTATTTTCCATCAATATTTTTTTAGTTGCGTTATTATTTGTCTCTCAAGGCAGCAAAATCACTTAAAAGGGTAAAATAAACCTTTTAAAAAAAAGTGCACCGACTTCAAAAATTTGCACTGAAAAGTAAGAAATAATAAATATTTCGTCGTAGAATTTGAAGACGGTTGGTGCCAAATTAGAAACAACTTAGTTCCCAAATTCACTAATCTAGACAATACATTAGGAACCTACGATCATCAGTACATACAAACATAGATAATATTGAACAGATCTTTATCTTCTTAGATATTTACTTAGTTTTGTATCCTAATTTGGCACCAACCGTCTTCAATTTCTACGACGAAATATTTATTATTTCTTACTTTTCAGTGCAAATTTTTGAAGTCGGTGCACTTTTTTTTAAAAGGTTTATATTTAAACAAATAAGGTAGTTTCCTTATTTGAATTATTTTGTTTTCTATGCAGTAGTATTTTTAAAAAGCATTTTGAAAGTAATACCTAATACTCTAATATAATAACCGTTAAATTAAATGCTTTATATGACTATCGTAATTGTAATAACAAATGCACAATTACACAATACAACCATGTCAACAAGGCCCATGTCCCTTTTCAGTGGAGTATAGTCACATGTCTCTGTTCAAGCAGATACCAGTATTTATGAGAGACCCGCCCGTCCGCTGCATGCATATAGGCAGATGCCACACATGTTCTGCCTTAATTCGAATAGACGATGTCTAGGGTTGTCACTTCATATATTTTAGTTATGTATTAATTTTGGTTATGATAGTTAGACAGAGAAAATAAATAACGAGAAGGTGTTGACGATCATGTGAGAAAAGAGATTCTTGCGATCCGCATTGGAAATATGAAACGATATAAAGAACCATACTATAATTAAATGTCTTTGTAAAGAACATATTATATTAATTGAAAGAAAAATTGAAGGGAAGGAGGTAAGGGAAGACCAAGACGCAGTTATATAGAACAAGTGAATGAAGCAGTTAATGTCGTAGCTGGATGTAAAATTAAGAGCGAATAATAGAGTATAACTTAATAAAATAGGTAGAAGAAATAAATTTTAATCTGGTGCAAAATCTGCCTCTCAGTTTTATTATTATTTTCTCTTTAGAACCAATAATGAAATGATGGGCTTTTTTGCGTAATAATTTAAGATAATTGTTAAGGTTTTGAATGTATTTTTGATCTATCTATCATCATGCCGTTTATCCCAAGAGGAGTATGTAGAGACAATCGAATGACATTTGTTACGATATACCTCCGCTTCTTTTAGGTATATTCATCATACCTTTCATACATGCTCGGCGATTGTGTGTACTTTTAATATTTCCATCGTCTCTCTTTTGATCAGATTAATTAAAAATTTCACAACTGAAGTGAAATAAATTACATAGTATCGTAAGTTGATAACAGATGTCTGTTATATTATACTCTTTGCTTGGTATAATATATTAATAATTGGTTATGAGAGTGACAGTAAATTAAAAAAATCCTACATAATTATTTAGTGAAAAATTTTCATAGTATAAATTACAATTTTATTTTATTTTAGAAACATTAGTTAAATACAATTTAAATTTTCAACTCTGCTGTCAACCCTGTAACTAAAATTCATATTAATGCTTGCTAACAAGTACCGATTGGGCTGTTGCCGATATTGATATAAATTGATTACGACTTGTCGCGGCATTCATTAATATGCCTGGACGCAAATGCCTTATCTAGAGCACTCATTAGGCATGTAATGATACTAACTATGTCATATTAGTTAATAGAAATTGTTTCCGTCAATTGATTTATACGACCCACGCTCAAAGCCTTTCCTATTACGACCTCAATAAATCAATGATTTGGAATCATGTTCGATTAGAAAATTGTTTTGTCTACAAATAAGTTGTTTAGACTTTTATGTTTTCGATGTTAGAGATATTTGTTACTATTAGCACAAAATATACAACACTTGGTATTTTTCATACTCTGTACGTACATACTTAGGACCTTATTGTTTTTGAAATTTGTTGATAATATACTTAGATATATGTAAGGTAAGATACAAACTAAACAATTGTTTAACATTGTTTATTGGTTTTTTGTTTCTGCGAGCAATCATTTTCCGAGGTAAAATTGGAAAGAATTGGTTAGGACATAACGTAGAGTTGGTTACTTGTAGAAGATTGCTTCTCATTCCCTAAAACTCGGTAAAATACGTACTTCACAAATTTTATAAGGACATTATTTAAAAAAATATTCGCTTCAAAAATATTTTTACTAATAGAGAATATTTTCTAAAAGGCGGTAGGGGGCGGTCAAGGTCAGTAATGTTAGACGCCGCGAAGCTCATCAATTTTATGTAAATAATCTTCTGGCATCCTTTTGCTTCAACCGAACACAATAAAATAAGGGAACATGATGGATTGTCATATTTACGTGGGTATTTTCTACAGTAATCACTTCCAGTCCAATATTCCCTTTTCGTTAAAACAAGAACGCAATACAACTTTTTAAAATTTACTTCTTTATGTTCTATGTTCTATTCTACAGTGTTTTTTTTCAATTCGAAGTATGTTTAAACATAGCAAGGAACATAATATACTCAGACTTGTCGATAATGTGTTTGCATCTACCAGATTGCATTGTCTTAAATTGAACATTGATTGATCAGACAATGACCTCGATTTGTATCAATCAAAGAGAACTCTCAAGTTAAACGTTGATTGGTTGCAACACAGTTTGAACTTAATAGGCTAAATTAATTTTGAACACGTGTCAATGATCACAAAATTGAATATTGTCCTATTTTATATTGAACGTAAGATTTATCACTACACCGGCACAAGCAATATTAACATTTTATTTACATTGAAGAGTGCTCCAGTATATGAAATGGAATATCAAACAAGATATAAGATGAAAAACCAATGTAAAGAATTTGCTTTGCCTTTGCGTCTGATATGTATTGACAGTTCCACTTCCAGCGAAAGATTATTGCCTGTATCGTCTTCTAGAGAAAAGTCAGAGTATATTTGTTGGAACATCGCGAAAGAGACAGTCGAACTGAAAATGCTAGACATGTGAAGTGAATTGCTGAAATACTACAAACCGAAAACGCGATACGAGTACATTTCATAGACACCTCTACTCTAACTCATGTGTTGAAAGTACGATCATAATAATTTATATTATTATAAACTCTGGAACGAATTTGTACACTTTCGCAAACGACCATCAATCCACTCCCGTTCTATGGCATTCATCTCATAACTCCTTTGGAGATCATACAATTTTATTTCCATGAAAGCAATAATCATAAAGTTTTTATTGCGAATCATCTGAGGCGCAAACACTTACATAGAGAAAAAAGTTCTCTTCGTTATGAAGTCTCGAGAGGTTATAGTGTAAGACGGCCGTGTCGGAGCTGATCGCTTCTCCGCCGCATCTTGATTTATTGTTCGGAGATATAAATTGTAAGGTCATGTTCGGCATTCGTCATACAGACAGCCAGTAAAACTTGCTATTCGTCATAAACGCACTACACGTATTAACAATCGACAGGCACAAATTTCGGACAAGAGAGAAATATGTATAAATTTTTTAGACTACGTTTTCTCCGCCTTGTTGGGCTTACATTTATTTATTATCTATTGATTTTTAAATTAGATATGCGTCTTCATTTTGAATTTAAACAAATATTGTATAGCTTATCAGTTGATTAAGCTTGTGTGTGTTGCATTAAGGCATGAATAACCGCAGCAGGGCGTGTCGTCTTCAATGGGAGCTACCTTAGCGTGTGCGAGGTGCAGCTTCCTTTCGTGGGCGATCTAATTACTGACAACCGGAGAACAATAAAATGTAATCTGAATATTTATGAGGTGGCGACCGACACGTCTGTGAATTTGATATACTTTCTGTGCTGCCTGTTTATCTTGAACGAAAATTGACTGTGTGCAATGAATAATTTATTGTGAGCAACCGGCGCTGACGTTGGCCATATTTTAATATAAATCCATCTACCATATTGTATGCAAAATGCCATTGAATGCAGTGCAAGGCAGGATCATTATTCCAATATACGGCTGCGATATTCATCACGCGGTTTGCGGTTGCCGCATTTTAAACAAATCATCTTTAAAACTTTGTTCTTGTAAAACCCATAATACGCGTAGTCTGAGCCTTTTGAATTTTCCAAAGACAATTTTAATAATGTACTGGTTTATTGTCGATTCACTTTGCGTATAATTACCTTTCAAGTGATCTTACTTGCAAACTCTCTGAATATAATTTTATCATGTTTCCATTATGTATAAACCTTCTGGTAATTCAAAATATATGTAAATACAACAAAATTTTAGACATATTCAAATATTTCGCACAATAAATAAAATATAAATTTATCTGGTTGCTCTACTAGTTTGATGAAGGTTTAAGATATCTTCACTGATAAATAGGTCGCTGAGATTCTTGAATGCTGATCTCATTGTTAAATTAGTTAAAAATAAATCGTCTATTATAATTTTATACTTAAGGTACATGTAAGTTTGTAGGTATCTGTAGTAGAATAAGAAAATTAAAAGTCAGTTAAAACAGTCATTCCAGACAGGCATGCTGTAAAGAGTAACAGTTAGGAACATCAATGGTTAGAAAGTGCGAATTTTAAGCCTCGCGTGCCTTGCTTGTAGGACTTTGTTGAATATTTGTTATAACAGCTTCCTTATCCATGATGCATTACAATTTTTATAAAACATAGCCTAATTGGTAGATCGTCGACTTGAAACCGAGATATCCAGGGTTCAATTCCCACACGTGGCAAACATTCTAGGCACCAAACTTTAGGAATGTGCTTTAATCGACTCCTCGTGCTTATCCTTATCATGTATTTGTCTCCGTTACTAGACATTGGAAAAATTATCAGATTTATTAATTTTCTTTATAGAGAAGACGACATGACGTGACCTTGCCACTTTAAAAATAGTTAGAATACAAGACACATTTTAATTTTATTTAACTTTAGTTATTGTAGTTGAAATTAAACGCTTAATTATACCAATTAGATTAAGTACTATACTACCCCTTTGACAACGGAATACATAATGATAAAAGGCCTGCTGAAATAGGGCTATTAAAATAAGCTAGAAGAACAAACAAATAAACCAATAATTATTGTGTATAAGTACAGGACAGGAATGGGGTAAATTTTTACAATTGAAAATATAATATAGATAAGTTTATATTTTGAAAGCCTGAAAGTAACTTTTCAGAGTTAGGTAACAAAAGTGAATCCCCCACCGACGCCGGCTGGGTAAACAGCAGTGATGGAATAAAAAATGTCTGTGTTTGTGTTGCAATCAATCAAACAAAGCTCGCTATACGAGTTCCCAGTTTCCAAAGCCAACTTTTGAAAATGCTCGTGCTATTATTTAGTATTGATTTTGAACCTTTATTTTTATTGGTTTTTAAAATGTTTGGGTGTATACTGTGATTTACTTTCACTCAGTTTATATTGTTTTCGTAATTGAATGTATGAGTAACTGGTACTATTATTAATTCTGTAGTAACTGTAAAAACATTCAGAAAAAACATTTTACCTTTAAAATATAAAATCGACTGTTATGTGGATATTAATGTATGAAAATAAAAAAAGATATTTCATGACATGTCATGCGGTATTATGTAATCTGTGTCTTTTGCTTTGGATTGTTTAACAAGTTAAACAGTGAAATTATGCTGGTTATATTTGATAGCCCGCGTCTCCTACCGTCCGTTCATTTCGGAATGGCTGCAGTGCATTTTGTTTCTTTAATGAAGTGCTTTGTTCATTTAAAATTTTAATTGGAATATGTTTTCTATTCATAAGCCAATTTGACGGCTCCTGGAACCTCATTTAGACGATGGCGTCTTTGGTGCTCAAGTCTCACTTGTATTTATACTTGTTCTTATAACTAATCAACTTACTCTTGGGTTATGAACTTAAAAAAATTGTAATATTATTAATTCAAGTGCAACTAACATAAACAATGATCATGTTGGTAGATTACATCGACAATTATTTATTAAACAAGTATGCATACAATAGCGTCTCATTTATGATCAGAGCTAAGACGTTCAATCAACTTATTCCAAAAAGCCCACACTCAATCAAGACACATCCAACGAGGTGTTAAACTACGGCTATCAATCATATCTAAACGAATGGGACGTTACGTGCGTCGTTGTCTATACTTACTGGAATCTAGCCAAAACTTTATATGAAGTTTGGAAATTCTGAGTTCGATTCCTGAATGGGCCTGCAATTTAAACTCGTATTCTCTGAACGTTTTGTGTTTGTTAATCAGTTTGCTACTTTATGTTTCGATTGTGATTCGTAAATGACGAATATCCAATATCTACAAGGGAATAATATTCGTGTCAAGTTTTATTATTCCAGATTTTATAGATTAAATCCTCTAATACTTAAAGTTAGAATCTCTGTACCAAATTTCATCATACCTTCTTATACCAATAAAATATAACAAAAATCATAAAAAGTTTCACAAATAATATAATACTTACTTACGTGATTCCTTAAACTTATATCAGTGGTAGATTTGAAGTCGGGTTTAAATTAAAAATAATCTAAATCTGAAATTAGTAATCATTCTTCTTTTTAGTCTTAGTGCTCTTGACAGAGCAGTCGTGGTCAATGATGGCGGTCCACAGCGCGACGCCCCTTGCATTGACTCGCCATGGTTCTATCTTTAGAAGAATAGTCCAGTGGTTTCACCTTGCCTCCTGCACCAGACATTTTAAGACTATTTAGGTCTTCAGGCTCGCTGTAGCCTCTTCCAGCTAGGCTAGGTGTATGGTTATACCGCCTTGTAACCATTACAATGTTATAATTAGGAGCTGATTCAGCTAAAGGATTTATGATCGTCAATGAATGGCATGTGGATATCATAAGTGCTTACTCGACCAGGATAACAATTATGTATATTCAATTATTGATAGCTCTACAGATATATATAACATATAGAGAAACCGCTACTTCTTATAAGTTGTAAAATAAGCCATAATGGAATCTGGAACAATTGTCATAACACAAGCTTCTGTCCGCGGTTTCACCTGCGTGTAGATCCAAAAAGAAATAATCCCTTGGCTGTAATTGGCCCTCTCCCGCCCGCTTTCGCGGTAGAAAAAGTGGTATATGTCATTTTCTGATCCCTAAACTACCACTATGCAAAAAATCATGTCGATCCAGTGAAAAACAAAAACAAATCTATCCCACGGGAACCATACATTTTTCCGGAATAAAAGTAGCCTATGTGCTATTCCAGACTATAATCTATGTCTGTGCCAAATTTCATCCAGATCCGTTTAGCCGTTCTGGCGTGATTGAATTACAAACATACATACATCCAAACAATTTTTTGCATTTATAATATTAGTGGGACGTATAGCCAGTGCTATACAACGACGTAATATTGAGTCAGACGCGCCTCGCCTATCACAATTCTAGTCTTATCTCTTCTGAAGGTGTGAAAGTAATACATAAACTCATGTGATACGCTTCGTTATCCATAGTTGTTGGAATATAGCCAAATTTGTAATAAAGAGCGTCTCGTTAAGTTGGGGACGGACGGCCAAGCCATCTGAGTCATAAACATGTAATCGAGTCTTGGAGGAACTTGCTACGTAATTAGGGGAGCCTACCAAAGTATCGACGACTTGGCAACCGTAGTGGCAGGAAAGAAAGAAGTTTTCACATAAAATCCTTTACTAGATGCTCGGTTCCTTAATGAGGGAATAGAAAGTGTTGTGGAAGACATCGTAATTTTGAGAGTGAATTGACGTGTAACTTTTTTTAGTTAGAATTTTATTATGATAACCTTGGTATATCGTACACCTGAACGTGAAAAAGCATCTGATTATCTATAATTTAATCATTGCCACTAGGTAGTTTTGTCATTTAACAAAAAACAATTAATTAAAAACCGAACAAGTCGGGCTCGCATAATTTGGGTTAAGAACCAATATTACATTGAGCAGAGATTAGTGATAGAATCTTTTTAAACTCGGTACTTGAAAGATATTATCCAAGCTCAGTAATCGTAATAGCAACACATTACTAAGCTCGTTGAAGTTAATTAAGTACTTATAATCTTGCGTGGAAATTAGTTGATTTCTTTCAGAGACTCAAAAAAACTTACAAACATTCACTAAGTAATTTGAACCTATAAATATTCTAACGATTCTGAGATTTGATGGATTAAAATGAACATTGTCCACAATATTCAGAATTCACGGATTTTTTTATAAAACATTTTTCCAAGTCTAGTTAAAACACGTCGTGGTTTCATTTGTTTTACTTTAATTTGCTCCGAAGTGAGTACGATGTTGCCACAGATATAGGAATAATTAGAAATACCTACTCATTCATTAAATTAATAATGTTATTATCTAATATATTAAAAGGCTTATTTGCTCGTTAGATGTAACTTTGGAATTACCATCGACTAAATTCTATTCTAATTTCTAGATTATATTATCAGTTTAAATTTAGATAAAAATGTAGACATTTAGGAGGTGCTGCTCTAGTTTGCAACTCCAATGAGTTCTAACAAAAAACTCTTGTAGCACAATAAGTAAACTACATAATATCCTAATATGAAACAGAAGCATTGATTTTCTTGTCTATTTTTTCGAAAGTCTACTCCATTTCTCTTACAGAGTCCGTCTGAGTCTGTGCTAATATTTGCTCTCGTGCATTATTACTGACGCACATAGCCCTTGCACAATGCCTAGGGATTACTCGCCGCATTCATGATGGAACAACACCTTTGTTTCTTACTTTTTAGTCTTTTTATCTGCACAAAACCGGAATAAAAGTCTACAACTGAGAATATTCTGTATATTTTATGAATGTTAAAAAATAAATGAAGTTCAACAAATTATTTTCCAAACACCTAGAACTCTGAAATTTTAGAACGAATTTCTTGCGTTCTTTCGTCATGAATTAGCATAATATTATCGGAACGTTAGTTGATGAGAAGCTTTTCATTATTGTCCCTCCTTCTCTTCCCATGAGGTTATCCACTTCTCGCTGCTGGCAGTCTGTGTCATCTTGAATAATTTTTATCAATGTGAAATCGAAGTGCGAGTTGTTTCGGTGTAACAAATATTGTATTTGCAATCTATCCATGCACACTAATATTGTAAATGCTAAAGTAACTCGTCTGTCTGTTTCACTTTCACGTCTAAACCGATTGTGATGCAATTTGATACGATTTTATTTAAATTTAATTTAATTTAAGGGGATGAAAGTTAGCATGGTCCTGGGGCGGAAAACTACTAGATAATAATGGTAAACAAGCCATTTTCTGCGACAACACTCTCGTGAAATTTGGCTGTAATACACTGGCTTAACCTTTGCCCCGTCTCGTCTTTTAGAAAGATATTAGTGTCCTGTACATTTTATTCAAAATTTAGCTTTTTCGGCGTTATAAAATAACCTAAGTATTAAATGTTAAATTAAATAACCGTCGTACTAAAGAATCTGGATCTGTAATTAATTGTTTACTCAAAACTGAGTTTTCAAAATCACTTTTAATAAACACAACTTTATATCATAAATGTTCAGCTAATTATCAATTGATGCACTATAAAGTAGTTTACCTTCAGAAAATTCTATCTGTTTTTTTAAAATTCCACACCCAGGTAGAAGTAAACTCCACGTAGACTATAAGGCTTTGGGAGTAAAGAAAGAAGTTGGATCATAAAGAATTCATAAGGTACTCCTGTCGGTTATGAGATGGATGTTGACTTAGCTGACGTCACGGGTCGGGCTTCTGTTTCGCATCTCTGCATACATTTTAATTTATAAGTTGAGCTTGCAGAAATGTGTTGGCCGATTGGCATGATAAAATAAAATAAAGTTTTTAAAGAATTGATTAATTTGGTACATTCACAAACACACACACGTCTTCATTGCGGTGTAGCTTTTTGCCAGTTGTTCATATTAAATATAACAGATGGCAAAGTCTGTTGCTGCAATTAATGGACCTAGCTCATCCTAGATGTGTTTTTCTTTAATATACCTACCTATATTATTTATTTATTTTAGAAAAAGTGCGGAAAAATTGGTGCTTAGCCTTTTTCATACACTCAGATTTTATATTTACGGTCTGAGTTAATTAATAAAAGGAAAGTAGACTTTTAGATCAAAAAAATGTTAAAATAATTGCATGAAATTTTCAAAGGTGGCGGCGACTACATCCGTTCCCATTGTAGTGTTTGCTTTGTTGCTAGCTGTACCTCAGAGCGGCAAACAGTGCCTTGTTAGGAATTTGATAATGACATAGTTACGGCAATTTGAGCGTTTAGCAATGTTAGCGTGTACATAGCTAGAATTTAATTGGGAAGTAAAAAATTCAACACAGTTAATGTTACACTTTAAATAGATCAAGGGTAAAACATAAAATCTAATACTATTATATTTTTTTGATTAGTTAGTGGTTAATACGACAATTATTATCTATGCTTAAAGTTATAAATATAACAAGTGAAACAAGTATATTTATATGACTTAAATTGAAGAAATCGTTCATGGAAAGTTATTTTAAAGTTAAATTTATTCTAATTTAGTATTCCAGTAATGAAGTCTAAACTTAGGTCTGCATTATTACTTAATCGTTAGCATCACAGTTCCATTTTGCACCGAAGGAGATTTCATTATATTTCTTTGTTAAACGGACAATTAGTATGCACACAATTTGCTGCCGCGCCGAACAAGCATGCGTGCATATAGGATGGAATGTAGGTCGAATGCTGATTGCACAGACACTCTTCTCATATCGAATTCTCTTTTTCCCCCGAACGATCTCGACTGCGAGCAAAAATTTCATATCGCCACGCGATTTGCAAGTAAAATCAGACAACTTTTGACACTTCAATTACGTAGTGATGCCCGACTCTAATTTTTTGGCGCATGAAAAAGCTGAAAACATGTGGTGTCAAGCGCACACGGGCCATCAGGAAGAGCTGCTAAAGTTTTTACAGAACAAAATAAAAGTTTTTGAGGGAGTTTCTTAAGAGAAGGTAATAAGAGGGAAAATTGAAAAGTTTTCTCGCTTTTAATATTAAATTATGTGAAGATCAGTCGAAGCAGGTGCACTATACAATCGAGTGGACTTCAGCTGAGAGTTGCGGGCTCAGCGCTCTCGGCAAGTTTATATATTGTTTTACGTGTTTTAGTTTACGCTTGTTAGTTTCCCATTAAGGATCATCGCCTTGGGCACTAGCTTTATTATTTTATTCCCTACGATATGTAGGTACGTTGGCATCAAACAGGAAACTATCCGTGATATGATGTTTACTTTTTCGACCGCGATACGGCTTTATCTTGTGAGAACAGATGAGATCATCGGCATTAAGTTGTTTCGTAAGAGTGGCATAATGACTTTATCTTAAAGTTCTAAGGTTTAATGGAGAGTGTGTGACTACTTGTAAATATGAGTGCAAAATTAGATTCAGTATTCATAGTACATGATTTTGTTAGGTTACGGATCGTTGCATAGAGAGTCACATAGCATAGTACTACTACTATTTATCTCGGGCTGGTTATCTAGTATCTATGTAATAAATATGAAGTATGCTTAATTTAATTTTGGATTTACAATATTGTATGTATACATTGCTTCTTTTGTATATGGATTCATGTACTTAATTTATATTTATATCATACGACCAAAAAACGACTACAAATTTGTACAAGAGAGACTTAGCAACTGACGTGGCATTAGCTTACCTAATTTATACAAATTCGAAATAGTCAGTCTGCCAGTTTTCTTTCAAAGTATAAACTGGAACATAAATTGGTTTGATGTCTTTTGCTTTTTAACAAGAGACATAAAGAACTAATCTTGTTCGACCACACTAAAAGAGCGGACAGATACAAATCTTCATTAACAGTTTGACAAAAAGTCGCCAGCTGGCTTCTTGCATAAATCTACCGAAACCAGGTTTCTACAAAGACTTGAAAACTGCCGAGAATAAATTAGATGGGAGTTGTGATTTATTTATAAATTTTCATCTTTTACTTTTTATAATAAATTTCTGAATTTTAAAATTTGTGACTTATGGTTTTGATTCTCTACTGATATTGTGTTTATTAAAAAAATATATCACGGTTTATCTATGTTTGTGAATAGGTACCCTACTACCTACTGGAACTATGAATTCCTAATTTTGAACTTTGCAAGCAAGTTAAAAAATATAGTTCACTAAGTAATAAATATTTCGTTATTATCCCAATTATTCCCAATACTTATCACATTAAATTTTCTGAAATTAGAGGTAATTGTTTTTATTGTACACGGAGCCCATATTAACTTTGATCCTCTATTATGGTCTTGAGTTCATAGAAAAATTTTTCGGTCAACTTATCCAACTTTTTCCCTAAACATTAGAAAAAATAGCCAAATCGGTCCAGTCGTTCTCAAGTGATTCGCTTACTATTATATATTATAGATAATTGGACTAAAATGTTTGGGTGTTACTACTATTATGAAAATTGGTCGTTCTACGACTCAGCGTTGAGATAAAAATGAAAATATGAAAGCTACATCCATCGTCCGAGCTTAAGAGTTTACTTTTATGAACACGTCTATAAAGTTTAAAATAACCGTAGACCAAAGAAATCCCATCCGACATAGAAATAAAATTAAGATTTCGACTCGACCCCGATGTAGAAGGTATAAAGTCCAATTTCGAGTAAATAAAATTCCATTTAGTTCGATGGACTAAGTTTTAATGAACTTTAATTTATGGAGCTCTGCACACAAATTTGTCGCTTTAATGGGCTTTTCGTCCGAAATTTGGTAGTTCGGGTATGTGAGGAATCACGGAGCTGTCTTACTTGTGGTTCAATGTTTAATGTCGCTAATCCCGTCGACATTTATTGTCAAAGAAGTTTATATACATTTAACATAATATGCTCGCAGTATTAACTCCTGGGATAATTGAATTAATATTGAGAATATAATAAAATAAATCACATTATCACCGGTCACTGTTTGATAAAGGATGAAGAAATGGAGATAGCAATGAATTCCGTAATAACTCAGACAAAGTCATAGACAATGCGTCATAATGATGTCTACTAACTGAAAGACAATGTTGTTCATATAAATTTATATACGTCAACAATCGTTAAATAAAAACGTTAAGACTGTAGAAAAATGTAGAAACGATATAAAATACGAAGATAGGTAACCATTATTTAAAAAGTGTTGTCTAAAGATCCATTAGTTATTACGAAACATACTACTGTAAACAAGTTACTTTGTTATATTCATTGTAAAACAAAAATAACTCAAGAGTTGTTCTCATTTCTAAAATATACAATGTTAAACAAAAATCTGACATACAAGGACAACTTGAAACAGACACATTGAAGATGAAATAAGCACTGGTGTCATAACATATCTGGTTACAAAATCTTCATATAAATATAAAAAAAACTTATTATAAAAAATCTTCACTGGAAAAAGTCCAACTTCCACTAAAGTTTAAAAGTAGTAAGGATTTTCATACATCGATTCCAACAGTTAGAGCACAAGGCATTTCAAATTGAACTACTTTTTAAATTTTTTAAAGATTCTATGGACTCTTTTCAATTTCAAATCTCTGAACTTCCTACCATTTTAAAGAAATTTAGTGTGACCTGAACTTTAATCATTCATACACTAGAGTTATTACATAGTCTACAGAGAATCCTTTGCTGCTTTTCTTGAAGCAAATAAAACATTCCCAAGCAAAACTATCTTGTCTTTTCAAGGAAATGGTTGTTGAATTATAAAAAGCGTTGTAAAACAAGGAAATGCATGGTATAGTTTTATGAATACTTCTCTTCGGCTACAATCGGGGCGAGAAATAAAAAGGACATGCATCGTTTAAAGTCCCCGGGCCAAGGCATGATTAATATTGCAACTCTGTTGTTCCAGGCCAAATGGGTTTAACTTGTACAAGAAATAAAACAGTTGTGAAGTAGATTCGGGTTTATGACTAAAGCTTTTAAAAAGATTCTAAAGAATTGTATACAGATTTGTGTGTCGCATTTAATTTGCCAACATATTTTGTGACCCACATACATTAATATAGTTACACCTTCTTTCAAGCTGTTCACGGTGTCTTCAGTTTTATTTTGATAATTTAGTCATAATATTTTTTTTTAATCTTTAACACCATTAATATCATTAGTCACACTGGCGAAGCACTGGACAATTAATATGTTGTTTAGCTCTATTCGACGCCATGATGATTAGATGATTAAAAAATTAACATCTTTATGACTGAGTATCAAAGAAATTAGGATCACTAACTTAGGCCACTTATCGTTTGATTGCACGTGTTGCATATTTCGGAAGAACTAATTTAGTAAATAGACTTGGTATGAAATTGCAAATGAGATTACTATATTCCTATTAACAGTGGGTTAGCAGAAGTCGTGCAGAAGTATACCAACAGATAACCAATTTGTGTTGAAATCGCTTATAGATCTTAAAGTAGATATTCCTAACTAAAGTAATTTTAAACTTTGTATAATTTTGTAGCTTAGAAACAAATTTATCAATAAAATCTAATGTAAATAATTTTTTTTCTATATATTCAAAGAAGCCGGTCGTGCTATCTAGAAAGATTGAAGAGTGTTTCACAAATTCATTTTTAGCCACTTTATTTTGAACCATAAAAATAGATGTATTTTTCAATATTTGAAAATAAGCTGCCTAAAAACTTATGGGTCTCAGCAGATAGAAATAAAAAATAAATAAAAATTAAGGTTTATTTTGATTTTTTAAAATTTATTATTGTTAGTACATAGTCGTGCTATTCGCGTTTCCAAAAAGAGCATTCCGATCTAATATAGAACACTTAGCAATTTCAATAAAACATAACATCGTCGGATGTGTAATAATAAAATTTACTGCTCCACAGGAGTCGTAATTCAATCGAAATAGCAACAGAACTATTGACATGTTAATTCATCATTTCGGATTATTTTATATTTATCCCTGAAGGCTTTATTTTGTTTATAGTATTTCTAGACATTATAAAGATTCTAATTGGCCAATGGCCAAAATCTATATTAATATTAATTAAGTGTTTGTTTGTATGTATGTTTAGGTATTTTCTTTCACGTCAGAACAGAGCAACGGATCGAGGTGATTTTTGTACAGTATAAAACCGCAGAGTAACTTAAGGTACTTTTTATCCCGGGAAAGTATCTCTGGGAAAATTCTCATTGTAAATTTATATAAAATTAATGACCAGACAATACATACAATACAAACTTACTCGCCTGGAACTCGAACTCGGGACTGGTAGCTTTGGTGGTGATTTGAAAACCATAGATAGGTATGTATGTACAAAATACAAAGCAAGATGATGGAATTATTGTAACCCTGCAATTCATATACTTTTTGTCTAGAAATACTGCCTCTTACTTCTTTTTAGTCGGCATCTTCATTGCTGAAGGTCGTGTCTATCATGAAAAGGTAGAGTTCATCACTTTATGAACAATACGCCTCCATGTGCCCCGATACTGGGCAGTCCTCATAACATCAAACGACGACAGACCGGTCAACGAGAAGGATCTTCTTTTAAGGTTATCAGGGTTTCTGTGAGCATCATGGCCGAAGTAGTTGAGGATGCGTTGGAAGCAGAGCCTTGTCGTTTTGCGGAGTCCGCTGAGAATCGAGACTTTCGTCCTGCGAGCGGTACATTCTTCTCCAACACCACTGTCTCTCACTAAAATTGACAAAGCCCGTGATACAGAATACATACTCATTTTTACAATGCTCATTTACTATATCGTAAAGAATGAAACAATCGTAATACATTATAGCTATTAAATTGATCCTTAAATTCACATTAACATTGTCAGACAGTTACGTAAGACAAATATTCTCCATACTTCACTAATCTAATAGAACATTAGCTAAATTAGTTTGGTTACACATCGCTGGATAACATATGTTTTCCTTGAAAATAGAATAAAAGTCGATGAAAAATTGTCAGATGCAATATTTTTCTATTTCAATTAACGGTCGATTGACTTTATTCCTGCGTAAATGAATTTATGTCTCTTTGTCTATATAACAACAATTGTATCTATCTGTCATCACGCCTTCTATCCCAAGACAGGTGGGCATAGACAATCGAATACCATTTGCTACGATCCTGACATACCTACCTCTTTCGCTTCTTTTATATTCATAATATCTTTCATACATGCTCGGCGATTGTGTATACGTTAACATTGTCTTCAGTCAATAATTGTTCATGTTCAATTAAAGTAAACATAGGTACTCTGCCAGCATTCCCTTTCACTTATGCCATATAAACTTTTTAGTCAATGTTTCAATCTTAATTATTTCATCGTGTCCAAACCAGCGTAAACTACTCTTAATGTTAGTCACAACGTCATCTTTTATTCCGCATTCTTCTATAATGACATCGTTCCTGATGCGGTCAATACGCCTTACATCACACATTCTACATAAAGGAGAGGATATGACTTAAATCATAAAATTCTTGAATTCAAACACAATAACAAACACTTAGACTCTTTATGGTATTGGTTTATACCATAATTATACTTTTAAGATATTAAAACAATAATTATTTATTTAACTTGATAGTTTCGGGCAAGAAAGTTCTATTGGTTTGCCAAATATCACTAGCTAGAACCACACCAGCTGCTCCTAAATCATCACTGATGGTACAATAACTGTGTGCAACAGCTACGAAAAAAACTATTAATATTTACTCAACGAAGAACTAGTTTCCAATATTTGTTATCATAATTATTATAGCGTTTATATGTTCGGAGTGATTAAAATTAAAACGCTTATGAAATAACATGTGTTACTTTGCTCTCATACATAATGCTCACTGTCGACGTATTTATTTCTTTTACCGACTGACTTGAAAGCGAAATCAACAAAAGGTTTTAAAATCTATTCAAGGTGAACTATGATTGTTCTAGCACACGAGTATGTTTAGCAGCGGTTTTTAGGTTAAATTTATTTATGTTCATAGGTACTTTACAAACTTCAAGGACTAAGACAAATTTGAGAAAATATTGTTTCTTGCTAATAGATAACATACGGAGTCTAATATCTTTCACATCCTAATTAAAACCCTCCGAGAATTACGGTGCGAACATGTTACAAATTTAAAGAAGCAAATCGTTATTGCAGTCGATACGTAAAACGGAAATAGAAGACATATGATCCCGCGGGAAGCTGGAGGAGAAAAAAATGCTAAAGGAGAAACACATGACCTCATTTGTCGCGAGGCGCGGGGAATAATTTATGATGTTTGATACTTCGTGCGTCGGCTGCCGCTTTGTCTTGCTGTACTGATTTCAATACAGCTTCTGTTCTTTATAAGTTTTATTGTATTTCAATCTCAAAGGGCTTTTCCTTTTAATCTTTGAGTGAAATTTATAGTTTACAACATAATTTATGCACTGATTCATTACGTACTGGAATTTTTTTAATGTCATTACCAACTTTAAGACTTGCGAAAGCTCCTTTCATCTAGCATTAATTCCATTAATAACCTAGATAATATAATTATGGCTATAAAATTAACGATTGTTGTTATGTTTTGGCTTTGAATAATTTTTGGTATGCATTCAACAGATGCATGACGCAGGCCGCATCGTGTCGACTAATGACTTTCTGGTGATGATGTAAACATTTGACAGGCTTATAGCTTTTAGCGTTAATAATTGAAACTAATAAATATGTCGAACACGACATACATCTGTTCCAAAGGTAAAGAAACGGAAAATGTTTTTACAACTTGTATTTCTCTAAAACGTCTGTTCTTTGTAAAAGAAACATCAGTTTGCACTGGTAACTTTAAACCTTATGAAGGTTGCAAATTGTTTACAAACTACATCGTGTTTAACAAAATCAAACATAAAGTTGAGTGGCACTCCACAAAAATATAATGGAGTTGAAAAGGAAAATACGTTACCTACACGAGGATTTGTTTTAAGTTACTTGAGATTTTAGTCAATATTTGCACAGCTTTTGGCTAAACTTAACATTTCACCTGTACTTATGGAATTTGTTACTTGAAACTCCTACTTAGTTATTTTATTGTTTATTAGCAACATTGCTAATAATATGAAACAAACATGTATTTATGTCTGTAAATACTTGAAGCATTTTAGTACAATACCGATATGTCTAATTTGTCAGTTATTAGTTAGTACCTACTCTTTGATATAACGTCTATCATCTTCTATCAATCTAAAATAGAGTACATCATACATTGCTATATAAATGAGTCGATAGCCTAATTGGTAGGATGTTGGTGGCCTTACTCGTAGTTGGTGGCGGGTTCAATTTCTACTCTAAGAATATGTTCGTTAATCGACTTCTCGTGCTTTATTCGTGGTTTATTAAGTACAGCAATAGGCTTGCCACCTGTTCAGTCAAAAAGTGGACACTGCAACTGGTGTCTCTGGCCACACCACAAGTTACAAAGACCGCGAAGTTTTGATATAACAATATAGTAGTAGCTAAGAGGGAAACTTGGTCTTCCGCTGAGTACCCTGGAACCGTAACACGGTTTCAGGAGCTGCAAAGTAACCCATGAAGAAAGAAAAAAAAAGATAGTAGATAGTAGTTTTACACTTTCTTATGTCGAGTGATGAAAAATAATAAGTGAATTTGGGAAAATTGAAGTACCTAGTCTTTCGTTATAAGAAAAATAGTCTTCCATATTACGTGCTCAAGTTTCGGATTGCCGTAATCTCAAAACCAATTTCCAACTTACCCAAAAACCGTCACTTTCCCAAATTACAACCATATCACTTCAATTTCAAACGAAAACAACTCATATTTTCGGTGTTTTCAACATAGAAAAACCCTTTCTTCTACGCAAATATGGAAGAAACGGAACTCGCGCACTAATGGAGCGGAAGTGGTGACAACACTTTCGGTGCAAACAATGAATATCTCCCATTTATGCCGCTCGTATTAGCATCTAAGTGTAATGTAAATAGAAAATGCTTTCAAAATTTTAGATACATATCTTATGTCGCTTCATTTCAAATCTGCATTTGCATACATTATGTATGCCAGTCCTAGCATTTAAGTATACTAGCTTTTATACTAGAGGTATTGTTATTATTAGTTGTCTATATCTACATGTTTATTCTTCAATAGCGCCGTACGCAAAGATCACGCCTTTTGACCAATGGGTATCTAAATAGAACAATGAAGAAAAGTAGTTTACGCTGATTTGGACATGTTGAAAGAATGAAGGGTGAAAGATTGACTAAAAAGGTTTATATGGCAGAAGTGAAAGGAAATGCTGGCAGAGGACGACCTAGGTGTACTATTATTGAACATATAAAAGATGTATTGATCGATGGAAATATTAAAAGTAGGTACACACAATCGCCGAGCATGTATGACAGGTATGATGAATATAAAAGAAGCAAAAGAGGTATGTCAGGATAGTAACAGATGTCATTCGATTGTCTTTGCCTACCCCTCTTGGGATGAAAGGCGTGATGATAGATAGATAGGGTATACCTAGACAGTTTCAATAGGAGCTCCATCACTATCTGAATCAAAGAATAGCTACCTATCTAAAATGGAGATTTGGGATACTCAAGCTGCCACTGTCGCGTGTTTTTAGTTTTCTTCCCCGTTCCTGTACATATTTTAAAGTTTAACAGAGTAGAACATAATATAGATAAAGGTTTTCAAATACCTAATCCAATATAATCCAAATCACACCTGGATTTGATTTGAGAACCGTAATCTAATACATTTGATATGTAAAGTAAAAAGATGGTTTTGTTTATATTTTTTATTTTCAGCAACAAATTTGAATATTCTTGTTTCCTATGCAGTATTTTTCTCATAATACATTTTCATTTGCCTACAGACGACACAATGACGTCTGCGTTTCTGTGCCGTAGTACTACCCATTTGTGATAAAAAGTACCACGGACCTTCTTTGAAAATGTATTATAAAAGAAAAGAACTGGCTAAAGAACAAAAATATTCAAATTCTTGCCTAGTCATATTTTACAATATTTTTGTTGGGCACTCCTATACGTTGGTGTAAAGCTATTTTTCACAAACCAAACATGTGTTATCAATCACTTTGTGAGCAAGCTTTATGAAAGCCAACAGACCGTTGATGCAGTCGTAAAATGAGGGAGGCATTACCATTGATTAGATGCACATTTAGATAAACTGGTAATAGAAACAACATTTAACTATGAACTGTATCTCCTATTTGAAATCCTTTCAGAACTAGACCGCACGAAGACCGATATATGCGGACTTTTTTGTAGTTAATAATTATTCTACAAAATCATTTCCTAAATCATTTTGTTAAATCTCTGACGGATTAGACAGCATACGCCATAAAATTTGCGTGAAAAGGTCACTGACAGAGACGCGGTATAGGAGTTTGTCTTATGCCATTTTTAGCATGAGTTATGTTCACGAACATCCCTGGCATATATTTAAGAAGAATAATTTTGTATTGACGATAAAACAACAAACAAGACGTAGGTAACCAATTATTTATGTTGACAGCTTAATATTTTGTATCAAAAACATGGCATACATAATAATATGCGGAACCTTTTGAGCTGTACGTGGCAATCATAATTACGAATCAATCACCGTCGCAAGGCAGATGTGCAGCAGTTACACTTCATCGACTGCATTCAAAATTGTAAAAGATTTTATTATTTATGTAAACTAAACTTTAATTCAATGGAATAGAATGCTAATTTCATCGTTAGATAATTTCGGTCAAAAGTTAGATTTACACTTGTATTGAACAAGCGAGTGTGGCAGTGGATCCCTATATTTAGAATGTTACTTAATAGCAGACAATTTAGATGGCAATACCAACGATTGTGTAGACGCAGCGAGTGAATTGGCCGACGAAACGGAAAATTTGTCGCCACCATTATTCGAACTGCCAGTTTCGCTATTAAATCCTTGATGCATACACTGTATTGTGACTGAATGGTTACAATAATTACTTCCTACGATCTGTAGCTCAAATATTCTAGAAAATACTGTTGAATTTTAAGTCAGGATTTTGATCCAGGTTTTTTAACTACTAGCGATCCTGCCCGGTTTCTTTTATCTCCAACTAGCGACCCCGCCCTCGGCTTCGCACGGCTACAATATGGTTTACAATAATTTGAATACCTACACAAATACGCTTATAACTACTTATCTATTAGAGATATATATATGCTTTCATTGACTTTTTTATAGACCATTTAAATTTACGCAATTCTTTCCTACATCATTTTGTTATATCTCTGACGGATTAGACAGCATACGCTATAAAAACTCATTAAGACTAATTGTTTCTCCGACTTGATTCACTTATACGGTTAATGCTCAGCTCCTAAAAGTGATAGATCCATGTTACATGCTCTTATACTTTCCTCCTGAATTAACCTATCCACTAGTAAAAACCGTATCAAAATCCGTTTATTAGGTTTTGCGTGAAAAGATCACAGACAGACAGTTATAGTGGTATTGATGCTTTCCTACATTATGTTGCTATAATATCTACAACGTATTAATTCTATTAAATATTTCCAATAGCGCGATACAGGTTTCAATTTCAATATTGTGAGATCGCCACATCATCAATGTGAAGGTGTGTTGTTGTTGTTGTTGTTATATTCCATGTCTGTTATATTATGACATTGAGCTGATACTAACTTTTCTCACTTGATTCACTAACTGATATTGATAAGTAAAATTTGCAGTTCACAACTGTTACCGTGAAAACTTCATCCAAAATTCATGAACGCAGGTTATACAGACATACAGAGAGGCAACTGTTATTGCAATACAAGCTATGTTTTATTAAATGAAAGTTAGGGTTCCGTAAGATATAAAGGATTAAAATTTTCCAAGAGCGATGGCAGGGCGCAAAGCTAGTCATAAATATGAACACCAAACCATCGACTCAGACAGAAGTGATAACAATATTTTTGAACACGCATCCGATTTGTCTCCCCTTGTCGGTACATAAGATTGTAATTCAACACTTTGTTGTTTTAAGTGTGGCGCCGAGACAGTGGCAAGTTAAAAACCGATTTGTGGTTATGAACATAACAGCCGCTTGTTTTTTACTTCTTTCCCCTTGAACAAAAATAGCAGATTTACGCATGTAGCAATGCAGTGTTTCATTTTCTATAATTTTGAGTAATACAATCTTCGGATAGAATGTTGAAATCTTTAGTGTTTATTTCACAGTTTGTGAAAATTAAATGGATAAAACATCCCATTTGGCTAAATGCAATCAAACTTATGTTATCTGCAACTATATACTGTGAAATGAACGTCAATGATTCGTTTCACAATGGAATAGCATTAGGAAATGGTTAACTTACATGTAGTTATGTTATGTGATGGATAACAATTTCATTGCGCATTTTATCTACTAGTCGCCAAAGATGATGACCTAAATTGCGTGTGAAAACATGCCATGATAAAAAATTTGTTGTAATCAAATATATTTTTAAACAATTAGGTACAACACTTCTGTAAATTTTGAAAGAACTTTCATAGAACTTGGCACCCCGCACAGGTAGGTATATATATTTATAGGCAACAAGGACCGACAGGTTTTACTTTTCTTCATACTTGAGCTGAACTTAATTCATTTTCACACTAATTTATGTTTCTGGTGTGACTAATCTTATCTTAATTACATAGATATTTAATTGCATGTATAAAAAACTAAACGATTAAGTTAGTAAAGATTCGCTAGTAAATATAGAGATTACGTTAGTTTGGAAGGGCGAGCCTTTTCTAAGATTCCTCTCCTTTATCCTAACAGACAACGGCGGTCTTACCGACTTCATTGCAGTAAGTCTGTAGTATTTATTTCCAAACGCGACGTAAAGAAGATAAGCTGCTTGCATGTAGAAAAATTTCCTTTTAGTTTTATCGGTAATCTCGTTTGTCTTTTACTTTTATTGTTTCCCGCATTGAGTAATGAATTAGTTCGGCTTTCTACCGTTCTTTATATTTGTTTAGGCTTGAAGGGGTCATTCTGTTTACTTTGGCGAATGCATACGAACGCAGAGTGAGAAGGGAACTGTAAATCTCGGTTATAGGGGACTCGACAACTTATTGAACTTTTTTTTCCTGTGTTGAAATCCATAAATTTCTTTGTGTACGACTAGATCTTGTAAAAGAATTTCTTTCTTCATCTCGTTATGAGTGAAATATACTTTGATGTAATAAAATGAGAAGTTTGTGGAGAGAGAAGCAATGTTAACATTCCGCGCGATATTTTTATTTATTTGATTACTAACGATATTGTAACAGGAAGTTTTAATGTTCAGTTATTTATACTTTTATTATATTTTGAAAATTATGTAGGCGGATCACGGTTCGATTCCAGATATATACCAATGAGTTTTTATAATTAAACACTTATGTAATAATCCGACAAAGTACACTTTCCTTCTAAATATACCTCAACAAAACTGGCCACTCGTTGTACAGCCTCACAAATACCATCGGCTAAAAGAGGGAGACTTGGTCTTCCGCTGAGTACCTACCCAGCTGGAACCGATAACACGGTTTCGGGAGCTGTAAGGAAATCCGTGAAAAAAAAAAAACAAGTAAAAACTATTTGTACTTAGCAGCTATAAACTTCCAAATCAACCCGCGGACCGCACATTCAAATCGCAGACCGCAAAATTAACTTTTCTGATTGAATTCATGTTTGACATTATCTGTTTTTTACGGAACCCTAATTATTGAACCTCAAATTCACTCAATCAATGCTTTATTTGATGTTTCAAGAATTTAAGAATCTGTAAAAAATATAATAACATATATTTTAATATTCAACATAGTTAACCCTCGTACAATTTTAGTACCAGCAAATGTCTGTCTCGCTGAGATTTAATTGTCTTGCGACAGAAAATGGCCCAGCTACGAGGAGACAACTGCAAAGATCTTATTGCCAACAATTCTAGAATTAATTCACTTAAAGCTGTTTTGTGCTTTGTGCGGTTTGTCCAGCTTAAGAGTTCCCTCTTTTGTACTGAAACAGTCAAGCGTTAATATCAAACAAGTTTACTGAATTACTGCTTCATGCAAGTTACAATGATATTCCGTTTTAAAAGTTGAATTTTGAATTATTTACTAAAATAATAGGAATTAAAAGGATTTTTTTACTGCGCCAAGTGAAAAACTACGACCGCACGTTTTCCTTCTTTCCTCGCATATACCATAAGTTAAAAGAGGGAGACTTGGTCCTAAAAACCCGTGAAAAAAACCTAATAATTAGGGGTAGTAAAACTAGCTGCGCGATAAACAATCCTCTTAAAAACTTGGACATTACAGTAATTACGAAGAACTATAATTCTTGTTCTTCTTTTATTGTGGCTTCACCAATGTTAATCGATGATTTGCCAATGTCAAGTATTATAGCCTTTATGTGTATATGCCGATTAATCGGTATCTAAGATGGTCCCGCCGACTGTCATATGCCCTTCTACGGGATTAATTTGGATTCCCCATCATGTCACGGCGGGACGCGAGCGTTGGTCGCCATGACATGACGTAAAATGTACGAAGAACTCACAATCTCCGACCATGTATGACAGCGAAAACGGTATGTCAGAATATAAGTAGCAAATTATATTTAAATGGTTCTGCCTACACTTCTAGGATAAAATGCGTGATGATGATTGATAAAAATACAAAGAAATAAGCTAAACAACTTTTAACTAATGAACACGGAATCCTACCAAATTAGATACCACTGAAGGTTATTCGGTAATGACAAATAAAACACAGTTATTAGCTTTGTAGTAAGTAATCCTTGCCACGAAGCAGAGTATTGGGTTCAGTAAAATATTTGTATCGATATGAGGTATTTGTTTCCAGTTATGGACGCGTATTTTTTGTCTATGTCGACTTGTCTTGTTTATGTTATGTGGGCGTACTACATAAGCAAGTGAAACTGAGTTGATGTACAGCTGAACGTTCTACGGATATTATAGGAGTCAGAAATAATAAATAATTTTAGTAAACTGTCTGCATTTTTCGCTTCAAATATTTCGGTCGCATTACAACAGTGTCATGTTTAATTTCGTGGTTCCTAGCATGTCTTTGCCTATTAAGTTAACGATTTCAGATGGATGATCTATATAGAGCGGTGAGTCAATCAAAGTTTCTTTTTATATTCTCAACATATACCTAATAGGTTGTCTAGATTATTTCAACTCACGACGACACGACCTTTACATTTGATACATAACTATGAATATGAATAAAGAATAGAATAATAATATACATAAAAATGTGTATAACAATTTCAGCATCTTATATGGGAAAAGTTAATGTAGATTAAATTTTTTATTTTCAATATTTCTTGTTCATTACTAGTGCCACGTCCATCACTGGCGTCACTACGCTACTAGATGCCCTAAAATTAGGCCTCCTTTAGAGGTTCGTGTTAATGACCCAGATCTTTGAAATGATCCTCATGACGTTGTTACACGATCGTCTTAAAAGGTTATGCAATGGCTAACTAGAGTTGTTTAATGTGTTACGTAAGAATTTGCGCGCTTTATCTATACATAGGCAATCTTAAAAACCCGCTAACATGGGACTATTAACAACTCTAATGATTCTACAGACACAACCGCGAAATTGTCCTTCGAAAAAACGAATCCAGCGAGAGGGTCTGTCTTAGATCAAAATTTCCTTTCAGAAATAATCAACGGGAGAACACAGCAGGCTACTTCAGATGTAATTTACTACTGAGTGTGTCGAAATAATAATTATATAATACAATTATTATTTTACTCCCGGAAAATTTAATTCCGGGGTAGGTCCCGTCACGCTTTAATCTACTTGTCATCAGATTGTGACTGATTGAGAGTATAAGGCATTGAAAAATTCACTTTGATGATTTGGATATTATAAAGAGGCAGAAAGGTGGATTGTCTCTGTCTACCCCTCTTGGGATAGAAGGCGTGGTAGGTGATAAATAGATTTATTATACGTAAACATTGTGACACCAGTGGTTATGCTGTAAGATATATCTGAAAAAAAAAGGTTTTCTCGTTAAGTATCTTCCAAAATATCATCTGCTAAATGAGGAAGTCTTGCCTTCTGATTAGTGCCCTAGGGCGATAAAGTAGTAGGTTACAAAGCACCCGTAGAATTTTCTGAAATATTGAAAGTCAAAAATAAGTTCCACAACTCTTCTGAGTTTCTTACTAGCTTTCCGCCCCCAGATTCACTCGTAGAAATTTTGGAAAAATAAAAAAAAACAAAATGTAGCCTTAAATTATACCTACTCAGAAACCTCTGTATAACAAAATTCTTGCACCACTTACCATAAGATAATAAGATACCATAACAAATGTAAATTTTAAAATACAAATTTTGATTGATCATTCAGCGGCCAATGGACTGACTGAATTTTACTCATTCACCTTTTTTAACCAAACTTCAAAAGAAGGAGGAGGTTCTCAATTCGTTTTGAACTCAATTTTTTTAAAGTGTATACTTTGCATGGTCATTAGGTCAGGATCTGATGATCGGATCCTGGAGAAATCAATAATCGAGAAGCGATTTGGGTATTTCTTTTGCTTTCGGAAAGCACATTTTGGTTTTGAAGGCGGTTTTTTTCTTCATCGGAAGTGGTTATTATTACATAGCAAATAAAGTAGCATGTTTTTGTTTTGTTTGATACAATGTAATAAATAGGTAATCTGCCAAAATTAAAATCAGCTCGTGCACCAGTCAAAAGTAGAGTATGTGAATTATTTTATCCTTTCCAGTTTTCACCATATTTTAACCGACTTCTAAAAGGGCGTATTTTAAATTAGTTACTTACTTTTCGTAATAAAAATTTCTATCACTAAATTAATTTCAGGTTTCCTCATTATTAGTATCCAGGTGCTCTATTATATTAAAGTGGCTACAAAATATTGTCACAAAGCACGACATTGTGGTGAATATTTTACTGTTGCTCGACTTTAATAGAAAGCTAAATTATATGGAAAAGCATTTTTTTATTGTCCTCCTAATTTGTAATTATGCGAAAATTTGAATGTTTAGGTACTTAGATGTTAGGAATATTGTTGCTTAATCACGCTTAAACTAAGAAGTACTGTGGACACAAAAAGTATTAATTAACATTGGCAATTATTGCCAAAAAAATCTGGAGACTTGGATGACCTAATGATGAACCCTAGAGATCTATCTGAACTATTTGAGATAGAGAAATGCTGATCACACAAAAAGTACTCACTAACACTGGGAAATACCCAAAAATGAAGACCGAGAAGGTTTTTCTTTGTTAAATTTTCACTTGAGTGAAACCTGGCTGGCATAATAGAAAATCACTATTAGTGTACCATACTAACATACTTATAAGTAGAATTGATAATTATACTGGAAACTCAGAAACTTTTCATTAGAAAAATAATCTTACTCCATTCTAAGCTATATTATTTTAGAGTGTACAGAAGTAATAAAACGACCGTAATCTCACATGACTCGCCTAGGAACGTTTCGCGAACACCTAGATGTGCACAAAGCTAACATTAGTTATAACACTATTACTATCCGGCTGGATCCGTTTGCAGTAACTTAGGAGAAGCCGTCTTCGAAACTCATTAGATTTTCGAAAATTTGTGTCTACGGATTGTCTGAAGCCGTATTTCGAGCAAAAGTTAGTGGTTCAGAAGCAATTTCAAATTGAATTTGAATAAAAATACTTAGCTTTTACCTTTGAGGATATTTCCTTTGGACTCGTGGTTCACAGTGGCACAAGGATTTTTGACTTGCTCAAATAAAATAATTTGACACACATTATAGATCAAGTAAAAACATTATGAAATTGAGATATATTATTGGTTCAACTTTATAATCTTTTTAATGAAATTGAACCAATAATGTATCTAAATGTGATATGCTATTTATTCTTATAACGACATAATAGAGAATTTTATCTAGAACTCTAGCTCTAGATGTTAAGAGGGTTGTGTACCGCGTAGCACCGCGCGCTTTTCCAAACAAACGAAGAAAACGTATTCTTTGATAAAATTTGATTAAAAAAGACTGGGGCTGGTAACGGTTCCCGGGAGCTGTAAGGTAACCCGTGAAGAAAAAAAATAAACGAAAAAAAGAAGATAAAATAAAAATATATTATGTACGTTTCATCAAAAAATCCGGTCCGTCGCAGCTAGATAACACATGACCACACTAATTTAGTTTTTGTGGATCTGGCTTTACGTTCCCTGTGAAGCACGAGAAATAGTCTACACGACCAATCGATGAAAAGAGGTTTAGTCATGTCCAACCGAAAGTAAAAAACATAGAGTGATTTGTGCACCGGCGAAACACCTAAGATGATGTTTTAATTATATTAAACGTCTATAAATTTATGATTTCACTCAGTAGCGTACGTGTGCAATGATAGCGTTGGTGAACGCGATGGACAATATATGAGCCCGTGGACTCGTAAATTAGGTGTCACAAAAAAGTGATGGTAACATATTTTTTTATTTTATCAAAGTTAACCCCTAAATATTATCTAATTTTAACGAAAAGGTGTAGGTAATTTTATAATTTTATCGCTTTGACATAAGAATTATTTTAGCAGGTTGAGTATATGTTTTGTTGTTAATTAATCAGAAATATATTATACATTAGGTGTAAATAATTTTATTCTCATAAGAACATTCAAACATTCTCTTACATGAGATAACCAAAAAAATCTAGTGATTTTAGACAGATTTTAGGTTAGTGACCCAAACAACTAAGTAGGTTATAAAACAGAACAAAACAAAACATGCTTACCTTGACAACAATAAATAAATTAGTGTCTTAGTATTGCTATACCAATTACCGATCTATATAAAAATTAAGTATGTAAATTGGCTCTCGAGAAACTGAACCCAATAATTTACAAATTCGCTGAAATAATTTCAGGCTTTTATAAGAATGTTTTGCAATTGGAAGTTCCTGTTTCGATTCACTTTAAGGTACCATGCTTTGAATACTAAATGACGAATGACCCGAATGCAAATTATACGCCCATTAGCATTTTAGCGAACATGCAAGAGAATTTAGGAGATTTACTATGAAATAAATATTTTTTGGTAGGTTGTTTGTGAGAAAATAGACTGAATTATTTTTATAGAAAATGCCAATGATATAATCTCTCATTACCTTATTTTTCATTCTAATCAAAAGAAATACATATATATGTCAAGTTAAACTAAGCAGAAACACCTACGTATATGAAAGTATCAATTTGAAGGGCTTTAATTTTTAGAATAAGTAGATTTTACAAAGCTTCATGAATTCTTTAAGAAAAACATTTTTTGCTAAGAAATCAGCTAATGTGGTGTACATAAAATATGAGAATCCTAAAAATACAATGTCCATAGGTCAACACCTTAGTAACTCGATATATTATTATTGGCTTGACACAAGGGAGGTGGCGTTGACCCTTTATTTCCATTGACTTTCAGAATCTAGTCAAGGATCATTTACGTAGAAATTTACTGACCACGGTCTAGCAAAGTATTGATCTACTGGCAAAATGGCAAACAAAAGTTTGAGTTTATTGAACTTGAAATATTTTCTTACATCATTATCTCTAGTTCCTGCATTATTTCGCCTTCAGGACAATTTTGTACAATGAAATGTATGGTGGTATACTTAAGTCACTTGTCCCAACTTTACAAATATTATGCCTCGGTTTGCTTTCCGAAACTCGATCTAAATTGAATTGTTATTGATTAAAAAAATAAAAATATGCGTAGGTACTTAAAATACAAAAAGGTTTATATGTCAAAAATGAAACGAAATGCTGGCAGAGGACGATCTAGGTGTACTTTTATTGAACATACATAAAAAAAAATATCTAAGGCAATATTAAAAGTACACACAATCGTCGAGTATGTATAACAGCAATATAAAAGAAGCGATAGAGGTATGTCAGGATCGTAGCAAAAGGCATTCGATTGACTCTGCCTACTTGGGATAAAAGGCGTGATAGATACCTCAAGATAATATTAATAGACAAACAGATAAAGTTACTTTCTAGTTTCATTACTACATAAAACTCATGTATTTTTAAAAGACCTACAGTCAGCAGTTCGCGAATGATAGGTGACTCGGAAACAGAATCCATTTAACTTTCCGTCCAGCGGGCAACGGTCTTGGGATTGCACTCATTTGCATTCTCATGAACCTCTGGCGAATTGATATCTACGTATCTGTGTTATTTCACACTTCTGATACTAAAATTACCGACTGAATAATCTATCGAATAGATAGGTTAAAGTTCATTGCTTTAAATTTTTATTGTATCGTACAAAACTGTACCTTATTTGTGGTGATTCGAGATTTCGGTCTATCTGTCTGTTAGTGTTTTAGTCCATATGTTACGGGTGTTTATCTCAATAATATTCAAATAAATTGTAGTCGAGTGGGGCTCTAATAATATTTCTCTAGGTCGATTAAGAAGAGCTGGCACGTTTGGTGTTTGAAATCTATTTGATCACGCCAGCTCTTAATTTACGAAAATATCAAAATTGACTTTATTTATCAATGTTATGGAATTTTCCCACTTCAATGCCCCAGTGAATAATTTTAGAAATATTTTTTCTTAACACAATAATAAACTCGAAAAACTGTGTTTATGGGTTCAATTTTTAAATAAAAGTTAGTGTATCAAAGAGAAGTTGTCCATACAAAAATATCAAGTATAGTAAATGGTAAGGCAGGGTTGGATACATGTGCGTACATTGACATGTCAGGAATACAATGACGAAAATATCGATATATAACCACTATCTCCTAATCATCGAGTGGCGTTACGCAGCTGACTGATTAAGCAATTTCGCGCTTCACTAGTCGTCCGCAGAGCGTAGAGAGTTTGACTGCATTTCATTATAATATATTACAGAACAATATGTAATTTAGCACACTTCCTCTCATACAACTGCATACAATAAACGTGGGAGACAGGTATTTATTGACGCTGTCAAGTCGAACGGCAAACAAACGTTTGTATCGATTGGTTTGCTAATGGTCGGTAACAATTTATTTGACACGGATGCATCGAGACTGAACAATTTAAACTTATGTCATGCGGAAGAGTTGGATTCTTCTGAAAAATTGTGGTCGAATTTGTATGACTTGATTACAAACATCTTGTTAGACTCATGCATCGATAAATCGATGCATAAAAGTCTGAAACTAAGTGTTAATTTTCCTGTGGTATTGGATATATATCGAATAACTCGGTTCGGAGCTTTGAGAGTGATGTTATATTTTTGGGTAAATCTTAAGAAAAATCCATAAAGAAAATTAAAACTTATCTAAAACGAAAACAAAACAAAAATTGTTTTAGTGGAAATATGGAGTAAAATAATTTGCCAAATCAGACAGTGCCAAGAAGCTAACAATAATAGTTACTGAGAAAAATGGCAAATACAGACAGACACCGAAGGATTCGCTTGAGAATGAATCCTAAAATAAGGCTCATGAATATTCAACGTTTTTGGAAGAATATATTAAAATTAATTATTTTTTTCGTATTCAATAGACTCAAAATCTACTAAACCGATTTGTATTTTTTTTGTATTTGAATTCTTGAGGAAGGCTATTTCACATCACGCTACCTACCTAAGGGGGTGAATTGTATTCCTAACGCGTACGAAGTAGCGGGCAATCAGCTAGTAATAATAAAAAACACAACATGGAAATAATAAGGTGTCTGAAGTCCTTTTCGCAAGTAAATCGCACCAGTATTATTCCTAAAATCAGATAAATTTAAAAAGAAAATATAATTATTTTAAAAATACGACAATCATGACAAATTTTCCTTAATTTCCTCACGATTTGTTATAACTTGATTTGTTTTCCGTACAGTACTTAATAATTTTCGTAGAGAAAATTAATTTACTTCAACTTTTAAAAATATTATGCATTGAAAGTAACGGCCCGAGGCAAAGAACAAAATAAACTGTTCCGGATTCCGGAAGGAAATTAATTAAAAACTTATTGTTAAGATATTGGATTTTTCTAGCTTCTTCTCTCTGAAATATTTGCTCCAAATTTCATTAAGAAGTAAAAAATCCATTGAAAAATGAAGTCTACAGAAAGAACGATATATTGAGTAGGATTTTAAATTGTAATCTTGGAGAAACTCAAACTTTTTATAACAAAGATAAATTACAATTTTGTCTGAAACAGTTTGAGATAAGCTTTCGTAACAAATTAATTTTAGTATTCGCTATAAAGCAATCTAAAAACTGTTTTCTTCGAATAAACAAATTGGCTTTATATTTTAACAGTGGAAATGATTTTTTCGATCGCATCTGTCGAATTTTCAGCAAAAGCCGATATGTCCGGAAGTTGTAGGTCACTATAGATGATTGAGGTGTCAATGTTTGTATTGACGAAGTTCACAAAATACATTTTTTTTAATAAGCTTGTATTTAAAAAGAAATTGCCTCTGGTCTTATTTATGTTTTTTTTAGTTCTACATGTACTTTTACGTCTTTAGAAAGGTTATGTTTTTTCTATCTATATACATGCTTGTTTTATATTTTTTCGTTTTCAATGCTTTTTGAAGGTCATGTGGTGCATGAGATCTGTTTTTTTAATGTTTTTATATCTATTTATCATTAAAAATCATGTCATATGGGGGTGTAATTTTCGATGGAAAATTCCATCGGGCACACAGCTAGTCACTACAAATTATTAAACAAAGTCCCCCGCCGCGTTTGTCTGTTTGTCTGCCTGTCTGTCTGTCCGTGACCAAACTACTGAACGGATTTTGTTGAGGTTTTCACCGGGAAGGTTTGCAAATATTAAACATAGAGATATAACAAAATTATGTAGGAAACAAAATGATAAGTTCTCAGTAAGTAGTTATAAGCTAATTTACGTAGGTGTTGAACTTGTTGTAAACCCATGTTGTACCCGTGCGAAGCCGGGGGCTTGGTCGCTACTTCCCTTATAGGAATTAAGCTAAATCAGGATAGGTAGAATATCAATAATTCAGTGCGTTCCCTATTCCCGCGTTCAATATCGCCGACACAACAAAGTAACTTTTAAAATCATTGTTGGCAACTTCGAGGAAGTTAGGAACGCGAACCTATTAAACTTTCCGGTCAGAAATGGTCCTTGCAGCTGAGGGTTAATTTGCATGTGCATTGTCAAACCTGTATCAGAGATTCTGAAATGAAGCTAGCTGCGCTGAGCTGGGAATAAAGTTGTATCATATTGCAAACTAATATAGCTAAAGTTTATTTTATTTATAATTTGAATACAACATACAACAGAGTCACATAATAATACTAGACTGTAGACACTAGCGGCGAGGGGTCTATACAACCCGATTTCCCTTCTAAGTACATAATAGACAAACGGCATTTTATCAATCCAAACATATTCTACACGTATGTTTTTCTAAACTCCTACCGATATCTATTAGCAACATAAGGACATAAGCTATAAGGACATAAGATAGATACAATAACGGCTTCCTCGGGGGGTAAACGCCTAGTACTAGCCCCTCTACCACTGTATTTTTCCGTTTTATTGTCGCAACGGATTTTACGTTATATGATGATTATGTTAAAATACAAACATAATAATTATAATTAATGATTGGAAACACTAAGTTTGACGCCCTAGATCGCCTTTCCCGTTTAAAACATCATTTCCTAGAGCTCTGTCTTGCGACATAAAACGATACCAACGAAATCTAATGTAACTTATTACTGCGCACCTGGTCAGTATAACTGGTCAAAGGGGCAAAAATTGGCGAAAGGGGAAGCCCGTCTATGGCCCCTCCATAGGCTTAGTACTCTATGAATACAATAGACAACTTTATTAAAAAAGAGTTTAGGTAATTTGAATTCCTTTACGATAAATTACTACCTATCATCATTGCTCATTTGGTACATTGAGGATTATAAAAGAAAAATTTGGATCTTGTAGCATAGTTGGGTAAGCAATTTTACCGCTTCCCTTCTGAAAATATTCACCCTTCGCCACTGAGACACATAGCAATATCTAAGTAACAACTAAAATCTTAGTTCTATGAAATCTACTACAGAGACCGTAGTCCTCACTTCTTATGACAATAAATACAAATAATAATAACCGGCCAAGTGTGAGTCTATAGTATGTACTAAGGTTGCATACCAAGTGTGACGCCCCTGTAATGGCACAGGAACAAATTAGCGCGAGTCCGACTAACACTTGGGTTTTTATTATTTGAGTATGCATTATAAATAGTTAGACGTTTTTACCATTATTACCATTGTATTACCATTACTAAGATCGAGCAAAAAATGCCGAAAAATATGTAGTATGGGGACCCCCTTTAATGGTTGTTATAGCGGATGTGTAAAATAAATGACAGATTATGTTAGGTGTTCGCTGGTAACTCGCTAAATGTGGACATTGCTAGCAGTGTCTCTTACCACGCCGCATGCTATAAAAGTCGTGATGGTGCAAGAAAAAATCGAATAAACTCATAAGGGGTCCTGGTTCCTAAACTGGTACCTCTACAGTTAGAGGAAACTTATTGAAAAATAACAATTAATTGAAACGACGCCGTATGAATTTTAAAATTTTCTCCACTGCTAGTGACATTTTAATTTTCAAACTACGTCTTCTGCAAACCACCAATAATTTGATTTCAATTTTTGCATACGTTCCACTAATATAAGAACTTAATATGTACTTACATAGTTAAGCAAATAGTTATACAGTAAATAAGATACATCTACACCACTTGTAACAATGTTCACATTTAGCGAGTTGTTCAACCAAAGAGAACAGGTGGCAAGCATGTAGTAATATAAACTGTCACTTCTCAATTAGAAGAAGTGTGGACACCTTCTCATGTGAAATCGATGAAAGAAAATTGGTGCTTAGCTTTATGGAGTATTTTCATATATTATTTCTCAAGGGTGTTTTTTTGTCGTTAAGCCATATCTCCCTTAATCACTTTATAAAAATTATGTTTGATACGCCATTTTGAAGATTATTTTCCCTTCTAATGACGATAAATAATCAAAATTATATGTTTCTTTTAAAATTAGACTAATTTATGTATTTTGTAAAAGACGCCATCTGTTGGAGATCACTTGAACTAACAGTGCAAAGTTTTCGCACGGGTCATCTAGTATTTATTTATTTATTTATTTAACCTAAACCACTGAAGATATAAATATTTTTATTTTTCGAAAATCAACCCCAAGGGGTGAATTGGGGTGTAAACTTTGTATTCCTGATACAACGCGTACGAAGTCGCGGACACACACCTGAAGTAGTGAACTACCTTTTATACTTTGCGGTGTGCAATAACAGTGTCTACTTTTTGCCAGTTGTCCATTTTGAACAGCTGCTAGTTTATTATAAGAATATTTGGTTAAAAAGAAAATATAATGCTAAATTATCATAGAGTGCCGGTAAAGAAGTGTGATTGAAAAAAAAATAATTTAAATACATTTAGAGGAAAATCCATAAATTTAGACTCAGAATACAGGTTTCTAAAATTCCAATATTGCAATTTATTAGAAAATCATTGTAAGGGTTCCATTACGGAACAACAAACTACATCCTGGTATTGACACATTGACGTTTAATTTTTGCTCTTATAAAAGTGGTGGGCAACAAAGGAGAGAATAAATCCGGTGAAAATGCTCTAACGCCTTTGTAATAACCAAGTCATTAAAAACTTAGACGAAGAGAATTACTCAATATTATTTTCTTTTGTAACAAGCAGAATGTATGTAGTACATTATTCTTGCAAATAACAAACCTGACGTTCATGTAAAAGTAGTATTTTTTATAAAAAATACTTTACCACGAATATTATTTGAGACTTCTACTGCAGTTTCACGCCTTTTTCCCACAGAGATTGGCTATCTATCTTTCAATCATCAGACCTTTCATCCCAAGAGGGGTAGGCAGAGACAATGGAATGCCATTTGTTACGATCCTGACATACCTCTCTCGCTTCTTTTAGATTCATCATACCTTTCATACATGCTCGGCGATTGCGTGTACTTTTAATATTTCCATCGATCAATACATTTTTTATATGTACAAGTACGTCTAGGTCGTCCTCTGCCAGCGTTTCATTTCACTTCAGTCATATAAACCTTTTTAGTCAATCAAAATTTTATCCTTAATTATTTCAACGGGTCCAAACCAGCGTAAACTACTTTTCTTCTACCAATCTTTATAAGTCCACAAGTAGTTTGTGCTGCTTTGACAATTCCATGCTTAAAGTTCTTCCATATTTCATCTATACTGTCATCCTGTTAAATTTGCAGCAATTAATCCAACAAGAGATTGGCAGAGAAGATAATGCAATATTTCTTTCGTTCTCTCTTGCTTCGTTATTTTTAGTACCTATTCATATTGGTAACCTTTTTTGATAATATTGTTCGGAAATCGAACCAGTGTGGCCTGGAGTTGTGCGATGTATCCCTCAGGTTCATAATGACACATTTCCCAAAACGACAACCTAACCGAAAATATAATTAACTTCTCATCACCCTCCCTCATGCATTACCACTAGGCCACCGACGCACGCACATATACCGTCTCATTTATTTTTAAAATGACTTCCTCAGCTTTGATCAAATAAATTAATCGAATTTAACGAAGACCTTTCTTAATAAATTAGCTCAAGCGTCGCCCTATTTGATATACATTAGAAATAAACAGATTTCAATTTATTACGCTTGAAAAGAAACACTTCGATATTACTTCTCAATATCGTGTGAGTGAGTTTCGAGTTATTTTAATTAAAAACAATACAAAAGAGCTGAAGCAGAACTTTATGGAGAAAATGTTTTTCCGAATAGAGTTCTTCGCTGGTTCTCTTTCAAAGCAGTTTTCCTTTGAATCTCAATGGCGAATGAACGGAATGCTAATTCTCATTCAAGCAAGTATTTTCGAACAAGAAATGTTTCTCGGTCCCAATCATTATATTAATTCATTATTCAATGCCGTCAAATCTAAGGACATTGATGCTTATTTGTAAATAAATGTCTCTAAATGTATTAGGCATTTTATATTAATGATTACTTATTTTAATAATAACAATTTAATCTAAAAAATGGTATGGGACGGTAACATGCGTCGATACACTTGCAGATTCCAAGAGCACTACAGTCAAAGTAGGAATGGCGGCGGAATCAGCCGAAATCGTCAAAAGGCGCGAATATAGAATCATCAGTTGTCGGGTTGTGGGGTAGCCAGGCCGGGTAGGTATAGCAGGAAAACTCGTAGTAAACTTTCACTCACGTTTCACGTTTATTGGTCGAATTAACAAGGAAGGAACAAGCAGCAAAAGAACAACCAGTAAAAGCATCCGTAAGGAGCCAAGGAGAAGGAGCGCACTGTTTACTACAGGGCGTTAAGCTATTGAAGTAACACAATACAAAGTATGATAAAAATACTTACAATACTTATTTGCGCTCCTTTTATATTAACATAGATATTAGTTCTTGAATATTGATTCAATACATTTTATATAGTTATTTACTTAGTTGATAAAATAGAAATATAATAAATTTTACAATTGGCAGAGTACTGTCTAAGTCAACAGTTTGTGAAGGAATGAGAAACATTTTAATTTAGGTTCCACACATTGAATATTTGAAAATAACATACAATGTTCTATTGAATTAAAATGAACAATATCGTGTTCTAAAATCAAAATAAATGCTATTTATGATGGCCAGCTTGTAAGCGGCCAGGAAAATAAGGTCGTATCATCACACAGTATACAGATGAAATAAAGGACTGTGAGTTGAGGCCAGGAACAAATTCCTCGAAGCCTTAGAATGCCTTAGATGATCCTCGCGCTGGCATCTATTTTGCTTAAGGTACTCGTATAATATTATAGGCATTGCCATGCAACATGGTAATGCTGCCAGTCTGATGGGAACTATGCCATTGGACAACGATCTGATAATGTTTAGTAAGTATTATTTTTTAGTAGATTATAATTTATTATAGTTATTTTATTTTTGGTTTGAATAAAAAAAGGACCGTAACGAACTGAGAAAATACGTCAGCCAGTTTTTCTTGCGTTGAATTTGAAACACTGTACTTAATATTGAAGGTCAAAACATGTCATAGGAAAGTCATACAGATGAACAGGCCAACAATAGTGTGATCTTATACTTTTACTGAGGTACGGAATCCTAAAAACCAAAATATTTCAGTTATTTACCAAACACAGCTTAACTCTTTCAATGCTAAATACTTGTCTTGACTAGAGCAATATTCTCAACTGAGTTACTAAGCAAAGATACTCAAACATTGTAACTTTAATATTCGCAGAATGAACACAAGTAAGGAGTAATAATTGTCAGAAAAATAAATAAGTAAGAGAAAAGTTCAACATCAGATCGTTTTAATATTAAAACTTTGGGAAACAATTCGTTCCAATAACGAAGAAATAGCCGCGAGGAATGGTGAAGAAAATAAAGTATTTAGAACGGAGCTCGAGCTCATTTTATTATGAAATTTATCGTTGCCTTTAAGTTTGAGAATCGATTAATTTCTTATCACATTCTTATTTTAATCTAAAATTATGAAACACTTAATAATTTCATTTAGTAAAAGAAAAAATATTTTGTTAATTATCTAAGAAAAACTTTCAATTAAGAAGTTAAATATAGCCTTCGTGGTATTAAACACCAAAATTAAGAGACATTTAATGAAATATGCCCTGTTTTAATACTGTTTAACTTTATCATTTTCTCCTGTCTTTTTTTAAACGTCTATTTATGAAAAAGTGTCATAATTCTCTACAGGAGAGTGTACAGTGTACACCTACATTATTCCAGCTAAATTCCATGATTGTAATCCATATTGTACATTATGAAAAGATTTGAAATCTATATATCCCATAACCATATAGGAGACACCTAATCATAATATATGCCTCAGCATGAACTCCCTTTTCAATATAAGGGTAAACCGTAAAATTTTATTTTATACCGGTTACTTTGTTCATTGAATACACTGCAGCTCGTGTTATGCTAATCTCGAAGCTCGAGCGCTCCACAAAGATCTTGAGAGCGGCATTGTACCGGTCGCATCTACAAATTTGAATAAGTATTTACAGTAAACAGGGCAGAATGCATTAACGTTGGCTTAAATTTTAAAAACGTCGCATAAAGTGTAATGTATGGGAGACTAAAGCACGTCTTGAGATATCATTAGCACAGTGCAGTACGGCTCGGGGAAGATTAAGACTTCGCAACATTGCTACCTTTTCCCAGTTTGAGTCGGAATTCTGGTTATTTTAAATGAGAAGTCACAGAAATAATAGTGTCATATGCAGAGACGTTTAGAAAAATAACTGCCTTATATGAGATTGCGCTCTGCAGTATTCTGCGAGATAGAATTTTTAATGTAGCATACCTACCGAAACACGACGTTAAAACACATGACTGTTCCTTTGTGTCGTAATTTCAAGTCATTCTACTTAGCACTAATCTCCGTACAAACTCAGTGTTTGTATTGCCTAGAAACGTCTGGCTGAAACAGAGAGCGCATAATCTCAAAAGGCATGGCCATTAAAAGGCATTAAAATGAGCACCGGCAGTGCTTCAAGAGTACCTACAGTGGGCGTTTTACGTAGTGAAGAATGACCAATTTGTTACTGCCACCTAGAGGGCTTGGACAGAGAATGATGAAGATTTTATTGTAGACTCGTCGAGACATAAAACGTGTGGCCCGTAGGTGTTAGGAGCTTCTTGCTGGAGTATAAGCTATAACTTGCAGAACAACAAAGGTTGCCCCACAGGCACTGTACCCGGTACCCACGCTACACTCGACAGTAACGCTGCGTAGATAACTCATAACAAAGAATTGTGCATGTTCATAGAAATGGACGATTTGTGTACAAATTGAATTTACAATCAGAGAGTTTTATCTCACTTTTTATTATACTTTTATTTACTTTCCATCATGGTTTTATGCCTTACGACGTGGTTAGAGACACATTTGGACGTATTAATCAGTACTTTTCATTATCATCATCAACTTTTGGTTTTTTTTTTTGGCTCAAGTATATATCTTGGGTGTGAATTAAAATATATTTCGAAATATAATAATAATGTTATGGTAAATTTCACGCATATTTTCAACCAACTTTGTGACTTGAGTTCTCTTAATATATTTTAATGTATAATTTTTGTCGTTATCATGACATAGCAAATTTCACATACTTTAGGAATACATTAACTACAACATCTATAGCTTGTTATTTCTAATAGTTTATGTACAATACTTGTATAGCCGAATTTCGTTTCGTGTATTTTCGCAACACCGATTTTGTTGTTTCCGATCATGTTTCTGGTCCGTGAATCATCTTGGACTATATTATCTTAACCTTGGTTATTATTAATTATTATTGATATTATTTTAATCGCAGTCCATCTCGCTAATATCTTTCTAAAGAGATATAGACAAAATAGGTCGCGTGTAAAACTGAGTTCGTTGCACTATGATGAATGTAAATCATGGAAATAGCAAATTTGATATATATTTTCGTAGACTACTTTACATCGATTGAAACACTTTGCTGTATGCGTGTATACTTTCATAAAATATTTACAGAAAGTGTAGACAATGAAACTGCACGTTTATTTAAAATTTAACCATAATTGCATAGCTGCTTCGCGACACATGCAATTGTACTTTCTGTTAAAATAAAAACTACAAACACGAATATCGCTAGGTACGTGATAAAAAATCTAAATGAAACCTAAATTAAAGTTAAAATTAAAATTAGTATGTAAGTTTAGAACTAAATACCATTATATAAATACTCAAAGTTTTAACGGTTGTTATAATTATCAAAGTAGGAAATTTCATTTGAAAGTTAACCATAATGTGATTTCACTTCATGTTTGAAACTGCAGTTTTGCATAAGTATTAGTGATTTTATAAAGAGAGATTCACAAGCAATTTAAAGAGTTCATCGTTTGCAGCTTAGCTGAATATCAAGTTGCAAATGGTTACAGAATTGTAGCATTTAACGGTTCACCAACTGCGAATGACTTCTCAATATATGCGGGTTTGCTGGGTCGATTTTAAGGGTATACTTTATTTAGGTACCTATAGCCTCACAAATACCATCGGCCAGGAGAAGAAGACTTGGTCTTCCGCTAGGTACCCTGGAATCGATACACTGTTTCGGGAGCTGTAAGGCAACCCTTGAAGTAAGAAAAAGAAAAATATTTTTTCAAGTCAAACACCTTGTGAAAACTAAAATGATACATTAATAATTACTTTCAATATTTGTGTTATGCGAAAATTAAAAATAATTAAATAAATCTTGTCCTATTATTGTTATTCTCTTCTTTGAATCGTAATGTAGCGTTTTTTGCCACACATCTTAAAACATTGGAGGATGATATTCATTCAACTCAAATCAATTTCACGAAAATTGGGGCTGCTCTGGTATCTTTCTAGGGTACTAAGCTGAAGATAATTATTCCTCATTTAGCCGAGTACACTATAGGTACTAGATACTAAATAATAAAAATAAGTGTACCGACTTCAAAAATTGTGGACTGAAAACTAAGAAATAATTAATATTTCGTCGTAGAATTTGAAGACGGTTTTTAGGGAAAGAAAAATTGGAAATGTTGCCCGGAACATTGGAAAATTCAACAAAACTGAAATATATGAGATTTATATAGGATTTTTGTATGAACTCTAGACCATAGTTGGGGATGAAAGTTAATATTATATTATTATTTTTTTAATTATACTGGTTATAAAAATCGACGTTGATAGCCCGCACATATCCACCCTACAATCCTATTCCGCACGCCATCGCACACTTGCTGTGGAGCGTTGTAAGCGAGTTGGTTTAGAATATCAACAATCCTAACCAAGCTCTTACTTGTGCGTAGTGCATTTGTGAAATGAGTTTTACAATCGGTACTTTAAATGCATCACTTTAAACCAATTGTGTGGGGTAAACAATATTTGAATTTACTTTCACTGTTATGAAATGAATTTATAATAATATTAAACAACCTTTTTTGTAATTTAAAGAAACAGCATTTGGCATCATTTTATATTGTGTACTAGTTTTTGCATGCGATTGGGGAATTGTATTGTGCATAAAATATTCACTCATTGACCATTGTTCGCCAATTTCAATTTTCTGTAATGAAAAACTGCATTATATTTTCTGTAAAAATTATCTAATAACTTACACTACAAATGCCTATCTAAATATAATTAAAGTTTAAAAGTGTGATTTCAAATAAAATTAGTTTTATAGGTTTTAAGAATTATTGTCCGTCTGTATATTTGTTTGAGATTATTAAGTTATTTTCTTGTTATTTTACCTAACCTGCTGTCGGTTTACGTGAATGTGACGTGATCATCGTGTCCAGAATGTTTTCGCGGAAATTTCAAAAAGATAATTAAAAACATGATTCATTTAGAATTAAAATTTTTTTCACGGGTTGTCTTACAGCTCCAGGGAGCTGTTGCCGGCCCCAGGGTATTACCTTTTTTATTATTATTTATTAGGTATAATAAACCTTAAAAGTACATATTTACAAATTTACAATATAAGAGAACTAGCAAAAGACAACAAACAAGCCCTCTTAACATTTTACGCGGTAAGTAGTAGGTACGATAATTAGTAAATAGGAAAATGCATTTGAAAACTTCTAAGGTCTAAGCAGGTACTTGTAAAATGTATCCGGTGGCCTTAGGCATGTCATCTTGCTTTGTCCCCTGCTAATTTCAGTACGGTATCAAATTATGGTTCCGTGATTCTGGTTGATATGAAAGTGTAGCTTCGGGCTAAATCTTCTCTAATGTTGACCCGACCACTTCACTGTTATTCAAATCTTTGTTTAAGCACCAATTGCATTTAATGCCTGCAAGGGCGCAAACATAGGGGAGGCTTTGTGAAGTACCTACATTGTTATATTATGTCATAATTCTTTGACGTTTTGAATAAATATTTAGGCTTTTATAAATAAAACTAGATCCCACAACATGTCATAGCCACAGGTCTCTGAAAGCACCTGGATTGTCAATAATTTTGTTAGTTTTAGATTTTCCTAGTACGTCATGTCTAGGCGACCAAAGCACGCGTCCGCCGTGACATGATGGGGAATCCTGTTTAATCCCGTCCGCACTGTTATAGTTGTAATTAGTTAGTGATTAATAGGGCATATCACATTCGGCAGGATCATCTTACGCACCGATTAATCGGCTTTATACACTATAAAAGCTTTAATACTTGACATTGGCAAATCACCGATTATCATTGGTGGAGCCATAATAAAAGAAGAAGAAGTAAATAAAACTAATTTTCCTACAACAGAAGAATGTATTTTAGAATTAAAATTATGTCATCTGAATAATTTAATTTTATGTAGGTAATAATTAACTTTAAAACACTGTCCTAATACTATTTTTTGTATGTCTTTGAATTCAATGAAACATGAAATCAAAACACTAATCGAATTCAGAGTATTAAAACTTCTGAAGTCATAACGAATGCAACTTTAATAAAATGGAAGTGAAGTGGTACACGAATTGTCAACTGAGATTTTTGGTACAATTTTGTAATTCCGGAACTGTCCCGTATATAAATATTTTATATGACTTTAATTAAGTTATCGGAGCTTGTAACAGTGCACGTGCGAGACACGTGCCACTTCTGATTATTTATCAGACCTCTCTCGATAATTAACTGAGCAAAATACTAGCCATATATCGTAATGTATCGAATGTCGTTAGAGTTGTAGCATCACAATTTCGCAAGTTAAAATCTTCTAGTCTGCACTACTATGTGATTTACGAAAATATAGATAGTACATACCTTGCTTTGCGAAAAAATTGAAAAATAATTAGAAACATTAGTAGAAAATGATACATAAAATATTTGGTCCAAGAACTCCGACGACTGCCTCAGAGTTTCAGCAGATTAGTTCAGTAATTTCTTGCCCAATCAGGACTCATTATCTAATTTTCTATTAGTTATGGGAATTTTAAATTGTCGGGCTAAACACTAACAGACTGGACAATCCCCAGACTCAACACATCGTATACAGAAGGCCTTAAATCTTTAATAATAATATAAAACATAAAAACAATGGTTATATTAATTTAAATCGTATTACCAATAATAATGAATGAAATCCCGAATTCTTTGTTATTTTTCAATTGACTGCGTGTATGTCAATGTATCGGTTAATATGATTTCCGCAAATAAATTAACACAGCGGGGAAATATGAATTGTTCAATTTATGTCACCAACTTTACAATCGAACATCATTACCTATTCCTTTTCATATTCAATAAAATAAATTGGCTTGTTTACAAACATTTGGATATATTTTTTTAGGTTAGAATAATATGTAGGTTAATAACAAAATAATTGGTTGGAGGGATGGACCTAAAACCGGAGGTCCAGCTCCAGAATCTTTATCTGGCTGATCTTTAATGTATTTATTTTAAAGTATAGATACTTAGCAGATTTTGATATGACTAAAAAGTATTATATGGCTGAAATGAAAGGAAATGCTGACAGAGGACGACCTAGGTGTACTTTTATTGAACATATAAAAAATGTATTGATCAATGGAAACATTAAAAGTACACACAATCGCCGAGCATGTATGAAAGGTATGATGAATATAAAAGAAGCGAAAGAGGTATGTCAGGATCGTAACAAATGGTATTCGATTGTCTTTGCTTACCCCTCTTGGGATAAAAGACGTGATGATGGATAGATAAATAAATATATGTAAGTACCTAACCCATCTACCTTGTCTATCTTATCTATTTTCGGAATCTACACATCACAAAATCTTTTATTTGATACCAAACTCGATACATGTCAAACCCGTTTTTTTATCATGACGTTGTGTAGCCTATATCACTCATAGACAAAGCCAACGATATCTAAACTGACCAAATCTGATGAATAGTTCAGGAGATACGAGGGAAGGGGAACAGATGAAATGAACGTATATACATAGCTTGCTGAATAATTGAAAATAAGAGAGCATATCCGTCAACAGTATTTTAAACTGTAATTCTTAAATAATTTAAACCAATAAAAAAATCCTTACTGGAATCCAAAAAGCTAAGAACAAAAGTGAAGGAGAAGTGAGAATGAAAGAAAAATATAAGAAGAGATTGACTTCAAATATCTTATCTTAATATAATAGTATAAAGTATAATACTGTATTTGCGACTGCTTCTAATATATAATTTCAACGTGAATTGAAGTCAATATAAAGTGAAAAGAAAATCACAATTCACTCGTTTCAAATTTTAGAAGGTCTTTAAACCATTTCAAAGTGTCAGATTTCTAAGCCTCCTTGTATTGTAATACAAGAACGTTGTCAACGTGAAGAGTAAAGTAAATCCAGTGATTGACAAACTTTGCACTTCGCCCTTCGTCTGAAGTGTGGATAAATACGATGTAAGTGTCCCCTAGAATTGTTAGGAAATACTTAGAAATTTTCCACCTTTCAAACTATGCGAAAAGGCCAAATTCAGGTACAGATAAAAGCAATTTGACCAATGCTGAAAGCTAAACAACAAAGTAGAGGAAATCAAACGGCATTTCAGAGTACTATCTGTCGACACTTGAATACTTCAGTTGTAGATCTGTTCCACAAATTTGTAGTTGGTTTCATGTCCTTTTGCTGACTGAAAGCTATCTTCGTAGTTTCATTCAATTTACTGGCAATTCACATTGTTGGTACAAATAGTTTGTTCAGAAACAAACATTGACTACTGCATTTGGCCAAGAAATAATTTATCATGCAAAATAACACGACAACACAAAAACACACCTTCATGGTATTTATACATTGCGGTGTGGCCCGAGACATCAGTAACAGTGTCCACTTTTTGTCAGTTGTCCATTTGAACAGAATACGTGTAACTTATTTAACGGAATCTGTTATTATCAATAGAAGTGCAGACAGCCGGCCTTATGTGCCTTCCAAAGCAAAATTATATCAATACATTATTAAAACTCTACGAATTCGGGACTTTTACTTTCGTAGACGATATCTGAGAATGCAAATTTGTTTAGTTTGTTGGCAAAAGTAAGCCCGAAAAGTACTGGACCGATTCATAAAATAAAATGTTTTACTTAATTTACGAATTGATGCATAGCCCTTGGACCTCTAGAATCACGCCGTAAATCAACTTTATTTCGATAATTTCCATGGGCGAGGTAAGAATATTAAAGTTACCAAGCTCAACAATTAACAACGCACGCAATCCATATTCTGCTTCTTTTGACTTCTGTTACCAAATCACACTATTAGCACTAAACGAATAAGATAACGTTTTTTGCCCATTCTGGCAACGGAGTGGGAGAGGCTCGTAGATTTATAAGTATTTGAAGCATCGTCTACTTAATTATTGGCAACAGTTTTTGACATAGTGAAAGTCTACGCGTCTAGATTCGAATCCAATTCGTACTCACCAAAGGTTTTTTAAAGGAGGCATAATTTATTTAGTAACATGCAAAGTGACATTATATGAAGCTACTTACATAATGTAAATGTTGCAGCCTCAAAATAAGGACAGCATGGTTTCAAATGTTTCCTATCTGGCAAAGTGTAACTTGTAGGTATGGTAAAGTATGTAGGTACAACTATCGCCAAATAAGTTGAGCTAACATTCGGTGTGCAGTACAAAAATCTACTTACCTTGTACTGCGCACTGAATGTCAAAGAGCTCAAGTAATATAGATATTTAGATCCGGCTCGAAGGACCAAACTGTGTACACTGTACGTGTACTATCAAAAGCATTAGTGGATATCATGTACCTGAATAAAAGTTTCGCTCAACACTTTACTCATTCAGATTGTATTAGAATTTTCAATACTTATCTTAAAAATATTGTTTTTTTACTTTCAATACTTAATCTAAAATGAATGACGTTAAAGTTGATTTTGCGTTACTGACTTATCAAGTTATGACGTTCCTTCAGTGTCAACATATGACAATGGAAAAAAAATGTCATTTGAGATTTGATGTGATTGGCTGTGGTTAACAATTTGAATGTCAATGAACTTTAAGTGAAAAAATGGCCAAGCGAATATAGCCTTTAAGAGCTCTCTTGGTCGCATAACCAACTAAAAACCGCACGTGTTCGAAAATTTTGCATATCTTTCATCATTCGCACCTAGGCTACCCGTAATAGAGAAAGAAAATTTTCAAACAAAATCGGTACAATAAAATACACTAAACGGACTTCAGCAAATCAAGTATTGTACAAAAAATATTAGAAATAGCTAGTTATAGTTAATGGATCCTTAAAGTATGTGAAATTATCTTTACCTACTCTAAATGTTACAGAAATATACATTACTAAATATATTAACAGAACTCGAGTCGCAAAGTCGGTTGAAAATATTGATGACTTTCAGGGCTTTATAAATTTTAGGTGTAGTTGATATTGACATATGTTTTACATTTAGAGTATAGATAACTTAACATGCTTAGAGGGTCCATTAACTAGAACTTGCTATTTTTAATAAGTTTTGTACAATATCTACTTGATTTGCTGAAGTCCGTTTTTGTATGGGACAAAAGTAATGATGTTCTTCAAGTCTCGCATTTGATAGTACATATCCGTAATACAGGCTAACATATCAGTTTACTACCAAAACATTGAATATTGATGAATTGAAGATGTTCTTAGCCGCACCTACACAATTTTCCCTTGTTTTAATGAAAACGCTCACATTCCCCGTACATTGCACTCCAGTTGTCACATCGCACGCCTACATTGTGCAATAAATTGATATACCGCTGCGTTGTAACCTACCAATAACAGTTTATTCTCGTTTGATGCTCATTTAGAAAGGTAAACAGCGTTCTAAACAGCCAATATGGCGTCCAACAGTTCGTATTAACCCCGTTTACGTTGAACCTTGTTAATTTTATGGTCATTATTTCCAATTTATTTTGTAAATACAGTTAATTAGAGACTGGAGGCTGTTATACACTGAAATTAAGCTGTTTTGTGTGGTATTGACATCAGCCACGAGTCTATTATTAAAATACATGATACTTGTATGTGTCGGGTTGGGTATCGCAGGAAAACTCGTAGTAAACTTTCACCATTCGTTTATTGATCGAATTAACAAGGAAGAACAAGCAGCAAAAGAACAACCAGTAAAAACATCCGTAAGGAGCCAAGGAGAAGGAGCCGTCAAAGGAGAAGGAGCCGTCAAAGGAGAAGGAGCAAGGAGCGCACTGTAATAAAAATGAACTACACATTACTACAGGGCGTTAAGCTATTGAAGTAACACAATACAAAGTATGATAAAAATACTTACAATACTTATTTGCGCTCCTTTTATATTAACATAGATATTAGTTCTTGAATATTGATTCAATACATTTTATATAGTTATTTACTTAGTTGATAAAATAGAAATATAATAAATTTTACAATTGGCAGAGTACTGCCTAAGTCAACAGTTTGTGAAGGAATGAGTAAAATTTTAATTTAGGTTCCATACAATGTTCTATTGAATTAAAATGAACAATATCGTGTTCTAAAATCAAAATAAATGCTATTTATGATGGCCAGCTTGTAAGCGGCCAGGAAAATAAGGTCGTATCATCACAATACCGGGGTTCCCCCGAAAAAATCCTGACCTTAATGAAGGATTTTATTCAGAGAATTAATAAAATAAAGTTTGATGATGAGACTTATATAAAAATACTAATGAATGAAATGAAAAGATACATTTACAAGTTTTATTATAAATAAAACTAATTATTTTACAAGAGAAACGATTTCCACAATCACACAAATCACAAACATTCATCTTCATTTAATCTGTTTAATCTGTTATTAGTAAGTACAGTAAACTCATTTATAATATAGAGTAATTCCCATTTAATAAGGAATGACTCAAAAACGTTCTCGAATTTAGTAAGGGCTTAGTTATACAGTTACCATCCGCTGTTTTAAGTTTATTTATATATAATACAATAGTCGAAGGCTTGTTTAAAGAGTCGCAATCCGCTCATACGAACACCCATGGGAAATACATCCACAGATATAATAAGTAGTAATAATAGACGAAGGCTTTTTTAACGAGTCGCAATCCGCTCTAAAAGACACCCATGAATACCCTGATATTCATAGATATAATAATAATAAACGAACGTTTATTTAAAGAGCCGTAATTTGCTCTAATAAACACCCATGGAAATACATCCACAGATATTAGGTATAATATTTATAATAGACGAAGGCTTTTTTAACGAGTCGCAATCCGCTCTAAAAGACACCCATGAATACCCTGATATTCATAGATATAATAATAATAAACAAATGTTTATTTAAAGAGCCGTAATTTGCTCTAATAAACACCCATGGAAATACATCCACAGATATTAGGTATAATATTTATAATAGACGAAGGCTTTTTTAAAGAGTCGCAATCCGCTCTAAATAATTACAAGTATTTACAATAAATGAAATGATGAGAATGAAATAAGGAAAATAGTAATTATTAATAATGGTTATAACCAACCTATAATTTGTAAATATGTAAAAGTTTTAGTTCCTTAGATGTTTACAACCAAATTGTGAAATTGAAATAAATTTAACCTCCCTTGTAACCATAAGGTTATAAATAAAATTTAATAAATTGTTAATAAAATAAAGAAAAAATGTAAAATAATATAGATATAAAAAATTCCTCAGTTTAAGTAAGTGTAACTCATTCATATTGAAAGAGAAAAAAAAATTATGAAATAAAATCAACGCATGCGTTAAGGTATGCGCTAACTCTAACTATCCACGAGCAAAGCCAGTGAAAAGCTAATAATATAAGTACATGAAATAAAATAATATTTGAATTTAATCAACATGACTACCCCTAGTTGTAATAAGAGCGTAATCATATGTCTATGAAATAGACTTCATAGTAAATAACAATTGAAAATTAAAAGAAAATCGAACGTCGTCGATTCAAAATTTAAAAACTTGTCAATGACAAAGAAATTATATATAGGATACATTTGAAAATCGAATATTCCAATGCAATATTGCCGAGCAAAACAAATTGTGTAAAACAAAGAAAAATCAAGTGAGTTCAAATTCTGATATCGTGGTGCTTTTATATGTATCATAATTTATTTGAAATTTATTATTATATATTAAATTTATTCTCGGAAATATTTTAATTGCCTTACTTATGTAAACTGTAATGTAATATTAGAAATCATTAAAATAAAAATGGACAAATTGTTTTGGATATTTTAAAAATGTATTAAAAAAAATCGCAATTAATGAAATTTTTGAATTAAATAATATTTATTTATGTATTATTTTATGGAATCACGATAGACTTTTAGGATAAAAATAGATATTTTAGCAATTATAAGAAAAATTAATATATATTATTTTTCTTGAAAAAAATTACGACTATAAAAAGAACCTTTTTCTATTAAGAGATATGATAATGGAAATTAATTTAATATTATTTACGGTATAAGTTTAAGTTATGGGAAGTAATCTATAGATTTCAGATATATATAATGAAAATCTCACATACAACCATACATTCAATGTGAATATATAATCTGAATTTACGAAATTAATAAGTGAATTTAATGTAAAAAGATTCAAGAATACTGCCTTTGTATAGAAAAAAAAAATCCTCTTCAATAATGGAATCTGACCAAGATCATCAGACTTGTCAACCTCGAAGGTTTGCCGACATAACCTTGATTCAGAACCATCATCTCCAAGAAATATTCTACTGAATTTAAATAGAATTACGTTATATATTGAGACTATATAGACATTACATATCCTGAAATAAAAGTTTGTATTAAAATAAATATTATGTTCTCTTACTTCGTTATTCTTTCTTCTTTATTCCTTCTTCCTGCAGCATATTAATCACGTTTGGGCGCCATTGTCGGGTTGGGTATCGCAGGAAAACTCGTAGTAAACTTTCACCATTCGTTTATTGATCGAATTAACAAGGAAGAACAAGCAGCAAAAGAACAACCAGTAAAAACATCCGTAAGGAGCCAAGGAGAAGGAGCCGTCAAAGGAGAAGGAGCCGTCAAAGGAGAAGGAGCAAGGAGCGCACTGTAATAAAAATGAACTACACATTACTACAGGGCGTTAAGCTATTGAAGTAACACAATACAAAGTATGATAAAAATACTTACAATACTTATTTGCGCTCCTTTTATATTAACATAGATATTAGTTCTTGAATATTGATTCAATACATTTTATATAGTTATTTACTTAGTTGATAAAATAGAAATATAATAAATTTTACAATTGGCAGAGTACTGCCTAAGTCAACAGTTTGTGAAGGAATGAGTAAAATTTTAATTTAGGTTCCATACAATGTTCTATTGAATTAAAATGAACAATATCGTGTTCTAAAATCAAAATAAATGCTATTTATGATGGCCAGCTTGTAAGCGGCCAGGAAAATAAGGTCGTATCATCACATATGTCATTGATTGTCAACATAAATATCTTTCATTATTATTGAGTCAAAAAATGTAAGCATCAATTCTCTTGAAGAAGTGAGGGAAGGTTAAGCCGGCACTTTTCTGAAAGCTTCAGTCACACTAAATGTACCAACAGGCTCTTGCTAAGTGTGGACATTGTGGCCATGCAGCAATTTGGGTCTCGAAAGTGTTTGGTCTGTGTTTGTTTATTTCTCTCAAAAGTTTAATATGTATTAAGAAAATCGTTTAAAATGACCGCATCCGGATGGCATAAGAGAAGATTGCGGAGTAAAAGATGATGCTGTGACTAAAATGAGGAAAAGTAGTTTGCGCCGGTTTGGAGACGTTGTAAGAATGAAGGATGATAGACCGACTGAAAAGGTTTATATGGCAGAAGTGAAAAAAAATTATGGCAGAGGACGACCTAGATATTTAAAGTATTAGGTAGGTATTGTATAGAGGTCGCTTGCATTATTTTGGAAAATTGTGTAAACTCCTTTATAATTTTAAATGTATGAATATTCTATTAAAAAAAATTAAGAAAAAACTTAGACAGAGACAGTTGGTGTTTGGTCGAGGATAGTGAGACATGCGATCTCTGATAGAAAATTAATTATGTAACATAAAATATATATATAAAATGAAGAAAATAAAATATCATGTGTATAATTGAAGTCAAGATCCCGATGACCGACATTACATCTCAATCGCCGAGCATGTATTAAACGTATGATGAATATAAAAAAAACGAAAGAGGTATGTCAGGATCGTCACAAATAACATTCGATTGTCTCTGTCTACCCTTCTTAAGATAAAAGGCATGATGATACGTAGATAGTATAAAATGACAAAATAATTTATCTCTTTGCATATCAATAAATTGTTTCTTCGCATTATTTTATAAGTCGCAGTCATAAAGTAAGGTATGTTAAACGACTTTTTGGAGTGACAACTCAAATGAATTTTTCTTTCAGACCCCTAAGTGTAACAAAATAAACTCAAAAACATTAAGTATAGAGTTTACATCGCAACAAAATCCGTAAGTACAAAGTTTTTCATATCGCTCGGGCAGAAAACATTGGCAGAGCTTCACCCGTCATAAAAGGGGAAACTTTACAAATCTTTGGATTTCTTACGCTTTCAGGGATTCATAATGTATTTATCTACCCCTCGACACATCAACAATAGCTGAACTTTGTCACTAGAGGGCTTTATAGGACATATAACGTCATCGCTGATTATGAAATCCTCTATAAAGACAAAAATATAAAAAGTTCTGAACAAAAAAATTGTTCAGTTATTTTTAGAGGAAGTGAGGACGGCCGGCTTTGCGTGCCCTCTCAAATACGAGAAGTAGATATAGCATATAATATTATTCTTAAAGAAATTATCATTATTGGCAAGAGTAATATTTCTTCACGTCTTTTATCCCATGAGAGGTGTGCAGAGATAATAGAATGATATTTGTTTCGATCATCTTTCTGTGACACATCTAGGTCCATTAAGAGCAGCAACGGGCTTGCCACTTGTTTTGTTCTAGTTCTGGTTCTGGTTACCGGGCTCGGTTTCAGCAACTCGACATCTTAACGCCTATCAGCCCTTAATGTTGCCAGTTAATAATGCCTCCTGAAGGGTCCTTGGGGCACCAAGATAAGCAACCCTGTATTCTGTCAAACCTACACACTGATGAATGATGTAGGTGACCGTTTCTTCAGTCTCCATGCTAGCTCTGCATAGTGGAATATCTGTAATGCCGGTATTAAAAAGGTGTTGATCATAGAGCCCATGTATTGTGATGACTTGTGTCATTACTCTCAAGTGGTTCCTTATTAGGTTAATTAGTCTTTGTGTCAGTCGAGAGTTTGGAGATGGCAGAGCTAGTTTTGATTGTCTACAGCTCAGACTGCCCCATTCCGTTTCGTGCTTCTCAGAACCTGTTTTGTTCAATATGGACATTGCCGTCGACGCCCTAACGACGCCTTCTGCGGGTTTTCGTTTTGCTTTAGCCATCTTCTTCTTCTTCAGCCTGTGTCCGTCCACTGCTGGACGTAGGCTTTTTCAGCATTGCTCCACTTCTCCCTATGATCCACAGTTCTTCTTCACGCTCTATCCTCTCTCTTCACGATGTCGTCACTATATCTCGCTGATGGTCTGCCTATACTTCTATGACCAATTCTAGGTCGCCACTCAGTAACCCTTGACGTCCATTTAGCCATGTAAAAAACTTAATTCTCTCAATGAAAACAATTTTCTTAATCAAAACAATATTGTAGCTAAATGTCTGATAGAGACTCAGTAAAAGTTGTAATAAGGGCGAGTACACAGTACATCGTTGACTGGAAATGAACTCATAACAGTTTTACGAGGCAAAGGCCGTCGGAGCCACGGTCCGTGCACATGAGCGTGCCTGGCTAGATATGACAGCTATTAAAAATGGCTGGAACAGAGGAAAATCACTCGTTTTATATCCGAGCAGACCAAGTTAGTGTTAATGAAATATTTTTAAAGTGATATTACTTAATAAAATATTTTTCACTACATTTATTTAATATCTGGCCAATAAACATTTCGAAAAAAGTTACTTGAAACCTCATACAAAATATTTTAATCACCAGAACTTTAATCGATTTCTCTTGCTTCAGATCTATCATCTTCTCATCTAAACATAACGAAAGTAACAGATCTAGTCTTACTTAGTGTAACGGAAGGCTTGCCACCTGATCTACTTAATATTTGGATGTGTCCTATTCAATGTCAATGTCAACTGTGGAATGAATCTGTGATACAAAAGGAAACTCATTAAAAACGATTTTCTGAATTTTGCAATGTATTCTTATGTCGGTGGCCAAGTGGTTAAGACGTATGGTAGACCACGGGTTCGATCCCGGATACCGGCTATGAATAAATGGGGTTTTTATAATTAAAAACTTAAGTACATAATCCGACAAACCACACTTAAGTGCTTTTCCATCTCATTCCTCAACAGAACTGGGCACTCTTTAGGTATAGCCTCACAATTAATACCATCGGCTAAAAGAGGGAGACTTGGTCTTCCGCTGGGTACCCTGGTTTCGGGATCTGTAAGGCAACCCGTGAAGAAAATAAAAACTTTCTTGGATAATGTTTTTTTATCTACTCTTATATCGTAAAGTCTCTATTACAAAATCGATTTATGCTTCATAATGATATGTTAACATACACGCGTCTGTAATATGTCAAACCTGGATACTGTAATGTATTACAGTACCGAAGTTTTTATACAAATACGATATCGTATTGTTTTGTTTTTTTTTTATGCAGAAAGGGCAGAGGATATGTGTTATGCAGCCACATTAAACTCTATGAAAATATCGACACGCCCATGTGGGAGTCACTTGACAGTTAATGCGCATGCGCAGTAGGTAGGTAACCGCGGTTTGCCGCCAATTTGTCGACTAAGAAAAATATCTTGGTTCAATTTGTTTTGTACTATTGCATGGGATTACATAAAGTAGTGTATGAACGGGCACATAACTTGGAATTAAAACACTCGTGAATGCTATTAAAAAATGAGGCGCAGCCGAAAATTCCACTTGTGCTTTAGTTACCCCTATTATGATCCCGTATCATAAACTACTATTATGAAATTTTGGATCCATTTATTCAGAAAGAATTATATTATAATGTGATTATTAAAAATGTGTTAAAATAATTTAGATCGAGACAACGACTAGACGGTCGTAGCAATATCCATATGAAATCAATTGAGCATGCTCAGCCGCTTTCTATAAAAGATAATGATTTTCTCTGCTCATGGAGAGAGAGTGCAGATATTTTAAATAATTTTAAACTACTACAATATCCACGTGTACTAAAATTAGTATCTTAAGGTTATGTTACCTCATTCAGATCTTACGTGCTAATAGTCTTCTTAAGCACTGGTCCGGTATATCACCGCGGTCCGGCCAGCCGTATGGTCGAGATTGAACACAGGCCATACATTAGCAATGTAAATCATACGATTTAGATCACATGCAATTCACTCACTCACACAGCAATATTCGATGAAACAAAGTGTCAAACTATCAGCGATGGATGTGTGTGTTTGACAGATCGTTCCGGCCATCGAATTCAACCATAAATACAACGATTTGAAAACGGATGGCGGACCGTTCGTTACAAGAATTGGACGAGTCTGTTGTCGATTTCGGCGGACCGTATGGCGGCGCGCCGGCGATTGGTCGAATGAGTGGGCACCTTTAGTCAAAATTACAATTGACGCCATTTTAATTGCAATAATTCCAAACGTCAATTGATTGGAATTATTTTAGAATAGCCAGTATGTCACTATCTGGCCTTCAAACATGTCGATCCGTTGTCATATATTAAATAATAATTACCGTTGCTCTGTATTAACGTGAAAGAAGAAAATAACAAATTTACTTTCTCATTTATATCAGTTAAGAAGTAGGTACCAGCTATAATATTGTTTTAGTCTGATTTGCTTGAATTGCTAATATTCTTTCATTCTATGGGCAAAGCCTAGGGCAGACATTTAGTATTAAATTAAAATCACCCGTAGAACGTCACAGACGTCCGTAGCTCATGGTCTACTAGGTTTAATTTGTCCATATTTCCGCGTCGTTGATGTTGAAGTATCAGTCCAATGTTGTAGGAAACGACTGGCCATAGACAATGACTTGCATAGAACATTTAACTAACTGGAAAAAATAGCCAAAGCTCTGTTTGGTTTTGTATATAGTTTCATCACTGACTTAGTCTATAATCATCATGATTTCTTCACTTGCATTGGTAACATTGTCAATATTTAGTCAGTTATTTCAGTAGGAGACAGACATATATTATATAGGTACAAAAAGTAGTTTAAAAAAATTAAGTTCTGCCCACCACTTCTACATTCTCTCAAAGTTATACATAATAAGTCCCAAAAACAACAAAAACAGTAAACAATAAGTAGGTACAAACAAATTAATCTAGTTTAGCCATTAATATATTTTTTACAGATGTTTTAAAAACTTTCTTATTACTACAAAAAATTCCATATTGCCATATTTTGCAGAAAAGGTGACAAGCTTGTCGAAAAAGTACGAGCTTACCGTTGGCTTTATGTGCCCCTCCGCATGTGAAGTTAATTAAAGCACTTAATTTTTTGGATTGAGGCAGGAATGAACCTTGCAAATAAGAAAAAGATAATCTCTCTAAATCTTTGGTGTAAAAAATGAGTTTATTCGACTCTTTTTGCTTACTGTTTTCTTGTATAGATATTACAATCAAACTGAAGATAGGCAACTTCTTTCAAAATTGGAATCATATTCCTCAGAAACACCCATCATACTCTGTAAATTACTTAAATTGTCCCTGATATAATTGAGGAGTTTGACGTAACTCGAGGACTTCCTGAAATTAGAAACAAGTTATAACATAAACAAAATAAAATTCAGACAGAAAATAATTAACGACTTTTTCATGTTAATCGAGCCGTTCGAGCAATTAGTTTAAATTGAGAAGTTACAAACTGCGATTTCCTTCAGAAAGGGCAAAGGGGTTGTTTGGCGTCCTTAGCGCCAGTTGTCGTCAACAATTTATTTTAATGACCTCCGTTGAGGCACTCCCTTGCGATTGTGGCCTTGAAGGAAAAAAAAGTGTGACCGAGGCTTTAGAAGGTGGTAATTTTTCACAGCTCACCCCAACGATAACACTCGGCCAGTGGTCAGGTGTTAGAATGATTTGTGGCCGAAAAGTTGACACCGTTTGTTGACAAATACTGACTTCAAGTACTTTGAAGTGGGAAACTAAGTAGGTTATATAAAAAAAAATTTACATTACAAACTGATTTGATTGTGGTTTTGTGGATGCAAATATGTTCATATTGACGAAAACTATATATATATATATATAAATTTTTAAGAATATTTTCTAGCTTTCTGAAAAAGATATGACTGAAAAATCGGAAAAATTTCACCAAAAATGGGCAGATTTGGTGATTTTTTTATTTCTGCTCATCGGCAAATCGGTCGGCAAACTTCAGACTCATAAATATGTCCGTATAATATTTTACCATCGTTGTATGTAAGTTTAGTGGAGCGGGGTAGGTAGAGAATGTAAGGCACACTAATTCCTAAAAACTTGCGAAGACAAGAGAAGCAACATTTTGCATTTCTATACACAAATATTTTCAAATTGAGGTCTTCTTCCACTGGTTACCCTGGGGCCGGTAAAGTACTTCGGGAAGCCGTAAAATACAAAAACACCTAAAAGAGTACACAAAGACGTATTTGCCCGTCTACCATGCATTAGTTGTCCTATGTCCTAATTTCACTAGGCAGTCTCAGCAACGGTAAGAGTCAGTTGAAATTTTCGGACATTGTTTCGTAAATTTTAGCAAATAGATAAAATAATCAAGAATTTAGTTCCAAAAAATAAATAATATTTAAATAAATATTTACCCTACAACTTTTCAACGATTTTCTGTAATTACCGAAAATAAAAAAAAAATTAAACAACCCTCCGCCCGTTTTTAAAACCTATTCAATATTCAAATTACTTTGATTAATGCATATTACCAAAATATTTACCTAATTATTCGTAAGTATATGTTTTTATATTAATAGTACCTACCTCAATAAAGTTAGTCACAAATTGGAAGGTACACAGTTCGTCACGTCACAAGGACGATCTAGCACGTTTAATTGGGGGGTGGAAATTGTGATTAATTCCATCAGATAAGGCGCTACGGCGTAGGCACGAAAAAGAAAAAGGGTTCGCGTTCGAAACCCACACACATTAACCTAATTCGTTTTAATTACCCAAATTAATCATTCCCAAGTACTTTTAAGTGACTGGACCCTAGGTTAATCCGTGTTATGTATATTTTAGGAGGCGTTGATTTATGCGTTTAGGAAAATGCTGGCGTGGAGTCACGTGACACTGAACGAAGGTGAAAGTGTTTACATACGGGCACTTTTATGGCACGAATTCTGAATTTTTAATGTTTCTTACGTATATAGGCTAGTCGGGTTCGATTCCCACTTCGGTTTGGGCAAATCAGATAAATCCGTTCAATCTCGGAATACCTCAACAGAACGGCTTCTTTCAAAAAAAATGCTATCGACCGATTGAATTAGTTTTGTCTTGTGTCTCAACATTACTGGCCACTCGTTAGATATAGCCTCACGAGTGGCCAGTTCTGTTGAGGTATATTTAGATGGAAAAGACTCTACGTGTGGTTTCTCGGATTATGCACTTACATAAGTTTTTAATTATATATGGTTATGGTACGCCGGGATTGAATATATGTAAATATAAATAAAGACTGGTCGTATATGAGTAATGTGTTCTGTTTAATACTTTACACTTGCTAAAAGTGGACTCTGATACTGATCGCACCGTAAGGTTTAAAAACCGTGATAGACCGAAGCCTGATATTCAAACCCAAAACTTCTAGAATTCTGTAGATATTAGAAGTGTCCAATACGTCATAGATTGATATAAATTAGCACAATACAGGTGCATTTGCAGACACGAGCTTCACTAATTGGCGTTATTATTTGTTGTATACAACTGATGTTTTCCGTAATTAAATCCATAATTACAAATTGAATCGAATTCAATATGTGTTTATTTAAAAAATATATTTTGCATGTATATAGCTATCTATTAACCTAAAATAACATTAGTCCAGATACACTCTGGTAACAGTGTCTGCTGGAAGAATTCAGGAAACCAGATCTACGTGTCATCCAAAGCACGAATTGTAGTACATATATATCCACATTGTTTCCAGGAACTGCATTTGAAAATATGAGCAATTATTTTTAAAATAGATGACGTGCAAAGGTTTTTAAAACCAGCCGCTGTTTATTCCGAGTATTTGAAAATAATATACATTACAGGAAGTAAAATGTAGCCTAGGATATACGAATAAAATAAATTATGGCGACAAACACCAAAAATATTTACAGCTGCATTCCATTAAAATAAAGCGAAGCGTCACGAAAACAGGTGGCTTAGCATGGTGGCTACAAAAACTTCATAAGGTTTACCATTTTTAAGGTTCCGTAGTCAAATGACAAAACTTATTCATTGTAATTTCTGCATGACCTTCCCTCTGTATGTAGGCTTATAACTCAGCCACAGATGAAAATTTACTGAAACATGTCTTACATTATCTGCTATATAATTATGTAGTCTAATTACAAAAAATATAAGTACAGTTTTAGGAATAGTTACGTTTTAGGCGCGGATATTTTCATTTCGAATACTAGGTATTGTTGTGTAGCCCAAAATAATATATCATACCTACTAGCAGTTACTCGCGACTTCGTACGTGTTTGCAGTTAAAGTTTACATCAGACAAAATTTAATTAAAATTCATTAAATAAATGTGTCATGCTAGTACAGTAGTTTATTCCATCGCATTGGCTAGAAAAACGACCACCGGTCCGCACCGATATGCTAAGTGGCCAGCATGTTGATAACAGTCACGTGGTTGCAGCTCCTTGCTAATATTGAAATTGTTTTACTACCAATCATGTAACTCGACTTCGTCACAGATGTAATCAAATTAGTCCACCTGGTAAAGGAACATTTGTGTGAGTTCATTGAGTCCTCATTGCGAGTGATATGGCCCAAGAACTATCTGTACCACGGACGACAGTATCTGCTTTATAATGAAGTTTTTTTAATATGGATATGTATCAAATAAAATATAATTAATCCAATGATATATTTTTAAGTGGAGACTTAACTCGAATGCAGGGCCGAGGGAATATTGGAGATGTGATATTGGCAGTGTCTTCTGACAATGAGCTGCACCGCACATCGTACCAATGTTGTATCACATCTCCAATATTCCCTCGACCCTGCATTCGAGTTAAGTCTCCACTTAAAAATATATCATCGACTAAATGTGGTAGACAGTTAATCCTATTATAAATTGCGATACAGCAAGGGAGCAAAATAATATTTTACGGCGAGGCTTTCTAGTAGAATCCTAAGCATAACACTCTACTTTTCATCTAGGCCAGTATCAACTCGAAACAGCGGCCAAGAATCACTTGATAATTCTATGAATACATATTATTAGTAATAATTAGTCCAGTTCTACAAAAATATATTTTTTTAATTTCTCCCCAAACTAGGATACTCATTGCTATGGGTAAAAATGTAATCGAGTTACAAGAGTGAACTGAAAATAGCGTGTAAATATGTGAATAAGTTAGGATAAGGTAAAAGCTCCATGGTAATAAAAAACTTTTAATGAGAACTAACCCTTTATTTATTAAAATAAAGAATTTAAATTATGTTAAGCAAGCTTTGTTCATCAGGAACAAAATGACAAATAATGTGTTTTAATTGAATAATGAACTTAGATTTCGTACGTTCCGTTCATACTATGTATGTGTTAAATTTTGATCAACAAACAACAATCCTACCATATTTGTACTTTGGACCTTCACTTTGCTAACTAAAATTTTCTTCTCATTTTCTTCTATGTATAGGATCCTGTTTTCCTGTATTTTCATGTTAAGATATTATTAGGACTGTCTACTTTATCGTTCGGAGGGTTTCTAACAGTGATTTGTAAAAAAATATGCACTATCCCTTAGTTCTATTTTATTCCAAAATATAACCACAGCATTGGCTCTCGGTTTTACTTGCATGAAAATAGAACAAAGGATTTTTTTTCGTGGTTTTAATATATTTATCTATTTCAAAATCCACCACGTTCCATTTTACGGGATCAAAATGTACCTTATAAAATCCTATATTTAGTTCATTTTATAATTCATTCAAATTCATTTATCCTTGTGTGTCGACAAGTAGATATTATATTTTCCCACAAAATACATGTCTACTCTTTCTTTCATACTGCATTATCGTTATGTCGTATATTTTAAGTATTAAGTTAATCTATGACATTTTCCGGCTAACTAGTATGCAAGTATGTCAGGTAAACGGCTAGGAAGACTTATTACCATGCATAATTAATACGAGGAAATGCATAGTTCAAATTGAAAAACGATTTTCTCCACCAGCTGTCGTGCCTGCAGGTACATTGTTACACGAACAATTGGAATATTCAGTAATGAGTTGTGAAGTACGATAATATAATGAAATTATGTGGGGTATTTCAATTCTAAGAATGCATTTAGCTGACTGTTTTGAATTAAAAAAATAGGCAATAAGTACATGAAATTCAGACGCAACTGAAGATTATCAATATTTGTAATTTAGGTGTAGCTCTGCGTAGTCCGTACCTACACAGATATCAGGCATGTATAATTATTCAAAATTTATGCAATTAAATACAATTTAAGCGTGTGTCTGTAATTTCAAAATTAATACGACACTAAAGCTTAAAAAAAAGATTTTTTGCTAATTTGTCGATCTGTCTCTAATAAATTGGATTTATTATAAACGGCTAAATGAATTTTGCTCAAAATTTCAGAGATCATTAGTGACGTAGACGTAGAATATATTATTTGTTTCACCTCAGTGTCTTCAAAGGTTCCGTAAATAAATAATAAAAAAAAATTCTCACATAGCTGTTAATGGGATCTGATGAGCAGTGAAATCAAAATATACTGGCCAAGCAGAGCCCATGGGGAGAAATAATCCCTGTGGTACAACTAGTTGTACCAGGCGGTTGTACCACGGGGACCACATGGTATGTAAGCCAATATGTAAGAATATGTCAATAATATACAGAATACCTATTTCTTCTATGGTAGCCTATCTTTCTAGAGGAGACAGGAACATACTTTCTTTGTGGACTTCAGCTTTGTTTATCTGAAACTTAATTTGACATACCTACTTTGTTTTGTGGTCAAACTTTTTTTTTTCAATCTAGTTTCTTGTTTCATTCATTGTTTAGTGACACAAAAATAGTGACAGCAGAAGTTATAAGAATTACCTTTTCTCCTTCATGGGTTGCCTTACAGCTCAAAATGTTATTTTAGACTTTTCTGTAAACAGGTATATTAATTGTTAATTTAAATAAAGAACGAAAAAGTAATCATTATATTTTGAATTTTTAAGAAAAGTACGCACTTAACACCAAACAAAATATGTAAATTTTAGGTTAAGTCAAAAAGAGCTAAAATCCACAAGAAAATAAGTCCCCTGTTAAAAGAAATAATGTGTATACTTACCTATTACTACTAACATTGCTTTTGATAATCGTTGCAGTTGTATAGGAATATTAGCATCATAAATTGGATCCAGAAGATTTATTTTTGATTATAGCTTATTTAATTATGATTCTATATCTATCAAATATATAGCCTAGAAATGTAAACGGCAATTTTTGAAGCGTTACAGACGCTAGGAGACAAAAGGCATTCTTTTGTCTCTGCCTACCCCTCCTGGATAAGCGGGTATGGTTTTTCAAGGTTAATAATCATACAATAGTTGCATGAAATGTATACAAATTACGTATTATTTTTATACCCGCAACGCTGTCCAACCAACAGAGATCGCGTGCCGCCACAGATACGGGCTGTCATAAAGACCGTCACCTCATCGCGGTTGAATCATGAAGTTATAAAGGCGTACACACCCCTACAAATATTATGAACACTGTGTAGGTTGGCCATAAGTTCATAGTTTTTGTTTAAAGTTCTAAATACATTACTTATTTATTAATTACAAAATTTAAGTACACGACTAGTCCACGCCTCCGATGACCTAATGAGCCTTACCTCGCACAAAGGATCAGTTTGAAATTTGAATGATTTAATTGAAAAACATTATTTTAAACTTTGGCCAATTTTAGTTTTTAGTTCTCAGTCACAATAAACAAGCATGTTTAGATCGTATATAGGCACCGTAGCAAACGACATTCGATTGTGTCTGCCTGCCCCTTATAAGATAAAGGACGTGAAAATATGTAAATGGATAAGTTTTTATTCTTACTTACATTAATACTGCACCACCTAATCATGTCCCCATAATAAATAAACTTTTTTTGTTGAATTAGAACCTTATTTATAGGCATGTGTGTTCTATCTATACTATTTAAATTAATGAATCTGCCAAGAAATTGTGAACAAATCATGTATTTTCCTCATAAAACATGCAAATATTTCCATTTCTTCGTTACAAACAACTCAATTATAGACTCACTGAAAATCAAACAAATACACTTACTTATAGTAAATCGTATTAATTATTAAGAGTCCGTTGAATTCAGCAAATTATGGTCACAAGAAAGGGTATTAAAGTTTCCAAAATAACTACTTGGAACTACATCTATGTACTTATAAATTATATTTTGACTATAAAACTGTAGAATATAGAACATGAATAAAGTGCCACAAACTTATAAAATTACTAGAAAATTCGATTCGACTTCGAATCACAGACAGACACAGCACAGACATTCAACACACATTATAGAAAGCTACAAGGTTAAGCAATATGAATAATAATAAAAACTTTAATTAATTATTTTCCATTAATTACTAAATAAATAATAATTATTTCACTGTATTGACATTAATAGAGTTACATAGCATCATGCGTGCAGACACTGATAAGATTGTAAATATTTAAAACTATTATCGCCTTTGGAAAAGTATTCATTCACATAATTAAAATGTTAGGTTCAGTACCTATTTTAACACGCTCAATTTTCATACTGTTCATAATTGAATCAACTTTGGTTCAGAAATGACTACGGAATAATAATATCTTGTTAAAACGGTGCATATTGTAATTAAAATTTATCAATACTTGACGAATTAGTCCAAATAGTCACAGGTTTTATTAAGAAAATTAATAAAGTTATCGGATCTCCAATAATTTTAAATATTTTTAGAAGCTATATATAGTACCGAAATTAACAACAAGAAAAGGATGACCAAGACGAACTTTCATGGATCAAATATCTGATATTGTTAAAAAAGGCCAAATATACTCAAAATAGACGTGCATGTATGAAACGATGTATGGATGTGGATGAAGCAAGAAAAGTATGCAAAGATCGAGAGCTAAGATACTCTCTGCCAACCCTTTTGGGTAACAGGCGTGAAGGTATGTATGTGGCTCCAATAATATTTTTCCAAGTATAACACGATCCTTATCACATATTTTGTCCAAAAGGCAATAAAAATATATTTTTGGTGTTTTATTCCGAAAAAAAATCTGAAATTTTAAAATTCTCTCATAAATACAAGGCAACACAACATTATGTAAATAAAAAAACTCTAATATTAAAGAAATAAAAGTTGTCAGTTATTTCCTGGCGCTCGAGAAGAGATCTAACCTAGTCAAAAATAATTCAATAATAGGAAAAAGTAAAAAATTGTTTAGTCTATTGTTGTGAACTTATTTGTCATGACTGTGTAGAAGTATCGCCGAGTTTGAATATGCCTAATCTTTCAGAATGCTATTATGTAATACTATTTTGAGGTAGGTATATTAGTTAGAATTGAAATCGATTTTCAATTTCAAGATAAAGAAAACTTATATATTGAATGTTCATACATTTATATTATACGTAATTAAAAAAACTGTAATTTATTCTATACTTTTTACGAATGTTCGTGATTCATAAGTTTGATAAACTATAAATTATTCATAAGGGGTGCTTAATTACTTAAGATAAACGGTTTAACACCTTATCTCTCTATTTCGTGGAGTATTACTGTCAAACCTATTTGATAAAACAACAAACTCGCTTTTGCTTTTAGGGTTAGGATTTTATCGTATTAATGAAATCAAAATTAATTACCAAAATTAAATACAATAAAAATTGTTTCTGTTTAAATATTTTTACGAAGTTATTTGATTTGTAGCCATTGTTGATTTTATTGAATAAGAAATATGATGAGTGGTTAAACTTTGCCTCCGTTTTCTTTTTCATAATCTATCACAAAGCTTTTATTTTTTTTAAATTGTTGTTATACTATTATTCTTCAATTATATATATCGCGTTTTTGTAGCTTATTTAAAATTCATAAATAATAATTATTTTATGATTTTTTAATTGGACAAAAAATATTATTTTGAATTTTCAATAAGCTAAAAAAACGCGATGTATATGATAGAAGCTTAATGGTATAACAGTGCTTACAATTTTTAATGTTAATATCATGTTAAATATATCTACTATGCTAAATGTTATATACAAATAAACCCATATTTCATATTCAATAAACCAAATTGAAAAAATAACGGCACGGCTACTTTACTTATATGTATTTAATAAGTATATGCTAAATTACAGTGACACAGGTGGATTAATTACAGAGAAATTGGGAATAGTTTATCCCCATACAAATTATAGAAAATTTGATTTATATGTATATTGTATTGATCATCTACAGGCATTAACTCCGAAAATTGATAGAATACCAAATAATAGCATTAATATTCCATTATCTGTACTACGAAATTTAATCTATCCAACCCTTCCCATATCCCAAGTAGTTACAAATTGAAAGTAAGTCAAAATGAACATTAACAATGAAGTCGCTCTTCCAAAGTAATTTCCAACGGTGGTAATCTCAATAACCTCAAAATGGCTCCAGCAAATATTTGAACGACTAATAGCCGACTCACAATCGATCATTTTAGTTTACCGTACTCGATGGAGTAGCCACGGAAAGTCCTTAATTAATAACGAAGCCACTTGAATCGATTATGGAAACAACCAACATCTCACCGCGACCTAGTTCTCATCAAAAGCATCGACTAAATGGAAAAATAACAGAAACTAATTGGAAACCTCGTACTAACCCATTTTAAATTCGATTCCAGAGTTCCCAATATATAATACTTGCCATAAGGAAAGTGAAAAATCTGACAGGACGCAAGTGTGCATTTTTTAATAACTCTATACCTACTCAGAAATCAGCAATGATTTTTTGATAAATTGAAAAAAAAAAGAAAAACAATATTGATGATTTAGTATATTTGCCGGCGACGATAGCAGTGCATGACAATTATTTAAATCAAGTAGCATATGTGACAAGAAACACAATTCAAATCGCAATAAAATTTTAAACTTAATATATTAGGATTAGGATTGAAATTTACGTCAAAAATTATCCACCTGGTCCTGAAAAAAAACGAATATAAAAAAATTAAGCTCCAAATTTCGTTACGTTGTCAAATGAAAAAAAAAATATAAAAATCGGTTCACAGTTGGCAAAGATATGGGCACATACATAAGTTAAGAACGTATCAGTATCAGAATAGTGTCAGTTTTGTAACTTTTATGTCGATTGTGATATGATTAATAACAATGTGACATTATTATCCAAATAGAAATATCCAACCAAACAGGAAAATATACGTCGTAAGTCGGTATCAAAACGTTGACATTGTGAGGAGAAGGTTTAGTTCGCGTGCAAGCCGGTCCCACGAACTCGAATTTATAAGATTAAGTCGAAAAATAAATTACCTACGACGGAAAAGTTTTCGTTCGTGAAACGAGTAGGTAAATAGCTATAGGGAACCAACGGTTGTCTCAAGGCAGCGACTTCAACTTTGTTTGTACGTCTTAATCGCCGCTAGCTAGTTGATTACGCGCTAACGTTTCTTTGGGACGTTCATTAATGAGTTGGCTTTTGAAGTTATGGTATTCGGGAACTAAGTTTGGGATATTTTTTTGTCTAGTTAATATTCACAAAGAAAAGTTGGGACGGATAATAAAAAGTATATTTTGAATTTAATTTTTACTAAAACTGACAAAATAATATTTTAGTATGATAGACGACTATGATTTATAAATCTATCTATCTATCATCCCAACATTACGATCCTGACATACCTCTTTCGCTTCTTTAATAAGTATTCATCATACCTTTCATACATTCTCGGCTTATGTGTGTACTTTTAATATTCCTTACCATCGAGCAATACATTTTTTATATGTTTAATAAAAGTACACCTAGGTTGCATTTACTTTCACTTCAGCCATACCTTTTTAGTCATGATTTATAAAATGCAGACGAACACAACATTTTTTCATCAGTCTATATCAAATATTTATTAAGTTACATGAAAGTGCAGATATACAGAAAAATAAGACACTTGGCACATTTTCACAAAAGTCAAGACAAAGGACATTTGCAATTATAGTTACATAATCCTCCTCGCTCGGTGGATTTCCTCATAATGACTTGGTAATGTACAGTTTTAAAACAGCCTCATTTACTTGTAGATTAGTAAGTCGGAGGTTGCCAAAGAGATAGTGCTCTATGTATATGAGTAGAGATTATACGGCTCGGTAGGTAAATTCATTCCTAGGTTTAGTTAAATAAATAAAAAATCTTCACGGGTCGCCTTACAGCTCCCGGGAACCGTTGCCGGCCCCAGGGTACCCAGCGGAAGACGAAGTATTCCTCATTTAGCCGAAGATTTTTTGAGGCTATACCTAACCGGTGGCCAGGTTGAGGTATGTAGCTGGAAACCCATTGGTGGTCGGATGCGGTGATTGAACCCTCGACTTCTCAGTTGTGTGCCGACGTTTTACCCACTCGACTACCGAAGCCCGCTATTCTTTCTTTCTTCCGTATTAATTCTTTAAAATTCTCGTATACTACTAATAGAGAAGTAGAACTGTATTTCTACCTTGCTTTAGGTTAAAAAATGATAAAAAAACTCAATGTCATTATACATTATAGTTACAGTTATAGTTAAGTATGTTGTTTTAACTAAATCTTACCAAATGCAGCAGACTTCCAAATATTTTTTAAAACTTAATTTACGACCTAAAACTAAGTTTCCATATCCTTAACAAACACATGCCTACACGTACGAGCTACGTACAATTTTAAACAAGAATTCAGAGGGGTCATTCAAATTTAAATTTTCGCTCTCTGGCTCAAATCCCCAGAGCGGGGCTGCACCGAGGGCGGGATGTGTCAGGGGAAAGTAAACCGAAGGCTAATAAAGTAAATTAAAGATTAATAATATATTGTTTAAATATAGGTTTTCGGGGATACATGCAAATTTTTGAACCCTCTGTAACACAATACCAACTGCATGTAAATTAGCAATGAAGGGATGTGGAAGGGTGATGTGAACCATACTGAATCTATAAGTAATATGTTTTGTGAGAAAATGTAGTGATTGCAATCTTTTGTGTTAACTAATTATTATATCAGCTGCATTTTAATGCAAGACGAAAATAAAAAGTCTACTCGCCTTTGCTTAATATCCAGGATATTGATGTACTAAACTTTAAAAATAATAACTCGATCTAAATAAGAGGCATGTAATTAAACATGGCTCAAAACGTGTTTCATCTCCATGAAATGCATGCGGCGTATTTTTTCTTGTTTCAAATATGCAAATTTTAACAGTGAAGTAAGTTTAATGCGCTGCTTTTGAAAATTAATAAACCGCGTATAGCCCTCAAGGGAAATTAATTTTTTATCAAATACCACAGTTTTAACGTGAAACCCTCTTTTAATTTCACTTAAATATACATAATATTATCCTATCTCATTTTAATAGAATCGCTCTTTCAGGTAAAAGTTACATTTTATAATTATACACTTAATTGAAAATATATTTATCTAAAACTTTGTAAATTTTAAATTGTAATGCTACGATTAACACAATAAAATGAAATGTCAATCAACAAACAATCTACTTGGTTGATATTGAAAACACAAAAAACTTCTATGCTATCTATACAAGCAGGACCTCTAATCTAACCCTACGTCATCTATTCGTCTATTTCCCACTTTTTTGTCATCTCTCAGTTCGTTTGACACGTTGCCCACCAACGGACTTTGCACCTGTAGAATGTGATAGTAGAGATATCGCATAGTAGATCCAAAAGCCTCCGCCGACGTACATTTTTTATGGAAACCGAAAAAACCGTGCAACGTTATTTTAATTGACGTCGGGCCCCATTAAAAAGAAGTTTTGAGAGGCAAGAATTCGAAGGTTTGCTACCGGAATGAGAAATATTTGGATTGTATGTTCGGTTGGGCTATGCAAATAATTCAAAATGACGACCAAACCGTCTCAGGACTGATCTGAGGAAAAGATATCGCTACTTATGGCAAGATAAACTTTTTAATATAAACACCAATTTTCGATAAGGAAATAGTTAATTACACCTTTATTTTTGTTGCTTTCGAAAATAAATAAATAGATTTTTTTAAATAAAATTATTTTTCAGTGCACATATTGCTTTTTGTTGTCTTTAGTTTTGGTTCTAACTTACAGGTACATATTTAAAACATATTTAAAATTTTTCCCCTTTTCAGGAAAAGTGCAATATTTCAATATCTCCGGAAATTGTAGGTGATTTAGGTGTCAAAATGTTTCTATTGAAGAGGTCTAGTACTAAGTAAAGTAAAAAGGCTCTAAAATTGATTTTTTTTGGATACATTATTTACGATTTTTTTATTCTACATGGTATACCTCAGAATGTTATTCGAAATTTAAAAAAATAAATAAATATTTTCTGGAGTAATTTTAAGTGATTTTAAGATAAAAATTTAAAAGGGCCGTATCTCGAAAACCACAGATTGTGCCACAGACCCTAGACTGGTCGTTTCTTTACCTTTTTTAATGTGCTTTGAAGGCCATGGTTTAAACTCAAAGAACACAAACAACAGATCTCAAAGTTATTTTAACTAAACATTCTCAAGATATCTCTAAGATAAAATAGATATCATAAATACTTTGATTCTAGAGTAGTAGTTTATTGAGCAGAATTAATGACCAATAAACATATTACGTTCAATAATATTGCCGTCCAAGTTTTATACGACAACAAATAAAAGTAAATAGACGGTTTTATTATTCGGAAACGAATATAATCCGAACTAAAACATACGATCGAGTGGGTAATTCCGCGAAAGTATTAGAAAAGTTATTCGAATCTTAAACGCAGGGGAAACTTGCTTCTTGATATATCGAACAGAGTTAGCTTGCGTGCGATATCTCTGTGAAAGTAGAAGGAAAACGTTGTCACATGAAACGTTATGAATACGAAATAATAAATGCGATTCTACGTCATGTCATGGCGACCGACGCACGCGTTCCGTCGTAACATGATGGGGAATCCGGTTTAATCTCACCCGCGCTGTGATAGTTGTGATTAGTCTGTGACTAATAAGACATATCACATTGGAAATCTATCTATCTATCTATTATCACGCCTTTTATCTCCAGAGGGGTAGGCAGAACAATCGAATGCCATTTGCTACGATCCTGACATACCTCTTTCGCTTCTTTTATATTGATCATAGCTTTCATATATGCTCGGCGATTGTGTGTACTTTTAATATTGCCTTCGATCAATAATTTTTTTATATGTTTAATAAAAGTACACATAGGTCGTCCTCTGCCAGCATTTCCTTTCACTTCAGCCATATAATCCTTTATAGTCAATCTTTGATCCTTCATTCTTTGGAAATCATCGATTAACATTGGTGGATCCAGAATAAAAGAAGAAAAAGAAGAAATAATAAATACCTTACTGGTCCTTGATACCCAAACAATATAATTGTAACTAAAATTTTACTGTGAAATTGTTTTCAGTTAGGTGTGGTATTTACAGTATTTCTTTGACTTTTATCATATCCATACTACTATTATTATAAATGCGAATGTCTGTCTGTTACGTTTTCACAGATAAGCCACTGAACCTATTTTGATGAAATTTTATACTGAGATAGCTTGAACCCTAGAAAAGAACATAGGCTATCATATTATATTTTTAAATTCACTCCCTTAGGGTATAATAATACAAATTAGCTAGTAAATAATAAATAGGTACTAACACGTTGCCCTGACAATCTAATGAAACGAGGTTGATATTTAAAATCACAATCATTTACAACAAAACATGTCCACAAAAGGGTGAAATATTTTTATATCGACTCCCTTGTTATGTCAGGCAGCCAGAATTTGATCGAAAAGCTTTAACCGTAAATCCTCTTAGTTTTTCGTACCACATGTCCATGGCTAGTCTATAAAATAATAACGTTAAAAAAAAGTGTACCGACTTCAAAAATTTGCACTGAAAAGTAAGAAATAATAAATATTTCGTCGTAGAATTTGAAGACGGTTGGTGCCAAATTAGAAACAACTTAGTTCCCAAATTCACTAATCTAGACAATTCATTATGAACCTACAATATTATCAATATACAAACATAGATAATATTGAACAGATCTTTAACTTCTTAGATGTTTACTTAATTTTGTATCCTAGTAAAAGGGTTTAAAATTAAATTAAGGTTAAAAATTATCATCATGACCTGATTTTATACTTTATTGCGGGGCCAGAGACAGTGGTAACAATGTCCACAGTTAAAAATAGGTGGACAGATTTTTGCTGCACTTAATGGGATTGAGTTGTCACTTAGGTATTTTGGAAAAATTGTAGACATCAGCTTTACGAGTCCTCAGAATTACTAGAAGTTGATTATATTGAAGCTTACCTTAATTTAGGTCGAGTTAGGATTAAATGTCACTTCAAAATACTTCAAAAATTTGGCCCTAATACAAAATGTTATTTCGGATACACGCACGTTTAGTTTGTCTGTATCAAGTGAAGCAGAAACTCTAAGGGAAACTTTTAATAGTTTTTCTTTATTCAATCAACATATTTTCGTTGTTGGACACTTCTCTCGTTTGCCAACAATTTGTTTCGGGACTTTTTCTCTTTAGTTATTTTGTACTAATACTTGAAGTTTTTCAACAAATTTAGACTCAAGGGTGCTTTCCAAAAATTCTCTCTAATCTTTGAAATTGTCTAGAGTCTAGACGTATTATGTTGTCCACTTCATTTGCTGTAACGTGTAGTGATCCATACTAATATTATTATAAATGCGAATGTAACTCTGTCTGTCTATTACGCTTTCACGGCTAAACCACTGATCCGATTTTTATGGATACGGAGAAGGTTTGAACCCTAGGCAACGGTATAGGCGATATTTACTAATTGATTTATTTATTTTTAACCGACTTCAAAAACAAAAGTAGGAGGTTCTTAATTCGGTTGTATTTTTAACCGCACTTCAAAACAGAAGGAGGAGGTTCTCAATTCGTCAGAATCTTTATTTTTTTTAAATGTCTGTTACCTCAGATTCTAATCTCCGTTATTTATATACCGATTTGGAAAAAATTTTATCAAATGTAATTTTCTAGTTATGTTTATGCTATGTTTTAAAAAGAAGAAAATAAAGTACTGTACATCAAGAAGTTGGCGTAAAATATTATGTCATTAACACTTCATATATTTCGTAACGGTAATTTCACGCTTTGCTCATGAGTTTCGATAAACGTAACATTTTTTCCGTCACAACATGAAGCAGGATATTTAAAATGTGACATTACTGTCCCGGTTACGCCAATTTTCCACGCTTATTTTCAACTTGACTTACAGCTTGACGCTTCGATACATTATTTTAATATGCGTATACTTCATAAAGCGAAAGTTATTAATTAAATTTGAACTGCTTTTTATAAAAATAGTACAACAAAAGTGACTAATTTCAACTGCAAAGTAGTTACTGGCTTCATGAGTTTTTTAGGCGGCGATTCGTTATTTTTTAAAGGACGAGAATTGAGAGTGAAAATTCAAGGACACGTCACTTGGTACATTTTGTTACATGAAAGAGAAGAAGATATAGCGTAAAAAGAATGAGAAAGAGAGAGATATAATACATTGTATATCTAAAGCCTCTTATACGGCAGATGCATTATGTCCCAGTCATGGCCATTTCCAGTGTGTACCACGGGCTTGAAAATTGTATAAATGATGACTTTTATTTTTTAAGGATTTTCACTTTTATCACGAGCACGCACAATTTTTTTAAGGATGAAATTATATGTAGTAAAAACATCAGAAATTCGAATATAATATTCTCAAATAATTGTAAACATTTTCCAATTTAAATTTAATAACTCACTTCCGTCTCATTTTATTAAATTACTCCTTATTTATGCTACATAGCGAGAGCTAACATGTTACACATCAAAAACATCTTCTTAATGAGGAAGATTCATCATCAATGATCTTGAGGCAGATAATACGGTTCCTGATAACCCTAAGGCATACACGCAATATTTTTGTTAGGAGAGAAGTATTAATTAAACATATTTTTTTCTAATAAAACAAGCTTTCAAAGTTAGTTAACGAAAACCTACCAAATGCCCAGCCGAAACGGAAGTGAATAGCAAAGCAAATTTCAAAGCCACGCTGAATTCGCTTTGCGTTGATAAACTTCGCTCGGGTTTTAATTTCGCACATTAACAAAAAAGAAAAACGCTTGGACCACCTACTCTACAGTAGGTACTACTGTTTTCCTGATAGGAACGAAAATCAATACCACGTCTTGTTTGATTACTAAGCTCTATTTTCTGCAATTCGAATACGTTTCAAAAAACACAGTGTTTATTTCATTCCAAATTACGAGCTACCAACGAAAAAAGTACTTACTCTAGTCCACGTGCCCCCGGGTTTTTAGGTTTGCATGAGAATGTAACTATGGGCTTAAAATAAATGACTTGAATCCATTGCTCTGTTTTGATGTGATTATTTCACATATCGATTAAACATGGACCTATCATGTTTAGGAGCTGAGTATTAACACTATAAGTGAATAAAGCATAACCCGCCGGAGATATTACAAAATATTGTATATAGGAAAGAATTGTGTAGAATAAAATTATTTATCTACAAAAAAGTCGACGCGGCGGTATCTATCTCTAATAGATAGCGTATTTTGTAGGTTTTCAAATTGCTGTAATATTGTACCCGTGCCAAGCCGGGGGCGAGGTCGCTAGGCAATAATAAAAAAACACATTCACATAATTGTAAATTTTTCGCTTTAATTCAAAGCTCTATAGACTAGTCCAAAGAAATTGCAGTGAAGCGAGGGCTCTCTAACCTAGTCTATGCACTCGTGGTAGATATCCAGATAACTTCCTAGGAAAAATTGCCGCATTCATCGCTACCCATTTTGCCGATTGGAATGTAAAGAAATAAAAATCAGCGCTTAATCGCTGTTGCGATCTCCGTGTTTGAGATACCAATGAGTAATTTTGAGATTCCCTGAATAGCGTTCACTAGCAGGACGTCGAGGGCAAATGTCTACTTCTAATAGCATTTCTAACGTCTTTTGGACATCGTGCCATACTGCAGGGCATAGCGATCCGACTTTTTGGTTTTCGTAGCAAGGAATACACCAGCATTCATTGGCATTAGATATTAGACAAAATTTGTGATTATTTTTATGGCAAAATTCCTCACTGTCTTTATGAATTTTTAATAATTATTTTCTAGAGCTAGTAAGCTGTAGTTGGTTTAAATAACTTGGACTCGACCAGGTCCCGGTATAAAGTATAAAATTCCATTTAATAAAATTGTCTTCTAGTGCTTTGGAGGGCACGGTACTCCTTCTAAAAGTAATATATAGGCACTTAGTACTTCTTACTTTCTCAGCTCCTCAGTCACGCCAGAACGGCTGAACGTATCTGGATGAAATTTAGCACAGAGATAGAGTGTAGTCTGGAATCGCACATATGCTAGGTACTTTTTATCTCGGAAAAATGTATGGTTCCCGTGGGATAGATTTGTTTTTGATTTTCACGGGATCGACATGATTTTTTGCATAGTGGTAGTTTAGGGGTCAGAGAATGACATAATGTACTAATTTTTATACCGCGAAAGTGGGCGGGGGAGAGGTAAATTACAGCCACGGGATTATTTCTTTTTGGATCTATTTCCCCGCGGGTGAAAACGCGGACAGAAGCTTGTATTAATATTATATTAAAAATGAATCAAGTTGTTAGAATCAAGCTTGATTTAGCATACGTGTGTATTAAAAAACGAGTCATCAAGTCCCCCGCCGCGTCTGTCTGTCTGTTTGTAACCTTATCACGCAAAAACTACTGAACAGATTTTGATGCGGTTTTCATAATTGGATAGGTTGTTTCACCAAGAAGGTTTACAGGTATTAAACTTGGACCTATCATGCTTTGTGGCTGAGAATTAACAGTATAAGTGAACCAAGTCGGGGAAAAAGTTAGCCCCGGCGAATTTTCATGGCGTTTGCGTCAGAGATATTTACAAAATGATGTAGGAAATAATTATGTAGAATAAAATGGTCTACAAAAAAGTCTACAAATGGTCTACAAAGGTAGCATCTCTAATAGATATGTATTAATTAGATTAGTTGTCTTGGTATTATAATTTTTATAAACCGATTCTGTACCCGTGCTAGTTAAAAATAAAATAAACAATTTAATGTAAACAAAGAACGATTAATAACAAAATGTCAGAAATGAGTGAATGTTTTAATTACCTTTACTTATACAAACTAGAAAAATGTTCCTTAAAACTGTGACACAAATAATATTAATTTTCAATATGATGAATGTGGCTTGCCATCTGTTTTCTGACTCCAAGTAAATAGCGGAACAGATCGTCACGAAACTAACAAATTCGTTTACAGAAAAACTCTTGTAAAATGATTTATAATGTTATTTCGGATACATTTTTGTTGAGAATGTTTATTTAGAAGACAGGAGGTAGGGGCGACCGGTATCATGTTACAGAGCTACCGTAGACAAGCTCGGTGTCGGTGCATTGCTTTGGTCTTACATTACTCAAACTCACTCGAATCGATACAAATATTATAAATACGGAAATAACTCTGTCTGTCTGTTACGCTCTCACAGCTAAACTATTGAACCGGTTATGATCAAATTTGATACGGAGTATGCTTGAACCCTAGGGAAGGACATGGGCTACTTTTTTTTAATTCACCGCCCTAAACGTAACGGGTAAGGGGGAGAACGGAATAAGATCTATCCGACCCCATATGTGATCCTCACCTGCAAGCTTGGTACCCTCTGCTAGACAACAAACGAGGCTCTGGCGACCTAGCAATGGCGGTATAACCATACACCTAGCTAGGCAACTGGCTGGAAGAGGCTACAGCGAGCCTGAAGACCTAAATAGTCTAGAGTTTGAATCATATTCGTACTTTTTTTCACGTTGTTTTCGGGGTTTATTTAGGTATCTAAATGTCCTGAAACAAGTTTCAAATAACATCAAATACCTATGTATTCTCTTTTCGTATTTTCTAGAATCCCTTTTTTTTAATGTTATTATCCCTACAACTAATACGTGGATAATAGGTTAGAGTGCAACATAAGTTTATATCACCCGCTCAAGCTGAAAATGAAAGCATTAGTACATACGTATCCGAATAAAAAAATGTTATAATTTTACTTTTTTTATTACTCTATTTATCGTATCGTACGTGAAATGAGAATGAACAGTGTTTCACAGATGAACATTGAACATCGCACGTGGTACAATTTAAAGATAAAATATCAAGTTACTTTTCAGCAAGCGTGTATTTGTTCTTATTTGTGGACTTACATGTACATACACCTGTTTGAAATTATCAGAACTTGACTCTAGACTCGTTTGATTAAAAAGTAAATTAATCTAATTTAATCAAATGCTTGCAAAAACATATCACATTGAAAGCATTAAATTATGTACATAATATTAGTATTTTTCATTGAAAAACAAAAAGTGGATAAGAACAAGAAGTACCTATAGTGTTGTGTAATGTTTATTGGGGGGTAAGGGGGAGAACGGAATAGATATATCCAACCCTAAATGTCATCCTCACCTGCACGCTTGGTACCTTCTGCTAGACAACAAACGAGCAACTGCAACTGGCTGGAAGAGGCTACAGCTAGCCTGAAGACCTAAATAGTCTCAAAATGTCTGGTGCAGAAGGCAAGGGGAAACCACTGCACTATTCTTCCCGCATGACAGTTAACCGTGGCGAGTCAATTATATAAAGAACGTCGCGCTGTGGACCGCCATGATTGACCACGACTGCTCTGTCAAGAGCACTACGACTGTGAAGAAGAAATGTTTATTACTTTACTTGTTATGTCATTAAAGATATAGTTGTGACTAAAATTAAGAAAAGTACCTACCTAGTTTTACGTTAAAAGAATGAAGGATGAAAGATTGTCTAAAAAGAGTTTATATTGCTGAAGTGAAAGGAAATGCTGACAGAGGACGACCTAGATGTACAAGGCAATATTATAAGTATAGAAATGGCTACATACAACAATCCAACGATCATGAGTAAAAGGAATACTCCCCAACGCACATCGTTGGAAAGTTGCATATATGCCAATCTATTAAATATTTTCAATGGCGCGATACAGGTTTCAATGAGTTAGTAACGGTGCGACATCTATCGACGCGATGTGCCGCCACATGACTCCCTTCCCAGACCAGAGGTCAATACAGTATGAAAACCAACATCCATTTTAGCTTTGTCAGCAGTGATGGACTGTGTGGTGGACTGCATCGCGGCTGAATCACCTGTCGTGATGTATGACCTGTCGTCATGTCGGGCCGGCAATCACACAATCGCCGAAAGGTATGATGAATATAAAAGAAGCGAAAGAGGTATGCCAGAATCTTAGCAAATGACATTCGTTTGTCACTGCCTACCCCTCTTGGGATAAAAACGTGATAATAGATAAATAGATTGATTGTTATAGGGTGGTAAAAAATAATGTTAGCAAAGTAGTAGGTTTTATTAGTAGGTAAATTCTTCTCATACTGTCTTGAATTCAAAGCAACATACACAAGAAACTTATTGTCGATATAGAACTATCTATATCGACAATAAGTTTTAAATTTCAGTCTCGTGTTCATAAATAACAATATGCATTAAAGCCACTGCATAACAGTGTGTTTATTTCACATTTCGTTCTTTATAGTCGAAATCACAGCATGATTCTACAACGAGCTACCGTTAACCAGTAAATATTGTTTCGACTGTATCTTAACTTCAATATTTACGACAAAATTACAGAGAATAATATCAAAAATATTTGTCAAATAATTTTACAGTATTTTATTACAAGAACTTTTCATTGTGTTATAGAGAAGAACATTACATACATAAAGAGAGATCAGATAGACAAAAAAACATACACTTTTTTTGCGGCGTCTGGTAGTAACTAGGCGGACCAAGGTTCAACCCCAGCCATTATTATTAAATACGTACATAATCCTACAAACCATACTTAGAGGTTTTTCCACCTGCATATACCTCAACAGAACTGACCACTTGTTAGCTATAGCCTCACTAATACCATCATAACACGGTTTCGGGAGCCATAAGGGTACTCGTGAAGAAAAAAAAAGATGATAAATTTATTATAAGTAGGTACCTTTTTATATACTCTGAGTCGTTGGATAGTTGTGTATTGCTATTTCTATAAATAAAAAATAAATGAATCTAGATGACCCGTGCGAATACTTCGCACCGTTAGTGATGTCAATAATGTTGTCATAGTTCAACTGGCGTCTTTTACAAAATAAATAAATTAGACTAATTTTGAAAGAAACATTAATTTTGATTTGTTTGTTTATTTTACGTCATTACAGGGACAAATAATCTTCTAAAAGGCGTATCAAACATTAACTTTGATACAGTATTAAGGGATATTTAAAAAAAATATAATATTGAGATAGATTATAGTCGAAGTCTTAACTTTCGAAACTCCATGAAGATAGCCTCCATGCATCTAGGATCCTTCTAAATATATAAATAAAACATTCGTTCACAAAGGCTAACTGGATAGATATTTTCCTGAGTTCGTAATAATAGTAAGTACCTTGCTTATAATTAGATTCTATAGGTACTAATAAAAAAACTGAACAGAACTAATCTCTGGAACTACCAGAATTTGATTTATTTTGCATTTAATAGCCCAATTTTTGAGGAAGGTTATAACATCACGCTATAACCCAAAGGAGCGGAGAGCAAGGCACATCTAGTAAACAATATAATAACATTCTAACCTAAATAATAATAAGAAGTAGGTACCGAAAAAGCTTCAAATACTGCAAGAATTTTCATATTTCACGAAAAGGCCAGACTCTCGTAGTGAAATTGTAGCGTGAGAGTAACTTAGCCGTAAAGCTTTGGTAAACGGGCATTTCATAATTTTAGTGGAGCATTGCCCACTCCTAATCATTCCATCGTAAAATTCGTTTCGCTTCAAAAATAACGATGTTTTCTGGGAACTAGATATTATGTTTATATGTGGATATAACGAAATATGAAACTTACTTCATTACGCTGTAAAAAATGAATAGAATAGTTTGAAAAACACTCTATATAAGTAATGCAGAGGAATCGACATTACTTGCGTTGCTATCTCCATCTCTGATGATCATCAATTCATTATCATTGATGAGTATCAACCAGTTTTCTATAACTCTCAATACTTAAGTATTTCATACTAAACTTCAATGTTTCCATACATTCACTATGCCTACTAAATATTATCTAATTTTAACGAAATTTTAGCATTGTATTGCACTGTTGTTATTGACACAGTGAGAACCTAACTCAAACTCAAATTCGTTTTTCTCCGTTTGTATGGAAATGAGCGCGACAATCCTCATACTTATGTATAGGTACGTAATTTGAGGTGTCTAACTTTTGAGTACGTTTTTCGATGTGTCAATAACATACTAAAATTCCGTTAAAATTAGATAATTTAGTAGGCGTAGTAAATGTATAGAAACATTGAAGTTTGGTATGAAATACTTACGTATATTGAGAGTTTTAGAAAACTGATTGATGAGTATGGCAACGCAACTAATGTCGATTCCTCTGCATTTATTACTTACAGTGCGGAGGCAACCCAGGGGAAGGGATTTTTGTGACCTAAAGATGCATCACAATGAATTGAGCAACTTTGATTGGGATTACTATTCATGGTAGCTTAATCTTTCTGAGATATTTAGGCCTTTCCGGACTTTTTGAACAGTGTATAGTGTTATTGTGTTAATTTTGATATTAGATTAAGAATAATACATAACGGCTCTCTATAACCAAAGTCTCGATCAGGTACCCAAAAACGACATGATCCTTTGATATCCATACTCTGAGCTAGACGCACGTTGTCGAATTACTGATATAGAATATAATAATGTTATTGAATTTAATTTAATACAAGAAGCAGTTACTTACGCAAATTGGCAATAAATGTACTGCGCCTTTAAATTATCGATTTATCAATCCAAGACGTTGGACCTAAACGCTCTTAGGGCTTTCGTATTTGCATAATCATTAAGTATCGAACGCATCAGTCTTCAGAAAGCAATCTCCTTTAAATTACCGCACTTCCTGCCTTTATAATACGACACAAATTTGTTCATCAAACGTGGCTTGTGGCAATATTTCGCATTAGGTCGAAGGCAGAGGCGACCGTTTCAGTAAATTGCCTCTCTATATGCAGAAAGCAGCCAAACCGATTTTCATTAACCAATCGAAGTCTATCGTGTAACAAAGCAGGTTTTGCCTCTATAGGCGCGCTTTGGTCAGTTTTACTATTCGTTAGGCAAATGTTAGTGCAGATTTAAGTCGTTACTGAGTTTTAGCTAAGATTGGCTCGTGATTAAAGTTTTCGTCATTTGCTGAAATATCCCATTTGTCGTTTAGTTTTGCATTTTTGCTTAGGAGTAAGCGATTTATTATATCCATTTATTTTTTTAATATTTTTTTATAATTAATTTATATACTAGTATCATGTATCTTTTATAAATGCTGATAACTGATGAGATACTTTGCTAGTATTCTTTTGATATCACTTATTCAAATTTGCAATACAATATTTTATATCCAGACATGAAGCTTAAAATTTTTAGGTACAAGCTTTAAATAGATGAAAAAGAGCACATTTTAAGTCTACATAGGTACATTCAATCGTTTCAGAGCTTCAGCTTTCTAAAATTTTGATTATTATCTCATTAGAGAAGAATGCGGAGTGAAAGTTGATGTTGTGATTAAAATGAAGAAAAGTAGTTTAAGCTGGTTTGGACACGTTGAAATAATGAAGGATGAAAGATTGACTTAAAAGGTTTAGATGGCTGAAGTGAAAGGAAATGCTGGCAGAGAGCATATAAAAAAATATTGACCAATGGAAATATTAAAAGTACATACAATCGCGGAGCATGTATGTAGGTATGATGAATATAAAAGAAGCGAAAGAGGTATGTCAGGATCGTAACAAATGGCATTCGATTATCTCTGCCTACCCCTATTGGGATAAAAGGCGTGATGATAGACAGATAGATAGATCATCTCATGATACAGAATTACCGAACTGACGTATTTTAAATATTTATTTAAAAATGTACGATAAATTATCAAAATAATATTTACACATGGCAACTGATATAATATTAAGTTTTAAAACATGCCCCAGCACCCTAAACATTTTTAATACTGGTTCTGGTTTCAAGCTTTGTGTTCGTGCTTCTAAATAGACTTCGAGTACTTATATCACACCTTTTCAAACTAATTTCTGTGCTACGATATTCAACCCTCAATCATGAATGAACATGAGCGTGTGCATTAGCCATATAAAGCAGAAGGGGTGACAAATTTGACCCTCGACAAATGTTGTTAAAAGAAATTGCACCCTATTTTACAGATACCAGACCACCAACGGGAATCCTAAACCTGTAAAATCCCTTCGTTAATCCGCAGCGTCATATATTATGATCTTTGGACTTAAGTTTTATGTCGAATTAATACCGAACACATGTTAGGTCTCTAAGTTTAGCTGCAACATGGCTCGTGGGATCTGCATGTGTGCGGATAACGTTTTTATTTGACAGTCCTGTTGGAAAAGGAATTAGCTGATTTCGATATCTCTGCGAATTTGGAAACCTTATTTACTGCAACAAATTATATAAGATAAAGTTGAAGTGTTATCTGTTTTGTCTGTCTGTATTATTTTTCCAGAATAGGCAACTTGCGGCAAAATGAATGTTGATAAAATTTTCAAGGATTAAAATTTAGGTAATTACATTCATCTTAAAATTTTAAAAAGTTCTGATCGTGCATAGACTCACTAGTCTTAAATAAAAGTTATTTTAGTGATACAAGGTTATAGATTTCGGTCGATAGATAATTTTTTTTCAAAACTAAATTTTTGAATGACGTTCTCGAACACACGTTTATATTAGTAACAAATTGATATTTCCGCCACGATCTTGAGTAAAAGTTAATAGAAACATTTTGTTAAGCCCATCGGCATATCATGATTATTCCGTCTACTGATTTGATTAAATTTAACACAGATCTGTGAACTAATCTCATTAATAAGATTGGGTCTAAATTATAAGACTCAAAGTACTTTTAAAGCAGGTCTAATTTAGGTCTAAACTTGTTATTTACTACATAGGTATAAACATCTTATAGTTATGTCCTAGATCATGATTATCGTTGCATTTTTTATTATTACCTCATTGCGAATACTTTGGAGCAAAAAAATCTTGAGATTGTTATTGTCTAATAAATGCATTTCTGAAAATACATGCTATACCTATAGTATTTAAAATGTAAATGATTGTATTGAACCGCTCTGTTTTGCGTGAATAAACGATGCATAGTGTTGCATCGATAAATAGCGGATGTTTGTCTAATGCGATTATTAAAACTGTTTACATAAGCTCTGACCGATGCGCTGTTAGATCGGAAATTGTTAGTTTGTTTAATTTACAGTCTTAAATATATTATTTCTGTTATTTCATATAAAGTGATGACTTGCACAGAAGTCTATCCGTGAATTGATCTGAGCATATATGCATTATACGAACCATTTCAACTATTGCTCAGCTCCGTAAGGAAATGTGTTAATTTACCAATCTTAACACATTCTGTTATTTTATTACGTATCAATATATCCGTATCCTGGCGAGAAATTGGCCTGTTTTTTTTTGAGAAAATATTACTGGATCATGTTGCGATTATATTCTGAATATCATAGGGTAGATTTTGTCCTCAAAAGACAAATAGTCATTAAGGATAATAATTAAACTTATTAAATGCTTACTTATGTCTACTATTCAGATAATATAAAACTACCGACCATATCATAGTGAATGAATACAGAATCTACTAATATCTGAACAGTCAGTGCATTTTCCCGTTGTTTAAAGAGATCTTGAATTGCAAAATAAAAAGTACGCTATTTCATATCGAGCAAAGCGAGTTTGTTTCGTCTCTTTCCGCTCGGGTTTTTAATAACAAACCCCAAGTTAATAACAAAGTAAACAAGGTGGCCCTCCGCAAACATCAACATTCAAACAATGGAACCGTGCAGAATTAACCACAGACCCAGAAAAAACATAATATCAAAATTTTAAAATTCATGCCTAGACCACTGGAATAGGCAGACGTGTCACTTCTCTAATTTATTCTTCTACTAGCTTTTAGCTACGGCTTCGCCCGTGGAAATTACGGCTTCGCCCGTGGAAATTTCCGGAATAAAAAGTAGTCTATGCTGTATTCTACGGCCCTCCAATTATCTCAATGCAAATTCGTCGATCCATTGCTCTGTTTTGACGTGAAAGAAAGTCAAACAAACAAACGCATTTTCGTATTTATAATATTAGGATAGGATTAAGGGTTCTCTCGTCTAACTTTACGATTTATGACTTATTTCTTAACAATTTCTTTGGTTCACTTCAAACTAACATCTTCTACTCTTCAGCCAGTGTCCGTCTACTCCTGAACGTAGGCCTTTTCAGCAGCAAAATACAATTCCTCCTATATCCATAGCCAATAGCATACTCCACTTAGATATTACAAAACATTTTGAAATCACAGACAAACGCATCAATTTATTTTATTTGTACACATTGCCAGTTGTTGTAGATACCAAAGTCTATATATTTTCTAACATCATAAGAGTAGCTTCATATAGCATCACGCCCAATTACTAAAAAAGCGGGGCAAATTACTTTTACAGCGTATTGTTTGTTCAAACCCTTTAAAAAGTTTGCTACCAAATTTATTCACCCTCTCCGCGAATATACAGCGGCATCTATAATGAGTGTAGGTTACATGCCCCATTTGAACACTTCCTGTTGAGTTTCGAAATAAAAGATATAATCTACCGCATCGATATGAAATAAAAGGTGTTTCGCCTTTGTGATGAATCTGTGGGCACCCCTTTTTGCGATTATCAGCATGCGACCATTGAAAGTTTGAGTGGATTAAATGAATATATGGTTACCAGTAATACCTCTTCAAAATATGGTTTATTTTGTTATTATATTTCAAATTGGGGAGCTTTGGTTTCGTTCCTATTTAAGTTTTTTTAGAGTTCAGTCCAAAATGAACCCTTGTGCATAACTTTCGTGTCAGTCTGTCTGTATGTCACGATTAACGGCCGTTTTTCTCAGTACATAATACTTTTATTTTAAGCTGCATTAATTTTGTAAAATCTGTCTTGTCTGCTTTCCTGACTTCCTTCTGTCATATTTTTGACTTCGTTATGACACTTATGACTTCCAGGCTTCGTCCGACTTACATATTTTTGTATTATTTTGGTCTAGACACGAGAAAGTTACCAGTCTTGTTTATTTAAAAATACAGTCTGGATTTATCCTAACAACAATAATATTAAAATAATACTCGTATGTATTTATTTTTTGTATTTTATTTTAAAATTATATTACGTAATGTAATATAATTGAACTTTATGAACAGATTTATTCATGCACGTCAAAATTACAAAACGAAGAAAAAAATAGACCTTTACAAATATTTCCTTTTCATTTTCTATTTTAATTATGCTTCCTCCCGTATTAACAATATTTTATATAAAATGTGAATATTTATTCAATACGTTATTGTATATGAAATTAGTATTCCACAGTTTTATTAACTTTTCTGTGAACGCTTGTTATCTGAGAATATAATACATAATATTAGGACGAGTATATCTCAACAAAATTATGCCTATGAAAGAAATATTTAAGTAATTTAACTTTTTGTGTTTGGTTTATTAACTGATATTATGTACAATATTGGGCTAACCATATCAACTGGATTGAAATAAAAGTAATCGTCTCTAGTATTTTGGGATCGATGTCATTGCAATTTTGCATAGAACATCTGTCTAGTTGTACTATTCTACCGATCTCTAATAAATTTGTCATTTAATATGATAGAGAGACACAAAACGCATTATAAATAAAAATTAATAAACTAAAGCAAAAGTTGGGATAAGAATTAAGAACCTCTTTTTAATACAATTATTTTTTTACTCTAAAATCAATCAACCCGAAGTCGTTGCTGCCTAAAGAATTATGTCTTCCATTGAGTAGCCTAGGGTCGATAACACGGAAATCTATTTTATTTATTGGTCCTAGAAAGGCCAGAATAATACTCAGAAGTAAAAAAAAACCAATTAGCCACTTGAAAACTTTTCACGAGAAACCATAAATTAGAAATACATTATTGAAAAAAAAAACTTTTATTCCAGTGTTCTATTAGTGAACGCCACGTGCTTATGCGCATGTGGTTTGTTCTTCGATTATTATGTGTGAAACTCACAGCTGAAGTTATGAGGCATCTTAAAACAGCGGGCTGAGCACTTGAGATGGTTCCTCGTAGTGCGAACGCCTCGTTTAACACTTGCTGCCGTCAGGATAATATGGAAGCAACTCTTTCATTTAGTTCAAATAAATTTGTTTACAGCGAAAATCTTCATTACTTGATCATTACATCAGGTTTGTCAACGAGAATTGTGTATCTTTTATCGGTCAAAATACTGAGAAGTGAAATGTTTTGCTTCAGTTTTTGAAACTTATTCTATTCTGTTAAAATTATTATTGCATTCACAAATTGTAAGGTAGGTTAGTGATACTGCAACTAAACGAACAATTCCTGGTTCAAATGCCAGGTCCGGAAAAATATTTTAATATTAAAAATATTTCAAGTTTGGAGCCATGCATAACAGACAACTTTAGGTCCTTCATACCTTGCGGTGTGACCAGATACACCAGTAACAGTGTCTACTTTTTACTAGTTGTCCATATTGAACAGAACAGGTGGCAAGCCTGTTGCTGCACTTAATGGACCTAGATGTGTCACTTTACATTATAATATAATATTATTACATTAGAATATAATTTTTAGTTTTTTTTTAAATCGTGGGCTCTACCTTAGCATAATTTGTTAATAATAAAAAAGAAATCCCCAAAGTAATTATACAACTGATCAGTTTGTCTCAATTTATTTACGACTGGAATTAAAAAAAAAATTAACATTTTACATGCGTGTTTGTTTGTCCTTTTTCGCGTTAAAATGGAGCAACGGATTTCGGGATAAATTCTGGTCACACTTAAAAAAAATCAGCCGCGCGGAATTCTAGTATTCAAGTATATCTAATAATTTGAATATTCACATAATGTACTTCCATTCCATTTCACGAAACTATTCCCTACAAAATGCCACATGTTACAGATCAAAAAGATTTCGATAATGCAATGGATATCTATAGAGCATTGGACTCGGCATCTCGTGTTTCGGAGGGCACCCAAAATTCGCATTTCTACTAAATAAATAAATAAGTACTCACATTTAGGCTCGTCACCATTGCACACTATCAAATTGAACTGGTCCAGACTAATGGCAGGTTTCTTCTTAGTTTTCTTGGCCGAGGTCCGGGACTGCTTTTCTTCATCATACTGAGTGACAGATTATTTTTATAAGTAAGGCCTATGTTATCTATATACAATTAATTTAGATAATAATAATACAGTGCAATGTTTATTTATATAAATTAATAAAATTCACAAGAATAAGTCTTTTCCATATTATATTAGCTTAAATCAGAACAGCTTAGTGCAGTATAAGTAATTATTACACAATAACGTGTACCGTTCCGGGAATCGGTGTTCCGACAGGCGTTTCCTGCTGAATCTGTCTGCTCTATAGGGACGGCCACTTCAGCGTTTGCATTAGGAAATAGATGCTTTGTGTTTATATCATCAGGAAATAACGCTTAATATTTCTGTGTTTCTATAATTATTGACGACATGTGGTTTATTGTGATTTACGATTTAGGAAATGCACCATCACATTTTTCTAGGTACTTAAGTTGTTCAATGCTTATATTAATCAGATTCGTGGTAAGTGTGTCTCTTCACTTATTAGAAGAACAAAATATTTTCAATTTGGTTGCTAAAATAATTTAATGGCAAGCTTTTCTATGCAAATCGTTCAAAATGGATTTTAAGCATTGTACAGTAGATATCACTGGAGTAATGTTTTAACAAGGAAGAATGTACCGACTGCTAACTGGATTTATGTTTCTCAAATTTATTACCAAAATTAAAGCTATTTTTGTTAAAATTGATACCTATAACCTATGCGAATGAACTTTATAACACCCCTTTAAGTGCTTCTGCTTACAAGCTTATTCTACTAAATGTTGCACTATAATTTTGCGATGCAAATGGTTTCTGTCTTGTATGTATAATTTCGATCTTATACTAAGCAACCACAGAATTAATGATGGACAAAGATGCAGACAGTCTAACTACACATACATCTTCATCTGACTACACATACATCTTCACGCCATTTATATCTTGCGGTGTGGCCAGATACAATAACAGTGTCCACTTTTTGCCCGTTATCCAATAACGAACTTTCTTACAATGTCTAAACGAAATATGTTATTTAATAATTTAATTAAGCAGTGTGGATATTTGTTCTAAATGTGTATATAATACCCAAAAGCCTATCAATATTTTTAAAAAAATACTACAATCGTTATAGAATCAATATTACAAAATAACAACAAAAAATAAACAGCCGTTGTGTTTATGACGTCTCTTCACACTTTGCGGATCTATTTCGAAGAAGATAAGGAAATAAGGAAGTGACATTTGAAACCTTTTATAAGTTAACAAGAATTTAACATTTACAAGATACTTTTCTGTGTTAAGTCGATATTTATGTTGCTCTAATTTTGGTAACAAGAAACCATCATAGAAAAACATCACAGCGTGCAACGGCTCCTGATGGTCTGTGAATTGCCATTTAGCTAATTATATTTTAGAGCTAACCAGGCTACGTATTAGGGATTATGAAATCAAAAGATATATTACTACAAGCATCTTAGATTGATTTAAATACTTGCTGAAAACTCTGCTATCATGGTACTTTGGAAACCAAGTAAATTGAACTGGCATTTTATAACATCCGCCATCCAAATGAGAAAGACTTGTCCTAGTACCTGATAAAGCGAACATTTTGTTTAATAGTTTAATGCAAGTAATTTTAGAACAAAATATCCCAAAATTAAATAGTATCAAATCTCTACAGAAATGAAAATTAACCAGTCGGAAAAACAAACCATAGTTATGCACTGTACTCAAAGCGATGCAACTGGGCGTATTAATCGAGTCAACGTTAGCCACAATGCACATGTTAGTCTATTACAAAGTTACGTCATCTCCTTTGTAAAACCTCCTTTCGTATAATATAATCACGACTGTAAAGCTGCAGAGGGTAGATATGTGCCATATATATATATGCTTAGAGTTGTAGCAATCCGTTCGGTATTTATTTATCATCATGGACTTTCTAGACTTTTAAATCATCGCTTGGCCAAAAACTGTCTCATAGTGTCCCAGGGAATCAATCCTAAACGAACACCTGGGCCACCTTTTCAAAAAATTATTTTGAAGGGCACGTACATTTTTGATAATAAGCTGTGAGTGAAGTCGCAGCTTTAGTCTAATTAAGTGCAACGATATGCTTGAAACATGAACAGTCGCCATACAGTCCACCGAAATCGACCACAGACTTGTCCAATTCTTGTCCGCGCGGTACGCCATCCGTTTTTAAATCGTTGTATTTGTGGTTGATTTCGATGGCTGGAAAGATATGTCACACACACACACATCCACAAGCCTTTGGTTAATCGAATCTTGTGTATCTGTATGAGTGAGTGAATTGCATGTGATCTAGATCGTATGATTTACATTGCTAATGTGTGACCTTTGCTCAATCTCGATCATAAGGCGGCCGGACCGAAAATTTTCGGTGCGATACTTAAGGCATAAAGGGTGTGTTGGTTCGTTTTTGCGTTCCATAAAAGAATCCTACTCAAACGTACAAATCAGAAACATTTAAAGCAACATGTCATCAAAAACCAGCCCTCAGGGAAAGCGAGCTTTTCATGTACGAAAATAACAATGTTAAAAAAATAAAGAGTAAATTAAACACAAGAACGTTACTTTTGTGAAGCGAAATCTTTCTGATAAAGAAGTATAACAATGAACGTTTGCACCCAAATTGTCTGAGCGTCGACACGATTAAGGCGCATACTTCACTTTAATACCCGCTTCGGGCGAATTTGGTAAGTACCCGTGTATCTGCAAATAACATTGAAGTATTCCATTATATTGGATCCTTGCCCGCGGCTCACGAACGTCCGCTGCTAATAAACAAGACAATCCTAGCGAGAAGCGGAGCAGAGATGGGCGCTTGTTTGTTCTAAGCCTCACTACATGCATAGATTATTTGTGTTTTATAGATATGCCACTATTTTAAACTTAGTTATATATTTTTTCAATGTTATAGTAAGTATTTTATTTGATTTATATTTATCAATTTTCTAGAAGGTGTCAAGGTAAAAAATGTTTGTCACCTTTTGTTTTGTGATATGTTTACATTTATTATGATTTTTATTGGTATTCCGTACCAAAGTGTGTAAAACGAAAAACATGGTAGAAAATCGAAAGATTTCCTCTTAGTTGTGGCCCAAATAAAGTCAAATATTTACCTTTCAACTTTCGGGGGGTATTTTTTAGGCCATTAAGAAAAATATAAAGTTAAAAAAAACTTTCAACTCGTTAAAAATATTGAATCGTACTTGTTCAGTTTTATTTTTATTAAGTAACGTAATTTTATGTTAGTCAATCATTTTGAAATGTCTTTTCTGCTGAGAGTTGCCTAATCTTTGCCCTTAATAATACGCACGTATTCGTATCTAGAACAATATCAAAGCCTTGTAAGTACTTTGTGTTTCTGGAATTACTTAAATTGTTCCACACTCTCAATAAAGCTTCCTTCCTTCAAACGTTTAAATTGGAATATTCCTTTGGAAAGTCATGTAAGGAACTGATTCTTGGGAGTCAGTAATTTGATTTGGGAGTTTTCATAGTATATAGTTAAATATGTAGCTGTTCCACAAAGCTGACATATGAGTTCAATAACGCTTGAATCAATGTTTAACACCGGTTAAGCTGCATCAACAAATGCCGGCCGGATTATGGATGGGTGATCGCGCTTTGTTCATAATTGTTTTCATTTGTTTACTCTTAGTTCAAATGTAGGTGTTCGAGGTAGGTACTCATTGACATTTAAAGTTCTAAGTCATCATGTCTCAGCCGAAAAATATAAATGTTTTTGTAACAAGTGAAAAAGTTTCAGTAAAACATTTTTACACATATTTCTAACCAATTGCTCAATGTACCCAAAAAACGAACGAAAAAATATTCATAAATAATTATTTTACATTGCTTCATAGAACAAACAAAAAATTAATGGCGCTCTGATAACTCCTCCGGCAAACAACAGCTCCGGTCAACGACATTTAGGAAATGCGTAAAATATATGCGTGCTTGTTCACATCATAACACGGGCGGACTGCAATAAAGACGTATTGCCTCAGGCGAAGGCGGGCGGCGACGTTAGCCAGCTGTCTATCTGAAATACATGGCATGAGCGAAGCGATAAGCTTAGCGGTTTTATCCAAACTAAATTATTCAGTTATTTTTAAATAAATGATTGTGAGTTTATCAAAATATCTTGTGATAACCTTGATATCTAGCTTCTACGTCTGATATAATTAAAGAGAATGTGATTATTATTAATTAACCTACTTTTAAAGCTTAATTAATCACTCTTCTTATACTTTATACTATTCAACTTACTTCTATATTCAAAACTCAGAAAAACTTAAATAATTACTACGTTTTACATAAATATTCCTAATAAAAATGAGATACAAAAGTAATAATATAATTCATAAATATTTTGATTTAACCAGTAAATCTTACCGCTTCTCTTCTACTAGGTAAGCAGTAAAGAGAAAAACTTAATGCAGCATCAGGCAGTGAAACACAAGCCCACCATTAACTTTAATAATGAGTACTTGAATAATATCTTTATTAGTAATGTAACGGAACAAATTCATTTAGTTTAATGATAATAGATACATTTCGTTAAAACAGAATGAAATTTCGATAATGTTATGGACAAAATAAAGTTCACTTAAGATGCCTGTTAAATTTTGTGGTTATTTTATTATTTATTCATGTATATTTTGTATTATTCAGAATTTGTGTCGATATAGCAATGTTTAGAATTTAGACCATTTCATTCGGGTTCAATTTCTTCTACAAGAAAAAGTGTTATTTTAGAACTACTAGGTTTACAGGGTAAAAAAACTTGCGAAAATGTAGCATCATACCAATGATATACTGTTTTTATCTAAGTCCATCTTAATTTATATTTAGCTTCAAAACTGAAACATTTTTAGGGTTCCGAACATCTTTGAAGAAAAACTGTTATATGTCGGTTATTTTCTTCGAATCTACTGAAATAAAAATGTGGAAACTTGGTGCATATATAGAAGAGAGACCAAATCACGGACGAATAGCGTAAATAATCGAATTTCGATTTTGGGGGGATAATTAAAGCGTAATTTTTTTTTTCAATTGCATTACGTGACATATCAAATGAAAGGGCTCGTTATAAGAAATACAAATAAGTATATATTTTTTATAATTTTAATATCCATAGTTCACATTATATTAAAGAAAATTACGAAAATTGACCGTTCCCCTCTCTTAACTGACCTAACCTAACTAAAATTTTGGAAAAAAGAGAATATTTTTTTTTTACGTTACAGGAAAACCTATACAAAAATCCTGTCTTAAAGTTCTGACCGAAAAAATGGTACCTACGGAACCCACAGCGCGCGAGTCGTACTTGCAACTTGGCCAATTATTATTTTAAATCGGTCCATTATAGTTTTCGTTTCCAAGTTTATCTCACAAGGACTACAATCAATCCAGTGCGTCTTCGTGCTCCAACTCGTTACTCCAAATGGGTGGAGGACGAGGACTACTACATCTATAAACTCCAACTGGTTGAATCATAACGAAAGTATTATACACCTGGGTACAGTTCCTCGAAGAGTGTGACATTTTTAAGTCAGGCTTGCTATAGCTTTATCATTGACCTTGACCTATCACTGATCTATGATTCCCAATTTTAATCACTTGCAATGTAAAAAGGCCGCAATATTAAAAATCTTATTTCATGCAGTGTCATAAATCTAGTATGTTAACCACAACCTGCGACCACGTGCAACGTTTCACGAAATAGTAGTATTTTTGGGACAAAATCCTCGTAAAGTAATTTACCGGGAGTCTCAGTGAATCTTCCCTGCTCATATCGTATTCATTAGATTTCATTTGTCAGCGCCAAGTCCGTGATGAATTATTCACGGTATATACCCCATTTGTTTACAGTCATCACGAACTATCTAGCTACCATTTTCGGACATAGAAATATAATGTATTATAACTCAACTACTTGTTTTTTTCTATTTTTCTTGGAAATGTTTAGACTTTTAGAGTAATTCTAACCGTCGCGTCTGTCTGTCTACATTTTGCTCCGGTTTCGACTTCACGTTGATTTCTGAAAAAGTTTTACTGTATTTATTGGTTGTATAAAATTACTTAAAATACATGATTAATGTTTTCAATATTAGTAAAATATTCAATTCATATAATAAAAAACAATTAAATATCCCTACTATGATATATAAATAAACCTATAAATAAAAAAATCATCAAGATCGCTGCCATCTGGGATAGTGCCCATAAGGCTAGCTGCGTTGCCACGTTGCATAGCAATACTTATCCTTTGGACCAAATATGAGCCAGCTCTTTGGTCGTAGGACACCTCTGCCAATCTTTTGGCTATTTCTTTGTAGAGGTGTCTTGCGGTAGGTCCCCACGGACGTGTGTTTCCACCCCAAATATGTTGTCTTCAGGAAAAGTAATCATATATAAAACATTTTGTGAACATTTTTAGAATTTATTTTATTTATTTTTTCGAAATAAGTTCCTAGTAGCTTTATGTATATATGATAAAAAGTATGTAGATGATTAATTAATCACTATTTACTCTTATTCAAGCTTTACGAAAAACGGTAAAAATATTCGACTGATCTCGAATTTGTCGAATAGAATAAAAATAACAAAGGTTTCGTTTCGCTTATTACATCAGAATGAAAATATGATGTCGGGCCAAGGCTGGATCCTTTGTGCCCGAAGAGCGAGCTTACCTAGAGGATTTTACGTGAAAACTCGTACTTTTCAATAATCATTGACAAAATCCTTCAACACGGACCCGCCAATCCTGGAAATATTTCCTTTGAAAACAGACCGTTCCGAAAACGGAATGAGGATCATTTCTTCGTATAGTTTCATTATAGCTAATACACCAAAATAATAAGACTAGATTTGTTTGAAATATACTTAAGTCTACGTAGATGTTATTACGCTATGTCTGGTTGTAACTAGAGAATTAATGAAATTGGTTTTTACTATATAAGAAAATTTCAAGGTAGATATATAAGAAACACGATTACGTGGCGTGACCAGAGACATATCTTAAAAAACTATTTAACCTACGCCGCCTTTACGTTCCAGAAACAGGTATAAATTGTATATGTTGCTAAAGCTACAGTTCTTTCATATAATAAGATATTTGTAACTCTTTATTCCCTCTTACAAAGCCATTGTAAGTATATTATTTAATCAACAAAGTTAAGGTACTTGTACGAAATACTATAAAATCATCTGACTCTATGTATTTTCAAAGAAAGGCAAACTGTGGTTCCTGCAACGCGCATCAAATACGAAACATAAATTGAACTCAATAACATATCAAAGGATTCGTCAGGCTTGGGGGATATCATACTTGGTCTATCCATGTTGATCCGACAGAAAATTTTGCAAGACCATAGAAATTTTGCTTATGTCGTAGATTTTCGTAAGGTAGGTAAAGGATACAGGTGTATTTTCTTTCTATTTATTTAATGCGTCGTATCTATTCGATTAGTTCTCATTTGAATCTCCTAGGAGTATAATGAATGGATATAGAATAATTAGTTCGTTTAGTTGACCTAAGTATGGGATACCTTTTTCTTACCTTCTTAGAGGTTTAATCCTTTAGGAACTGGGCTAGAACTAGTAGCCAGCAATAAATGAAATCTTTTTTCGCGCACCAAGTTGCATATTATTGTTGTTGGATAGTTCTGTATTTATGATATATAGATAAGCTCCTAACATAATTTGAAGTAATGTAATTAAAATATCTGATAATAATCAAGTTAATAAACAATTACACTGAAAATTGTTTTGAACAAGTTTTAAGATATTCGAAATTGCCAGTAATTAAACCAACAAACTGAATTTTGTGATTAGTGAAATAACTCGCACATACTTGGACTTGAAAGAAAACATGAGTCGCTAATGGAATTCTAACACATACATTATTAGGTATGACCAGTTAAAAAATCAGTTCCTAAATTTCAATAAATCCAAAATGGAATTGAAATTGAAATCAAACATGACTTAGCAATAACAATCAAAATCAACGGCTCTCAATATTTATCGCTTCGCCCGCGTGTCCATTTAAAAGTAACAAATTACTGAATAGCTCGAAAATTAATTTTAATTCCGAACGCTTCCGAATCGTTTCATATATTTTAAAGTTAACAATAATTAAAAGCTGGTCAATTATATAATTTGAATCTCATAAAACTGAGCCCTAGTAATAATGAACAGGCGGTACACTGCAGTAAACTATGTCGCAGTTAATATCGGCTCGGGGCCTATGGGCTACTCGTCCATAAAACGGACTTTACATAAGGGACATTAAAATCGATCGGTTCACATAAGTTTGTAAGCTTTAATAGTAACCCTATTTATATAAATTCAGTAAGTGTTAGGAATGGATCATTCTCTACAAATGCCTTTTTGATCCTTGCTTAAAATGCGAACTGGTGTTTAAAAAACGTGAATACGAAGAGGTATAGTCATATTGGTCATCCGTTCTTGTATTTTGTTAATAAGAATAAGTGTATAGATAGAATGTATTTTTTGAATTCGTAAATTTATAGATTTGTAAAGTAAAATAAAATAAATACATCTAAAAATATTGTAATTATCTACATTTATCATCATTGTGTATATAAGCACCTCTGCAAACGATGGCATATCACACAATCTCTCATCAGAAAATCTGAGTCAGTATCAGAATCACCCTCAACCAGCCTTTCCGTCACACCAACTCCACAAATAGCTTTCTTATTTCTTCTTTCAAACTAGTCTGAACAGCTTTTCAATTTCAGTTCGCACTGCACTTATTCTACCAAAACATCTTCACGGCCAAAGACATCAGTTACAGTATCAACTTTTTGCCAGTTGTCCATATTAAACAGAACAGGTTGTAAAAATTATTGTTTACTTTATTTGGGATATTTGGATTTTTTTCAATGAAATGTGATAATTTAGTTTAGTTTTATAACCAACATCGTGTCCCCATGTTACTGGTAGATGTATGATAGTGTTAATATCCCGGCAAGCAAGAGTTATTGGTCGTTTGCCGTTTCTCTGAAATAAATGGTGTCGTGTGCCACACAACGTTCCTGAAATTGTAGCTCGCTGATCAATTGTCTGTAAATTAAGAGCTTGTAGAGGCTGCAAAATGTTGTTTCTGAATTGCAATAGAGTAAATTTTGTTGAAATCTGCTAAAAATATTTTTCAATCTTGGAGTACATTACATGTTGAGATGAGACCTGTGTCGTTGATCAATGATTTGAGTTTCTTCGTTTTAATTGTGACTTGTTCCAGCGGTGTCACTTTAAAGAAATATCATTCCCATGGATGTAATATTATATCCTTTTAATTATCAATCCGTTTCCCGTTCAATTTCTCGGGATCTTAATATAATAAATTTATGTTTCATCCAAATCCGTTTTGTCGCCATTGATTATAAAACTTAAAAAAAACATTAAAGTTAAGCATTTATAATAGCAGGATTTTAAAGATATCGAAAATTAATTTTAGGTAAATTATGACCTACCTAAAAGAATGAATAAACCAGATGGAAAAAACTAGTTCATGATTTTTACAACATCTTAAACCCGTGTGAACATAAAATAATATTATAGAAAACCGGTAGGTATACGAATCGACTCTATTCATTTCCAAGAAATAAACTTTATGCTTACCTTATAAAATGCAAATGAAAACCTAATTAGGTACAGGTCTAGAAACCCAAACGTTATGGCAAAACTTCACGTAGCTTATGCGACTGACCAACTCGATTCTACTCTATAATATTGAATAAGTTTTAATTAAAAACCTCTGCTCGTCGCCAAACTTCGAACGCAATTAGCGAGACAGTCGACCGGGCCGCGGAATTGCCCTTACAACTCGAAAACTATGTGATTCCATTAAATATTTGTTGTATTGTATTAAATATAATACATTAAACATTTGACATCTATCATAAAAACGTATAAAGTCGAAAGAAAATTCTGCATTGGATTAAAATTCTGAGCTAATCACAAGGTTACTAAGGAAATTTTACAAATTGGCGTCCAACTTGGGGCTCCTGATGTTAGCAATTTCTAAAAATACAATTAAAATAATTATCACTATGATTTATTTTGTTCAGAAAGTAATGCCTCTTAGTATATTCAATGTTATTTCTGAAATTATAAGATGCGGTCAAATTATTTCTAAAATGTTGCCAAAACAAGTAGATAGTATACTTATAGATGATTGCTACTGAGAAAAATGGCCGTGACATACTGCCAGACAAACAGACACTGAAAACGAATACCTACCTTACCTTAGAATATTAACTGTTTGATTGATTTTACAAAAGCCATTAACTTTCGTTAGCTATTACCCAATCAGGTGCACCTAATTTATAGTTTTAAGATGAAAATTGAATCCAATGCAATCCAGGAGTTGAGTTTAAAGGAAACCGAGTTGGAATTTTCTATTATGAACTTAAGCAAGCTAACTTTATCCGACACATATTATAATAGTACTAATTACAGAGATAAGTGATTGATGCTGATTATTGACGATTGATGCGAAATTCAATCATCAACTAAATTAAGCGAAATATAGAAAAAAAATTGAAGAATCTAGTGGGATCATATGTCCGTCCGTCCGTATGTTATGTCACAAGTTTATAGTTCAGCTATCTATTCCATCAATTCTTTTAAAAAAATACAAAAAGGCACACATTTTTGTAAAGTGGTCCGCCATACACTATTATTTTTATAACTGGTCATTGAAGAAATAATTTATTATCAAATATTCATATTACAAAATAATATTTAAACCTTCAGCTCTTAGATTTTATTTAAGACATCTTCGTAATTATATTCCTAAGGAAATATTCTCATTAAAATTACTAAGTCAAAAGCTGATAATTCTACATAGTACTTGGTATATTCGCCAAAGCATATCCCTCCTAACCGCTTGGAGCGTCTATTATTCGAGCCCAGTGCTAATAAGAGCGTCAGAGCTAATTACTTGACTTCAGGTTACTTGGGTACTAACATTCCTCATTGACTGCCATGAATTAATTATATTTTGCCCAATTTGGAGAAGGTATATTTTAGCTTTCTAGCTTTTGCTTGTAGCTCATGCTACAATTAATCATACCAATGGTTGCAAAATGCCAGGTACCAGGTACCTAACCTTGCAGCGTAGTCAGAGTCAGTAAAACACAGGCAAAAACACATATTATGTCATTGCAATTGATGTAACTAAAGATTCTTATAGAAACTAAAGAAGTGCAGCCAACTTTGCATGCCTCCTTGGAAGCATGCGAGTAGTCGATTGAAGCACTTATATTATCAAATAAAATTAGCTTTTTTGGCTCTAGTGGAGATTAAAACCGAGACATTTCGTTTCAAGTCCAACGTCGTAATTTTCGTAAATTTGATCCAAATCCGATCAACCAACAGTGAAACAAATATTAACGTTAATTTTTAAAGAAAATTATTTGGTACTCCATATCTTGGAATTCGGCGTCTTATCGTATGTAAATTGTACAGCTAACATATTAATGATCTCTAGTTTAAGGCTTATGAGATTGGGTGCGTTTAGCGGTTGCTATACGAAGCAATCTGTGAAGACAAAGTGCGGTACGGTGTGCGACGGAGTAGAAAATCTTAAGTACTAATAATTAAGGTGCTTAATATTCACGCCTAGGTTTAAAAGATTAAGATTGTATATTGAGTCAATTACGTAACACAAATTGTTCTAGGTTTTGTCATTATAGAAATTTTCTGTCTCATCAATTCCCTTTAGCAACTAGTTACTTTAATCAAGTTAGGAGATGACGTGATTTGTCAAATTCAATTAATAGAACAAAAAAAGGTTAGAAATAGTTTGAAAGCTGACAAGAAAAAATACGATGAATTAAAATCAATATCATAATATCTAAGTAAGAAATGCTAATTACTAGACCGAAACTTTTAGTGATCAAATTAATATTTTACAGTCTGTTCTTAGTTTCTAATCCATATCTTAGGGTATCGAATTTTTCTACGATGAATATTATTAATTTTCGTGTAGATCCCTAAGAAAATAATGTAAAACCGCAAGTTTTAATTAAACCTCTTTTGCCAATAAAGCGGAAACTATTCTATAAGTATTTCCTAATTAATAACAGTAAGTAATACAGTCTCCCGGTGTAAAGTTTATGCGGCTGGATGGGGTTAATAAATCTTATGGGCATCGGGTTGGCTTCTACTGAGTAGAATCTTGTATCATACCTAATTACCTACATTAAAAGTTCTTCTTCATAAACCTTAACTGTATAAATACGACAGATTGAATGTAAGGCTGTAAGGTATCTTGGATTAATACATTTTACGGACACCTGGATTATTTTTTGTTACATTTCTAAAACAAAATATCATTTATTTCGTAGGTACACAAATCACACTAGAAATAAATTATAGTTTTTATCTACTAATGAAATATACACATAACAATATAAAAACCTTAAAAATAATCTAAACATTAAAAATAACTAAATAAACCAAGTCCGCGTGGAATATTGGCAAGAATACTGGAATTCTAAAATAACACAAGTAATCAGCATAATTATTTGAATTATAGAATACTAAAATACTTTGTCCTAAAACAATATTTATATAGGTTCTATAGTCTATAGGTAATCATGGATATCCTGTAGGTACGCTAGGGGTGTATGAATATAATAATAAGTACATACGCTAGTCCAAGCTAATTTCGCAGTCGGAACTGATAGATTTAAAAAATATTCTTTGTAATTTGAAATATCATCAGAAAATTAAATTAGTCGCATTTGCAGGGTACGTAATATATTTCAGTAGGTCAGTAAAATAACAAATAAAATTATTGTTTACTCATATCATATATTGCAAGTTTAACCACAAATTCTAGCTTTAATAAAGTAAGGGAACGAAATTAGATGTTACAACAAATTACTCAATTCCGGAGTTGATGAAACTCAGCGTTCACCAGCCGACTGCCTCTTAATATTAAACATGCACTCTTCTTGTTAAACTTTACAAGGACCTGCGTACATACAGATTAATCTTAATTGAACCGCCTGCTTAGAATTTTCATGTTGCAACACCTCTCAAACTACTTTGCTGTTAATTAACCGTGACTTTTTATTTTTATTTTAGTATCCATTAATTGAGAAAATTTCAAATTGGACGGATTTATTATTTTATTCAGAGGGAAATAAAAACTGGTGCTTTATGTGAAATTAATTTCTTGCGTCCTATTGTCAAGAATCAAACCTTTTCTATGGAATCGTCTAAAATTAAGATGATTGATGACAACTGATGACGGTGCTGTCAAATTTCCATTGAAATTGACAGTGATGATAATATCATTACGAAAAGGCCCAGAGCTGTTTTTAGATGTTATAACCTATACATACCTAACTGAATTCAAATAAAAGCAATACAATTGAATCTTGAAACTTGCTTGAAACTATAGAATGACAAATTACCTATGTCTTTTAGTTTAGCAATTTGAAAGCTTCTTATATTATTAATCATCATCCTTCATACAACGTAACGGTTCAAGTGTTCTTATTGCCGGGAGGTCGTATCAAAATTGCATTAAACGACACCCAGCCCGCCATGTGGCTGCTTTCGCGGCCCGCGGAACATTCTACGCTTACGTATGCTATAATGTGTAAAGTAGCTATATAGACTTAATAACAGTAGAGCTGATACGCTAATTATATTGAGTTTAAATTGTTGAGAAATGAAAATCGTCTTAGAGAAGTAGATGAAAAATGAGCGCGAAGAACGAAATACTTTGAAATGTGGAATGGTACATAATATTGATAATAAAAATATTTATATGGAAGTCTTTAATTTGCTAATATACTTATTGAGAAAAAACAAGATATTAAATCTTCTATGCACAATATCACTGTGATTATCTATCTATCTATCATCACGCCTTTCATCCCAAGAGGGGTAGGCAGAGACAATCGAATGTCATTTGTTAGATTCTGACATACCTCTTTCGCTTTTACCTTTCATACATGCTCGGCGATTGTATATTATCATCGATTTATATGTTCAATAAAAGTATACCCAGGTCGTCCTCTGCCAGCATATCCTTTTACTACAGCCATATAAACCTTCTTAGTCAATCTTTCATCCTTCATTCTTTCAACGTATCCAAACCAGCGTAAACTACTTTTCTTCATTTTAGTCACAACATCATCTTTCACTCTGCTTTATTCACTAATGTCGTCGTTCTGGTGCGGTTAATACGCTTTATATCTCACACTCTACGTAAAGACAGCATTTCTACTGCATTTATTTTACTTTCATGCTTCTTATTCCATACCAAAGTCTCGCTTCCATAAGTAAGTGATATGATTAAACAGTAAGAAATGTATACCTACGGAAAAATTACAAATAAACTAAAACTAAATTTAGATGATTGTATTATATATAGAACAAATTATATTTCTTAAATTAATCACACCTAAGCTTTATTAAAAAAAAATTGAATACATGAATGAAGTTGCAGATAAAATATGATTTACATACATAATAAGTCCTCTTGTTGAAGATGATTTAGATCTCAAAACTAAAATATCTCGACCAAGTCGCTAATCTAATTTTGAAACATTTTTATATCTATGGCGTAGTTCTTAATGAAACGACTGAAGGGAAGGTGTCTTATGAATACAGACAACCCACCCCAGACTGAGACTTAACTTGTCAGCGATATAACAAATGAAGCAACGCTCCTAGTTGCCGCTGATCATCGCTGTCTCAACTTTAATTGTCATTAGGTGGAAATACATTATTTGTATCGAAAATTATGTCATTTTAGAATTACTCTGTCCCTTTGCACAATCGTTCATATATAATTAGTAATATTTGTCATACATGCGATCTTTAACCTATATATTTAAAGAACACCTCATTTTTCAAACCCTAGGTACGTTACAATATTTGGCGGCTTCCATGCTTGGTATTATGTGATTGAGGTCAATTGTTGTAGGACGAGTTGAGCTCAGGTTTTCGTTCAACATATATAATTATAGTAAAGTTAATTAAAAATAATTTTTAGACTAATACATTTTAAGTCTTCGATTTATCATTGTTGATAAAGTTGTTTACTTTCAAAGTTCTAAATTATTAATTACAATGTATTATGCTTATACACACTTAGAACAAATTTCAGACCCAAAACATTTAATATAGACGCATGACATGATATTGCGTACATTTCCAGCTTAATTCCTAATGGCATGAGACGTGATCGTTTGATGATCTCTAACAGGTAAACGTAATGAATTCCCGACTAAATTAATGGCAGTTTGAAATGCCTTTGCGTTTAGATTAACGTGTTATCTCGTGTTATATGACGAGCGTGTCTTAGTTTCTTGTCTTCATTTCTATATTGTTATAGGAATAATTAATTTTAGAAATGGGAACAGTGGAATACGCATCTTTACTAACGAATCAAATGAAAAAGATAAATCTTCCAAACTGACATTTTATTTTATATTTTAATAGTAGACGCTATGTATTGGGTGTGCCACCACTACATGATGTTATATTCAGAATTTTAATATGAAGTAAAAAATATCTAGTAAATTCCTGAATAAGAACGGCTACATAATCAGTGTTGGCTATACCCCTCTAATATGTTTACTATGAATTTCACTCGTAATTAAAATTATTAATAAAAAATAAATAATGACTATAACTTAATATTACATTATTTTTAAGTAATGATAATGATAACGAACTAATTAATTCAATTGATACATAATAGATCGTAATTAAAGCGTCATTCTAAACAAACCCTTCTTATTAAGGGCCACTTAACAAGGCTCTTGAGGGCGTATTAAAGTATTTGACATGTATAATTTATAGGTGCAGACATGCAAAACTGGAGTGCGACCCCCATTTCGCCCCTCATTATTTTAAGGTTATTTGATGCGCTTCAAATATCACAAAATCATTACTTTGGGTACATCTTTGTGAATAAAATACAAGTGCTTCGTTTGATCTCTGAGAGGTACAAAAGAATTTCCATGGCGATAAGTAGCGATGTTTGAAACTGCACACTTTAGTTCCGCAATATATGTACAAAATTGAATAAACGGGGAATGCTGGAGGCTAATAGATTTCATGCTGTATAAGGTAGCCTAATATTGAGTATCACTTAAATTTTCCTTGTTTTAAAATGAGATATTGTTTTTTCGATGTTCCCCTGTCGGTTGGAAATCGTCTTTATCACTGGAGAGTATACATACAGTTTTAACATTGAAGTATCTCAAATTGTTTAATTGATTTGGTATCATGGATTTAAAAAATACTACGTAGGTAATTTTTACTGCGTTGCAATTTTCAACAAATTGTGATGTAAATTCATTGAATTTGAAACCGCTATGCAATCAAACTCTAATTATGCAGAAATATTGCCACGCATGATGGTTTTCAACTGTTATTAATAAATTGAATCATGGTATATTGATTTTCAGTATTATATTGTTATTTTCTAGAAAACAAAATAAATAGTCACTAGATAATATATATTGTATGTACTCTGAACCCTCTAAAAGTATAAACGCTTCCAAAAATAAATTTGGTTGTCGTTTGAGGCGTTTTTGATTCTTGAAACTTGCCTTGTGAATCAAAATGTAACATTATTTCGCCATCCCAAAACTCTGACTTTATTTAAACCTTTTAAAGCTTTCTTCCTTTATGTGCTTAACTGCGCCACACCTGTTCGCTCCCGGGCATAGCGTTTTTATTTCGTTAGATAATACAGAGCAAATGGAAGTTTACGCGAGAATCAAAGCAATGCTTTTTACATTTATTTTCTGCTTTTATAATTTGTTTCTTATCTTTTTTTTGGAAACCTGTAAATACATTTTTGAATATCCTAAGCAAACATTTATAGCATTTATTCATTTCGTACAAAACTTTTGTAAATCCTTTTGGATTTTCTGCATCGAAAAGTACTTTAAATATTTTTTCAATAAGGTATTCAATATTTTTATATTAATTTACACCTTACCAGGATGGTCAAAGTAATTGTGGTTTTCAATATAATAGAAAGACAAAATTGCACATAACTTATAATATAACTAATTTATGATTTATAAAGCATTAACCTAAAAGCTCGAAGAAAGACGACCCAACACTTACAAAATTGTACTCTGGGGATGAAGGGTGGAACTGGATGTACCAGCTTTAATTCATTTACTTTTTCTCAACCAAGACATCCCTTTGAAGCAATACGTTTTAAATTTGTCAAAACCCTAGAGACTTTCAGTATAGAAAAAAATCTCAAGTTCTTGAGTGTTCTCGTGCCTTTTGCACGTGGTTGAAATTATCAGAAAAAACTTGTTATTTATTGATCTGCTTCCAAAAATTTATGGTATATATATCCATGACAGTTGAGTGTTAGATTTATTGCAAAACCTTCCTCCAATTATCATATATTTTTAAACAGTAACGTTTTTAATCCTTTATATAAGTAACTTAGCGAGATTCATAGCTAAACTTTTCCTAAGTTCGTATGTAAAAAAATTAACAATTAATTCATATTTTAGGTCCTCTGTCAATTTCAAATATTATTTTCGTAGAAATACGATATTTTACTCCCGCTGATGTAGAAACAAACAAAAAGTTTCTTATGCCTTTTCTTCTGCCATTATTTCAATAACGAATTGTTGCTCGAAATATACATTATCTCTAAATTTTCCCCTTTCCCGATGCCTACTGCTGAATAATAGACTGGCAAATTAAGTTTACCTTTCAATGGAGGACGTTTGTGTGCCGCCAACTCCGGCTGTGAAAATCGTTTATCATTAAAATTAATTTGAATTCATGTCTTACTAAACGCTCTCCTTATTCATTTCGCTTCTTAATTAAGAAATCTGTTTACAATGGAGCAATTAATTGAAACTTATATTTTGTAGTGACAAAATTTATTGTCTAATTTATGAGCTTTTACAATTTTGTTACCACTGGCGCAACGGTTATTTTTGGTAGCTCTGATGTGATATGTAAATGATTATAGCGGTGAACTTGAGACCCGATCTTCACTGAAGCAAAAAAAATACCAAGCAGCAGTTTTATACACTTTGATTTTTTTATAACTTTACGGGTTGTCGAAAAGATGTATTTAGATTTAAATCGTTAAATGAGGTGAAAGAAGTGTGCCAAGATGGTGGTGAGTGGATAATCTTTGGTCTCTGCCTACCTGAAGGGAAATAAGGCGAGATATTTTATTAAAACAAAGTATAAAATATAAACAAATCCCCAACAAGAAATTTGTTCGTAGATAAAATAAAGACAGAAACAAATGTGTTGTTAAAATAAAATTGTTTATTCAAGGCCTCTTATCCGACTCAGCAATTTTTCCGGCGAATGAGTGCGGTTGCATGTGAGTTGCCCATTTATAAGCCACTGGGTGAGAGCCCTTAATAGACTGTCGACAGTTAAATGTCACCGAACGTTTATTTGCTTACCTCCATCGTGCTATTTTCATGTCATTTTATGGTCTTTTGAAAACAATATTATAATAGTTTGTATACAGAAAGCTATCAGTGCTTGATAGTGGAACTTTGTATTAGTTTGTGATTAGTTTATATGTATTGATATATTTCAGGGAAAGTCCTTGAAAACTATATGGAAAAGAAATAAGGAGTTGTTAGAGTTTTAGTGATAATTAGGCGAGAAAAAAAAACTCGAAGGTTGATTTGACGATATCACTAATCTAAACTCTACGCACTCTTTGAATATCGTATCAAAGTTAATCAAATATTTGTCTTAATATATTTACATTCTGCTCATTATATTAACATAATATGACTGATAATATACTAAAGTCGGCGAACGTAAAACGTAAAGTGAAGAAAAATCATATTAAAATATTGTTCCTATATTGTTACAAAACCAATCTAACCAATTAGGTGTGATATTAATATTTAAATTTAAAAAAACTGTCTATTTAAGTTATCATTTGTTACCTCTCACGCATACAATCTTATATTGAATAGAGTATAAATGGTAGGTATGTAAATATATAATTTTCAGGTTTTTGATTCAAGTTATGATTAACTCTTGAGTCTTGACAGAGTTTATCAAGCCTTGTTTTATGTTATGAAAAATTCGCTTCCTTGTATAGGAAGACTGCAGTAAGTCTTTAATGTCACATTAAGTCATTCACTACCATAAAATAGTTCTTATTGATATTGTGAAACGGGCAGAGTGAATTTTGACGGGTGTACATACTGGATTAATATTTGGTCGCATTTCATATTGGAGAAGACAGGCTGGAGAATAATATAATACTCCGAACGAGTGATTGTATTGAGAAAAATGCCCACCACTCTTGGTAAAAGAATAGATCGTTATTTTTTTATTTATTTAAATAAAACAGTGAACTTATTATTAAAAGTCATCCTATCCTGACTAATAATAAATATTATACTAAATATATTTTTGCAGAAAGATAGTTTGAAGGCCGAAGAGTGACATTGGCTACTATTCATCCTGGAAATCTTTCGGTATAAATTCTTGTCACAAATTTAAAAAAATCCACAGGCGAATCGAGGCGAAAATATTTAATAAAAAATGTTATGGTGATCGCTCAAAAAATCTAGAACTTTGAAGGCAACATTTTTTTTCAAGTTTAAGTAATTTAGTATTTTTTTCTAAATTCTGTTCAATATTTTGAAGAAAGTTTAAGAATTATTTGAATGACAAAATAAACACACTACTCTAATCTACTACGAACACACGTATTTCTGCTCATATGGCCTTAATAACAGTAAGGTAATCTGTATTTGATATTTTGCTCCCATCGTGTGTCATAATTATGGCTATCCTTTTGGTCATGCTCTCTAAAGTCATTCAAAGGCCACACTCTGACCAAATTCACAAAAGGTTCGCGTGCCAATGCTTAATCCAGCTCGCTCCGTTCTGTCGTATAAACTATAAACCCACCCGTTCATACGCCAATTAAGGTGATGTACGGCCTTCCCGTTGATATTAAGTATTTATAAATTACGTTTTGTTTAATAAAACGTCGGAAAGTGTTATTATTAATGAAGTGAAAACGAATGCCATTTAATCATTTCGTTTTTATTTATGGTTTAGTTTTGAAATGGATGCGAAACGCTTTCTTTATTAGCCCCAATTAGGAGCAAAATTAAAGGGAGTGACAAGGTATAAAAGTTATTTTTGGTGTGGTCTTCATAAATGTTGATATTCTACTCAGATATAAATTATATAATGTCTAATAAATAAATACTAGTGACCCGTGCGAATAACTTCGCACAGTTACTTGAAGTGGTCTCCAACAGATGGCGTCTCTTACAAAATACATACACAAATAGTCTAATTTTAAAATATATATTTAATTTTGATTTGTTTGATTATTTTTATCATTAGAGGGGAAAATATGATGAAGATGCTCAGGTGGGCAGGTAGTGTAACTAGGCTGGTCATGTCAGAAACACACACATAAGACGCACCTTCAAAGTGAGACCTATCTCAGATAAACTACAGGAGAGCCGTCTGCGGTGGTACGGACACGTTATGAGGCGACCATCCGACCACGTGACCAGAAAAGTGCTAGATATTGAAGCTAAACCCCGATGACGAGGAAGACCCCGAATCACAGTCAACAAAGAGACGACCCAGGACAGAGCTACCTGGAGACGCATGATACGGAGGGCCGACCCCGAAATGGGAAAGGGCCAGGCAAATAAGAATTAGAGGGGAAAATAATGTTCAAAATAGCGTATTAACTTAATACCGACAAAAAACATATTTGAGAAATAAGATACAGAAATAAGTATTGACATATGAACGTAAAATATGCTTTTACAACCTTATCCTACGTATGGTACTTAAATCAAAACTATTTTACATTGCTGCCTATGTGATCTTTCGGTGAGCTGGCTGGTGAAACTATCATCGTCTAATTGTGGAAGGGATTATATTTTGAAAAAAATTGGAATGCGAAACAACATCCCGTTGCACCCTTCTTAGTGCAGTAGTTTCCCCTTGTCTTCTGCACCAGACATTTTGAGACTATTTAAGTCTTCAGGCTCGTTGTAGCCTCTTCCAGGCAGTTACAGCTAGGTGTATGGTTATACCGCCATTGCTCGATCGCCAGAGCCTCGTTTGTTGTCTAGCACAGGGTACTAAGCGTGCACGTGAGGATGACATTTGGGTTCGGATAGATCTAATTCCGTTTTCCCTTTAACCCCATCATAATACTAAATACTTACTACGTTTGTGACGATATGTATTTCTGTTATAATTTAAACACAACGTCAGCGTTTACATAAAGTAAAACATCCTTTGAATTAAATAAGCAATTCATGTCGTGTCTCGTATAATTTATAGACAGGATTAGTGTTTCCTGACGCCCAGTAGCTGGTATTCAAATCTGGCGCCAACTAAAGCCTACTCTGTTTTTATAAGCAACGCACAGCTGCGAGCGGTTTCTATCTGTGATTTAATACTTCTTGCTGTTCTATCATTAATTTGGTCAAATGAATGTCAATCAAGTTTATTGGTGGGTAAATAGGAACAGTAGCTGGCCGTCGTGGTAGGTCGGAAGTGTCAACAATAAATTACTCCCGGGTCCCTCGATATGAATCTTTTTAAGCGTTACTAACTTTAATTTACAACTTTGGTGCCCCGACCAAGGTTTTATTGAAACACTTTTTGTTAATTAAAATAAATTCCGGTTAGATATAATCGGCGGTGTCTTGAGGATCAAAATTTTAAGCTATAAACTAATGTCAAACTATTGACCATCTGTTTCCTTAAACAGAAGTAAATTCTTGGAAATCGGATTGTTAATGAAACTATAAAATAATATTACACATTTTTGTCTTAATTGGGGATTTAAAGTCTATATTTTAATTCTGAAAAATATTTAATTCAATATTAATAGGTATTAAAATGATCTTAAATAATAAATTACAAATAAAAAAAAAATTATGTATTTTTTCGGAAGAGATGCATTTGCGACGTTTGGACACATCAGCATAATATTTTAAACCCACAGCAAAATTTTTATTTTCAATCTTTAAACAGGAAATAAAAAGAAACATTTTAAATGTATCTTGCGACATGGCCTGTAGTTTTACTGTCGCTTCAATTAATTAGATTAAATAATTTCAGATGATATGACGTGGATGATGTTGTGACTAAAATGAAGAAAAGTAGTTTCCGCTGGTTTGGACACGTTGAAAGAATGAAGAATGAAATATTGAATAAAAAGGTTTATATGGCTGAAGTGAAAGGAAATGCTGGCAGAAGACGACCTAGATCATGTAAAAAAATATTGATCAATGGAAATATTGAAAGTACAGACAATGAATATAAAATAAGCGAAGAGGTATATGTCAGGATAGTAACAAATATGGCATTCAATTGTCTCTGCCTACCCCTCTTGGGATAAAAGGCGTGATGATATATAGATAGATAGATGCCGTGAAAATGAAAATACTAAATCAGCAGTAGACAAACCCGCATTATATTTCGTAAGACTGATAAAAATTTAAAAGCTATAAACATTTAAACCGACCATATATTTCAACATTTTGTCTCCTGATCCAATCCTTATGTGTCCAGTAAATTATTTTTAAGTCGTATCTTAAAGTCGAGCAAGCTGTTACGTCACGTAAATCAAGATTTACCGAGACATACGGGTCATACCTCAAAATGTGTCTACTATAAATCAATCGAATAGAAATTTACCCCCTTGAAATATTGTTTTGATTATAAAATTCTATTAACGGAAGGCAGAAAGGATAGACTTTTAATCTCCTTGATCCATCATACAAATTGCACTTTTTAGTTTAAAGTTCCGAATTTGTAGCCCAAGTTGCTCTGTCTGTCTGTCTATGTCAATGCACTAATAAATTAGTCTAATGAATATACACACAATCGCCGAGAATGTAAGAAAGATATGCTAATTATGAAAGAAGCGAAAGAGGTATGTAGGATCGTAGCAAATAGCATTCGATTGTTTCTGCCTACCCCTCTTAGGATAAAAGACGTAACGATAGATAGATAGATTAATGTATTTTATCGATCGAAGGTATTGGCATAGGCAGTCATGAAGACTGGCGAAAGAAGTGAAAACTTAAAACGGTGAATAACAGTGATTTTTAATTAAAAAAAATAATCTAGCGCGCGCCTTAAAAAGTTTTCCGGTCAGAATGCGCAGCCGAAAATGCCCGACCCAGGCATACGTGGAAGCCAGTACACGAATTTCTGCCCGGACATTCTCGGGTCGGGAAATCCATGGTCGGCAGATCATGTCGTGATGCAAAGGCATAAGATTTTCCTATAAAATCGCTCAACAAGAAGTTTTCACTTCAAAAAGTTTGCCCACTTCGCTTTCATGTATTTTCTTGTAAGTTTGCATAAACTCGGTGTCACTCATATCATATTGAATTTAGGTAGGTCAATATCAGATATTTAAACTTTAAAAAAAGTTATGCAGCATAAGTTTTAAAATGTTGACCATAAATATAGATGTCGCTTAGTAAATTTAAAAAGGACTTCATATCTTGTAATGGATCACTTAATTTCGATTAACTCGACGGACGGCGCTGAACAATACCGCGCCGGATATTACTCGTTTTCGCTTTTTGATCGTTTTTCATGTTTTCGATACTGACGGTCGACCGTGATCTTAAATAAACAACGTTATTATTTATAAAGGCATCCCTTCGTACAACTGATTGAACCGAGCCTACTTAGTCTCAGACCATTATTTTAAGGCGGGTTGTTCCAGTATATAAATACATATTATAAACTACGTGCAAAAGAGATAATAGGGGTGTAGACAGTAAATGAAAATAAATAGGTACACAATAATATTTTTTATATAGTTAATAACTAATCACTGAAAATAATGTTTATTTATTTGTTTAATAATTCATTTTTTTAAATATCTAAATGAAAAATATTTAATTCATACTTCCGGTCACGTGACGTCACTTTCACCTAAATGTCAAATAAATACCCACAGACTAGTAACTATATTATAATAACTGTCTGTCAATCTGTCACTGACTAAATTATTTTCTTATTATTTTATCTAATCTGTGACCATAATTTTGTTGGTTTCAAGGTGAGACGTCATCATTGTTTTCGGGTATTTAAGGCAGGGTGCAAACACGAAAGTGGCATTTTTGAACGCTTACTTTGAAGTATCAGGAATCAATCTCAATCTCAAAAAAATATAGTGGATAGCAAATAATACTACATAAAACTTTAACCGCATAGATTTTTCATAAGTGTTTTGGTCTATTGAAAAAAAATTATGCAAAATACCTCTATAAAAAAACTTTTGAGCGTAAATTCACAATATTTTGCGCGACAACTATATAACTTTTTTTTAGAAATCAAATAGCTTGAATAATCTATTAAAACTTTAACCGAATACTTTCACTGTTTAATTGTTTTTCTTTAACAAATTTTAAGAAAAAGCTACAAAATAAGTGAAATTTCAAGTGTAGCTGCATGACCACGTAAAATATGCCAAGCAATATTCAACCTTATATCGTCCAACATAAGCATCCGCCCACCGGAGTGCAAATAGTATTTTTTATTGAGGTTGATCCCTGCCTTAAAAAATAAAATTAATAAACATGATTTTTTAAATGAAAATAATTTTTTTTTAACTGTTTTATTAGGTACTAGCTGTCCGCCCCCGGCTTCGCCCGTGGATATTTTCGAACAAAATAAAACCTGCACTAACCCTACCCTTACCCTACCCCCACCCCGACCCCGACCCCTACCCCTACCCCTACCCCTACCCCTACCCCTACCCCTACCCCTACCCCTACCCCTACCCCTACCCCTACCCCTACCCCTACCCCAACCCCTACCCCTACCCCTACCCCTACCCCTACCCCTACCCCTAGCACCCCTACACTTTAGCATTTTTTATATTATTTAGGATAAAATTACTAAAATAAAATTATTATTGCTCGCTCAATACACGGAAACCCCTCGCCTTAATGACCAATCAATATATCGCATAAGTTTACACAAGATATTCCATTGCAACAATTTATCGAAGGATGCACTAATTAAGTTTGCCTTATTATTTATTTTGGAAATGTTGTAGAGTCGTTATTATTATATTGTTTGTTTAACTTACCCCAATTTCCCAGGACAAGGGATATAATAGGGCAGTGTGTAATGGGGTATAACCTTCATATTACTTTTGAAACGTTATTTACGTATAGAAAATTAGTTTATTTCTCAGTCAACCGTGACAATATCAAAGTTTCGTTTGCCTATTAAAAAGTCTTTAGAAACGATGATTAGTATAATTATTATACTTCCTAGTATTATCAGTAATTATTATGGATAATGGACAACTTTCTCTTCAGAATTAGATATCTTTCTAAAATATTACATTTAACAAATAACTAGAATTTTTAAGGGGTCTGTGATCTCAAAATCGTACTAAGTACTTAGTTTTGTTAAAGTTAAAATATACTACAAATTTAATAGGAAATACGGGTGGTAGAATAAAGGATTATTCTGCCCCTGCTGTCTCTTTCATAATCTATCATAAATTTTTTTTTTTAATTTTAATAAGCTACAAAAAAAAGCGAAATATATAAGTGAAGAATAATGGTATAAGAGCGCTTAAAAAAAATTAGAGTTTTGTGATAGATTATGAAAGAGACAGCAGGGGAAGAATAATCCTTTATTCTACCACCCATATTTCCCATTAAATAAAACCAATTAAAAAAATAACGACTATTTCACTTAGATATATTGAATAAGTAACTATTATGCTAAATTACAGTGACACAGGTAGAAATTTACAGAGAAATTGGGAATAGTAATATCTCATATAGTAGTAATATACAAATTATGGATATAGGGCCCTTAAGAGTATGCATTATAGTTGTTTGACGTTTGTATGTATTACCATTATTGCCATTATTAAGATCGAGCAAAAAACGCCGAATGAAACACGATTAATTTTTAACTTTATTTTATTTTTATTATTAGTTGTTATATAGCGGCCATACTCTGTAAACATTTCAAGTGTCTACCTATTATGGTTCAAACGGTACAACCCTGAGACAGGCGGACGGACGGACAGCGGAGCCTTAATAATAGGGTTTCTCTTGTCACCCTTTAGGTACGGAACCCTAAAAATAAGTGCTCTATACGAAATATCTACGCGAAGATTGAAGCCAAAGAAAATAATTGTAAGCTTTTTTTGGCTTGATCTTTGATTGAAGTCAGGATTTTTGAGTTTAAGTCGCTAGTGTATGCATCGCTTGTCAAAATCCACATAAAAATCTCACCCTTTTGGAATAATATTCCTTTATCTACCAAAAACAGATTGATAACCGATCCAAAAATAGTTTCTATATTTATCGGCATATAGTCCATATTCCAATGAATAAATAGAATAGCCTTAGTATTAAGTTAGCAATGTCCAGTGCACAAATAGAAAAAAGTAAGAATCCAACATGTCTGACCATTTCCGACGGCTATTATTCTGTCTCCCTCTATATCCGTTTCCGGTTGTCCCGAAAACAAAATACTCGTTGGCAACGACAAAAACTTGCGTAATTCAACTTTTATATTTAAAACTATAGGAGCTAAGCTTTAAATTTTGCGATGGTCAGTATTGATAAGAGAATAATTATTTATTTATTCTTATTTTATATACTTCAGGTGCACCTGGCCCCATTGATTCCTTTCAGAGCAAAGGTATTTTCCAGGAATTATAAAGAAACAAAACAGAAACACTTACACAGCCTTTATACCTTGCGAAGTAGCCAGAGACAACTGTAACAGTGTCCACTTTTTGCCTGTTGTCCATATTAAACAGAACAGGTGAGAAGCCTGTGTCAATTCATATGTGTTATTTTTAGAAGAAGTGCGAACGCCAGCTTTACGTGCCCTCCGTAAGCAAGAGAAGTCGATTAGAACACATATTCTTACAGTTTATTTGGGGTAGAATATTTTTTCAAGAAATAGAAAAGTTAGTGAGTGTGTCTGCCAAACCTAGGCACTTAAAATTTGCAATGCCATCACTGAGTTATTTATAATTTGAATTTCCGTGAATTTGAGTGAGTGGATTTTAATCACATTAGTATAACCGGCAAGCAAAGTCTTGTCATCTGTATTCTTTAATCTTTTAAGAATATAGCAAAAGGAGCAAATCTTTTAATTGCCACATAAAACAGTCCTCACCCCTTTTAATCATATCAAAAGAGCAATCTTCCGGCCGGATGGATTTCGGATGACACTTTGAGTTTCTTCTAGGAACGTCTTCATCTCACGTTACAGATTCCGTTTTGATTTGTTAAAATATAATTTTGTATTTTGTTTTGCTTTTAATTATAAATCTTGAGTAATCCGTCTTTAGTAACGTCCGGTCTGTGTTCTTTTGAGAAAAAAAGGCAAATTGTTTTCAGTTTTTAGGGTGGATGCAATGCTCTTGTATTGGAACTGTAGTCTGCATTCGTAGAATGTGTATGAATGCAAATTCCAATCTTTTTCAACATTTTAGAGGCCTTATAATTTCAACCTCAACCATCCTAACTAATTTTACAAATTGGAGGGCCGGAATGTGCCACAGGCTACCTTTTATACCGGAAATCCTTAGGGATAATTTTTACGATATATTTCAAAAAATTTTACGTGCAAAGCCTGGGCGGAAAGTTAGTAATAAATAAAAATAACAAAGGATAAAGATTTGTTTTTTATTCTTTCGCACCAAAATATTGTATGAATGTTATAAGTAGGTAGGTATCTATCTATAAATATAGAATAAGTATTGTATCAATTAAATTGGTAGAGCATTGTCTTGAAACCGAGGTTCAATTCCCATTCGTTAACAAAAATGCTAAGCACTAATTTTGTGATTCGGAGGACACGTAAAGCTTCTTCTAAAAATAACAGATATTTACGTCTGTTAAAGAAGCTTGCCCCCTGTCCTGTTCAATATGGACAACTGGCAAAAAGTGGACACTGTTAGTGGTGTCTCTGGCTACACCGCAAGGTATAAAGGCCGTAAAAGTGTGTGTGTGTGTGTGTGAAATATTATAACTATTTAACATTAAAATTTGTGCAGATTGTAATCCTGAATTATTTGTGTTGAATCTATATCTACTTTGTTGTAAATAATTAACTTAGTATGCAATTAATTAATGCGTTTACTTTAACGAAAGCCCATGTACACAGTTGGTTACATATGAAAATTATCGGACATTTTTACACAGCGTTGCCATGGAATAAAAGTTGCCAGACTATATAATATTCCACGACAATACAACTTGTATCTGGCATCGTTGTGTCTTCATTTTCATCAATTTGACAACGCTCATTTCTAAGGATCCCATAGAAAAAGCCTGATTCATGATTATAGAATGAGACGGAAGAAATTTGTCCTGAGAATTTTGCTACTAAACTTTATAAGAAATCTCATAATACCTATGTACCTCATTTTATAACATCGTAAATTTTCTAACCGTTTATTCATGCACGGCTTAACTACAATGTACGCCGGGACATTCATATTAATAAATAATAATACAAGACATTAATTTTATGATACCCTAAGAGGTGGAAACAAACAGGAGCCAAGTGAATATTTATTACTTTCAAAGTATAAACGCACAGGAAAGCCTTGTGTGTTTATAAATGAAACCGTGAAAAGAAATATGTGGTGTTTTTAAATATTATAATGACTAATTGACCTGTGCGAATATTTCGCACCGTTAATGGTGTTGTTGTCACAGTTCAACTGTTCTACAATAGATGGCGTCTTTTACAAAATAAGTAAATTTGTCTTTGTTTGTTTTTTTTTTAAAAACACCTATCATGAGAAATAATATAATATGGAGATATTTAGTGCTAAAAAGCAAGCAGTGACACTGTGAACATTTCTAAAATAATGATAAGAGATGACGTTTTGTTTACGTAAGAAAGCCAAGGTTTTCTTCCTAATTTAAATAAACTATTTGATTTGATTATGTTGTTCTCAAATACCGACTATCTACTAATACCTACTGTTTTTAGCAAAAAAGAAAAATGAAATTGCTCTTTTATATAATTTGAACTAGGAATCTATTCAGTGCTTAACGATCGCTATCAGTGAAGCGTGATGGAGAATCTAATTTGATCTCTTGTTATAACATGTTTTTTTAATAATTTTAATTAATGAATTTTTAGTAGTCCCATCAATGTGTCAACCAAAGACTACGAAAAAAGCTTCATTCGCGGAAAAAATGTTTTGCTCTAGATAAAGAGCACATAATAATAAACTTTAGGTTTATGTTAATACCATTTATTAATACAACAATAACCGTCAGAAACATTATTTTAAATCATAACATAAAAAATATGCTTTATTAATGTTGTTTACAAAAAAACGATGAACTCAAATTAAACAAAAGTACGAGAAGGAACTCTGTTTACCGTAGGTACTACGCCCCGTGTTTATTTTCAAAAGGCCGTAATAATAATCGAGCAGTCAACTTTATTATGTTTTACGAGAGCCCATAGAAGTGCAATATAAACACTAACATAATTAACATTAGTGAATATACCATGAAAGTAAACATTAATTTCGACCTGAGTTTTGCGATTTTGGAATAAAATAAATAAGCAGCTAAAAATAGACCGTCTATGCTGTGTTTAAAACGATGTAGGTACTTATGGATGTAGAGATGAAGCAAGTAAATAGTGGTCAAGGAAAGTGGTGATCCATCCTCTCTGATTACCCCTATGGGAAACAGTCGTGACGACGTAAATTGTTTTATAAAAAATATTTGAAACTTTCCTCGGCAAATGCCTTTGGAAATACAACAAAACATGACCGAACTAAAATAATTTCAGTATGAATAAAGTACGCTTCAAAACCTTCTCTGGAAATAATGTATATGAAATTTAGGTGAGTACCAATTTGGACAATGTTTCCTAATATTAGTATGTATGTATATAAAGTTTTCCTTAGTACGGAATATTTAAATTTACTTACTTATTTAAATAATTTAAGTGACAAAACCAAAAAAAAAGAAGGCAATATCAAAAGTACACACAATCGCCGAGCATGCATGAAAGGTATGTCAGGATCGTAGCAAATTTAATTCGATTAGATATATCATCACGCCTTTTATCCCAAGAGGCAGATAGATAGAACAAAAAAAACAGTCGCAAAGGAAATAATATCATAAGGTACCTATTCTTGTTTGACTTTGAAACCCTTGTAGGGGCGGGGTTTTGAAATATAATTACCGAATAACCTAACTATTCTATTTGTCTACTATCCGAATCTTTTGTTTGTTTTTCCTTGTTTCTTGCCAAAACGGCGCAAGGGAACAACGTGTTTTTTTATGCACAGATATAGTTGGACTATCCGGAAACTGATGTAGCCTATTTTTTTTCCGGAAATCTTGTTACATTTCAAATATTTCCACGGGCGAAGCAGGGTCGAAAACCTAGTAAAATAATAAACGTATAATAATTAAAATTCAATGTTCTATCAAGAGCAGGATTGGAAGGACACCTTAAAGACTACATTCGCGTGTACTTTTCACTTTGTCTTCTTTTTCTTTTTTTTTTCTTTCTTCACGGGTTCAGCTCCCGAAACCGTGTTACGGTTCCAGGGTACCCAGCGGAAGAGACCAAGTCTCCCTCGTTTAGCCGATGGTATTTGTGAGGCTATACCTAACTTTTCACTTTGTTTCCTTTCTAATGCTACCAATCACATCAAATCTCAACTGACTTATTATTTTTTATTGTCATATTTTGACACTGACGGAACCTCATAACTTGATAATTCAGTTACACAAAATCAACCTTGAAGTCATTAATTTTGGATTGAGCATTGAAAGTAAATAATTAATATTTTAAAGGTATTTAAAGTATTCAAAACAATATTTCTCTCTTTTTGTTATAATACCTGAATGAAAAAGAAAATGCAGTAAAGTGTTAAGCGAAACTTTTTTCAAGTGTATGTCCACTAATGCTCTTGATAGTACATTTTGAAAGTTCGTTTAAACATGTCAGTGCAGCATAAACTACTATGTTCTGTATTGTCCATGAAATTCGCTGTAAGAAGAACATATTTTACAAAACGCGTCCATGTGTTGATACCAAAGCGTGAAAAGATATGCAGATGTATCTTGTAATTATACACTTTTTATTTTCAGTTACAGCGAAATGGTTCAAAGTGTTGACGTTTTTATGCTAAAATATGGAGATAAAGTCATTAACAATTTTTGCTTTTTAATGGGAAGATGTCTGGAATAGGTAATAGAGAGGGGTGTCTTTGTCGTAAGAGCTTTTTAACAGGAGCTTTTGTGAAATGACTACTTATCATAACTTTGCAGTGTATTTCATTATGACCGTCTCCATGAAAATATAAATAAAAATTTTATACCTAAATGATCTAGCTCTTATGTCCCATCTTCTCATGCTATTGCCATTTTTGCCTGGTTTTTGTTGGCTTGCAATAAATTTTGTCTGTTTTAAAAATGCGTTGCCATTCGTTATTTTATCAAAAGTAATAAATACCAGAGTTCCAAATTGATTGAAAATTTAACTGGTCAATAAGAAAACGCTCATTGATTTGTATACCTATGCTGAGGACTCTCTTAGCTTGTATCATAAATTATAACTTGTAAGTAAAAAATAAAGTATTTGAAATGGAAAGACGTCTTAGAGCAAAGCGGTTACTTTTTTTTCTTCACGGGTTACCTTACAGCTCCTGAAACCGTGTTATCGGTCCCAGGGTACCCAGCGGAAGACCCTCTTTTAGCCAACGGTATTTGTGAAGCTGCAGTACCTAACGAGTGGCCAGTTCTGTTGAGGTATATTTAGATGGAAAATTGTGGTTTACGTACATAAGTTTTTAATTATAAGAACCCATTGGTACATGGCCGAGATTGAACTGTGGTCCGCCTAGTTAATACCAAACGTCTTAACCACTCGGCCACCGACGCACACTTATCGGGTTCAAAGCCAGAAAGACACTCTTTCAATGGCGAATTTATCCGGGAATCGCACCAAGGATCTCAGTGACTGAAAACCGTGTGATGATCACCAAATATAAATTTTACATGACTAGGTTTAAAATCCACCTTCACAAAGGGTGACTAAGCCTAACAAGCTAGGAATTAAGCTCTACTCACTCAGCCTCTAATACATAAATCAATTGCCAATACTCAGTTTTGCTTTAACCATTAACTATAGTAGTACAACACGAATCTTAATTTAAATTAACATTTTAGACAAACAACAGTTAGACAAAGACCGTGCACTTACTAATGTCAGAACGTGTCGCCAGCGGTAGTATTATTTTTAGTTTCACACTTTTGTCGTCCGTTAGATATTTTTGGCGGCACATTGTTATTGTAGCATCCCCAACGTGATGACTCGGCTGTCCTCTTAATTTCCAGTAAATCGAGATATGCTTGCCGATGGTCTGCAACTGAATAAACAGTTTTGAGTCGAGTGATTTAGTGTTCATGTAATCTAACTGACGAAGTGTAACTAACTGTGTGTAATGGGTTGGCTGTTTTCATTAAACATATTGTATTTTCTGAAAAAAGAATCGTTTTTAAGGTTCTGAACATCTCCGATGAAAAAACTTGTCATGCACAACAATCATGCGTCTGTCTGTCCGTCTGTCACAGCTTATTTTCTCCGAATCTTGTTATTCATAGTTTAAAGTTTTCACTTCTTTTGGCAGTCCCCATGGCTGCCTACGCCTTTTTTTTTAGAGTTTGTATGCCTATGGAGTTCCTGTAACATTATAATTATATTCGCAGTCCTTTTCTTTTGAGGGAAAATCGACCTGCATACATAGTGCAGGTTTATGCATCTCCTCGATAGCATTATATTATATACTTTTACTCTCTTGGCTGAATCTTCTTCATAGTAATTCAGCCAATAGCCAAGTGGCCTTCTTTCTGAAGTGGGTATTGCATAGATCGAAATCTGTTCTGTGATCGAAATGAAGGCGAAAATTGTGTCAGAAAAGCCAGTGTTTTGAAACTTTATTTTAATGAGTCAACAAACACTTTGTATTAAGATAAGAAACTATGTGCATTTCAACGTATATGGAACTTGTAGATAGAAACTTAATCACTATGCTCTGTTGTTTCCTTCAAAAGCACTTTAGTTAATGACCAATTTCATTAAACTCTTGCTGATACTCTGGAGACGTTGTATTGAGTGCTTCGACGGACATTTCGATAAGGAGTTCACATTAAACAATTGTATTCCAATGACATTTTCATTGACTTTAAAATTAGAATTTGCGACATCTACATATTCTGTTATTTGTTGAAACATGTCCAGTACGATCAAAAGTAATAAATGTTCTTCCAGAAAAATAAACACTGCAACGTAGGATTCTCAAATTATATGAACAAAGCCCAAAAAGATTTGCACAAACTTACCTTTTGTTAAATAATTCTAAAACTTGTCATAATAGGTACCCTAAAGTTGTTTAAACTTTTCTTCTGAAACAATACAATTACAAATACAAATAAAGTATGTATATTCCAAATTTCTCTAAACACAAAATCACACCTATTGTTTACATTTTTGTCTAATAGCTTTTTCTATAACAAGACACAAAATCAGAATAAAAGAAACAATGACTGACACAAAAATCTTTCGATGTAATAAACGCTAATGGAATGAAATCAGAAACAATAAGAAATCTGATATAAACGGAAGAGAGGAATGTTATTTCAATAGAAGAGAGCCAGACCATCGGCAAGTGAATTAGAAGTGGGCGACAGTGTTTATTTTATATCACGTGTGAACGGTTAGATATGAGAAGACAATTTTCTGTTATGAGTTTATGGTCGACAAAGCTTTTGCGAAAAAATATCTAGCAATGTTAAGTTGGAATATGAACTCTCTTCCCGAGTAATAAACCTCAAAATGCTCTTTACATATTCTATTTTGAATTGTCTGGATAGTTTTCAGTAATGGTCGCATTTTAAGCTTCAAATAAAGCAATTTTAGTTAATATCTAATTCAAATAATTTTGTGTTTTCGTATTATCAGTTTGTAATAAAATTACTTAGAATTTGCACTCAAACAAACTGCGTGTTTATTGTACCAATGGATTTTTTTACAATTGAAAACTTATGTACTACAAACCACACTTCGAGGCTTTCCCATACCTCAACGAACTGGCTACTCGTTAGGTTTAGCCTCACAAATACTATCGCTAAAAGGTGTTTCCACTGGTTACCCTGGGATCGTGGGTTGCCTAACCCTTGAAGAAAGAAAAACAATTTTTGATTTTTATTTGTTGAGTATTATGTTTTTCATTTTTCCATCCAGTTTGATCTATTGATCTTGCCTCTTGCTTAGATCTTTTTTCTTCACGGCTTGCCTTACAGCTCCCGAAACCGTGTTACGGTTCCAGGGTAATCAGCGGAAGACAAAGTCTCTCTCGTTTAGCCGATGGTATTTGTGAGGCTAAGAATCTAACGAGTGGCCAGTTCTGTTGAGGTATATATTTAGATGTAAATGCCTCTAAGTGTGGTTTGTCGGATTATGTACATAAGTTTTTAAGTAAAAAAACTTATTGGTAAATGGCCGGGATCCGGAATCGAAGCAGACGTCTTAACCACTTCGCCACCGACGCACTAGATAATTTTTTTATAAATATATCGCGTATCATATAAAATATAATAGGAACAATAAATTAATATTTTGTAACAATCACAACATACTACACTACATACCTACATTTTAAAATTGTTAAAAATAAAAAGAGATTAATTTCTTGTTTGGCACTTACATTAACTTGTGTAAGTATATAATTTAAAAATATTACTTTTAAAACTGATTTATTTTCCCATCACAGTGAAAAAATGAACAACATCCCCAACGCTTTCAAGGTAAGTAGTACCAGTAACTCACGCGCACGTCTCAATTCGTCGACTAACGATCATGTATTTTTAGTTTAGAAAAAACATTCCCATTTCAATCCATTACGACGTTGAAACCCTGAGACAAATAGAAGTCGACTAGACATAAGTGACGATGATTATTTTTATTGCATCACGTTTTAAAGTCCTGAAATTTTAGGGAATTTTAATAATAGATATTTAATTTAGAAAGTTAATTATAATTGAATTACTTCTTCAAACTTACTTTGTACTTGGTATGGATACATTTTTAGTATGTCAAAAATTATGATATCTTTATGCCGTGAAATGTTTTAATAATTATATGATTAGTCTAGTCTCTAGTTAGTACATTTCATTATAAACTCTCACGCCTGAATCAAATTTTGCATTGTTATCAAAGTCTCATGTACTAACACCCTGATCACTTACGTTATTCATGCCATCTTTCAATCCATTATAATAATCTGATCACTAATATTATAAACGCGAAACTTTGTATGGATGTATGTATGTTTGTTGCTCAATCACGTCAGAACGGCTCAACGGATCTGGATGAAATTTGGCACAGATATAGATTATAGTCTGGAATAGCACATAGGCAACTTTTTATCCCGGAAAATGTATGGTTCCCGTGAAATAGATTTTGTTTTTCACGGGATTCACATGATTTTTTGCATAGTGGTGCAGAGAATGACATATACTACTTTTTATACCGCGAAAGCAGGCGGGGGAGGGGCAAATTACAGCCACGCAATTTTTTTTTCTGGATCTATTTCCACGCGGGCGAAACCGTGTACAGAAGCTTAAAATTTATACTTCCATGTCTTCGAATAAAATGGTTACATCTATACTAACATTATAAAGACGTAAAGTTTAAAAGTTTATAAATTTTGATGTAAGGGGTTTTATTTTGTTCGAAAATATCCACTGCCGAAGCCGGAGGCTATAAGCTAGTTTGTAATAATCAGACAAAGTTTCGATCTCAAAATACCTCAACAGAATTGGTCACTCGTCGTTATGTATATATACCTACTTAATTTACCGATGAATATTTGACTACGAGACCCTAAAACACAAGTGTGTGAAAAGGTTACGTGTAAGAATGGAAACATAATATAAACTCCAGTTAAAAGGATTAAGAAACCTATTTGAACTCTAGTTGAACTATTTTTGAATCACGGGTGGCCGATGATTTGATTCATTATTTACGTAGGTGGGCTGTTGAACTTCGGACAAAATGACCCATAATTCCCTTGTTAGGCTCGAGGGATATAACTTGCCTTAATGCATTAATCTAGAGTCATAAATTTTGGAATAAAAAATAATAGGTATGCCTAATAATAAAGGAGACACGATAAATCAAACTTAAGCAATCCTTTTTATTGGCTTAAAAGTTTGTCCTCGATTTTTGTCGCAATATTGAGGCTTGACTGCCAGGTAGGACCATTATGTGATAAAAAAATAGCAAAATATTCATAAAATATATAATTACTGTAATGATGTTTTTGACATTTTGAACTAGTGAGTGGACCCGGGTTTGAACCCCAGATCAAACAGATATAAGTAGTAAAAAGTACTTTGGACTAGTTTCCTGTCTCCAATCTCAAATCAAATCAAATCGCAAATCACTGTTAACCAAATCTCATTAACACAGCCCTTTCGGAACCCTTTAATTTGTTGGGACGAAATAAAATATGACTAAAATGAAGAATAGTAAGGTCAAATAGTAGTGAAAAGTGAATAAGGTGAAAGATTGACTAAAAAGGATTATATAGCAGAAGTGAAATGCTGGCAGAGGACGACCTATGTACCTACCATATAAAACACACAATCGCCGAGCATGTATGGCAGGTATGATGAATATAAAAGAAGCGAAAGATTGTCTCTGCCTATCCCTCTTGGGATAAAAGGCGTGATGATAGATAGAAGTACATACATATCTACATGCAAATGTTTCGGAGCCTACTTTGTATAAACATTGTGACTGATAGATAGTCAAACATTCTAGAAAAGGTTAGGTATTTATAGATGTTTTTCACACCTAGCTTTGAGCAATTAAGTTTATCATGCTATATATAAATCCTCTTTTTGCTTCCGAAACCCATAATTTTTATACCTATTTAAAAACCAAAGTAAAGAGCAAGTAGGCTAGCTGAGTACAAAACCACAACGCCTATATAATAAAACAAGACGTATCAAATGTTTAATTAGAATTTATGGTGAAACCATTAGAGTCTTAGCGTTACATGTAATATTAACTCGTAATAACTGAAAGGGGATATTTTAATCTCCTACCGTATATTATTTATTGTAGAAATAAAATGTATTTTAGTATCCAACATAATTTAGAGTAGCAAATCACAATATAATATTAATTGCTATATTTTGAATTCTAACTATGTCCACATTTCTTCAATGCTCACTCGAGCCAAATTAGTTTTTTTTATTTTTTCTCAATCTACATTTTTGTTTTTTTTTATTTATTAAGCCTCCTATAGATAATACTACATTTTCACAAAATACATTAAGTTACACAATATACTTTTCACAATACTTTAAAATATTCACTCAATCTGCACTTCATACCAGACTCTATTATAAAGTCTAAACACATAATTTAAATTTTATTTAGAACATCAGACAATTAAAATAAATCAAATTAAAATTTATTATTTGTCTTCTTCAGCCTGTGTCCGCCACTGCTAGACGTCGACCTTCTGCCTATTCAGTTTTCTTCCACTCGTCGACACTCCATCTTGCTGGTGGTCTGCCGATACTATGTAATTGAATATGTTGTCAATCTGTTTGAAGATGTATTACGGAAATACAGATAAACTCCATTTTTGTATTTCATTCGAAATAAATCAACGGGTATAGAATATAGAGAAGTCAATTTATCTAGGATGCTTGAAGTTGATCAAATAATTTGCCAAGTACTTGGCCAACAAAATCGACGCGTTTCAAACGTCTACATGACATGTATATTTGTCCAATGTTATTTGCAGTGATCGTCGGATAGTATGACACTTTGCTATTTAAAGTACGAGCGGCTTGCGACGCTTCAACGCTGGAATCACAAAAAGATTTTGACATGGTAATTACAAGTCGTCAGCAACCGCAACATTTAGGTCTAAATTTGAATTGCGACATACTTAGTGTGTTCTCTTGAATCCTTAGAACCTGGCATAACCAAGTACTTTAACTCAAGCACAAAGCGAAATGGTTTTTCTCGTAGATTATTTTGATGTATCATTTAGTTTTGCTGTGATTCTATAATTAAGACTGCCTTTCCAGCAGAGCTGTGTAAGGAAGATGGGCGTTAAGCAATGGAAAAATCCACCAATATTACAAAATAAGCGTTTTTCCTCGAATTAAACAGCAGCTCTGATGTAAATGCTAAATGGAAGGCCAGCCTTATACAAATATATTAGTAGGTGGGATAATACACGAGATTTAAGCATAAATGAAGTTTTCTCTAAAACAGCTTAAGAATATTTAATGAAACTTTTTGCGCTCATGGTGGTTATCATTATTAATTTATAGCAGTGAAACAAAATTCTATTACAAAAACAGGGTCACTGACAAGGACATTGTTAGGAAGATAAAGGTGCCACAAATGTGTATGGAGAGTAGAATGCTTAGGATACCCAAAGACCAGATAAGACAGAAGACAAAGATAAGACAGTGGACATTGGAACCAGAGTCGCAACAGAAGTGCAGACGAGCTGTAGCTCGAAGACATGATGGGAGATAGACGTTATCCGAGTGGAGTCCCAAAATGGGCCACAGAAGTGTCTGCAGACCACCAGCGAAATGGGTGTGACGCCATCGTAACCATAACATAGATGACAATACTGAGAAGGCCTATTTCCAGCAGTGGACGGACATAGGCTGAAGAAGATAAAGAAGAAACAACACTTTTATATTTTTGTATTCTTGTTACAATCTATCAATTTTCACAAAAAAAGTTAGGTGTAGCCCCAGAAATACCATCGGCTAAACGATGTAGATTACCACGGTTCATAACATGGTTTCGGGTTCCGGGTGAAGTTATAAAAAATATATAACTAAAATTTAACTTGACCTCGATTTCAATACTTTCCCCATAGCTCATCACTAACCAAAATCCTAACCCCCATATATAATAATTAATTATTAAATTACGTGGTATGCTAATTATGTAATAGATACTTCAGAGAAGAGATAATACTGCTATTAAATCCATGATGAATTTATTACATTTTGTAAGCTTTCCGACCTCATAAAGCTACTCTGATTTACTTCACGTAACCTTAGACACGTGACTCAACCTTATTGGCTTCGATGCAACACAAATCAGCTGTTTAACCACCTTATCTAATTTGGTTTTAACAAGCAAATTTCAATTTTAAGTCTTTACAATAATGTTCATAATCCTTTGGTTAATTTTAAATGTTCATAACGTATTTCTAAGTGGAAATTGTGTATGACGCAAGTATATTGAGCTAGAAGGCAAGCTTTAAAGTTTTGATGTGGCATATTAGCTTGCAAATATAGAACCCATACAAAACCCCTATTGATCGAATGTTACGCGGTGCAAGTTTGAAACTGAAATTTATGAGCGTTCAGTAAGTAAGAGCTCTTGGAGAGTCTTTGTTTATTGCTTGGCTTGGTTATTCAAACTGCGCTCCCGTTTATGAATATTGATGTATTATTTATACTAGAAAACATGAATTAGGTGGCAAATTAATTCAATAACAATAAGGGCTTTGTTGGCTTTTTTTTCATTTCATGGCTTTATTATATTCAGATTTCAGATTTATGGATATTGGAGTTGTGCTATTAGATGTTAATAGTGGCAAGAATACTGGCTGAATTGCGATACTGATTCATTGAGCAAGGCAGGAGCCAGCCCTCTTGCCACCAGAAGAGATGATGAGTCGTGGGGATATATTTTTTTATTTTTATTATTTTTTATATTGTTATAATTCTATATTATAATAATTAACATAGTACTAGTCGTATAAACGAGTAAATTAAAAGAAAACACGTTGACTTTGACGGATTTTCAAGCACTTTGACAACTGTCACAGGTATCAAGCTATATTTTAAATAGTCTACGAAACGACTGAATGTGAAGTACCAATTTCAATATTTTATAAGCCACAGCTAACATAATGTGACATTGTTGTTATCATTAGCAAGCAGATTTACACAAGCTTATAAGGATTATTAACTCGTAATTATAACAAAGTTCTAACAAAACTAATTTTAAACCAACTCCACATATTAAATTATTAATTATTTCAAATCTCACAGAAATCCACTATTCGAAGTAACTTTCAAACTAAGTAGGCATAAGTCTCGGCATCCCCCCTATATCCTGTTCATTGCTATTTCACTTGATCTTGTTGGTCTCATCAAATATTAAGATCGTTTAAACTTGCTCGAGTAAACGTTTATAGTAGAACCTAAGTAGAACGTGACTGACACTCTAGTCTGTGATGAGATTATGTCAGTGCATTATTAATAGGAAATAGGAATATATCGATCTAAATTCTCTGTAAATTTTATTAATAAGTTTTAAGAATTTGCTAATATACGTAGTTGTCTTGTCTTCCACTTTCAGATTTTTTAAAGTATACAGATTTCAAAACACCGTTGAATTTGAAGTCGGTTGGTGCCAAATTAGGCTAAAAAATTAAAATTGTTTCTAAAGAAGATCTGTTCAAAGTTATCTTATGTTTATAATTAATTGTCTAGATTATTGAAATTTAGAGCTAGGTCGTTTCTAATTTAGCACCAACCGTCTTCAAATTCAACGGCGAAACGAAATATTTAATTATTTCGTGTCGGTAAGTACCCTTTTTTAAAAAAAAGTAATTTATTTTGCTGTTAATAACATCATAATATAATATCATTACTAAAATAAATTATCGAAATCGGCGCATACATTTCATCGAGTTATGACTAAAATTGCCTGAAAAATCTTAAAATATTTTCAAAATTCCTAGAAAAGTACTGAATCTGCAGTTTTCACCATAACAAAAATGGGACATATCCGAAAGAATTCTCTGTTGACTAAAAAATAGAGCGAAGTATTCGGGTAACATACATAATGTAAAAAATACAGTCGAATTGAGAACTTCCTCCATTTTTTTAAGTCGATTAGAAATTTTTTATATTATTATTATTAAAATTAAAATTATTTATATATAAAATTTTTATTAGTATTATGGCTTGGAGAGCCATCAACAGCGTGGCGTAATAATATGTTCTGCAAACAATCTCAGAGCAGACATTAAATCTGTCACTATACTGGGACAAAAAATTCGATTATTTTTAAAGCGGGCTTTCGAAGCACTAGAAAGAAGATCAGAAAATTGATGCTTAGCTTTCTGACTTCAAACCCGCTTTTTCTTAGTAAAATATTCCGAAAAATTAACAAACAAAACTCAGCCATGCAAATAGCAACATCGTTGTAATGAACACTCAAATTAACCAACCACCTCAGCCCAGACAAACAAGAACAGAATGCGAATAAAATCCCGGATTTAATCTACGCCGGAGTCAACGTTTAATCTTACACGAGATATGGGAAGGGTAAATAATAAATGTATTATACGCAATCACGTTAAATTGCATTGTGGGGTTGTAAAGGCCCGTTGTTTGAAGAGGGGGTTAATAGTAACTACTAAAGGGACTTAAAACTTATGACTAACACCACACATGTGGTTATATCACCTCATTATTTCCCTTAATGACGTCTTATGGTACGTGTAGCTATATGATGCCATATGCATCGATCTATTATTTAGAAAACCGGTTAAGTGTGAGTCGGAATCGAGCACTGAGGGTTGCGTAAAACTTTTATATTATTGTTACATAATACCATCTATTAGTACGAATTATACTGAAGACGTAAAAAAGATCAAAAGTGATGCTGGAGAAGGATGGAAACAAACAGCTGGACAGAAAAAATAATTAAATGAAAATGTATTGACGATACTGAGGGAAAAGAAATGCTTGCTGTCCACAATAGAAAGCAGAAGAGAAATAAGTAAAAAGTTAAGAAAATAGAGGAAGGGTAAGGATTAAGTTAAGGATGACGTTAATATCGTGTCGCTGCTACGTAAAATTGAGAGTGTTCCAACTACAAGAGCTTAGCTCTTAAATTAAGGTCTCATTTATTATTTTGGACAGAAACCTAAAAAGTACACGGGATTTAATAATAATTTACAACAAATGTTGGCTCACGGGAAAATAATAAGGAAAGGTCAGGGAAAAATATCAACATCATACCTACATATTTATTTAATTAATAAAAATGGAGTTTCTCCCAGCCTACAGCTTATTGCAGTTTTTTCCTCGAGTAATCTTCTCAGTTTGTTGGATGAATGTCCGTTTTTAGGCAGACTTATGTCTTTCTTTCTTGACGTAAATACGACTTAGGAATTCTTATTAAGCAACCTAAGTAATGAGACAACATGGCTTCATTAAGAATGATCAAGTAATTAGAAAAGGATAGACAGCACATAAATTCGTATAACTTAGAAAATATTATTTCGGACTTTATTTTTACCACATTTTTAATTCATATTGAATGCCTGACCCAGGGCTTAGTCCATAGAAATTTTTTGAGTGTAGAAAATACCTGTATTTTTATTCGGCATTCTTTTAATCAAATTATTTTTACAGTAGAAAAACGTATCTTAGTAACAACTTAGTAAACATATATTTTATCAATTACTAAATTAGTAAACTATTGTTTTAGTAAGTACTTGCTTTTTAACATTGATGAATTGCAGAAGTTAAAAATACACATAATAAAAACATGGCTGCTAAATATTTTCTTGAAATGTTTAACACCCACGTCACATACAATACAATGGACGATTATTACAAACACCTACTTATGTTCTAGTAACAATACATACCTATATCTGATATAGAAAGCTAAATAGCCCAATAGTCAAAGCATTGAAAATGTAACCTGAGATCCCAGATTCGAACCTATAACTCTAGTCAAAAAGCAAAGCTGTAAAATTAGCTACACTTGCGGCCTTTTCTGATTTATGTGGACAAACTTACATTGTCGACGCAAAATACGGTGGATATACATCCAAAATATTTTAATTTATAGCTACAGTAGATCTGTGGTACAGTACTCTATTTATTTTGTGGTACAGTTACATTATCGTTTGTCATACTAATAATTGGCCGTTATAAACTACACATCATTGCTAATTTTTTGGCCCCTGCTGCCTATTTAGAGTCTTTTAACAAATGTAAGACTATTTAGCAAAATTTAGATGGCATTGTCATGGATGATTCACTTACCGCTCTGATTAATAATAAGTCATATGTTGTGAAAGATGTATAATAGATTTATCTGTTCGTAGATTTGGGTGTGACTCGATCCTAAAAGCGCATACGTGTAGTTGTAAAAAACAGCGCCTCGAATTAAGGCTCAAATTACAAAAATCCATTAGAGCAACCAATAAAAATAGATCTCGTTTTATGTTTCCTTATACAGTGACGATCCGACCCTAATTCAGTCATTGAAAATAAAAGTCAAGTAACGGAAATGCCCGATCGCAGTGATAAAAGATCTTCGATTGAGAAAATTTTTGGATGTCGTTTTGGTCAAACGAGGAGTAGCAAATTTATAATTGCCTATAATATTACTAAAGCTCATAAAGCCATCTTAGATTAATATGTATTAAATAATACCTAATTACCTATTGCCACGCCATGAAGAATAAGCAGATGATAAATATTTATATAAATACTTAATCTCATTGAAGAACACGACAATAAAATGTGGAAACTTGGAAGAGCTGATAACCCTAAGATTTTGCCTAAACTATTAGAGATGAATATATAAATCCGTAAGAGCATAGGTGTGCTAAAGTGATTTAAATAAAAAACAAGCTATTCTAAAATAAAATTCACCGAGACCTAATAATATCGCCTAAATAACGCCACCTTTCAATTCCGTATGAAATAACAATAATTTAGCTTAGATATTAAGTACAGAATCGAAGTGAACGTTCTCGAAACATGTTGTCAATCCGTATAAGGTACAAGATACACTTAGCATATTTAAATCTTCAATTGTGAACTGTCCATTTTATCAGGCAAATAAGAGAGAAAATATCTTTAAAATCAACAACAAATACCTCCACCCACAAGAGTACAATGTCTCGCCAGTACAGACAAGATACGAGATTTGATAGTGCCTTAAATTAACTACATCGTCTTTTACGGCCACACATTTGTGAACGTTGACAGTGAGTCTCGGATCTAAACAAATTAAATCGACAACATGGACATGTTCGACATTGAATAGTGGTGATTTTGGTTATGTATTCGTCTTGTAGATTATAACAATTGATTGCTATTAGTTCTGACCAACGAGTTGCAATGTCGTGGGCGTGGGGAAGACTTATTAAGTTGACATTCTGGAAATGTTTGATTTGATAATACTTACAATACACCATACAAAAACACGCGGCCCACGTTTCTTTTGAAGGACTCAAGGTTATATGTGGCTGAAAAGACGAAGAATAGCATACCATCCACTTCCTTACAGCACCCGTATCTTTGGTCATGTGCAGCTGGTCTATGAAGTAAGAATACCTAGTAGGGTTTTCCCTGGATAATGAGGTTCGATTGATAAATGGAAGAAGAAAGAATAAGGTTGTGTTATGGAGTACGATTAAAAACTCCATATCCTGTACACTTATATCTACTGGGTCGATTATGATGAAATAATATGTGTCAGAGATGTAATATATCACAAGCAACATAGTTTATGTATAAATAAACATTATTATGGAATACAACGATAATTACATTTGAAGATAACAGATATTACAAACAAAGTATGTAACGCTAATAGGTCTGTGTGGGAATGGAAACTTATATAATTAATGGGTTAATTATGTCCAATTGTCATGTTTTGTGATATGATCCGAACTAAAAATGTTCATAAATATATTAATATTAATAAGGCAGAGGGGCTGTGTTAATAAAGCAATTAATATGCTCACGTGTAATAAACAAGATGGCGGTTGTGGGAGTGGTTCATGCGCATGCGACGTTTGATTGGCGAGTTTGTTTTATCATTGAAATAATTAATTCTATCATTTTTAAACCGCTCGTATACAAACGGTAGCAAGTCATCTATGATTATTTAAATGAATCACTTTGTTTGTTTTTGTTGTATTGTATCTATTGTTATTTATTTACAATGCAATCAAGTACTCATTCATACATTGTCTTACTTTTTATTTTAGTTTGACTAATATTAAGTAGCTACAATAAAATATAAAAATTTTAGGTCCACAATAAAAATAAAGTGTATTTTTGTGATTTCGAAATCATAAAGTACCTATGCCTCGGTGGCCAAGTGGTTAAGACGTCTGGTATTAACTAGGCATACCACGGATTCGATCCTGAATCCCGGCCATGGGTTTTTTAAAATTAAAAACCTATGTATATAATCCGACAAATTACACTTAGAGGCTTTTCGGCTGGCCACTCGTTTGGTAACGTATATAGCCTCACAAATAACATCGGCTAAAAGAGGGAGACTAGGTCTTCCGGTGGGTACTCTGGGAAAGCTGTAAGGCAACGTTTTAAGAAAGTTACAGTCATACCTAAAATAAGTAACCTAAGCATAAATTATTTCCATTAGAGTACGCGTCTGTCTATCTGGTTGATTGTCCAGACTGATACTGAGACTGAACTGATAAAACTCTTTGCCATCACAGGTAAAACACTGCTTTTTATTTCACCTCGATATCTAAACTAATATAAACAAACAAACACATCTTCACGGCTATTATATACCTTGTGGACAGAACAGGTGACAAGCCTCATGCTGCACTTAATGGACCAAGATGTGTCACTTCTTTAACAGACGTAAATTAAATATCTTTACGTTCCCTCCGAATAAATAAGTAAATAAATAATAATATACATATTACTAGCATTTTTATTTTAAAATAAAATAGTCCGTGATTTCGTTACACCCATTAATTCATCTATCTATCATCACGCCTTTTATCCCAAGAGGGGTAGGCAGAGACAATCGTAAATCATCATACCTTTCCTTTTGACATTGCCTATAATTAATTGCAATAAAATGTATTTATCATTGGCTTCCTACTTACATTCTTAAAAGTTTTAGATCTTAACTTGTACCTAACCACTTACCCTGACTAGATAGTCATTGCCCGACAAATCAAGATGCACCTCGCGTGTTGGAGATTCGATTCCTAAAATGCGATTGCCAGGAATCGTCTGGAATATAAAATGTTACGTACGTATCTACAATACGAAAGGGGTTGAAGTAATACCTCGACCAAATATAAAATAAATAAAAATACACTATTTAATTTCTTGAGTGAAAATTTAATAGATATTAATCTTAGGTCACACAAACACACCTTAACGACCTTTAGATATGCCATGCGGTGTGACCAGCAACACCAGTAACAGTGTCTACTTTTAGTCAGTTGTCCATATTGAACAGAACAGGTATGGAAAGCCTGTTGCTGCACTTAATGGACCTAGATGTGTCACTTATGCACATAATCCTACAAACCACACTTATAGACTTTTCCATCAACAGAACTGGGCACTAGCCTCACAAATACCATCGGCTAAAAGAGGGAGACGAGAGAGTACATTAATTAAATAAAATATAAAATTAAAAAATCACCCGAATTTGTGAGGAGTTGGGTATCCTGCTGCTTCCAGATTATGTAGCAGCATTAGCTTAAGGTTACCATGTTATTGTAATATCATTTAAGTCACACGATACTTTTCGAATCGATCAGACCAGTAAGTTGCTCACATCCCTTAACCGACTAGAAAAGAGCTGATGATAATAAAACGGCTGAACAGAACTTGAATTATAGCTAAGAACACTCTCGATCAAGTCACCTTTCAATCAAAAAGAAGCTAAATGAAAATCGGTTCATCCGTTTAGGAGCTACGATGCCACATACAGAGACACATACCTATACACCAGATATACACACGTTAAACTTAGAACACACTTTTTTGCATCGGGGGTTAATTACAAAGATTGATATAAAAAGTCTGCGCATGCGATTGTCATGAAGGGCTTTTTAGCGATGATAGCGATTTCCTTATTGGAGTTAGAGCAGTCACTTAGTTATTATATACAATTTTTATAATAGTTTAACAAATTATATTTAGAATATTTAAATCACATAAAAAATGTCAACAAATTATGTGATAACAATGCCTGTTACCTTACCCTAGCTAGGTCGTTCGTGCAAACATCAACCCGCTAACAGGGTGAAAACTTTTTACAAAGTTACCTACTCCCATGTAGTTGCGAAATATACATAGCCAATTTGAGCACGAAAAGCTCCGGCTAGTTAGAGTTTTCCTGGTAAAATTGCGATAACAATAATTTCGTTTCAATAGTTTCAAAACTGGAAAAATTTTAAAATTTGGCAATGTATTACTTTAACTACATTTTTTTATATAATAGGGGCTCCTTTGTTTTATGATAACACCGGTCGACACGATTATTGGGTTTGAGTTCTAAATATATAATTTCGATTTCTCTTACGTAACTAATAAAGGGAAAAAGTTGATTTTTTGGTTAAAGTTTGATTTGTAGAAACCAGAGCCACCTGTTGCTCATACAATCAATTAAAATCTCCAAAACTTACTTATCGACGTAAAACAGACAAAAGCACACTTTAAAAGCTATAAAAAATGAAAATTTAAATGTTTTTCGATGTCTAAAATCAAAATTTATGCATTAGAATTAGAACAGAAAAAAATTTTGTCGACCACACAAAAATAAGCTTAAATTAGATAAAATAATATAATTATTATATTATCCAAAGGTTAGTCTGCAATACAGGGTATTTACTATGGACTTTAGATTTCAAATTCATATCCTAAAATTTTAATTAAAAACTTATGTATCTACATAATCCGACAAACCACACTTGAGGCTTTTTCCATCTAAATATATATCTCAACAGAACTAGCCACTCGTTAGCCTCATAAATACCATCGGCTAAAACGAGGGAGACTTGGTCTTCCGCTAGGTACCCTGGAACCGTGACACGGTTTCGGGAGCTGAACCCGTGAAGAAAAAAAAATTCCTAAAATCCTGAATTTAATTTCGTAGCGACGACGACAGCAGAGACATTTTTTTTAAATCAAGTAGCATATGAGACAACTTATTTAAACACAATTACATTTCAATAAAATTATTATATGTCTGATTAATCCCAGCTAAAATAAACGACTTCAGGTATAAATATTAATGCGTTAAAATTGAACCAAAGTCAATCCACTCAAAGTCGAAAGTTAAATAGTTAAGTTTTAACTAACGCGTAACTGTCATACTCAAATCGGTAGGATGATGGACCTTGTTACTTTCCAAAAACAAAACCCGATTCCTCGGGGCGGAATTGATAATTTACTCGTTCGAAAGGCTATCATTAAGCTCGTTGGTGCATACAATGATTGCAGGTTGCACGCGTATGTTTACAGAAAGATGGCCCTCGTCGGCAAGTGGTACACACACATGTGTAGAAGAACAAACATTGTCTCGGGTCGTTAGGAACAAAAATTATGATCTCCAGAACGGTTATTATGACATAACTCGGAATGTGGGGTAAGGTGGTTTCATTTCGGCTTATGCAGCTGTTGACTTGCAATCATTAGTTATACCTTGTTTTGCAAATTGCCACGACATAAAAATAGCTCATATGCCAGCTGAAACTTTAGACGGAAGGAATTAAGAATTTTGTTAAATGACACTGGAATCGCGATATAATTTCGTAACACATATAAAGGCTATACTAAAAACGATAAAGAAATAGAAGCACAGGCTTGAGGAAAAGAAAGATTGTTATTGTATGACAAGCAAATTACTCTACTCCGCCTGGTGTTAAGCAACAATTGTGTGTTAGGTGACCACTTATTCGTCCAATCGCCGGTGCGCCGCCATTCAATCCACCGAAATCGATCACAGACTCGTCCAATTCTTGTAACGAACGGTCCGCCATCCATTTTCAAATCGTTGCATTTGTAGTTGATTTCGATGGCCGGAACGATCTGTCACACACACACACATCCACACGCCTTTGTTTAATCGAATCTTGTGTGTCTGTGTAAGTGAATTGCATGTGATCTAGATCGTATGATTTACACTGCTATTGTGTGGCCTGTGTTCAATCTCAATCATACGTCGGCCGGGCCAAAAATTTAAGAGTGAATATGAGAGTTTAAATTGTCAAAAAAGCTATAATTTAAAATAATATCATTAGGTTATACACATATATATATATAAGTACCTATTATAAGTAAAATAAACAACTTGTTGTATGAACATGAACATTAAAATAAGCAAAGTATTTTAAACCTACATACAATTTTACCTGATTACGGTTTCCTTCGTGGAGCTTTATAATAACTGTAATTTAAAAATAAAAGCAACCCTAGCCCGAGAAACTTTTTTGCTGGTTTCCTTTGATAAGTGCATGTGATTAACGAGGTTTTTGCTTCATATAGGCTAACAATTTAGTTTCGATTACAAATTACTTCCGCAATATAAGAGATGATCAGATGATTATTTGACAAACAAACATCATCTCAATTTGGTGAATTTTTTTGTTTATTTTAATGGCTTACTGTGCTTAACGCGTTTTTAATAATTTTTAGTTAATGATTTATTTATTTTCCTTTGCCAATAACATGAATGAAAGTCTAACTATATAAAAAAAATTTTTGTTGGTAAGCGCATCACTTGAGAACGGCTAGACAGACCGATTTGGCTATTTTTTTAATGTTCGTAATAGTCTGAAATTATTAGAGAAACAAAACTTGGAAAAGTTTAATTAGACTATTCAATAACTGGGTTTATTGGAATATCATTAGCACCATAATGTTGTTTTTTGTACCTATAAGTTACTTTCGCTGGGACTTCATTTCTTGAAGTGAATTAGTTATAGAAATGGCAATACATACAACAATCCAACGACTATGAGTAAAAGGAATACTCCCCAACGCACATTGCTGGAAAGTTGCATATATGCCAATCTATTAAATATTTTCAATGGCGCGATACAGGTTTCAATGAGTTAGTAACGGTGCGACATCTATCGACGCGACGCGATGTGCTGCCACATAGTAAATAAAATAACTAATTTTAGTTCCATGTCTTATTTATGGAAGTGAGACTTGGGTATGGAATAAGAAGCATGAAAGTAACATAAATGCAGTGGAAATGCGGTCTTAACGTAGAATGTGTGATAGCAAATGGCATTCGATTGTCTCTGCCTACCTCTCTTGGGATAAAAGGCGTAATGATAGATAGATAGATACATAGAAAATAACTAATATTATACTTTCAGAAGAGGACGGACGCCTTACTTGCCATAAGAAGCACGAATAGTTAATTAATTTCCCTTTTAAATACTATTCGGATGTGAATTTTATTATACTTGTAAGTGCAAAAACTTTTAAAGATTTGAAATCGTTTGATTGCTTAAATATTCTATTAGATTTTTTACTAGCGTTTTTATCCATGCATTTTTATCGTTATTTGTCATATGAGAGCCAATCTAACCTTTTTTTCTTCCGGTTAGATATTGTGCATGGAACATTCAATTCCTTACAAATTCACAATAAAGCAATTGTTGCAACCGCGGTTTCCTGTAAAGTGATACTTTGCATCGATCCCGTGGGTGGCTCGGATTGCTCATAGATGGTGCACTATTACAGCAATCATGTCACATTCGCTCAATATGAGTGCTACATTATAGGTAATTTTATGTAGATATTTCAGTCATAAACGTGTCTTATAAATTAGAATAAGCGTAGAGAAATAATTAATATTATATATACTGACTTATTAGTCCAATAGTTTCTAAAATAAAATGGCATATATTTTTTACAAATGCGCTAGTATATTATTAACAGAAAAATTGAAATCTTCTTAAAAGCCCCCTTATGACATACATTATTATATACTTAAATTACATTAGGTTCTCACGTGACAGGCTATGCCTAGTGTGAGGACCACTTTAAATTATGTATTATTATATATATAGTATGTTATATTTTTACCTTTATATTTACTTACATTATTAAATAAATAAAAAAAAACTTTTATTTTAATTATTACTGAGTCACGAAAGCATATTTCCGAGATAACGGTCTTAAAAGTTCTTCGTTTGGAGGTCCATCTTAATACAATGTTAATGACGTACTTGTAATTTTATAAATAAGTAGTATCCCTACCAAAAACTATCTGAGGCTACACTTGTTGCGATTCAACATCCTTTGATGAACAGTTGCATTATTCGAAGCATGGAAGATTTAATGTTCAAAGTTCTTAGTTCTAATATTTTAAAGCATATTTTATATTTTTAATTTTAGCATACAATTCAATATGACAGTAAAAAAATAAACACACAATAATATTTTTATATAGTCTATAATAGCTTTATTTCATAGTTTCGGTCACGTGACCACAAACGGAATGTTACGTCACTTCTATGTAAATGTCAAATAAATAACCACAGACTAGTAACTATATTATAATAACTGTCTGTCAATCAGTCACTGGAAAATATGTTTTCTTGTTATTCTATTTAATCTGTGACCACAAGTTTGTTCGTTACCAAGTTGTAACGTCATCATAGCGCCCAGAACGTTTTCGCAGGAATTTGAAAAAAAAATTTAAATGAAAATATTTTTTTTTTTTAATTATTTTATTAGGTATTTAATAAACCTTTTACTTGTAGTATTCCCAAAAATGGTCATCATGCTTATTGAATAAATCGCACCTATTTTTATCGTTCATACAATAACGAAGTTGGTAAGGCACACAAAGACATTGACACACAAAGGGCACACGTGATATATATTTTGTATTGCAACAATTGTCAATCGTATGAACTTGCCCTGTTAGCCGTGTTCTGCATGGAACAACTACATAGTCCACCAACCGAAGTTTATTCAAAATGGCCCCAGCGATACAATAGGATGTAGTCATTAAATTGTAGTGTATATTCCATTATTTAGTTTACAATACATGTCTAGAAAATAAATTGCCATGGCATTTTATATCAACTGTTTTATGGGGAATGTTCAGAAGAACTCCACGACCTCGTCCCTCCATCCCCTTTTCGCACCCGCACTGCTCGCACAGGATACAGATTTCATCCTCACACAGTGGACACGTTCTGCATACGAACGAAAAAATTCTGACTCGTTCCTGTGTCGCTCTGTCAAAAAGTGGAACGAACTTCCGGCGTCGGTCTTTCCTCCTTCCTACAACCTGGGGTCCTTCAAGCGAAGCGTGAAAAAGCATCTGTGCGAGTAGTAGTAGGCGCGACTGGCGGACTGTTTTATGATCTGCCAGTCGCGCTCAGGCGGTGGCAAGGTCACATGTCGTCTTCTCTATAAAAAAAACTAAGTATAAAAAACCGTCCTGTCACTGACTGACTGACAATCAACACACAGCCTAAACCACTAAGATGTATCTACACTAAGAAATATTTTTTAGGAAATTTTAGAAAATAGGATGTAAACGTTTGTATAGAAAATCGTATTTGTCTTTCCCTAAAAACCTAATTCAGACTATTATGAATGTTAAAAAAAATGTCAAATCGGTCCAGCCGTTCTCAAATGATCCGCTTACCAACGAACCACGTCAAAACGGAGCAATATAGCGTGATTGGTTGCATAGTTTTTTAAAATTTTTATCCCGTACCCTTTAATTCTCATTCCTACGGGAAAATTCTTGCAATATTTGCTAAACTACCCGTACGAAGCCAGAGCTGGTCGCTTGTTAATTATATTATTTTTTAAATATTTTTATTTTTATAAGTTATGTATGTATGCAACGAATATTTCGTATTAGATGTTTATTTAATTCAATATCAAGCCTTGGTCATCGTCACCGTGAATATCGTGATCGAACCACACTTCTTGTTATCTATACAAGCATTACGTCAAAATACACAACAATAATGCTCGTTAAGCAATAGCATTGGGGATTTCTTTATATTTGGTAATCAATAACACGTGCAATCAAGTCACATACGATGCATTTGAACCCTTATGGATTTATATAGAGTTGTAAAATCATTACATTTTATAAACCTTCATAGGTCCCTTGCAACTTCTAGGAAAAAAATAAATGCTGTTTAGTGGGAAATATATGAAATTAGAATCAATTTTAATTTAAGCTTGCTTTTTCCAAATTTTATTTGGTATGGTAAAATCCATATTCCTTTGTATTATAATAAATAGAAGATTTACAAGGTTTTATGTGTGCCTAGCCTATAGTACCTACGTGAAAATGTACTCTTTACATCCGTTAGAGCTTTCTTTCCTATACACAATCTCTATATAATTTTATCTATCTATCATCACGCCTTTCATCCCAAGAGGGGTAGGCAAAGACAATCGAATGCCATTTGTTACGATCCTGACATATCTCTTTCGCTTCTTTTATAGGTACATGCTCGTCAATTGTGTGTACTTTTAATATTTCCATTGCAATATATTTTTTTTATGTTTAATAAAAGTACATCTAGCTCCTCTGTCAGATTTTCCTTTCACTTGAGCGATATAAACATTTTTAGTTTATCTTTCATCCTTCATTCTTTCAACGTGTCCCAAACTACTTTTCTTTATTTTAGTCACAACATCATCATTTTTTCATCATTTCACTCCGCATTCTTCTCTAATAGCATCGTTCCGGATGCGGTCAATACGCTTTATATCACACATTCTACGTAAAGACTTATTCCATGCCCAATATGTATTTGAATCAGCAAACGTAGCCCACACACTGGTCCGTTATCTTACAGAAAATTTTCGGTCCAGCCGCCGTATGATCGAGATTGAACACAGGATCACATGCAATTCAATTCACTCACCCACAGAGACACACAAGGCGTGTGGATGTGTGTGTGTGTGTGTGTGTGTGTGTGTGACAGATCGTACCGGTCATCGAAATCAACCACAAATACAACGATTTGAAAACGGATGGTGGGCCGCGCGATAAGAATGTGGTCGATTTCGGTGGACCGTAAAGATTGGAGGAATGAGTGGGCACCTTTAGAATCACACCTGAATTAAAATCTGACACACTCACAAACAGCTCTATATGTAGTACAAGAGTGACGAGACGTTACAGAGTACAATAGCATAGTAACAATATTTTGAAAGCTCAAGCTTAGAAGTGCATTCTATGGCGGAATATCACAATGACGCCATTCACGGTGTCACCTAAGCCAACGCTTTCTTGTGAACTATAAAAACGGAAGTTGACATTTGCTATGTGGCAACATAGAGCCGGTTATCGCAGTTCATTGTTCCTTTGTGAAGCACTTCCTTTTATGGATCCTAGATAAAAATCTATGTCACATCATACCCCGCAATCTCCTTTTAGGTGTTCGTGTATGACCTTAAATTTTCTATTTCAGTGACAGATAAAATCGTGTTGGAAAGAGTTTGTTAGTAACTCTTATGTTGAAGATTTGATCCCAGTAATTGCATAAACTTATTTCTCTCTAAAATTGGTCTCGAAAATTGTATCGACGTATATCTGGGTGGCTGGAACCGTGGGAGCCGTAAAGCAACTCGTGTATTAAAATAACACATTTTAGGGTTTTATATTTGTGTTCTTTTTTCAATTACCTTTTTATCCTCATGATAGATTGACTCAGTATCGTTTATCCATCCTAACGAATATTATCATCTTGCACATCAAAACGTTGCAACGAAACGACTTGTTTTTTTATACAGCGATCCGGAGAACAAGGTAGGCAAATTTTTATGCAGTAAATCCTTCGGGATATTTTTTTATGTCAAATTAAAAAAATGTAGGTGCGTCGGTGGCCGAGTGGTTAAGATGTCTGGTATTAACTAGGCAGACCACGGGTTCGATCCCGGATCCCGCCATGTACCAATGGGTTTTTTATAATTAAAAACTTATGTACATAATCAGACAAACCACACTTAGAGGCTTTTCCATCTAAAATATACCTCAACAGAACTAGCCACTCGTTAGGTATAGCCTCACAAATACCATCGGCTAAAAGAGGGAGAGTCTTCAGCTGGGTAACCTGGAACCTCAACACGTAAACGTAAATAGTAGAGTACACACTCCACTGTCTTTGTCAAATGTTGTTTACCATTCATTCTAATAACAATTATTCATCATCGATCGATCCAAAAATCAACCAGCCGTCAGGTTAGTGTCAAACTGACAAGTTCCCGGAGCGGGCGTTCCAATTTGAATCACCTATCTCCCTACGATCTATCACACGCTTACATACGGGCCTTCATTGACTAGATTCGCTCAGAGATTGAGGTCCATCCATCAAGCCAAATGTCAAAACTAATACGAACGCCCTCCCAAGAGAGTTTGCTGCGACTGTTATTATGCGTTTCGATGCAGAATGTCACCTTTGTCAAACAATGTTGAGAGTTATGTTTGTAGAATTTCATTTAGGTACATACTAAAATTCTGAATAAGCACTGGACAAAGTTCAAGAATTGGAGACAAGAATCCAGGGTTTAGACTCAAGTTTTGATAACATAAGACAAGACAACTTTGAAATGTGTTACTGCATTTTAACATAATGGATTCTTATTAGAATGACAAGTGTTGTCATTGGACAATTTAATACAATTTAGACTTGTGACCAGTTTTCTAGAGTTCGTGAAGACTCCTGAAGTTACAAAGCTAAAACCTTTTTATGGTTTCGTACATCCGATGGAAAAACAGAACCTTTATAGGATCACTCTCTTGTGTCTGTCTGTCTGTCCGTTTGTCACAGCTTATTTTCTTCCAATCTACTGGACGAAATTGGTTGAAATTTGGTTCATATGTAGAGTTTATGACCCAATCACGAACGTAAATAATCGAATTTTCATTTTTTTAGGGGAAAAAAATTAAGTGCATTACGTGACATATCAAATCAAAGGGCTTCGTTATAAGAAATATTTTTTAATGATTTTAAAATGCATTGTTTAAAATATATCACAGAAAATATACAAAAATTGAGCGTTCCCCTCCCCTTTATCTCTGAAACTACTAAGTCTGAAATATTAAAAAAAATAAGTTTACAGGACAACTTAAACGAAAATCCTGTCTTAAAGTTCTCACGGAAAAAATGGTACTAAACCTTCTTCACGCAAGTTCGACTTGCTCTTGGACAATTTTTTAATTTAGCATTTCAGAACATAGCAAATCTGTTTTTGAATTTTTACTTCCACAAAATTTAATGCAGAGTATAATATTGTCCTCTTAAAAATTATTTTGGCAAATTATGCTGGCTACATAAAATGGCATAAAGGCCACGATGATGGTACAAAATAAAATTATGTGCTAACTATGAAATAGTAAAAATAATTTATTTACACAAGTCAATGCTCTAAAACATATTTGTAACATAGCCAAGAAGAAACTGTTATGTAAATAATACTATTTGTAACATTGTACGATGTACTAGCAATTAACACGTCTAAAATTTGCAGAAAAAGCAAAAATTCAGTAAATAGTAGGTAGCTACGACGCTAACGTTTTGTTTTATATTTCATTTCTGAAAATTATTCCCAGAAAAAGTTTCCATTAGCGATATAGTTTTAAAACCTTAGCATCTAACTATAAAATAATTATCGACTTACCTAACCTAACTAACGAGTACTATTATGAGATCAAAAAGCCTAAACCTTAAGCATGGCCTAACCTAACCTAAACCCTAAAATAAACCTAAATATTAAGTAATTTGGCGGTATAATACCTAGGTTTAACATGTACCAAGATAAGTTTTTAATTAAAAAAACTCGTTGACTGATGTGGATTCGGTCACCAATGCAGTTTGACAACCTAATAAGTTTCTAACTATTTTCCAATTAGAACAAAACTAATAAACTAAAATCCGCCTGGTACTAATCCGACAAACCACACTTAGACTTTTTCATCTAAAATATACCTCAACAGAACTAGCCACTCGTTAGGTATAGCCTCACAAATACCATCGACAAAACGAGGGAGTATTCCGATGGGTACTCTGGAACAGTAACACGGTTTCGGGAGCTGTAAAGCAACCCGCGAAGACCATGTAACATTTAAAAACAACTCAATTATTTTCTATTATTGGTCTATTGCCCCTCCTTGGTAAATCAAAGACTGCAGACTTCCTAGTCTTTACACAAAAATAAATTAGAGAACTTTAAATATATCCGGAACGATGTCATTAGAGAAGAATGCGGAGTAAAAGATGATATAGTGACTAAAATAAAGAAAAGTAGTTTACCCTGGTTCAGACAGGTTGAAAGAATGAAGGACGAAAAATTTACTAAAAATGTTTATATGGATGAAGTGACAGGAAATGCTTGCAGAGGATGACCCAGGTGTACTTTTATTAAACATATAAAAAATGTATTGATCGAAGGCAATATTAAAAGTATATACCTACACACAATCGCCGAGCTAATGAATATAAAAGAAGCGAAAGAGGTATGTTAGGATCGTAACAAATGGCATTCGATTGTCTCTGCCTACCCCTCTTGGGATAAAAGGCGTGATGATAGATAGATAGATAAATATTTTGTGAAAGTTTTATTTTATGTTTGCTCTAACACTCATTGTGTGCGTATAACAAGAGATTACCAAACGCTTAAAATTCGATGAGAAAGCCAATTGAAACTATATAAGGTCTTATTTGAATGATTAAACATGTTTAAACTGGTACTACATGGTAAATGTATACCAAACATTCGTTTTGTTAATTGTTAAGTAAAGTTCAACAATAATTAATGAATCATTGTTTTGAATAAAATGAGGAGCAAATACGCAATTGTGAGATATAATTTTTTGCGCATAATAATATTATTACGCACAAAAGAAACCTTTTTAATGTTATTTCAATCCTGATTCTCTTTCGTTAAAATACCTATCATTCTAAAATAATATTATTAAATATCATGAAAATATTTATAAAGTTTGCCTACATATTTGCTAAGCGATATTTTGGGGATTGTGGCTACTTAACCATAAGGTACCCTAGAAACGTGACTGCCTGTCTGTCCATCTGTCATAAGACCCACATATATACCGTTTCAATGTTCACAGATTGTGCTATGATAATAAATGTCCTGTACATTTTATAATTAACTAGCCGATTGCCTGCTACTTCGTACGCATTGTATTAGGAATACAGAATTCACCCCCTTGGGTAGGTAGCGTGACGTTAGTACCCTATAAAGCTTCCCCAAGAATTGGGCTATCAAATGCAAAAAGAGTTTTTCAAATCGGTCCAGTAGTTTTTGAATCTATAGAACACGAACACACAAACAAATATTGATTTTTATATATTAGATAAACTATTAGGTCAGGTTTATTTCGAGCAATCAGGTCAGGGCATACAACGGAACCGTCAATGCAGTTCTTATATTCATTGAAGATTGTAATAATAGTAATTTAACGGTTTAAATAGTATAATTCATACCAGAAACATCAAATGTAAAACTATACCAAAAAGAAATATGTTGCCACAACTAACGAATTCCTTTAAAGTTTATGTCCACACATTTTAGTGCGAACCGACGACATGCTTTGTAGATTGTTTCTGGTTTTACTGAATCATAAACTTTTATTTTTATGTGGATTCTTTATTCTAGAACTCAAGCGATATACATTTTTGGTACATTTAAAGGGTAAATGCGGTTGAGTTCGTATCATAGACTTTCATTGTGTTACATTTTGTAGTTTGATGGTTTTCGAAATACTAATAAAGGTTCGTAGGTTAGGATTTTCAAAATTCAAGTCTTTCAGGGAGTTTTTAATTTGACTGGGTACCTTACGAATCCCTAAAAACACTTTACGAGCCCAATCGAAAGACAAAATACTCCTATCATCGTTACGATCCTGACATACCTCTTTCGCTTCTTTTATATTCATCATACCTTTCATACATGCTCGGCGATTGTGTGTGTGTACTTTTAATATTTCCATAGATCAATACATTTTTTATATGTTCAATAAAACTACACCTAGGTCGTCCTCTGCCAGCATTTCCTTTCACTTCAGCCATATAAACCTTTTTAGTCAATCTTTCATCCTTCATTCTAAGTTTAACTATCCTAACCCATATTATATACCTATGTGATTTTTGTTTGTTCATCCTTTTTTCACGTCAAAACATAGCAACATTTTTTTTGTACAGATATATAACATAGGCTACTTTTATAAAGGAAAAATAAACTAAGGAAGAACTCACTAAAAATATTGAATATAAAATGTCAATAATATTTGATTTTCTTACAGGCCAAGTACTTTTTCCACGCAGGTAAAAGCTAGTATGTATAGAAAAGAAGTGATATGCAAATTATTATTTATAAACTTTTTCATTCAGAACTACTTGTCCGATACTTGTGATTACTAAGCTTATCTTACCATCTTTATTGACGTAACAATTCTCCAATTATCTTGTACGGAGGGGTACCATTGTCGTTTATTTACAAGCTACGATCAATGCTATAGCGTATTTATGAATCTAATTAGAGGAACCCTGAGGAAATTGCTGCAAGAGTAATTATGTTAATCGGGATAAACACAACATGCATTCACTGATAATAAAAGATATAAAACTTCAACTGGATCATGGTTGTTTGCAGTTTTATAATTAACTAAACATTTATGTTTATTGCAATGTAAATAAAATAAAATCATTAAAAATTAATATGGCGCGTCTGAGACCCCTATAGTATTGTAAGAAATACTGATCGCATTGAGTTCGTTCCAATTTTCAATTTATTTGCTTGAAATTTTATTTGATTCGGCTGAATGAGGAAGACTTTGTATTCCGCTGGGTACCTTGGGGCCTGGTCTGGTCAAAAACAATAGAACAAATTATAAATAACTAGCATAGAGATCGTTAGTTTAGTTGTTTAGCAAATAAATTATTATCTATGAATGTAACTACTTTACGAGGGTGAATCAATGTACGCTTTTGTTCTAACTAAATGAACAACGACCAGCATTGTTGAGGACTAACTTGTAGATACGTGTCTGATTTGTAAATAATTTTAGGAAACAGAAAACTAATAATTTGCACCTAAACCTACTTGGCGTCAGGGCCTCAGTGGCCTGTTTCAGTAATAATTCATTCAGAGATTGATGGGTTTCCATCTAAATATACCTCAGCAGAACTGGCCACTTGTTAGGCATAGCCTCACAAATACCATCGACTCAAACAGGGAGATTTGGTCTTCCGATGGGTACCGGCAACCAAAGGGAAAAGAAAACAGAAAGTATTATTTGTATACAAGCCAGTTCTGTTATTACAGTCACAATTAATAGCTTAAAATATCTAAAGGAGGCAACGTTAATTGTCAGCTTTTCTAATCAAAACATAGCAATAACAATTTGAAAACAAGTGTTGAAATAATTTAGGTTTAAATTAATTTGTTTGATCTACCTTTCTAATTAGAACGTTTTCATTATTTTATTAATTTTCACAGTTGCCCACCGCTTTCATAGAATGGCAAAGAAAAAGCCTAACATCCTTAATTAAATTTCAAACAATTTTGACAAATAAAACACAAAATAGGTATCAAAACGTCAGTATAATTTAATTACATTTTCAAAGTATTTTGTACAATTTTATACAAACAATAATTCACGTTATGACTAATTTACAATTCGAAGTTACATTTAACATTATATTATATTATAATTTTACATCTAATATCACGATTTAGCTTAAATTATAAACTGGTTACATAAAGCGCTTTAAATAAAAAATAAATACATAAATTCACAATAATCATGTTGTTCCATCTAGGATTAGAGAAGCATTATTTTTAAACAATTTATTAAAGACTAAAAATAGCAGACATTTAAAATCAGAAAATTAAGCAACTCTTTATTTTCTCAGAATCTTTCGGAAATTATAGAGACCTTTCAAAAGCTATTCTGCTTATCTCCAATGTAAAAGAAAATTACGAGGAAAATTGTATTAAAATTTTGAAATTAATACTTGGATATAAATTTTCATTCACATTTACTTGTGCTAAAATACCAAATTTGTTTTCTTATAACTTTACTGGTGTATAAAGTGATTCAAAAGATAGACATTCAAAATAGTAGTTCTATTAATTTATTATTTGAATATAACCTATTTTAAATGTATGTATTTGTAACAATAATTTTATGTAATTCTTAAATATTTGGTGTTTCGTTACAGTGATTATTTAGAAATTCACATCTTATTAAAATAAGTTTTCTCATTTACTTTAAGTAGGAATACATAATAATATCTGAAACTGTGCTTCAAAATGTAATTATGTGTTAGCCTTACATATAGAATTAGTACTCACTATATGGAAACATTCATAAAAATCAAGGTACGTATCTGAAAATTGACTGAATTTTAAAAGTACACATTTTCAATTAATTTCGAACAATATATTTACAATAAGTACACAGTAAATCTAATATCCTAAAGATTGAAGCGTGTTAAAAGAAATATTATCCAACTGTAATTACGTTAATAATTAAGCTTTTACACAAAATACATTCGCCCTTTAGCGCAAGTATTGCTAGTGGATCGAGGTATATTTGCAGGCGATATATCTTCAACCCTAGAGTAAATGTGACCATTGTTAGGGGATATACGCTGGTCATAATTAAACCGAGGACATGTTCGATTCTCTATGGACATGTAGCTGTTGTTAGAAATATTTCCTTCTCCGTATGTGTTATTTTCGGATGAAGAGGGTGAGGTTTCATTCGGTGAGGATACGTCATCGATTCTTTCTCTATTGAATGGTAATGAATTAGTAAAATTTTGCCTTGAGCAACTGTCATTCGAAACCGGCATAGTAGTATATCGTAATGTTTGAGGAAGAGACTTTTTAAAGACATTATTGTCTGTCCCTTTTACTGTAATCATAGTATCAGTCGAATTGAGAAGAGCAATAAATTTGTCCCAAAATCTATTATCATTCCAAGATATATTTTTAAATTTATCCAATAGAAAACCTAAGTCATCATTAATTTGGTTGTTTTCAACAAGTTTAATAAATATTACTTTATTTATATCGCTTCGATTTAAAGACCTTAAATAACTATAAAATATATTTTTGAAGTGTATGTCACATAAATCGTTGCAAATGAAGTTTGTAGTTATAATTATAACGAGTCGTTTTGATAATTTTGATGATTTTGAGAAACTTTCTAATGTTAAGATATTTAAGGAAGACTCATTGGAAGTTAATTTTTTTGCTGTCATTTTTCTGAATTCTAATTCTGACATGATATTGTGATAGACGAAATTAGAATCTTTGGTATTGCATATCACGTAATAATCGTAAATATGATTTGGGTTACCTTCCAACACATGATCTACATTAGGACACGATTGTTCTTTGAACAAAGGTACACCGTATTTTGTATATAACCAATCACTCAGGTCATATCTGAAAGCATAGAATATAGCACCTATTAGACAAATTACCACAACGATGATTATTATTCCTGATATAATAGCAAAATAATTATCTGGTAAAAAAATGGAGTGTGTTACAACTTGGTTTTTGGACACAGTTGGATCGCCTACTGCGCCTAAATATTCTTTACAATGACTTAATACAGATGCAATAGTTATTTTCGTAGGATTTCCTGAAGAGTCCGTACAAAGCATTTTTTCAGGATCGCCCGGGTCACGTCTTAACCAAGAATCTAATTCTGCTATACTTTTGCAATCACAAGAATATTGGTTCCCTTCTATAGAAACATGTGCTAAACTCTTTGAAGCAGACGCTAATAATTTCCAAGGAAAAAAGTTTACCAGTTTATTGTCGTCTATTTTAAGAACGGACAGGGATTTTAATGAAGAGAAGGTATTGTTTGCGACTTGTACTATCGCGTTGTGATCCAGATATAACTCGCTTAAATTATTTAAATGAATAAATTCATCCCCTTTAAGTTCAACTAACTTATTGTTTTCAAGATGTAATATTCTTAACGACTCCACGCCTTTAAATGTTTGATTATTTATGTCTTTAAGTTTCGTATTATTAAGAAATAACACCTGTAGCTTCTTCTTTCCTATAAAAACGTGATTACCTAAGTTTCCAATGTCGTTACCATCTAAATATATTTCAGTCGCGTCCATCGGGATGCGCTGGGGAACTTCGTGATATCCAGCGTTAGAGCAGTCTACTACGTTCGAATTCCAAGTAATATCATGGTAACATTTACAGTTATTCGGACATATCATTTCACAATCGCAAGCATCGAAGTCACAACAATGGCAAAGCGCAAAACATTGACTTTCATAGGGACATAGAAAGTCTGATGGTAACATATCTATTATCATCTTTTTCTCTTTAGCACGTGAATGGACTAGAGAACATAAAGCTTTATCTAGATCTAGCACACGCGGGTATTGTCGAGTGTGGCTTAAATAATTAATACGCTGGATCCATTCCATTGAACAGTCACAAACAAATGGGTTTCCGCTTATAAAGAACTCGGGCAAATCGCTATCTTCCCCAATCTGATCTAACCTAAAGGCATTCATGTCGATTTGTACCAGTCTGTTGTTATTGAGCATCACTGTCGATAACCTTTGAAACTTAGAAAAAGAACCGACTTGAATGTACTCTAACTTGTTGTCATTTAAATAAAGTTTCTCTACAGATGTCGGTATAGAAGTAACTTTTAATTGAGAAATATTATTAAAACTGAGATCCAGTAATTTAATGTTCACTTGAGCGTACATGTCATCATTAACAAAGTTTTCTATATAATTTTGATGCAAATCTAACCATTCCAGTTTGCTAGGCAAGTTTCTAAAATCGAAATAAGTTATTTTATTTCCTGATATATTTAGCCAAATTAAATTATTTAAAGTGTTAAATATTCCATCAATATTAATTATCTCGTTTCCGTCCATACGAAGTAACTTAAGGTTAGAATTTTTCCGAAAACAACCCGGTGCCGCAATTTTAATATTATTTGAGGCCAAATTGAGAACTTGTAACTGAGTTAAGTGATCAAAAGCGTCTTCACTTAAATATGATATTTTGTTATTAACTAAGCGCAAGCCAAACAGTTCGGTTAACCCTCGAAAATGATCACCGTGGATGTGAGTTATATTATTATTGCCAATATCGAGGGAACGTAAGGACCTTAACTTCCTAATAGATATTGGTATAGCAGATAACAAATTATCACTCAAAACAAGATCTTCTATGCTGGTCATATTATCAAAAGCATTATCATCAATGTGCTTTATTTTATTACTATCAATAAACAGCTCATGCAGGACATGTAGGTCTGAAAATAAGTGTAGGTGAATATGAGTAATTTTGTTATTAGAGAGGGTTAGGGAATGCAAATTTCGTAACTCGCTAAATGAATGTTCATCAATTGTTAAAATGTCATTATGGTCTAAATTTAGTTTTTGTAAACTGTATAAGTCTCGAAACATGTGCTGGTCAATTTTCGTGAAACGATTAAATGAAATATTTAGTATCACTAACCTAAGCAATCCTGAAAAAGTTCCCCTGTTAATCCATTTATTTGCCAATTGATTTTGGGACAAATCTAAAATTTGCAGCTGTTCTAATCCATCAAATAGCCCAGGAGGCAGCTCGCTCATTGTATTGTTAGAAATATAAATCTCTTTTAATGAACTTGTTTCAGTAAATAACTCAGGCGGTAAACTATTTAAAAAGTTACTAGATATATTAAGGACTTCCATACTTACGAGTCCTAGAAAGGCACCATCTTCAATAGTGGAAATAACATTATTTTGCAAATATAACCTCGACAGAGATCGTAATTTCGACAAACTACTGTCAGTAATTACAATTAAATCATTATATGAGAGATCTAGTGATTCTATGACCAAATTACAACTTTTAACACTTAAATTTTGGTCTTTGAAAGAATCTGAAAAGCCTATAGATTTTATATTTTGCATATGGTTTCTAGTGAGATTTAATATTTTTAAACTATATAAAAAACAAAACGTATCAATTTTTGTATTCCATATGTTGTTGTCGGCTAGGTTTAGTTCGACAAGTTCGTTGAGTCCTGAAAACGATCGTTCGTTCAGATCCATCGTCATCGCCGACCATTCACTGTTGTGAGTCGTGAGTTGTAAACTTTTTAAGTCCTTGAAGTTTTCAAAAGCTCGCGCCGGTATCTGACGTATTTTGCACTTCTCGATAACCAGATCTCGCAACTTCGCGAGTCCCGCATGTTTACCGTCAACTTTGGCAGTAGTTTGCGCCGTTAAAGTGCTTTCGAAAAATAGAATTTCATTGCACTGAACGTGCAGCGAGAAAACGTCCTCGTAATGCGTTTTGCTTATATTTTGCAACAGATGTTCTAGACTGTTTATAGTCCTTATTTTACAAAACAGAACAGCGTTCCCCTGGCTCTGATCTCGGGTTGCACTGCGAAAGGCGCACTCGCGCGGTGTATCTGCAGCACCACATATTTTCACAGCTGTACTCCAAAACAACACGTACACGAAGAAACTTAAAGTTCGGTTGTGACAAAGTTTATTATGGTGCACTGGTGGTTTGATTAACATTTTACGGTTCCTTGTCCGTAGACTAGGAGTCGAAGACGCGATTTGGCCTAGAGATGGTGTCATGAGTATTTTCGCGGAGGAAATAACATCGCGAATCACGTGTCATGTCAGCGAACCACGAGGAATGCGTCGCACGATACGAGCGCCGACGAGCGACTGAACGGTCGACGGGCGTCGAACAACGAATGTTAAACTCCGCCCATGAAACCCGCCGCCCGCCGAGACCGGCGCCTACGAAACTTCATCTCTTATTATCAAGGGTGCATAAACCGTAGTATTACACCCATCCTGAACACAAGCATTAATTATAGAGCTATGGTACTTCAGTTCACTCAACTTCCTTTATCAATTTGCCAATCGTACTACTAAATTCAATATAGACACAAGTTTATAGGTAGTGTCTGTGAAACAGTTAACAGAGGTTAAGTATCGTACAAAAATATCAGACCTCAATAAAATGAGGACTGATTCTTGGAAAACGTAAGGCACTCTTGAATATACTAATATTATAAAGACATAAAGTATGGAAGTAGGGGGTAATCTCTCAAAGTACTGATTCGATTCTAAAAAATATTTCTCGAATCCCTACGATATCCCTGAGTAATATAGGCTATTATTTTATTTTATTCGATAGTATCCACGGGCGAAGCCGGGAGTGGAAAAAGCTAGTATCTTAATAATGATGAATACCTTTAAATGATTTTATAATATTAATTATTTAATTAATTAATTTTATTATAATTATGTTAATTATATTGAACTTAGCTAATAACATTAGCACGAATTTATTACAATATCTATACTAATATTATAAAGAGGAAAGATTTGTATTTTTGTATGTTTGTAAGTTTGTATGTTTGTTACGAATAAACTCAAAAACTACTGGACGGATTTTGATCATTCTTTCACCATTGGAATGCTACATTATCCCTGAGTAACATAGCCTATATACCATCACGGCATGACGACGGGAACGGGGTGGACAGAGGTGAACATGACAAAAGCTATGTATGAAGTGTATGTTTGCCAACATTCTGAAATAGTCACGTACGAAGTCGTGGGAAACAGCTAGTTATAAATAAAATAATGAAAGTCTTGATAAGAAGTCACAAATCCCTAATATAAATCTTATTAAAAATTCCATGCTTGTAATATTTTCTGTCAATGGGATAAATTCGCATATTATATTCCACAAATATGTTGCTATTAATTTTTAAATAAAAAACAGACCACCAATTTTTTTTTCACGGGTTGCCTTATATCTCCCTCTTTTAGCTGATGGTATTGGTGAGGCTATACCTAACGAGAGGCCAGTTATTTTTTACATACCTACATTTTACCTAACGATCCTCCATATTCAAGTTTTGTAAAAAAATATATGTAAAATTATTGAAGTGAACGGAAATGCTGGCAGAGGACGACCTAGGTGTACTTTTATTGAACATACAAAAATGTATTGATCGATGACAATATTAAAAGTACATCGTAGCAAATGACATTCGATTGTATCTTCCCCTCTTGGGATAAAAGGCGTGATGATAAATAAATTCTACTTTAAAAGTTCAAAAAATTTACACCATAATTCACGAATATGAACATGTAAATATATGATAAGAAAGTTTTTGCCATACATAAAAAAATAAGTTTTCGCACCGTTAAAACTCTTAAAGAGTTGCTAATATCATATGAACACCTGTTACTCAACTTTCGCGCCAAACTTTTTACTTAGACAAGACCGCATCGAGAAAATGTGATAAAAGCCTGCAAAATAGTTTTCTAAGACAACACGTGTTTACGAAATAAATTATTACATTCACAGCTAAATAGATCAGGGTCGATAATTTTAGAAACAAAAAATAATAATAGTAGGATGAAAGTCATTGGAAAAGGAAAAAAATATTTACCGGCGATTTGAGGTCGGGAAGGGTAAGGGGGTGGACTTTTAAGGGTGGAAAAAGGTTTATCACGATTTCTGGCAAAATTACAATTCCTATCGAAAAAAGTTAAATAGCAAAGTTGTAGATAATAAAGAGACACTTTTTTCACATAACCTCAAAATATCTCCGAAAAATCAAAATAACCGACTTTTTGGTTTTTTATTTTTATCTCCCACAAAAAAAAATTTTTTCACGAAATTTGGTGGAAATTTACCTCGTTGAGTCCCAAATACGCTGTAATTTGTTAGATTCAAAATATTTTTTTTCCCGTTAAGTATTTTGATTTTATATAAAAAAAAGTAACCTCATTTTTAATCGAAAATTCTAATGTCAAAAAAGCTGCTTTTTAAAAAAATAATATACATTGGTATGGAAATTCTCTCAGAAATTTAAATTGAATCGTACAATTTTTAAATTACTAGACTAAAACGTTCACACATATTTATAGTCCGTTGAATAAAGGTTTTTTTTTGTATGAAGACAAAACACAAGTTTAGCTCAGGGTAAGGCAAAAAAAATTATATATACCTAGTCTTAATTTGTTTCATTTATTTCAGATTTAGGAGTCAAGATAATAAAACAATAAAAATATTTCCTAAAGAGCCCAACCATATTCATGTTAGCATGGGAAGAATTCTCTTAATAATTGGATAGGTAGTTTACGTAATAGAGCTGTGTACGTAGCAATTTGTACCTCATGATAGCGTCTATGTTCGACGGACCACCCATCGTTCTAACTACATCTATGAGTTTAAAATTCAAATGATTTCCTAAAGCCTCTTCAAAATGTACATACATTCATCGTTGTACAATGTTTATACAATTATTACAATAATTGAAGTTTAGACTAGAGGTTAGTGCTAATAACGAAGCTGAGAGACCCGGGTTCTGACTGAGAGTCGAGGAAAATATTTTGTATCAAAAATATTAGAGAAAGTCAAAAATTTTTTTTTTTTGAAATTTGAATTTCTTTACTTCCGGTTACACAATTCCGTCCTATTTGACATTTCACTTCCATCGCATATATCGCAAAATGATTACCTACATACCGAGAGCTAAGTATTTATTTGTGATGAGATGTCGTTGCATAATAAATTAAGATCACGCCTGAATCACATTTGCGTATGCAGATACCAAAAGCCAAAATTATTTATTTAGCTTCTTTCAAGGATTTTCATTTAGGTTTTCCTGTAAACTAGGAGCGTGGCCTTATATTTCATATTTCTTTCAATATTTCAGCAGTTTCGGAGATAAGTGGGGGAACGCTCAATTTTCGTATATTTTCTTTAATATAATTTAAACTACGAATTTTAAAATTATGGAAAAATATATTTGTATTTCTTATAATGAGACCATTTCATTTGTTGTCACATGATGCACTTGAAAAAAAAATTGTATGTACCAAATTTCAACCTTTTTCATCCAGACAGACAGACAGACGCAAGAGTGATCCTATAAATATTCAGTTTTTTCATCGGATGTACGAAAATCTGAAACAAAATACAACAATTAAATTGTTCTATTTTAAACCAAGAACCTCAACAATTAAATAAACATTTTAATTTAAGACGTACCCATATTATTGTAATATAAAGAATATTGTGTATGAAACCTTCCTAAGCAAACATTATACAGAGTGAACGCAGAAGAGCGGAACGCCCGCGTAGAGACGCGTCAGTGCTCTCAAACAAGCCAGTTTTTGAATCTTTGTTTTATTTTCTCATGAGTAGGTTTTCGGTAATTATATTCACAACAAAAAACGCTATAAAGAGCAGTTATCGACTGAGTCCGTCCCGCCTTCAGCCATAATCACGTTGTTAGCTGCCCGTAGTGACGAGAAGTTATTTATCGATCTCTTATCGATATAGTGATTTATAGTAATAATTGACTTTGAAAATAGTGCTATGGAAATTATTGATCTCAAGAACTTAAGTTTTAATAAAAATAGGTAGGTATTATGTTAAAAATTAAGATAAAATGTTGAATGTTATTTCGCTATTTAAACTTTGAAGTTGTATCGGATATTTTACCATGATATTAAATTGGTGTGTTTAATTAGAAAACCTATCACGAGAATATACATTGAGGCGTGATAAAATTATATTCAACACGCTAAAGTAATCAATATATTTATCTGTCATCACGACTTTTATCCCAAGAGGGGTAGGCAGAGACAATCGAATGCCATTTGCTACGGCTCTTTCGCTTCATTTATATTCATTATACCTTTCATACATAAAGTAATCTTAGTATACATATATAAAAAATATATTTAAAAAAGTGGAAAATAATAAAAAATCCTCACTTTCTAAAATATAAACTTATCTATTTTTATATAATATATTATATATGCCCTCCGAATAATGAGAAATCGATTACCTTCGTTTTGGAGTTAGTTTTTTTGTAGAGTGATGGTTGAATTGAGCCACAAGTTTCTGTGTTTTACGTCGCCCTTATTTTTATATTGTTTATATTGTTTTCAATGTCTATTCTTTTTTATTACTTTAGTGTGCTGAATATAATTTTATTCCTTGTTGTATTTTATTTATGCTAAGCTTTAAGTAATTATGAAAATGTAAAACATGTTACATTAAAAAGTTACAAGTTACCTAACCAGAAGAATTTACTTCAACTAAAAAAGAAACACCAATTCGTATCTTTTTCATTAAGGGAAACTCACAAATCTACTTATAGACCCCACCTTCAAAACACTTAGCAACTTCTATCACTTACCTATCTTTGTTATTTGTGAATCCTTCGGTTTGGAAAATAGAATTTACGCGTCTCAAAGGTAGAACAAACTTATTTTGTAACGTACATTGGAAACTTTAGCGCGTGTAGTTGCGACTCGCTTTCTGAGTAAAAGTTTCAAAACTGTTTGCAACACGGTGACAGTATAGCTGAATTCCATTTTTAGTTAATTTGTTTAGCAGCTCTCTGTTTACTACGGAGTGTGTTCGGAAAACAACTTCGAACTTATGAAACTGAAATTTTCAACGAATTTCTCTCATTTGCAGTAGAAATGAGCTTTTCCTATAATAAATTTAAATGCTAGAGATGTGTGTGTGAAAAAAAACACCAAACTTTGAAAAAAATCACGTCGATCCGTCTGTTTTGACAGGAAAGAATAAATATATAAAAATAAACTAAAAAGTTAATTTAATTAAGCAAGCGACGAAAAAAATTTTTATCTCAATTGAATTTACGTCCCCGAACTCAAACATTCGCATTTCTCTTCGTACATTTTTTATTTTATAAAAAATCTAGTAAAATTATACAACTTAAGATTATTCATGCTCGAACCACATTTTTCTATAAACATTCACAAACACTGTAGTCATGTCTTACTGGTTTTCAAATTAAATAAACACATTTCTCCGAAATGAAAAATTGAATCATCTGTCAGAGGGTAACAAAGATGACATTTCACTCCTAAGAGAATTCTTCAAAATAAACATTCTGTAAAGTGTAGGAAACATACGGTTACATTTATGTACTCTGATATACAGAGTGATTTAATATGGCATTATGTTTAAAACAAGTGTAATATGCCTATCCATTTAATTATTATTATTTCAACAGCGCGCTATGACTGCTAGTCTCAAGAATCAATGAACCGGATTTGGATGCGCTTTTCACTATTCAGCATTTCTCGATTTCCGATTTACAATGCCATATTACAATTAGTGTCCGACTGAAACAGGATTTTCAGCCGAAATCAAAACCGAAAAATATTTAAAATTAAATTTTATTTTTTGCGCTTATACAGAAAGTTAACTTGTGTTAAATTTTGAGTTGAGAAACTTTGAGGGCGATTTTTTGGTCGAAACTGGCCGAAACCGAAACCGAACCTTCGGTAGGACACTACTTACAATGAATGAAAATAATATATTCGCTTGCAATTACTTAAATAGTGAGTTATATTTTGTTCAATAGAGACATCTATACAAATAAATTAAATTTAAGTGCCTTTATGTCCCAATGTTTGTATGAAATATGGTCCGAAACGGCTCAATGGATATGGACAGAACTTTCTGGAATAATAGGGACTTAGAATCTGCGATTTGTTTCGATTCGATATTTTAAAGGGTTTGCTCATGTAATTGTATAATGGAATCGTGAGCAGTGCAGATATCAAAATTCAAAAATATGATTTAAAAATTAACATTTATTTAAAATCATTCTGTATATACTTTGCTACAATTCAAACAAGTCATTAGTCATGTTCAGAGTGTTAATCTCTACAACAGTACGCAAGTGGGGTGTCTTCGGTGATTACTGTAGTTTCTTGGAAAAAAAAACTAAGACATCGTGAAAATATTAGAATTCCCTATTTGTATTACCGTTCTATTTTCTTGAAAATAATTTGTTTATGTAGAGATCGAGTATTTGAAAAGCGTTTTTATTATATTTGACAAACTTTTACCCATTAGATATATTTATCTGAAAATTAAATGAAAATCGACCCGATTGCGCCTGTGATATTTTTTGAAATTTTCCATAAGAATGTATCGCTAAGGATTTTTGGGATAACAAGTAGCCCTTCAACTATTTCTGTGCAAAAAAAAAACAAAGAAATTCATTGCTTTGTTTTGACGTGAAAGAAAAGCAAACAAACAAACACACTTTCGCATTTATAATATTATTTAGGACATATATTTTTAGGTATAGCCTCACAAATACCATCGGCTAATCGAGGGAGACTTGGTCTTCCGCTGGGTACCCTGGAACCGTAACACCGTTTCGGGAGCTGTAAGGCAACCCGTGAAAAAAGAAAAAAAAAATTATTAACTATTAATTTGTCTTTACGTCAAATTTGTGATATAAAGCGTAATAACCGCATCCGGAACGATGTCATTAGAGAAGAATGCGGAGTGAAATATGATGTCGTGACTAAAATGGGGAAAAGTAGTGTGAGAGTCACTGCGTGGAGTGTAGGTATAGGATAATATCGGTAATTAAAGACGTGCTATATTGATGCGTGTTTAATAGTGACTGCTGAACAATGTAAGCGTGGATGTGCTCCACGCTTGTTGGGAGAGGGGGGTAGTGACGGCGTGTGCAAAGTTATTTACTGTGTATGGTTCCGTACACTACTCCCCCCTTTACAAAAAAGAAAACAAAATATACTTTTATTGTAAAAAAAATAAAAAATGAAAACACACTGCTTACGAATAAGAAAAATGCAGTTTTACGGGTCCATTATGTGCTTATATTTAATTATGTGCATATAGATACAATCGATTAAATAGAAAAAAAATGTTTAAAAATGTTACGCATAATAAGTTAAAATATGCCTGCACGGAAGAAATGTTGAAAGGAATGTTGTTGAAGTTGCAGTTTGAATTACGATTACTTACATTTAATATTAAGTTACAAAAATACTAATACAAAACATTCAAAACAATGAGGTTCTCATGTTACAGTACGTTTGCTGGATTTTATATTATATTATTTTGCTTATTTCTAAAAATTGATGTTCTACATAATGTTATTGCATTGTAGTCAATAATTATACACATGTCAAAATTTTGCAATAGGTTCAATGTACTGTCGCTACTCTACTGATCGAGTTTATGTCGATTATAATAAATCTACAATTAAGCCAAAATGAACAAGATGTCGGTAGAAGTTTAGTATGATTTACTCGGTAATGACAAAAATAATATTAGATGCACTAGAGTCTTTAAGCCGTATGTATGTATAATCACTTTCACATTATAGATTTTGCACTAGCCGAAACGCAGATATTATGTATGCGTAGGAAATTAGGACGCTATGCTGGTTGTAACACGTAACCGGTGATTTGCTTATTAAACTCGCTCACTCACCGATAATTGTGTGCTCTTATCTTGCTGATGTTTGCTTCAGCTGCTTGCAGGCGCGGGACTGGCGGCACTTCGATCGCCTGCTCCCTAAGCCAGAAATGTTGCGTGCGTTGAATGTCGGGCATTTGACCTTAGCCGGGGACGTCGTTCCGGGGTCCTACCGCGATGTTACTGCTTGACGATGCGCAGAAATAGTTTGTTGAAGTCCTTCTAGAATGTCCGATGCATGTGAAGAATGTTGTGGAGCTCTGAATATCTCAGCTGTTCTTGCACGAGATGTCGTCTCCATGATGAGCGTTGGCCATGGTGCTGAAGAAGTCCTGGGACTGATGCAGGTCGTTAGTTTTTTAGAGGTCTGGGCTGGTCTGGCCAGAAGTCTGGGATGCGTGCCGTAACGCTTACGGCGGCGACGTTCTGCTGTTGCTGTTCTGCTGCGGCAGCCTTGCTTGAGGCTGTTGCGGCTGCTGTTTTTGCCGCTTCCATATTTATTTATTATTTAATTATTTGCTACAACTGGCTACACTACACTATTTGCACGTCGAGGTCACCAATGTGAGAGTCACTGCGTGGAGTGTAGGTATAGGATAATATCGGTAATTAAAGACGTGCTATATTGATGCGTGTTTAATAGTGACTGCTGAACAATGTAAGCGTGGATGTGCTCCACGCTTGTTGGGAGAGGGGGGTAGTGACGGCGTGTGCAAAGTTATTTACTGTGTATGGTTCCGTACAGTAGTTTACGCTGGTTTGGACACGTTGAAAGAATGAAGGATGAAAGATTGACTAAAAAGGTTTAAATATGAGTGAAGTGAAATGAAATGCTGACAGAGGACGACCTAGGTAAACTTTTATTGAACGTAAAAATATATTGATCGATGGCAATATTAAAAGTACACACAATCGCCGAGCATGTATGAAAGGTATGATGAATATAAAAGAAGAGAAAGAGGTATGTCAGGACCGTCGTAGCAAATGGCATTAGATTGTCTCTGCCTACCCCTCTTGGGATAAAAGGCGTGATGATAGATAGATAGATAGATAAATATAAGGACCAAAAAAAATCACGATCCAGTGCAAAAAATAAATTTTAATAAACAATTTTTCATTAAAGCACACTACCCACATACAATATTCAGGCCCACCAGAACGTGATAAAGTCCGCTTACGTAAAGCTTATCGCCAGTGTATCCGATATCAAATACCCCTGTGAATTTTAATTCAACAAATTGCCGGTATTGTACTATTGATACAATTAAAACAAACTAGGTAGGTTTATCTAGGATCAATGAGACAGCATGCAACGTGAATGTAATCCAGTTACATTGCCAATGCAAATGTGGTGTATATTTTTTATTTGCTTCTATTATATAGGTGCATAGATATTTAAGTCTTTAGTAGGGCAGATTATTATAAACTTGGTAATAGGACTTTTCGATTCAATTAACAAATTGCGTGTTTCGGCGTTATTTTTAAAGATTTCCTAAAGGGAGAAAGGGGGTAGCAAAGTTTGCATGGGCAATTTTTTTGAAACTTGTATTAGGGGTTGATACATTCCTTTGCATAAATCTCTGTATCGACAAAATGGTACTATTATTTTTGCAAATTAGTACACAATATAATAGAGGATATACAAAGCATCATATGGATCAAAAACGCGTTTTTTTTTTAAATTTGTAGATAGAAAAAAATCCAAAGTTACGTCTAAAATTACAAATAAACCGCTGGCATTACGTAAGGACTGTACACAACTTACGTTTACTTAGTTATTATATGAATTATATTTTTAATACAATAAAAATTTTACCTACTTTTTATGATTTTACGCTCTCTATTTGACCAGCAACGACTGCTGAGACGAAGGAACTAAAATTAACAATATGTCTTTAACAACTAAGATCAAATTTGTTTGTGCACAACTCGATTAGTTTTAATGCTCTTCTACACAATTAATGAAACATGTAATTCGGTGTTTTTCAAAATTTAACCCCTAATTAATTTAATGATATCGTTTTATATTTTAAAAATACCCCTATGAAATTGAAAGCTAAGTACGTAACTAGCACCTGGAAAAAATTGGTGCTTTTTTTTGACGGGTATGTTCACATAACTGGTGGTTCAAATCCTATAATCCTAACTCCTTAACGAATGTGTTTGTTTGTCCTTTTTTCACGTCAAAACAGAGCAACGGATCGACATGATTTGTGATATATGCTACTTTTTATCCCGGAAATCCTTCGGGACAAATTCTTATGTCCCATTTTTGCACCAAAATTTTCACGGGAGAAGCCGGGATGGAAATCTAGTTCTTTAAAATTAAGAAATCGATCGTGGAAAGTCTTATTCATATACCTATCTAAATGTCACTAGATCTTCAAATAAAGTCAGTGAAATCTCTAACTTTATACACCAAATAAAAAACCGGCCACTCGCACTCTAAGGTTTCCGTACATTCTGCACTAAGTCTGACTCGCATATGGCTGGTTTTAATTGTTTGTTGTTTTACTTAAGAGTATGCATTACAGTTATACTAGTTAAGACGTTTGTAGTATTGCTATTATTAAGATCGAGCAAAAACGCCGAAAAATAACACGTTTCTTGTTGGTTTCTTGTATGGGGACCCCCTTTAATTTTTAACTTTATTTTATTTTTATTTTTTGATGTTAGCGGCATAGAGTACTAATCCTATGGAGGGGCCATAGACGGGTTCCCCTTTCGCCAATTTTTTGCCCTTTGACCAGTAAACTGACCAGGTGCGCAGTAGTAAGTTACCTTAGATTTCGTTGGTATCGTTTTGTGTTGCGAGACAGAGCTCTAGGAAAATAGTTAATTGTGATGTTTTAAATGGGAAAGGGGATCTAGGACGTCAAACTTGCGGAAACATAGTGTTTCCAATCATTAATTATAATTATTATGTTTGTATTTTAATATAATCATCATAATAACGTAAAATCCGTTGCGACAATAAAACGACGGAAAAATACAGTGGTACAGGGGCTAGTACTAGGCGTTTACCTCCCCCCCGCCAAAAGTGGCAGAAAAAAATATTCGGTGATTTACACGCTACACGTCTCCTTTGGTACTTACTCAAAGTATAGCGGTCATAGTAATAAACACTCTGTGAACATTTCAAATGTCTTCCAATTACGGTTCAAAGGATATAGTCCTGTGACGGACGGACGAACGGACGGTCAGCGGAGCCTTGTAATAGGGTTTCCGTTTGCAGGTTTTGGGTACGGAACCCTAAAAAATATAATTGAGAAAGATTATGTAAAACTCAAAGCATAGTCAAATATAAATAAAGTTTTGCCACAAACAACTAGATAACGGGTGATCGAGCCAAAGCCTACGAAACAATTTTCTATAATAATAAGAATTTTGATTGACTTCTCGCGCTCCGGCTTATTATGTCGCGACGTCTATGACGTCGTCGTGAAAAATCCAAGAAGCAATTGTTAGGTAGAACATAATGCTGTTTTAGTTCCATCACTTACTTATGGAAGCGAGACTTGGATATGGAATAAGAACTATGAAAGTAAAATAAATGCAGTGGAAATGTGGTCTTTACGTAGAATGTGTGATATAAAGCGTATTGACTGCATCCGGAACGATGTCATTAGAGAACAATGCGGAGTGAAAGATGATGTTGAGACTAAAATGAAGAAAAGTAGTTTACGCTGGCTTGGACACGTTTTTATTTTTTTTATTTTATTTTATTTTATTCTGGGCAATAACAACAACAACCATACAACAAACGTTGAAAGAATAATGGATAAAATAATGAATAAAAATGTTTATATGGCTGAAGTGAAATGCTGGCACAGGACGACCTAGGTGTACTTTTATTGAACATATAAAAATGTATTGATCGATGGAAATATTAAAAGTAGGTACACACAATCGCCGAGCATGTATGAAAGGTATGATGAATATAAATGAAACGAAAGAGGTATGTCAGGATCGTAACAATAGCATTCGATTGTCTCTGCCTACCCATCTTGGAATGAAAAGCGTGAAGATAGATATATAGATAGATGTTACCAGATAGCCATACCGCAAATCATAAAATGCTAGATAATGATACAGTTTAATAATATTCAAAACACACATGGTCATACAAAGTCAAGTCAAAACCATCATTATAAAACAAATTTTAATACTCTACTATCACAATCATATTTCTACATTATTATATGGCGATAAAAATGTTTAGCATACAATGTCGTTCACCCCTTTACGATCTTTGAGCTATAATTTCATAGTAATGTCGAATAAAAAACCGTTTCCAATATGAGATTAGAATAAATTTATTTCTGGGCATATGTAATAAACAAAATAAAGTGCTGTCTGTGTACCTAATGTTTTGGAAAAATGTCTAATCGAAACTTAATAAACGAAAATGAAGGTAGAGCTGTCACTTCAGAAGTGTTTAATTTCAAAAATATTGTGGAAGCCTCTTTCTAGAACTTCCTTCAAATTATTTAAATCACAAATACATCATCTGTGAAAATTTCAACAGTCTAACTATCACGGTTCATGAGATACAGCCTGGTGACAGACGGACAGACAGACAAACTGCAGACAGACGGACGGACAGCGGAGTCTTAGTATTAGGGTTTCCGTTTTTACCCTTTGGGTACGGAACCCTAAAAAAAGAAAACAATTAGGATTCTGAATTTATTTTTATCTAAACTAAAAGCCTAATCATATTGAACATTATGAAAAATTGAGCTCCATTATGTGTTTTTTAAAGCAAATAAAACTATAACTATTGAAAAAAATTATCGAAAATTTGTCATTTTGCCTACGCCATGCTTCGTTCGTTCACTTGCCTTGACTCGTGCATAACGACTTTGTTATCGATAATAGTAAAGGTGATAAACATAGGACTAAATTCACTTTATCTTGTCACCATGAACTCCCATAACTTTTAACCAAGTGGATAGCGAACATTAATAACTGCTACAATACAAATATAAATATAATAGGATGTTTCAAGACACCATCGTGAATCACAATGAAATCGTTAGACCAAGAGCCTTATTTAACCACGTCGAAATAACCTCCACTCATTCTAGATAAGACTCGGTTGGGGGAACAAATTGGTATTTATTTTGTAGAATAATGCCAGTAAGCTTGATGTTTGTAATACGACTTTGATAGTTACTTTTAGCTAAAACAAACGAAGAAAATGTTAAAAATTGTGAAGGGAAATTGGAGTTGAAATTTAAGAGGGAAAAATATTCGCCACAACGATTTCAAGACGAAGAAGAAAACGAGGAAGACCTAGTAGGATAGAAGAATTTGAACGTGTCAAATAAGGATGTAAAGAGATAAGCGGAGTGAGGGGAAAGTTGGTAAAGACTCCAACGACAAAAGCGTGATTCCAAATTGTTCTATTCTACTTATGGAGATATCAGAAGTCTTTGGTTTCGCCGTTCTTTAATGAAACGGGCTATTTAAATTTAAAATAAGCAAGAAAAGCAACGCCATTTTACGTATTGCTTAAACAGGCTTATCATAGGTTGGATGTTTTCTGAAAGAGTTGATCCGAAAATAGATTTCTCAGAATATTTCACCTTATTAAATTTCCTGTACCTTATTCCGTTATTTTCATGGAAGTAAGGATTAGACTTTGAAGGGTCTGGCCCGTGCTATTTAAAGACGATAAGATGTCTTGGTTCCTGTACTATGGCATTTAAGTCTTTTATTTGCGGATATAGAGAGTCAACAAGTAGGTACCTATTTATACTTTTAATTCAGCCATTTCGAAGTTGACAGTAAAAGAAAATAAATAGGTAGGTAAACAATAATATTTTTATATAGTCTATATCGTATAATCATTAAAAATAATATTTATTTATTTCTACAATAAATATATATTTTATAATTGCTAAAAGAAAATTATTTAATTCATACTTCCGGTCACATGACAGCAAACGGGAACTGACGTCACATTCATCTAAATTTCAAATAAATAACTACAGACTACTAAATATATTATAATAATTGACTGCCAATCTGTCACTGACTAAGTTATTTTCTTGTTATTTTATCTAATCTGTGACCATAATGGATTTGGTTTGCGTGAATGTGACGTCATCATCGCGCCCAGAACGTTTTCGCGGGATTTTTTAAAATACAATTAAAACATGTTTTTTTTAATGAAAATACAAAATATCATTTTCTAAAATTACAGCTAACTTTTTAAAAACCATATCCGCAACTCAAGAGTTTCATGTTTTAAATCACAATAACTTGAATTTTATTTCTTTAAAAAATGCCTGAGTTAATATATAAAACCACAGATCTTTAGTATAGAAGTTCTGTACATAAAACCGTTTTCGTTGTTATGATATTCTTAAGTTTTCTCAGCAAAGTGGGTTCTAACTAGAGTCACGTTCGGGCTATTAGTCCGCGGTACTTATATTGAAGTTTCATCGGAAAGTCGATCAATGAACCATTTTACCACAGTAAAAATATAACTCAGTAGGACCTGGATATTATATAGCTAGATAGATAGAAGAAATGTATTTTATGTTTACTTAAAAACATAAAATACATTTATAAGTGTTGGGTAGTGATATTTCATATCATATTCCCTGACCGTATGGTGTTATTATTACTTTTTATTTTACCCATGTAGAAATAGAAGTAATTAAAAGAAATAATCCTATGGGTTTGCACCTGCAAAATTTATAATATAATAATTTTATAATTTTAGTATGCGCTTTATTTAGTTAGCTAGGCATATAAAAATAGACTATAATACTAGATGATTAGTTTAACTGAACTCCAACAGATGGCGTCTTTAAAAAAGTCTAATTTTAAAAGAAACATTTAATTTTGATTTCTTTGTTTATTTTTCGTCATTAGAGGGAAAAATAATCTTCAAAATGTCCTATCAAACATTAACAGTATTAAGGGAGATATTTTATACCGACAATTTGACAAATAATATATAGATATTATCATCCCCAGTCCTCTTTTTCTAGATAAAAAGTAGCCAATATTTTATTACAGAACTATGTAGTATGTATCCTTCAATTTTCAAGAGGTGATTTGAGTCGCATTTGTAATATTTGACGGGTAATCTATAGATTATAAGGAGGTAAAGTTTGGTTGTCCCCTACTCTCTGAAACTATTAATCCGATTCTGAACATTCTTTCAATAATAGGAAGCTACATTAGGTATCCCTGCTTAGAGCCTATATTTTATTTTGTTCGAAAATATCCACGGGCGAAGCCGGGGGCGGAAAGCTATTAAAATATAATACAAAACATACCTTCACAGTCTTTAAGTTTTGCGGTCTGGCTAGGGACACAAGTAACAGTGTCTACTTTTTGCCAGTTGTCCATATTAAACTGAACATGTGGCAAGCCTGTTGCTGCCCTTAATACACCTAGATGTGTCACTTCTTTAACTTTCTTTAAATCTGATATTTTTAGATGGAATGCAGCGGACGTCGATTGCTTTATGAACCTCTGTATACTCTGTGATTTTACCGTTTTGTTGGAAAATTATATTTTATAGTAGGGGAACTGGACCATGACTTTTGACTGGTCCACCTGGCTTGAAGGTTTAACGGGTTTACCTCCATAAGTGGCGGCGATCGCTTCAAAGGTTTTGAAGTTTGAAATTACACAGTGGGGTGGGCAATCAACCTGCTCAGTGAGACGTACAGCAACACATCTAAGTGCACATTTCGTTATGAATTTTCAACTTTAATGTAATATTAATAAAGCTGTTCACGTGTTTAGTAATATAGTGTATTGTTAGCTTAGTGATTGGCTATACAACACGAAATATGGAAAATTGCCAGTGATTTTCGATTTGCAAAACAACCTACACAAGTCTAATTGGTGAAAAACTATGACTTTCATTTAATATCATGAATAAATTAGAGGTTAGGTATACAAATACTGTTAAAATTAAAGGTGCGTCGGTGACCGATTGGTTCGATTCCCACATAGATATCCGATAACCCTGTGATTTCTAAACACTGTAATAGACGTCATCGGCTTGATGAGGAAGACTTATCCTTCACTGGGTAACCTGGGGAAGACAAAGTTGAATAATAATGTTCTATTAAAAATGCACAAATCTCATGCACTATGACCTTCAAGGAGCATTGGAAATGAACTTCAATATTAAAAATAGAAAACGAACATGTACATTTTGACAGCTGTCATTCGAAATGAAGATCTCATCGAGACCTTTCATTTTGGTGAAGACATGACCAGTCTAGGGTCAGTGGTTTTCGAGATGTGGCCCTTTTAAATTTTGATCACATAACTACAAAAAAAAAATTCGAAAACAACAAGGTACCCCCAAAAAATTACAATTATAGAGCTTATTTTTTACACCACTAATTCATTTTTTTATTGGTATACATGTAGACCTCGTCAAAACAAACATTCTGAAATCACAATCATCTAGTCATCAGAGTGATATGTCACTTCCGTCTCGTGATGGTTAGTTTTTTCTATATTGACGTCCCATACCAAAACCTTCGCTTCAAAAAACTATTGGTATGCCCGATGTGTGGCTCGAAGACTTGAACCCGGCTTGCTCTTCGCTTCTAAATCCACATTAGTTACATGAAAGTCCATCATAAGTAGGTAACAAGTTCCTACATAGAAACTCGTTATCAACCGCAGCTTTATCATAATTCCAAACTAATAACTAATAAAGCATATCGTTTCCAATTATTGTGTATCTCGTGACAGGGACGCAGAAACCCGCAGACCTCATGAACAACTAACTCTAAGTTCTGTTTGGTATTGGCCCCAGGCTTATACTGTGGCCATGCTTTCGTATTTATTTCTAGGATAACTTTCTTTTAATCTGTATTAATTTCTAGATATGTAGCATTAGGTATTTTTTTACATAAACTTGAGATTGAACCTGAATCAGCGTTGAGCCTGTTATGAGGCGGTTACAATGGGATTGCGGAAATAAAAGTAGGTATTTAATGGTTTGAAGAAGGAAATTTTAAAATACTCAAAATCTGAAAACCTTTTTTTATGAAGTGAGATTTTTTTTAAATCTATGTTGCAACGTTACTTGGCATTGGTATTTGCTATTTTGATAGATAACTTCCAAAAGTCAACTACAGTCAAAAACATGAAATTAGACCGAACATTCGAGCACGAATATGCCAAGTCAAATCATTTCATTTTTTGTTGAATTCCATGATCATCTCAGAGTTTGTCACGGCTATGCAATCAAATGTATGTATAAAGAAATTATATAATTTCCTCCTGAAAAACTTTTCTTTCATCGCTCTACAAAATTATGTTTCCTTCCACAATAACTCCTAAAGTTTGGCCACTTGATCTCTAGGATCAAATAGGGACACGTTATATAACCCCTCTTCGAGAATGAGTATGGAATATTAAGAATGCATATAATAATGTATTTCGGTTATAAAAAGAGCCGAAATGCTAAAACATTGTGAGTGAAGGCTTATGTCGTACGAAGGGGGAAGAAGTCAACAATCTGATATTTTCTTTATAAAATTTTCCCCAAGAGAGAATAGAAACTTCCTAAATTCGACATTCCGGATCTTTTTATAGGTAAATATTTTACCTGTTTCAAAAATTTATACCTAAGTAAATTAATGTTGTTATTTAATAAAAGTTTTTTTTAGTTTGTTTAGTTTAGCTGCGACTCAAATGAATCAAATAATTATACAAAGTTAGACAAATATCCGACTTAGAAAACAAGTTACATTGTAACTTCGACCAAAAGATAAATTATTTTATAAATTACTAGCTTTTGTCCACGGTTTCACCCGCGTGGAAATAGAATATACTGTAACGCCTAAGAAAAAAGCAAATTTGTTGTTATTTTTAAAAGACGCTTTTTTACGTCACATAAAATTAGTCTCCACTGTCACCATTAGTCCTTCAGCCCTTTTATTTTAACAGCATATTATTAATAGCCTATGTCCACCATGAATGTCCATTCTAAATATTGGTGAAGTATTTTTTTTAAATCGGATGAGGAGTTTCGGTAATATCTTTCTAAATTCAAACTTACAAACTTACAAACATTACCTCATTATAATATTAGTATACATTTACATAAATAGTCTCCAAATTGCTAAAAAAATATGTCAACATAGTATTGAAAAAGTCACTGGTTTCTAGATTCGTCGCTTCCATGACGAAATTTTGGCCAATCTGTTCCACCTTTGTACGAATAAGTAGGTACCTATAAGGTGTTTTAATTCTACCCAAAACAAAGTCAGAGCAAATATCTAGTGCAGTAATACAAAGGCAGTGCTAAAAAGTAATTTACACAGCCATGGCTAGACAAAACATTCATTCATAAAAAGCTATATTTATGTATGACTCTTTATGGGTAAACGTCATCATTCCGCGCAATGGCTTCTTTTGGATGTGCAATTTGCAATGGAAGGTTGAACAAAAAATAAGGGTGACAAAGAAAGTGGCTCTAGGCGCTTCACTTCCTACAAGGGGGTGGTTGCGTTCATTTCACGCTAGCTATTCCTTTGAATAGGCAGATAACGTTATGTGGATGCGACCAAATATTACAATACAAGTAAAGGGTGTTGATTTGATCTTAGTTTTACGTTCATAAAAAGTTATGCGTGGTTATTACCACCATTAAAATTATAAAAAAAGTATACACGTCAATTTTTTCGTCGGTTAAAAACAGTGCGCTTCGTTGTTTGTTGAATGTTAAATGTGAATGATGTATTACAAAAACTCGGTTTGAAATTTTTGGCCAATCTAACATTTACTTCTCTCTCTTTATGGGTTACCTTGCAGCACGAATTATAATTCGTCTCCCTCTTTTAGCCGATGGTATTTAGAAACTAAAATTTACTATCCACATAAATAAGTAGATGCCTTGTGTTTTGTAATTGGTATTGGTACCATCAGTAGATTAATATTTTTTTCAAGGACTCCTTTCATCATGATTTTCATCACAATTATAGCATACCTATCTCTAATGCCTTTATTTAAAGAAAAGTATACGTATAAAAATAAAAATAATAACAACACAATAATTAATGTATTCAATAGAAGAAATGTAACATACTGTAGATTAAATGTATTCTTTAGGGTTAATTTTTGCCCTGAGCGTTTAGGGTGTGTTATGGATATTGCTGTCACTAATCATAAGCGAGCAATTCAGTTATTAGGCAATAATATCGAGCGATGCTGTTTTTGTCGTCGTTGTCAAAGGCACAAGTTCATATTATTATGTAGATTTATGCATTCTCAGCTTATCACGCGGTTGGTTTGTACAGTTTGGCTACGGTCCATATCTTTGCGAATGTCAATAGCAAACATCGTGTATGTCATTTCATAAATATTACATGGTATGTGGTATTCATCAATAATCGTTTTTTAGGGTTTCGTACCCAATGGGAGACAACGGAAACAAGGCTCCGCTGTCCGTCCGTCCGTCCGTTTCGCCTGTCACAGGGCTGTATCTTTTAAACCGTAATAGGTAGACACTCGAAATATTTACAGAGTGTGTATTACTATGGCCGCTACTAGGTACTAATTAAAAAAATAGATGTTAAAAATTATATAAGAAACGTGTTTTTTTCGGCGTAATAAGTCGGATTCAGTCCGACTCGCACTTGGCCGGTTTTTTAGGAAACATGTTTAACTTTCTGGTAAATACAATTGATTTCAATTGACAGCCAATTTGACTTTTGTTACTGTTAAAGTTAAAATCTGCCTCTGTTTTGCAATGTGTAGATAACGTGATGTTATACGAGATAATTTTATTGTAAGTTAACCACTTGCGATACACGATTGTTAAAAAAAAAATTTAACAGACTACGAGTAGTTACCCTTTGGACAATTAATTTAACTACTTAGTTTTTCTTTACACATTGTACTATTTCGGTAGAAATTTCAAGAGAGCATCCACACAAAATGCAAAAGGTGATCAAAAATTAAAAGGATGCGATTGAGACTATGTTTCAATTCAGTGAGTGAGACTGCCAAGATTATGTTGAATATTTTTTTTAAATTAACTGTAATTGCTATACACAAATAACTATTAAACGAACAGGTTGTATACTTAAATCCCCCCATCCGTGAAGTTAGTATAATCTAATCTAATGTAGTCTACAATCAATAGAAGTCTCTGCTCTCCTAGAGCCAACGGGAATAATCCGGGAAGACGGCAAGAGACCCAATAGAATGAATCTGATTCCCTGGGAGTGAGGTCGGGCCCATGTATGGGGTGCTAAATGCGTGGACACATTAGCGCCGTCTCATCTCAGGGAAACAGTAAATCAAATATGCTGTTTGGTGTAGAAACTCTAGGTCCGTGGGGTTCAAATGCCAAAAAGTTTTTAAAGATATATCCCCTCGACTGATCATCTCTTCTGGAACAAGAGGGCTAGATCGCTCACTCAACGAAACAGCATCGCGATTCAGCGGGGAAATGCCAGTATTCTTGCCACTATTCCACGCGGATCTGGTTTCTTTAGATTAGATTTAAGGTTTTTATATTGTTATGTTTAAAAAATTTAGATATTAAACTTTAGCAAATTGCAAGCAAAGTATTTGAGAACTTTTTTTCACATACAAAATTTATGCATATTGATCAGACTAAAGGATATTCTTCAAACCATTACAGACTTATAAATTGAATTCCTATTAAAACGTGGTTTTCAGAAAATTAAACTATCTCCCTTGAGAGTATTGCTCTTCGAAACTACTTTGCTAATTTATTTAAACCAATTACTGAAGTGTACCACAATTCCACAGGGAAAGTAGGCAATTCTATTATTAAGGCACTCGTAGATATTTATCTTACTTTTAAGGAACTTACATTTAATTTTAACTCTCTTTATTTTCGTTACTTTATATATAAGTACTATATAATTACTTTTCTATACTAATATTATAAAGAGGAAAGATTTGTTTACTCTTTCACCATTAGAATGCTACATTATCCTTGAGTAACATAGGCTATATACCATCACGGCATGACGACGGGAACGGGGTGGGCAGAGGTGAACATGACAAAGGCTATGTATGAAGTGTATGTTTGCCAACATTCTGAAATAGACACGTACGAAGTCGTGGGAAACAGGATAGGGGTAGGATTAGGGGTAGGGGTAGGGGTCGGGGTAGGGGTAAGGGTAGGGGTAGGGGTAGTGCAGGTTTTATTTTGTTCGAAAATATCCACGGGCGCGAAAGTTTTTATTTTGCGATAATATTAATTTAAATTATTTAGTGTAAAGGGTAAACATTGAAAATCCTTAGAAGATAGACATATATAGCCTATGTTCATATAAAATAATGTACCTTTCAAATGTTGAAAGAATTTTTCAAATAATATTAGTATAGATTGTTACTATTTCTGTTCGTGCTAAGTCTCTGCTAATAATACCATATATAGAGGTAAATAAATATTTGGATAGTACGGAATCGTCATTAACTCCATACCGCGGAATTAATGAAGGCTTAGATAAATACAAAGTTTGTGGGACGCGGTTGATTGTCAAAGTTAATAGTAAGTTTGAGATAGAATATGTACTGAATAAGTCAACCGAAGAAATCTAATTACTGAACAATATTCTGTTAATCTATTTACGGATTAATACTCCGACATTCTCAAAATACCTTAACAGAATTGGCCATAAGATTAGGTATCCTTGAAATTTATAATGGCTAAATGTAGAACTTCAGCTGTGTACCCTTGCTGGAACGTGAAATACGGTTTCGGGATCCGTAAGTTAATCAGCCGTGCAAGCATGATGTGTAGAAAGAATCTCAGATACGTAGACAAAATTTCAGTTAGAAAGAGAAAGAGAAAGAAAAAATGTCTCATGGAAAAAAAGGACCGGTTTCCAAGACGCTACTTTTTGTCCTGCTTTGTCACTACGGGAAATTATATCTGTATCTTTCTAACTGAGATTTTGTCTACTTACCTTAAATTATTTCTACACCGTCATAGTCGAACGGCTGTGAAAATTGAAATACCAATATTTAATAGTATGATATATTTTTCCTATAAAATCAAACATAATTTATTGTTTTTAGAATTGTTCAAAAAAGTCTCTGAATTTTCAAAAATCTTCAAGCGATGTTAGCGGAAAATTTCAATCTGATCTTTGTGGCCTCCCGCAATCTTAATTATAGTGGAATTTATTTTGTATACTAAAAACGATAAAAATTACTTGGTATGCAATAATAATATGACAAACAGCTATCCAATAAAACTAATTTGTTACAGAAACCGAAATTCAACTGAAAATGGGAATGTCGTTTGGGAATTTTCTAATTACGTTTTCAAAGACACCTCGTTTGGCGAGCATGTGACATCGGGTGAAAAAGGTCACGTATAGAAAATTGGAAATCCGTCCGGAGGCGAGGTCCGGGATATTGTGGGCATTTTGGTTACCGAAACTCTACTTCTGATTTTCCTATTAACAAAATTAAATTTTGAAACAATGAGGAAATGTCACAGCGACGAGTAGAAAATCTAATTTTCAGTTGAACCCAATTTGAGATCAAAGGACATTCACAGTTTCACGATTACATCACGATTTTGTACAATAATTTGTTTTGACAGTATTTTGTATTGGTTTCGGTGTCTCAACTTAGACTTAAAAATAGATCCACATCTGTACTACCCCTTCTCAAAATAATCTCAAAATTAAATTATTCACCCTCTAAACTATATCCATTTGCATTAATTTACTTCAAATCTCATTTTGAACAGCTCTTTATGACCAGATGCCTATTTGATTTCGAAAATAGATATATTATGGCTTATATATTAAGGACAATTTCACAGCTTTGACAATCATTGCCAGTCATTTCAAATTTCTCTCAACAAAAACACTTGAAATGGCACGCGCCGCAGTACAATAGAAAATTGCACAATTATTCGAACGTTGAAACGAAGTGGTAAAATTTTACACGAATCATAATGTGTAAAACCATTACTTGAATATTTTTCTTCAAAATTTTATAGTCCGGAATAGAATGATAGAGTAACCTGTGCTAAAACTTTATCGTTATATTAAGCTGTAAAGTATATGAGGAAAAAATAATACTTTCTACCGTTCAGAAAAGAAAGTCTTGCAATAAAATTTTACAATCTCTGAGTTGAAAATGGTTAATATTTATGTCCTATTATTTAAAATCTCAGTTATTCTTAAATTACTTGAACAGAAAGACATAAGCAACACTATATACACTTTTAACACAATTTCAGGAGGAAAGAAAAAGGTTTTTTTGCATCCAATTTCTCTACCCGCTTAGTTCCGTGGGTATTATTCTATTGCCAATTCATTTCGGTCTCACTATTATTTTCCTTTTAGGGAAATTAACAAGAACGCTCTAACCAGAGAAATTCAATCCAACCAAATCTGTATGTAAATGTATTGTAATGGCGGGCCGATATTCGAATTAGAATTTCTATGTTGATTAGGCTTGTAACTGAGAAATTTATGTTCAAGCATCCCATGTTTCTGCGGTATAATTTTGTTTATTCTGAAATAAGATTTATTGAAATATTCTATTATTTCTTCGGTTGATAACTAAATGTGGCTGACTTATAACTATAGTCTTCTATACTTATTCTAAGATGCAGGAAATATTTTGAGAAATCAATAATGACACATACCTATATAGAAAAAATTTTGGCATGAAATAATTACGTGGTGAGGAAATTAACAGCACTTACCATCGAGATGTTATTTGTATCCCTAAGTCGCTGTACTCGGTTCGATGTTTGGCTGTCTCCTTCTTCACCACACTTTTTCTTCTTTAACTAGCTCAACTAACGAGATCGCGGATTTGCGTATAAACAATTATTGTCTTTGTGTTAGCGTTATTTTGAGTGGGCGGCGCGGCGGCTCGACGGATGCGTATCTATCGACACGGAGCTACCGTATACACCGGTGCGTTGCAAGACTCTTGACACACACTGAAGGGCCGTTATAAGGAAAACGGAGGGTAGGTAGGAAAATATGTAAAAAAATTATGGCGTGTTGTGTGTGTGTGTACTGTGTAATACAAAATTAGCCTGACCATTACGTGAATCTTATTTTGCTACGTATTTCTATTTTATTGACTAGATTTCTAATAAATCTAGAAAATTTAATAAATATTTCTCGTATATTCATAATAACATGGCATTAGATAAAGATTCCTCTTAAAATTTGCAATTACGAAATTCTAATCCATATAAAAGATGTAGGTACCTAACTTTGATGACATTGCTGCAATTATACAGGGGAACGATTGTTACATACTTACTTCGCATTTGAAACACTTAAATAAATTACTAACCCTAGAACAATTTTCACACCCCTTTTTGTCACACTAATTGAACCAAAATATCGCTTCTTTGTTGGATCCTCTGTAATGGAGGAACCGAAGGGCTATTTGGTTCGAATTTATGGTTATTAGATAAACTTTAACTGGAAAATGTAATTATATTATTTTCTTTGTCTAAACATTGCATTTTAAAAGTCCAATTTAGACTATAACTACATCGAAGTAATTGTTCCGGCGGTCTGCTCTGCAGCAGTAGAGAGCGCGAGACCCAGGGAACTGACTATCAAGGTAGGGTAGGTAGGTAGACTGGGAAACTGGGAGACTATTGAAACTGCACGATGTAACTTCAATCTAGCCCGGGCGGCCACTGGACGGCTGAGCTCTTCTTGGTTGCTGGGAGGTCCTCTTGTCGCGAGATCTTGACGCAGACTGACGATCGCTCCGTTTGCTCGCCATTATATAGCGGGCAGCGCACGGAACGTCGCCGCGACAACAAGAACCTCCCACGCGGTCAACGTCAACCAATCAGAGCACAGTTCGCTCAGTGAAACACAACGGGTATAGAATCGTTTATTATTATTTTAAACAAACATACATGAGTTTACCACCATTTCGGAAATTATATCTGTGGAGAAGAAATGGCAAGAAACTCCACAGATTTAAATACAAACAAGTCTTATAAATATTATATTAAATACAGGGTTATAAACACATAAGTCTCGTTGAGCTGTACACGATAATCCAAATATAAATAATGTAAACATATGTATGTAACATCATTAGGCTTTACATATTAATCCGAACATGAGTAATATATATGCATCAATCATTACTATATCTCTTTGACGCTTTTACCCTTCTATTAGGTGAACCCGAGGTTGTAAGGCTCGGTTCGAGTGATCTCAAACTATTTCACGACGAAAGACTCACATCAACAAATATGAGTGTGTCCTCTAAACTCCGAATATGAGTTTGGGAGGCTCCCTTGTGGAACTCTCCTGCCAAGAGGACGTGGCTTCTATCAAACTCCGAATATGAGTTTGGCAAACTCCGATTATGAGTTTGACTGCTCCCTTTGCACCTACATGTCTCGAGGACATGATTTCCATCAAACTCCGAATATGAGTTTGGAGGTTCCCCATTTGGAACCCTCATGCCAAAGGTCATGGTCTTCTTCAAACTCCGAATATGAGTTTGGCAAACTCCGAATATGAGTTTGTAAAGCTCCTTCGGGCGGGGCGTTCCCGAAGGAGGCGAACAAGTCAAGTCAGTCGTTCCCTGGTGGAACCTTCACGCCACAAGGACATGGTAACCATCAAACTCCGATTATGAGTTTGGAGAGCTCCTCCGGGTGGTGCGTTCCCGAAGGAGGCGAACACGTCGATAGTCAAGTAGTCATAAGTTTATCCTTGGGAGTTGATCAGGCCCTCAAGAATAGTCAAGTAGTGTTAAATACTATTTCACATCAATATACATTATTTTAGGGACATAGTCCCTAACGATAGCATGGTCGAACGAACCCTTCGACCGCCTCGTGGTAAGCGAGGTAAGTTTACACATGTGTAATTCCGAATAATAACATTAGGTACAAATGGCAAGTTAGTTGCCGTTCCAATCTGTAAGCAAGTTATACAGTACAATATTCCGAATCAATTTTCGTCTGAAGCTATACCTTTTCAGAGGAAATACGAATCTATGCCAGTCGCTGCAACAATCTCTCCGTCTTAGACAGACAACGGGTATCGGTCAGCGGATGCCTTTCGAGCCTACGGGTTGACATAGCTCGCGGTGCGAGCTTGCCTTGGGGGTCTACCCCCGCCCTCGCGCAACGCAGTGCACTCGCTCACTTAGGCCTATGTCTAAACTCTATATTGATAGTCTATGTTTCACTATTTTAAGCACTGGCACTATGAGACATTAATTCACTAATTCATTTTCGAATTCTATTTCACTTTCACGGTCACTGATCACTTCGTCGCGAACATTCTCCCGCCGTGCAGCGTTGGTCGTCACGACGCTGCACCTAGCCCGTATGAGCGACGGGGTGCTCAGCGGCCGTAGGCAGCACGACGAGTTTCTTAGTGGCACGTCGCAGCACGCCACCCGCGGTCTTTACGTCGACGACTCGTACTGCGCCGTCGGGTCCCGGGTAGAGGGCGACGACTTTTCCTCTCGGCCACGTATTTCGTGGCAGGGAGTTGTCCACTATGAGCACGAGGTCTCCGACGCGCGGAGTCTCACCCCGCCCGCGTGGCTCCCGCCGGTGTTGCAGTAGCGGAAGGTATTCCTTCAGCCATCTCTGCCAGAAAAGATCGGCGAGCCTCTGGCCTCGTCTCCACCTCGCGCGTAGATGTAGGTCGTCGTCGGTGAAGATGCCTGGTTGCCTCACTAGTCCCGAGCCGCCCAACAGGAAGTGGTTAGGTGTCAGGGCGCTCGGGTCGTCTGCTTCTGTGGACACATGTGTGAGGGGCCTGCTGTTTACGGTGTATTCCACCTCACACAGCAAGGTGGCGAGTGTCTCGGTGTGCGGGTGCTGCTCCGTCAATATGCTGTACAGGGCGGTTTTTACCGCGCGCACAAGTCGTTCCCAAACGCCTCCCATAAATGGGGCGCCTGGGGGGATGAAGCGCCATTTGATGGCGCGTGTAGCCGCTTCGTCGATTAGGGCCTCCCGTAGTTCTCTGTCGGCTCCCCGAAAGTTCGTCCCGTTGTCGCTGTATATTTCTTCGGGGCAGCCACGTCGGGCGATCATCCTCCGCAATGCCATGATGGCGGAATCGGAGCTGAGGCTGTCTGCGATTTCTAAGTGCACGGCTCGCGTGGTTAGGCACGTGAAGAGGGCTACATATCTTTTCTCTCGTCGTCTCCCCACTGTTACTGACAAGGGACCGAAATAGTCTAGGCCCGTGTAGGTGAAAGGGCGCTTGTGGTGGGCGAGACGATTGCGTGGGTGGTCGCCGGTGGCTGGGACCGCGGGTTTTCCTTTGCGTATACGACAGCGCAAGCAGCTCGTTACTATGCTCTTAACTGTGGGTCGGAGTTTGATGATCCAAAAATGCTCTCTGACTTCGTTGACTATTATCTCCGTCCCCCCGTGGTGTAGTTTCTCGTGGACCATTCTTATGTACAATCTTGTCAAGTGATGATTTCCCTCGAGTACTGCGGGCGACTTCTGCTCTATGCCAACGTTCTCTACTTCGGCAATCCTCGACCTTAGTCGTAAAGTAGTTGTGTCGTCCAGGTGCACCGCGAGTTGATGGAGTCGGCTGTCATGCGGCAGCTCCTTTCCTCTTTTCAGCGCCTCGACTTCTGTTCCGAATGTGGTTTCCTGTGATGACCGTACTACTCTTCCCCCGTTGCTTCGGTTACTGTCACGTTCTTGGTGGCGGACCACTCTTCTTGGTCCTTAAGTAGAAACTCGGGCCCGGTGAACCATCGGTGAGTAGACTCGAAATCTGCTGGAACTTGTCGTGTGGAGTCGTCGGCGACGTTATGTTTCGAGGGTAACCATCTCCATTCTTTTACAAGGGTGTGCTCCTCGATTTCTGCAACCCTGTGGGCGACGAAGGTTTTTAGGGTCCGTGGTCCGGCGTGTAACCATGACAGAACTGTCAATGAGTCCGTCCAATAATATCGCTGATCTATGTCTGCTTGATACTCTGTCTCGGCGGTCCTTGATAGTCTACTCCCGAGTAGGGCCGCTTGGAGTTCTAGTCGTGGGATGGAAGTAATCTTCAGCGGGGCGACCCTTGCCTTGGCTGCGGCGAGGCTAACGTGGACGCGTCCGCTGTCGTCGATGGTGCGCCAATACACCGCGGCCGCGTAGGCCGTCTCACTGGCGTCGACGAAGGTGTGTAGTTCTCCGCCGGGCGTGCGTCCACCCGCCATGGCATCGGGGTATGTTCAGTCTTCTCAGCAGGGTCAGGTTCTTTAGCCAGGTGCTCCAGTCGGTCTTTAAAGGCTCTGGTAACGGCCGGTCCCATTCGACGCCCCTGCGCCAAGTTTCTTGCAGTATTTTCTTCGCCTGTATCGTCACTGGCGAAGCGAGGCCGAGGGGGTCAAACAATGATATCATCGTGCTTAAAGCTTCGCGCTTGGTCGGAGTGCGGCTTCCGTCGACTACTTCCGGTGCGACACGAGCCATATCTAAGTTAAAGCTCAAGGTATCCGTGCTGGGTTTCCAGGCGAGACCGAGTACCTTTTCCTCGGAGGTACCGTCGTTGAGCTCCACAAGCGTATCGGCTGGCGGAGGGGGTGTCCCTTGTAGGGCCGTCACGGCGTCGACGCAGTTGGAGGCCCATTTGTGGAGTCTAAAGTTAGCTCTCTCATGTATAGTTCTTACTTCTTTGGCTATCTTTACCGCCTTCTCTATGGTGGGGAAGCTCTGTAGGTAGTCGTCCATGTAGTGGTGGATCACGATGGCTTCAGCGGCCTCTGGAAAGTCTGCACGATATTTCTCGGCGTTGAACTCCTTCACGAACAGTGCGGCGCATGGCGAACTCGCCGCACCGAATATCACTGATTTCATTCTCATTTCTCTCGGCGGTCCCTCCCGCCGGTCGCCTCGCCACAGGAGGCGTAGGGAGTCTCTGTCTTTGTCTTTATTCCGATTCTAATGGATATTTCTTCTATGCCCTTGAGGCTTCTTGCCGCCCTGTCGTAGTCGTCGGATAATGCGCCCTCGCTCTCCTTTTTTTCTGTTATCGGGGTTCGTTGTGCTAAGTCGTAGTTGTCGGTGGGACGTCGAGTTGTTCGAGGGTTAACATTTCCCGAGCTCTTTTTCTGCCCTCTTCTCCTTGGTGAAGTGTATCGTATGCACTCGGAGATGTGTGGGGCGGCTGCAGGCTCCGTGTAGGGTCCATCCCAATGGGGTGAGGGAAGCTACCGGTTCTTCTCTCGTCCCTCGCCTCATGTCTTTTGTTACCAGCAGCTGCCAATTGTCTTGGCCGATGAGGAGGGCTGGCCGAGCGGTTTCGTAGGTGAGGTGTCTTTCTATCTCTCTTAAATGCGGGTACCGGTCGATGCTTCGTTTATCGACCGCTTGCGTCGATAGTTCGATGTTAGCGAGGGTGCGCGCGCTAATGGTGTGTGTCTCGCTCTGTCCTTTTACATCGATGGTAACTCGTTGGGACTCAGCCGCGTCGATCTTCTTTCCCGCTATTGCCTCCATTCTTAGCGGCTCTACTTGTCCTCGGGCGCCGATTTTCTTCGCGACAGTGGCGTCCAGTAGTGTCACCGTTGAGCCGTCGTCTAACAAGGCGTGTGTGTCGACGTGCCCTTTGGGGCCGGTGACGCGTACTGGTACGATCTTCAAGTAGGCGAAGCGGGATCGGCTCGATGTGGTAGCTACAACCTCGGGGTTCCTTCTTTCCTTCCGATGGTGGAGCAGGGAGTGATGACTCCGAGAGCAGTTCTCTTCGCCGCACCGTTTGTACCGGCATTGGTGCGATACGGTCATGGGTCTGAGGCACCGGTAGCATAGGCGATGTTTCTTGGCAATGTCCCACCGTGTGTTGACCGGAGCCTTTTTCATCTCGTTACACTGGCTCGGCTCGTGGTTATTTCTTTGGCAGATGGGGCAGGGAAGTTGTGGTTTCTTGTTGCGTTTCTCCTTCATCGTATATGCTCGCTGTGGCCGTGCGCGGCTTGGTCCGGCGTCTGGCCCTCTCTGCGTGGTCACGACCTCTGGTGGAGCGAAGTGACGACAGCGTCCGGCTTCGGTACTCATAAAGTTAGCGAAGGTCACTAGGTCCGGTTCATGGCTCGGCTTCGTTTCATAATGTTGATACCAGCGATATCTGAGTACAGCTGGCAGTTTCTCCGTTAGGTGTCGTACCACTTCTGGATTGTGTAGGTAGTGCGGTCTATTCAAGGCGCGTAGAACTGCTACACTGTTCACCAATTTGTTGGAAAATTCACACACTTCCTGCGGCGAATCCGGTACCCGTGGTAGTCGCTTCACTCGTTCCATCTCTGCTATTGCGATCGAATCTGGGCGCCCGAATCTGTTTTCTAGTGCTGTTATGACATCGGCTGGTGCTGTATTCGCTATAAGTAGATTCTGTGCTGCTTCTTTGGCTTTGCCCTTCAGTGCATGACGGAGTCGTGCTGTGTTTTCTACAGCTGAGAAGTGACCCGCCGTCTCGTTGTAGGCTGCTCTGAACGCCAGCCAGTCTTCGTGCGACCCGTTGAAGTGTGGTAGCTCTCCTAGTAGGTACCGGTTGGTAGCTGGGTGTGGCGTAGCAGCTTGAGGCGCGGTCGCCCGGGTAACTTCGGCTACGGCAGAGGCTATCTCCACGATTCTCTGCCTTTCTTCTCGAGTCAATACTGACGGCGTTCGTTCGGTTATTTTTGGCCTCTTCGGTGGTAGTGGAGCGGCTATCTGTCCAGTTGTCTCGGGTCGTACCGGTCTTGCTTCCGGGTTGCCTGCGGCTTGTGGTTGTGCGTCAAGCCATTCTTCGATCCTTGGGTTCGGATTGGTCTCTGGATCGGGGTCGCTCTCTGACGGGTCCATCAGTGTTTGCTCTTCATCTTCGGCCTCTAGCCGAGCTAGCCTGGCTTCTGCCGCTTCCATCTTCAAGCGGGCTAGGTCTTCTCTGGCTTGGTAGATGCTGCGTTCACGGTCCGGTCTTGCTGTTGCGGCACGGGACACTGCGCGATCCGAGGGAGCGCGCGTCGACGGAGTGCGGTGCTCCTGGGCGGCCGTCGACGGGGGTATCGGCCCCGTTTTCGCGCGCCGGCCTTTCTGCGAAGCCTGTCGTGCGGCGACGGCGGTGGCGGCGAGCTTCAACGGAGCTCGGGGCTCCGGAGCTTTCGACCGACGGGGTTCCGGCGACATCGGACGCGTCGCGGGCTTCGACAGAGCGCGCACCTATGGAGCCTTACACGGGGAGCGCTGCGCGAGCGACGGCTCAGTCGACACGGACCGCCTCGGGTGCTTCGACGGGGTGCGGTGGCCCGGAGCTTTCGGACGGCCTCGACCGCGCTGCGCGAGCGCGGGTACGGACGTTGCGGGCTGCGGCGATGCGGGGCGCTCGGTGCTCGTCGGTGGGCTTGCTTCGTCCGTTGGGGACAGTGGCGGCTCTTCGTGACGAAGCGGGCACTGCTGGCGCTCCCCTGTCTGCGACCGTGTGATGGGCATTCTTGTGGACTGTATGTTTCTTCAGCTTCCGTAGTCTTGAGTGATCCGGCCTTGTGGACTGTATGTTTCTTCAGCTTCCGTAGTCTTGAGTGATCCGGCCTTGTGGACTGTATGTTTCTTCAGCTTCCGTAGTCTTGAGTGATCCGGCTCGAAGTCGACCAATTAATGTTCCGGCGGTCTGCTCTGCAGCAGTAGAGAGCGCGAGACCCAGGGAACTGACTATCAAGGTAGGGTAGGTAGGTAGACTGGGAAACTGGGAGACTATTGAAACTGCACGATGTAACTTCAATCTAGCCCGGGCGGCCACTGGACGGCTGAGCTCTTCTTGGTTGCTGGGAGGTCCTCTTGTCGCGAGATCTTGACGCAGACTGACGATCGCTCCGTTTGCTCGCCATTATATAGCGGGCAGCGCACGGAACGTCGCCGCGACAACAAGAACCTCCCACGCGGTCAACGTCAACCAATCAGAGCACAGTTCGCTCAGTGAAACACAACGGGTATAGAATCGTTTATTATTATTTTAAACAAACATACATGAGTTTACCACCATTTCGGAAATTATATCTGTGGAGAAGAAATGGCAAGAAACTCCACAGATTTAAATACAAACAAGTCTTATAAATATTATATTAAATACAGGGTTATAAACACATAAGTCTCGTTGAGCTGTACACGATAATCCAAATATAAATAATGTAAACATATGTATGTAACATCATTAGGCTTTACATATTAATCCGAACATGAGTAATATATATGCATCAATCATTACTATATCTCTTTGACGCTTTTACCCTTCTATTAGGTGAACCCGAGGTTGTAAGGCTCGGTTCGAGTGATCTCAAACTATTTCACGACGAAAGACTCACATCAACAAATATGAGTGTGTCCTCTAAACTCCGAATATGAGTTTGGGAGGCTCCCTTGTGGAACTCTCCTGCCAAGAGGACGTGGCTTCTATCAAACTCCGAATATGAGTTTGGCAAACTCCGATTATGAGTTTGACTGCTCCCTTTGCACCTACATGTCTCGAGGACATGATTTCCATCAAACTCCGAATATGAGTTTGGAGGTTCCCCATTTGGAACCCTCATGCCAAAGGTCATGGTCTTCTTCAAACTCCGAATATGAGTTTGGCAAACTCCGAATATGAGTTTGTAAAGCTCCTTCGGGCGGGGCGTTCCCGAAGGAGGCGAACAAGTCAAGTCAGTCGTTCCCTGGTGGAACCTTCACGCCACAAGGACATGGTAACCATCAAACTCCGATTATGAGTTTGGAGAGCTCCTCCGGGTGGTGCGTTCCCGAAGGAGGCGAACACGTCGATAGTCAAGTAGTCATAAGTTTATCCTTGGGAGTTGATCAGGCCCTCAAGAATAGTCAAGTAGTGTTAAATACTATTTCACATCAATATACATTATTTTAGGGACATAGTCCCTAACGATAGCATGGTCGAACGAACCCTTCGACCGCCTCGTGGTAAGCGAGGTAAGTTTACACATGTGTAATTCCGAATAATAACATTAGGTACAAATGGCAAGTTAGTTGCCGTTCCAATCTGTAAGCAAGTTATACAGTACAATATTCCGAATCAATTTTCGTCTGAAGCTATACCTTTTCAGAGGAAATACGAATCTATGCCAGTCGCTGCAACAATCTCTCCGTCTTAGACAGACAACGGGTATCGGTCAGCGGATGCCTTTCGAGCCTACGGGTTGACATAGCTCGCGGTGCGAGCTTGCCTTGGGGGTCTACCCCCGCCCTCGCGCAACGCAGTGCACTCGCTCACTTAGGCCTATGTCTAAACTCTATATTGATAGTCTATGTTTCACTATTTTAAGCACTGGCACTATGAGACATTAATTCACTAATTCATTTTCGAATTCTATTTCACTTTCACGGTCACTGATCACTTCGTCGCGAACAGTAATTGTTAAGTTCATGTTGACACGTAGCAACTTATATTAATTATAGCAAGATAATTATTATTTCTTTCGTAACTCAAGTAGAATTTACATTACGTCGTCGTGTCCAATTCTGGAAATGTCAAAAATACAATGTATAAAAAATTATCAGTGATTTGTCATTAGGATTTATCAGATTCCTTAATCACATGGTTGAAAAGACATAAATTCTGAAACTATACTTACCTATATAAGGTTTCCATTTTAAAAATGACTTATAATTTATCAACAAACAAACAAATTAATACCTTCACGGCCTACCTTTTTGTCTGTTTTGTTGTTTTTTTTTGTCCAAGCCCGTTGCTGCACTGTGTCTTTGAAAGACGTAAATATCTGTTAATTTTAGAAGAATTGCGGACACCAGCTTTACGTGCCCTCCGTTGCACGAGGAGTCAAATAAAGCACATATTCTTGAAGAAAATTGGTGCTTGACATTTTTTGAACCCGGGACCTCCCAACTCCTTATAATTTATTGGCAAATCCTGTACCTATTCCATGAAACAAGTATTAGCACAACACAGAATTTAATGTCTTTAATACAAAAACCAAAATCACACAATTCTCGTTAGTAATGTGAGAGCCAGACTGTCGCAGCGGTTTTGGCGCCATGTTTTAATATTCGCGTTCATTGGAAAATATATGCAATTTGAACACATGGTTGCTATTGTTAGCTACAAATATTTAACCACCAAATACCCTAAGCCTTAGATTACAATTAATTAACAACCGTATATGAGATAATTGAATATTATGTCATACTAACTTTTCATACATACTAAATTTTCGGGATAAAAATGTCTGTGCAAAATATCTTTGCTTAGTTTTGGCAGGACAAACAAACAAACAAGGTATCGTTTTTATATCTAATATTAGTTTGGACATTTTTCATTTCTATTCTATTTTTTTTCAAGATGACTCCATCAGGGTTTTGATGATTCCGCCAATGTCAAGTTTTATATCCGTTATAGTATAATGCCGATTAATCGGTAGCTAAGATGATCACGCCGACTGCGATATGTGTTATTAATGACAACTAATCACAGCGCGGGCAGGATTAAACCGGATTCCCCATCATGTCACGGCGGAACGCGTGCGTCGGTCGCCATGACTGGACGTAGAATCCCATTTTTTCATTAAAGGGTTTGGCGCATTCGTAACCAATGAAAAATTGCTATAGTTTGGCTATGTCCGTCCATCCGTTCTTTATGTAGAATGACGAGCCAAATCAGAAATAAAGAGATTTTTTTTAAATTGCAAGTTGTTCTAGTTATATACGACATCTTTGCCTTTGGTAAATTTTCTTATTTTTTGTTATGTACTGCATTTTTTTAAACAAAAAATATGAATTCATCGTATTAACCACGAACCACTGATCGCTAGTTGGGGAAGAGCATTACAAAGCTTTTCACAGTACTTTCCGCTCCATCTGTTTTATTTCCAAATGTAAAACTGAAACAAAGTGAACTTTTTACATGAACTAACACAAATAAACCATCCAGTTTAAAATGCAATTTCATCTGTTAATTAAATGTATTTTATATATTTTAAAATTTCAAAGGGGTAACGCAGCGAGTGTTCTTGGCACGGTGGACTTACTTCAGAGCTAGAGGAGATATTATTCTACTTTTGATTCCTTCACCCCTTTTATTTTTTAAGTTTTTTTTAGATTAAATTTATATGTAGGTACTGTTCTATTTTTAATAAGAAATAAAAACTAAATTTTATTAGATGTAATAAAATTAAAAATTCTACAACGCTTTTTTATTTTTACACAATTTTTTTTAATAATTAATGTTTCTTAATATCCATACTAACATTATAAATTGACGGAGTCTGTCTGTTACGTTTTCACGGCTAAACTACTAAACTCATTTTAAAATTTACTTCGACCTCCGTGAAGACATGAAAATGGATCTAGGAAGGTAAACGAAATCCTGTATCCGCGCCTGATTTTAAGAAATATTCAGGTTAAAAATATAAATATATAGTATCTTGATCAATTAATTTATATTTGGCTATTACCTACGGTCTTGTAGATTAATGCAACACGAATAATAACGACAAAATATCAAGTTAACAGAAGAAGTAAGCAAGTAGGTATCTCTGTCAGTATAAATTTTGGACACACAAGTTTTAAATATAAAACCAAATTCACATGTTAAAATTGAAAAGAGGCTACAAATTAAACATTTAAATCATGTCATGCACTCAACTCTATTTAATTGTATGTACATTAACTGTGATGTAGTCGTACGTTGATTATGTTTGCCGTAGTAAGAGCAATTTGTTAAATTTCAACACTCAAAATTCACTTTTTTCAGCAAATTTATTACTTTAATAAATATTTAAATTAAGTATTCAATATGGCGAACATACGAGATTAAATTATTATCAGGATTTTTTAAAATTTCTTATTAATAATACCTACATTAATAATTGTACTCTTATTAAAAAAACAAAAGTACATACAAATTAAATCTCAATAAAACTTACACGTTAAAAACTAAAAATAAAAAGAAAAGGAGTGAAAGAATTATAGGTAGAATAAATACCTCCTCCAGCTCTAAATAAAAGTACAACAGTGCATAGAACACTTGCTGCGTTACTCCTTTCAATCTCCAAGATTATGCGACGAGTGAAAAAATTCTTAGCTCGGTGATCACCAGACTTTTTGATATGAAGTTTACCAACTTTATCGGCAAACTTCTTAGAGTCAGATGACCACGGGCTATGAGTCTCAACCGCAAAATCAAGAAACTGAAAGTGATCCAGCTGCGAGGAACTAAAATCATATTGTATTGTGATAAATTTTATTACTATCGCCATAGAATTACATATTATTCACTAAATAAGTACAGCAGCCAGTTTAATTCAGGAAAGTTTTTACATGGAATATTTTCTCATTTATGAAATCACTTTCATGTTCGTATTCGTAATGCAAAAATGTGAATAATATCCGCTATTCATCAATAGCAACGCGTACCTGCTTGCCGTTCACTGAAAAATGAAGTCTATTAACTCAATAACTGTGATTGAGTTTTTACAATTATATCTGAAAAAATAATGTTGTCGAATGGAAATAATAAATTTCAGCAATTTTCTGATCTCAATAATCTTTAAAAGTATTAAATAATCTCGTAAAGTCTGACGGCCTTATTCATAAACGCTTATTAGCAACGTTTTTGTTAAAATGTGTTTTGTTTCTTTCTATTATTAGTAAAGACATGTTTGTTAGAGAGTGACAAAACATATTTTAACAAAAACGTTGCTAATAAACGTTTATGAATAAAGGCCTGAATATATACTTATATAATATGCGGGCATAATCGCGAGCAAACTTCTATTTATCTTCTTCTATCTTTATAAGGATATTTCGAAATTCAACCCCTAAGGGAGTGAAATCGGCTGTAAACGTTTGTATGTAAAGTCATATTACCTGCGTATAGCAAGTTGAAACTTGGTACAAATACTATTCAAAACATCTGTTTTAGTATTATTAAAGACAAACCTTAAGGAGAGGTGCAACGATTAAAGTTTGTATGGGAAAAATATTGCATTGGTCGGATGTACTTGAAACTTAGCTAGAGGAAATTTTAAAGTAGAGGTGCAACGGAGTGTTGAATAGTTTATGGGGAAATATTTTCACGGGGGACGGGAAGATTACATACCCATTTTATACATTTTCGAAATGCTGACTCAAGGGGCATTTACTTCTCTTTGCGTATTTACAAAAATTACGTCACTATTTCTATTGCCGCTCAATTGTAAATATACTCAGAATTTCCTGCATAATTTATAACAACGCCAATAGTTGACATACCTATTTAGTTTGATATCGGCAGTAGCTACATGTCCCAAGAAAATAATTTAATAATTTAAATTGTCACACAATTCTTTAATAAAATTTAAAACAAAGGGTTTCTAAAACAAAATTATTGTGAAAACTTTCTGAAAATTTATATTTGAAAATAAAAACTCAAGCGCAACAAAAATCTGGCGAAACGAATAAGTAAATGAAGTTAAAACACAGTTCGATTGCACTCAGCCAGTATAAATATTTATCGGGAATATTGCCAGTGGATTCCCACCGGTAAATCGTGGGTAAAGTTCTATGGACTTTGCAATTGGGTCGAGAAATATGCTGTTTTTATTTTAGATTTAGGTTCTTGCTTTCCATTAGAGCTATATTTACGGTTGTCGATTTTCTGTTCCTTTGGGCCAAGTCAATGTTTATATAAAGTGTTAAGTAGCCCACGTACTGGTCTGGTATCTCACAGAAAAAATTCGGTCCGGCCGCCGTATGATCGAGATTGAAGACACATTAGCAATGTAAATCATACGATCTAGATCACTTGCAATTACCCACACAGACACACAAGATTCTATTAAACAACGGCGTATGGATGTGTGTGTGTGACAGATCGTTCCGGTCATCGATATCAACCACAAATACAACGATTTGAAAACGGATGGTGGGCCGCGCGATAAGAATTAGACGAGTCTGTGGTCGCTTTCGGTGGACCGTACGGCGACCGGCCGGGGATTGGACGAATGTGTCCTTGGGAAATTCATATAAATATTGGTACAAATTATATCACGAATAATAGCTCAAATAGGCTCTACCTGTATTTTTATTTCAATACAATTTATTTAAAATAGAGAAAAGGGTTATCTTATATATAAAAATCACTGAGAATGGCTGGACCGATTTGGATTTTTTTTAATTTTCGTAATCGTTCGAATTAGCTTATTAGGGAAATAAAAATGGGAGAAGTTGGAAAATTGGAAAATACGGGAAAGACTGAAAGTGCTTTTTTCCATAGGATTTTATATGAACTAAGTACTAAGGGCGGAAAGCTAGTACAGTATATTTTTCTGTCTATAGGCACTAATGCATCTATCAACATCTCATATTTCAGGGGTGTTGAGTGTTGATGGGTTGGGAACAATATTTACTTGTCTACGTTATTATGAAAGCGATCCTCCAATCTCTAATACCTATCATAGATGAGATAAATTAACAGCCAAAATATCGGTCTTAACTCACAATAGATGAGTCGTATTTTTCTGTATCAAATCAAACGAAATTTACCATTGTGTAATGATATTGTTCGATTCGTAAATTAGTTAGAAACATTAAAAATATGCAAAATAATAAAAAATCGTATGTTTTTTTAAATGTTCGTAATAGTCTGAATAATGTTTTCAGGGAACGAAAAATTGGAAAAGTTCCCCTGAAAATTCTGTTTTTTTTTAATATTTTTAATAAACCAATGGAGTTTTTAAATAAAACTTTAAATATCGGAAAAAATTAACTAAGATGCGAAATACTTCAGCAAATGTAGTCTCAAAAATTTATCGGCTAAAAATCTCCACCATACCACCAGGGTTACGGCGAAGAGTACGGTGGGTCCATCATGAGCTAAATGAAGAACATCCATCGAATAAAAAACTTTTCGAAAGCACAAAGTTCATCAGTCACTGAAAGTATCTCCTCAAGATAAGACATAAAGGTTAGACGGACCCGCAATTAAATTAACATTTCTTCAAATGGATGCTTTATATGCGGATACGGTTGCCTTTGCACTTCCCTGAAGCCTGTTTCACTTACTTCGATATTGGAGCTCACTAATTCTGTTTACTTATTCATTAAAATGAAGAGCTATGGTGTAGGAGGGCTGTGAAACGGCGGCCCGATTAGGTTTTTATTTGGAAATTATGGTCTAAGGGTATTTTAAAAGCTTTTTTCTGGTTTTATATTGTAACTTGTAAGTGTCTTAATACATTATGTTTTTATTGAATTTGGAGCAAATAAATTTAAAGCTTTCCAAGGGAGCTTTAACATCCCTTTTTTTTTGGCACTTTTATCATTTGTCTATAATTTAAGGTTAAAATTGACGTCAATAAGTGAATACTCTGAGCACACAGATATACTTATACATATATATTATCACGCCTTTAATCCCAAAAGGGCCTGCTAGACAATCGAATGACACAACTGGCCAAAAAGCGAAAGTTGACTAAAAAAGATACTGGTGAGTGTTTGGTGGACTAGTGCTGGTGTCATCTACTACAGCTTCTTAAGATCTGGCCAGACAATTACGGCAGATGTGTATTGTCAACAATTGCAAACCATGGTGGAAAAGCTAGTCGTTAAATAAACCAGGCTGGGCAATTGCTCTAGCCCACTGCTGCTTCAGGACAATGCTAGACCACACACTGCAGGACAGACGGTCGATAAATTAGAGGAGCTGCGATTGGAATTGCGAATGGATTGGTTATGGCGCCGACCGGACGCGTTTTCGTCATGGCGTGATGTGGAACCCGGTTTAATCCCGGCCGCGCTGTGATGGTTGTGATTAGTCAGTGATTAATAAGACATATCACAGTCGGCGGGATAATCTTAGCTACCGATTTATCGGCTTACTATTGCACAAGATTAAACACTGGAGACTGGCAGAAATTGCGACGAAAGTCAGCACTGTTGCCATATATCAAAAGAAGAAGAAGAAGAATGTTGTTTGACAGAATATTATTAGTAAGTGTGTGTGTGTGTGTGTGTCAGCTGCGTGCACAGAACATTTTTGTTAAATAAGCTTGCACGAATTTGGCCTATATATATGATTATGATATAAATATTTATAATTATTTTAAGTACCTATATTATTTTCTTCGTAAGGCATGTATAACCGGTCCACTCCTCTTTCAAAAAATAATAGATAATTTGCAGCGATAGCCTTTCTGTTCTGTTTAATATAGGCCACTCATTAAATGTGGACATTGTTACCAGTAATGATATTCTTAGTATTATATTTAGAGATACCAGAACAAGCAAGTAAACGAGAGTAACGACCATATGCGTCTGTAGTTTTAAAAGTTGTTCTAAAGAGCACAGATACGAAATGCAATAATCTTGATATTACATCGGATTTACGTATGAAATGCATCGAAGAGAGCATACCGTGTGACGAACTGCCGATTCGCATACTGAATAATTCATCCAGGATGGTAAAGTTTTCGACTACCCCTCGGAACCCTGCTTTGTTTTATTGTAGTTTATAAAATTTTACATGAACCGCGAATATTGCCATTTTAATATTCAAAACGCGTACTTCTGATGAGGTTTACATTTATCAGCGTCAAATTAAGGTACTAGCTATAGCGGTAGTATGAACTCAAAATATCTAAATTAATATTTAACTTTGAAAATATAACAATTTAATTTACATTTTGTTTTTGTTGAAAAAAGATATGACTAAATAATCCTAGATATGTTTTTATGGGATTAAATCATTCGGCCATCTTACTTCTGGCAAAAATATGGCAAATCTCAAGTAATACTAAAAAAAATAGTTTATTTATACAACAGTTTCAACTCAAATTGTTGATAGTTATTATTTTAAATTGGATTAATCCATATTATTATTATGTAGGGTTCTAAATAGTCATAGTTTTAAAACAAGCATTGCTATTGCATTTTAAAAATTATGTCTATTTAGTACTTTTAATAATGAAAATATGTAATCCAATTTAAAATAATAACTAACAACAATTTGAGTAGAAATTGTTGTATAAACTCATTTATAGGATTAATTGAGATTTGCCATATTTTTGCCAGAAGTAAGATGACTGGCACTGGATGACATTCTCTCTAGGTATGCAGGAACAATTAATATCTTACCTATTTATAAAATTATAGCAATAAAATAAGGCATGAGTAAAAAATAAATACACGCCAAAACTAATGGATCTCAAATTAGGTGAAACAATATCATAAACTAACTCAATTAAGAAATTATTTACAATGAACTTTCCTACTTAGCATAGAAGGTACATAATTTAATGAAGAGACACGTGCTGCCTCTGTGCAACATCCGTTAGCCATTTGCAGACGCACAAATCGGTTCGTTTGCGAAGACAAATGGTGCTTTTGCCGACTGTGCCCGTCTCCCCTTTAGCACCGAAACGATTCCATTTAAAAAAATGCTAAAGTGCAAGCACTACTAGTAAGTACAGGGTTCCGTAACCGGAATCTCTGGAATAATTTGGAGTCATAAATATGTTTCAAAAAAACATTTATTAATGTACACGCATAAGAATTCCTCCTTTGGCTTTAGTCTTAATTAAGAATTAAGAATTTGATCTTAATGTTTAAGACATAAAGTTCATATTAGTTCCTTCGTCTCAACTGATCGGTGGGTCAAATAGAGCGCGGGTTAAAAAGTATTTCCTATTTTATTTTATTTATTATTATTTTATTATTAAAAATCCGAACCATATAATAACTAAGTAAACGTAGGCTTAGTTATTATTCAAAATTATGTGATGTTGTGTACACTGTACGTCATTACGTAATGACAGCGGTTTAGTTGTAATTTTATAGGTAACTTTGGATTTTTTTGATCTATCGAGAAAATATCAAAGAAATATTGTCTGCCAGAAGTGTATAGGTATTTTGTTTATTATTTAACTACATTAGTAAAATTATTTTTCTTATCTATTATATATTTTATTATATGTCTGTAGATATCTATTTTATATATGTATGTATGTATGTATGTACAAATACACCCCACATACACCCAACAATAACACACACCCACATACACTACACACACACACACACACACTATAACACACACCCAACACACTTTGACTCTTTGATGAACCGTATTTCTAGAATTTGAATTTCTTTTAATTTTTTTAAATTTGTTATTTGTAATTTATAATTGTTTCTTATTTTCTTTTAATATTTTCATCCTAACTAGTGATATATTTTTTATTTTGAAGATTTTTTTAATATTTTGTATTATGTTTTGAATTTATTTATAACTTTTTTTAATTTTAAATTTTATATCTTTGTTTCTGGATCAGAATGGATATATACCCAAATAAAATAGATCCTTTTGTGGCCAAATGTAATTATATTATATTATTTTAATCTATTAATCTGTTGTGCTGTGGATTTTTAATAAATAAATAAATAAATATCATGGAATTCTCTATTATTATTATTGTGTATTAATTACAAAAAAAATGGTACAATTTTGTCAATACAGCAAATGTTTTAATGCGAATTTAAGCAATGTGAGGTAGTATCGATCTATTTCATTTAACATAACAAATAAATATGACTTAATTGTTAACGGGGTTTTTTGTAAAAGAACACCTTACTAGTAACTAATAATTTACTTCACTTCAATAATAATTATAACGGAAAATTCTTGATGTCATGGAATTTAAATATTTTTTAAACCACTGTTTTGTTAAAACTAACGACTTTTCTTTAAAATGTCTCTTAAAAATCTACACATTGTGGGTTATACGAAATAAAAATGATTAATTACATGTATGGAGAGCTACCTACCCCTAAAATATATTTTTGTAATTTAAATTTCCGTTTTCGCCATAAGGCTACGGATCCCCAAAAATTACTTGAAAAAGAGTTGAAAATCCAATATCGTTTCAAACGAGAACAGTCAATATGCATAGAGCTTTTTCCCACTTTTTCCCGTTCATATTGCACTGAAAATCCATCCTTAAAACGATAGTTATTAAGTTAGAAATGGATTGAAGAAGTTTAGATTGATGTTTAGGCGGCACGATGAGACGTGATGGGTAAGATAGCCGAACATTTCTACTGCATTGTTCGCGTATTTGAAGCGTGTCACACACAACACAGTTTTGTTCGTTTCGAGCCGCCTCTGAGACCATAACATCAGCCTTTTTGTATTATATGAATAAAATTTTACGACATGTTATTCAGTGGTGAAAAAAGCCAATGCTCGTCTTCCGATGGCGTCGCCATTGTTTGATTAAAGAATGATATTAAGGTATTCGAGTTGAGATATTTAACGCCGGCGGTGGCATGAGACGATGCTTCGTTAGCAAGCTTTTGAGAATCGAAATTATTGTTTTGCTCTGTAATTAAGATGGAATAAAGTTGATATCACTTGAACAACTGTTTTTCTTCCATGGTTAATATTAATACATTCTTACCAATTCACATTACATTAATTAAATACTACAGTACATTAGCATTTTTACTGCAATGTACCGTTTACTTTTCAACTTTAAAATTGTTTAAAAAGCATTAATTTCTTGTGATAAAGGCATATCGACATACGTACCTTCACGCCTTTTTACCATTGGAGTAACCAGAAGGGACTTCTCTAAAAATTTAACATACTTTTCTTAGGACTTCATCTATGTTGGTAGCTAACCTCCACTTTTACCACAGCATGTTACTGTTTTATACAATATATTTTATGTAATTTATTTGATTTCAAAATTTTCGTCCAGGATTTCTTCTGTCATTTATTAAGCAAACATAAATAAAATCATTTGAAACTTAATATTTTTACAATATCTTCCTGATTTAAGTTTTGTAGAGCCTAAATTAAATTTCAGATTAAATCACATGATTATTAAAAATCATTATATACAGATGATAAAAATATTAAATTATTTTAATGCCACATAGGAGTTATCAAGAAAGTGTAGACAAAAAAATGGCCGTCACGGGACGCCCGGCAGATTGAAACAACGAAATTGACGCGTCAAGTATACTGTAGGCACACACGCAGTACACATAGTATACGCGCCTCGCAAACACAAGGTAGTAGAGAGCGGCAGTGGAGACAGGAGTAAAGAGCGGCGGGGTAGAGAGACATGACGCAGTTTTCCTGTCACACCATACTGTCAATAAATGTATTTCACATGAAAAATACCACAATAAGGAAGACTAACGCTCAGTTTTTGAAGGGCCTGTCAAAGTTAATGAGAGGTAACTCATTTAACAACTATTAAAATGCATACATACTCCTTAAAACCTTGAAACTGGTGGTGATTGTCTTCTGCCGGATACTGATCGTAAAGCACGCATGATAAAAAAGAAAACATAGACACCAAAAATATAATTGGAGAATAAAATGTTGCCATGTTAAAAATTAAGCAGACCATAGTTGACACAGATAATCTCGACGAGGTAAAGGTCTGACACACGATCCTGATACCAGCAATAAGAGGCCGAGAATTTAAATTGAACTCGAACAACCATCTCAATAAGCGGCTTGGCTCTCAACGTTCCTCGTAAATTCGCCGCCAATTGTTTGTTTTCCACGCAAAATACTCGTGTACACTCTGCAAACAAGTTATACGAAAGATTAGTATGGGTTCGTCTATTAGTAGGTACCTACTTATTTATTAATATTTTAATTGACGAACGATACGTTTTCTGTCTAACCTTTGTTTTATGATCAGTTGTTTATTTTTCCAAAATTTAAAAGAAAATAATTGGTCAAAATTTAAAAGAAAGAGAAAGATGTTTTTAAGTTTGGATGTAGGAAGTTTTCTCCGAAACTACTCATCCGATAAAAAAAACACATTTAGAATGGACCTTAGAGTGGACATTGGCTATATTTATTATACCGTTAAAATAAAAAGGCTTTTAGTTCAGACCAATTTTTTATGATGTAAAATAGCGCCTACTGAAAATAGCAACATAGCTATTTTTCTCTCTAAGGCGTTACGGTATATTATATTTCCATGCGGGTGAAACCGTGGGCAAAAGCTAGTTATCTAATAAAACTAAAAAATTTGCAACAAAAGATTTATTTTCCAGCTGGTTATATTATTAATTTTAACAATTTTATTACCTATTTCTCCTTCTCCTTTTTTGCTTGTTTTACATGTCCTGCTATAAATTATACCTTTTGTGGATTCTCCTAAATAAATAAATTAATTAATTAAAAAATAAGCATGTATAGTTTCTTACTGGAATATCCACATTAATATCAATGCCATCTCTCCAGACTGTCGGATACACTACGTAAATCTTAACTTTTGTCGGGTATCTTTCCTTATAAATTGTTTTAGTGTAAAGAAACTGCATGTATCGATGCATGTATAACGAATGATATATATACCAATATTCCATTGAAGACAACAACAGTCAATTTTCGAATTGAATCTTACTTGGATAACATTTTAAATTTAATTCTGAAAGGACGGATTGAATCTCTTATGCAACCTAAATTATGCAAATATTTTGATTGAACGTATTATTACTGAAAACTATGTTTAATAAATATATCTTTTTTAATATCTAAATGAAAAATGTTTAATTCATACTTCCGGTCACGTGACCGCAATTGGGAGGTGACGTCACATTCATATAAATTTCAAATAAATAACCACAGACTATGTACTAACTATATTATAATAACTCTATGTCAATCTGTTACTGGCTAAGTTTCTTTCTTGTTACATTAACATTTATTATTAACAGTTATGTTGTTGGGTTGCTTGAATGTGACGTTATCATCGCGCCCAGAACGTTTTCGCGGGAACTTATAAAAAAATAAAACTTATATAAAATTTTCTAATTACTTTATAATTTCGAAAAAGGAAGTACCATGGATAATGAACTCAGACTTCATAGGCCCTGCCTATTTTATATTATAAACTCTTTTTTTTTGAACAGTGATGTGAATTTAATTATATCGATAAGCAATAAGAGTTTATAAACTCTGTTTCAGAAACACATTATTATCACGAAAATTAATATAAAAACAACTTCACTGGCCCGCGATTCTCGTAGCAAACATTCTTTCGAACTTTGAATAAATTGATTTTGAATAACTAAAGATTGTTTTTAGACTTTTAATTGTTTATTTTACACAATGTGGTATCAATTTATATAAAATATTATAAAGAGGTAGATAAAGTTTGTAAGTTTGGATGTAGGGGGCAATCTCTCAAACTAGGCACTGAATCAATTCTAAAAATTGTTTCATGAATAGAAAGCTACGATATCCCTGAGTGTTATAGGCTATATTTTATTTTGTTCAAAAATATCGACAGGCGAAACCGGGGGCAGAAAACTAAGTAATTGAGAATTATCCGGTAGTAAAATCACAAATTATCCCACTTTATGAGACACTTCATGGAGAATTATTTATCAAAAACACAATATCTTTTCAATGATTTAAATTTACGTCAAATATATTCATGTTATATTGATAAATACGTTTCTGAGTGACTCTAAATATGCGGGCTACAAGACGTATAGGTTACCAATACAAACAATTTAAAATAATTTTTCAACCCTTCATGCTGTCCACTAAATCTTTGTTAACATGCATAGCATTGTTAGTAATCTATTTGTGTTATAGCAGAGAAATTTATTGTGCGTGCATTTCACGCTCTCTCGTGGCAAGTATTTGATGAGACAGCCACTGGTGTGAATCAAGTTTAACGAATCGCGTTAAAAATTTGGCGCGTGACCAAGTGAGGGAACACACGCAATGACATACAGCAAAGTTACTATTATCATAGAGAAGTATACGACCAGTCTTCCTCTGTATTCCCAATCTCATATAAACTATAGCATCCATACATGACTCGGGAAGTTGCCCGAAGTTGGTGAGGACGAATGTCTAGTGAGGTACTTCGTGCAACCTCGCCTCGCCTTCGCTGGCGGTCTTTTGCGCCCGAGTCGAAGTTAGAGCACGAAGTGTCTCGTAGTTTGCTATTGAAGTCGTAGTGAGTTGATGATTTTGTTAAACGCATCCTTTGTTTTTTATTTATGTTTCTTTCTTTATGACAATTTATTAAAATACTATGTAATATGACAATTTTTGCGGCGCGATCCCCTTGCTATATATGTTTGCATTCACTGCCCACTATTTGTACATACCGGCAAAAGGTCAGTTATAAAGTTTAAATTAATTATATTTAATTAGCTCTGAAATTAATTTGTTCCATAACATGAAGACTAGGCGCCAATGTCCAGGGAAAGGTTCAGGTCCGCGTATTTTTAAAAATTATAGTTTATACAGCTGCCGACCATTCTCCAAAATGCTGCCGTCCCATGAAATCTGCCGCCCTGGGCTATGCCCCCCCTGTCTGCTACGCTACTGCTCATGAGTCAATCTGTCTGATCGGTAACAGTAATAAAAACAGTATCAAAAACAGTCCAGTATTTTTCATTAATGTTAATGTGATGAGAAGATTCCATAGGAAATTGACATATTGTGATTTACAAAGTGCAAAAGAACGCAACTGCAATATAAATATTTCCACTGTATATTTGTAACGTATGAAATTGTATAAAATGTGTATTACATGAAGTTGTTGTTCAAATAATATTAGGTAGGTCGGCCATACAAGATGAATTCATGATCTTAATAGAATCCGTCACGGTACCTCTACAATGCAATAGGGATGTATTGATAGTTAAGATATCGATAATAATATTTATTACAATACTAACTTCCCGCCCCGGCTTCGCCCGTAAAGCCCATATTAACTGTCATCCTCTATTATGGTCTTGAGTTCTTACAAAAATCTCATAGAAAAAATCACTTTCAGTTTTATCCGAAATTTCCAATTTTCCGGGCAACTTTTTTAATTTTAATTTCCCTAAAAACCTTATTCAGACTATTACAAAAAAAAGGCCAACTCAAATGATGCGCTTACCAACGAACATCATTGAATTTTTATTTATATAGATTTATAATGTATAAGTTATTGTGAGGTCGGTCGATTTTCTTTATTGTTAGACAAGTAAATGACTTGCCTGATATTAACCAACACTACTGCCACGAGGATAACAATCGTCAATTTTCGATTGAAGGACCCTAGGTTACATTTAAAACAATGTTTCGCTTTTAAGTTGCAAAACGGATTTACCATTGTTCTTTCTCTAAATATATTATTTTGTCAGCGAATTTAGCCAGGCAGGATTCCTGTTGGATGGTGACTGTTTGATTACTACCTTATCGGGACTCAACTATTAATCGTCAAATTTATCGATAAGTTAAAAATCATTACAACACTAATTCCATTATACGATTCTTCATGAACAACAATTGTGAACTCTAATTTAATTTTATTTGTTAACACCTACTTAAAAATGGGTTCATCGCCTGTGAATGAAGCCTACAGGGTTAAAGTTCAGTTTTTAAAATAGGAGTTCGTAATTTACGAGTTTTAAATTCAATTTAAATTAATTGTCTGAAACACTCATTATATAGATACTTACATAAATCTTTATTCTTGAGAATAGAGATGGGATTCTACGTCATGTCATGTCGACCAACGCACGCGTTCCGTCGTGACATGATGGGGAATCCAGTTTAATCCCGTCCGCGCTGTGATAGTTGTGATTAGACTGTGTTTAATAAGACATGTCACAGTCGGCGAGATCATCTTAGATACCGATTAATCGGCATAATAATACTTGACATTGGTTTAACATTGGTGGAGTCACAATAAAATAAGAAGAAAAGATTAGAGATACAAATCGAGTCTCTAATTCTTATTTAGTTTCAAAACAATTTACTAACCCAAAGACAAATATTTGCATATAAATCATAAGAAAATTATGATAAACAAAATTTTTTTCTTGGCAAAGGTGGATGACGATTCACATGTAAAAATATACCTACAATAATATTTATGACTCCTGTCAGTTAGGTAATGGCATGAAAACACCGCATAAATGTAATTCATAGCTATAAGTTCTTGGGGAGAAGAATACAAATAAAATAACGTGATTTTGGCACCCCTCTTTTGGTACAGTTGTAAAACATACGAATAAAACTTTTCTCTTGCACATATCAAGCTACCTACTCCATACATATTTTATTTAAAGGCAAGATCCTTCGTAAGGTAACATATAAAAAATGTTTTCTAAGGTGACGTCTTTGGATTGGGTTGTACTTTTAAAATGCGTATGGTAGAACAGTGAAACTCATATTTTTGATGAAATCCTTTAAAAATATTTAAATGTTTGAGAGTTTTTTTTAAATTTTACTTTATAGTTAAATAAAAAGGGATACTTGGTCTTCCGCTGGGTACCCTGGGACCGTACACGGTTTCGGGAATGTTTCGGGAACTGTAAGGAAGAAAACAAACCAATATTTATAAAACGTATATCATAACAGCCTTCATACCTTGAACTTCAATATAAAAGAAAGAGATAGAGTATCTCAGCGCTTTGCTATACCTACTATACAAACACGCGTGACACCGTGTGAAAGGAACAAAAGCGCGGAAAGACCGAGACGAAGAACGGCGTATGCGTATGGGCAGAGCGTATGTATACTACAGTACTCGGCGTTTGATATGGCACGTCGGGGACAAGAGCGAGATATTCGGTTGATTTCGGTTTTGTATAGCGTTATCTTTGTTTATCGCAGTCAGGTGCATTGTGTGACAGAGACAATGCTCTACAAATCCGAAAGTGGCCGATCTTAGCCAAACATCTCTCTCTTGTACCCAATGTGCCATATCAAACGCCAAGTACTGTACGTGGCACGCTGAGCGGTTCTGTTTTTTTTTATATTGATCGAAGACCTTGAAGCTTGGCCAGGCTTCTTGGTAATAGAACAACTGGTGGAAAGCCATTTCTCTGCACTTAATATGAATAGAGCTGTAATTTCTAAAGTTGTGGAGGAGTCAATTTATTTTATTTATGGCTTCCAAAGCACGAAAAGTCGATTAAAGCACTTAATCATAACGAAAATTTTGCTTCATGCGAACCAAATTTTATAAATAACGACAAAACAAAGGGGATATAGCATATCTAGGACTTTATTTAACATATAAATTTATTTCAAGCAGTTCTTCAAAGCAAAGCAATATTCATTTGAAAATGTATAAAGAAGATTTCTCTTGAAGAATCGCAATTGGAGGAATGCATTTTGTCAATTTCTATAACACAGCATCTTCATCTAATATTCCGATCACAGAATTCGCGTTCCTCATTACTTATCTTCAGCCGCATCTCGAAATAACATTTGTTACGCTACATCCCAACGTTTCTATCACGTCAAAACAACGCAGTGGAAACCGACAATGTATTGCACTTGGCAATCTTAATGCCCTTTCCTCAATATCTTTAGTTAGACACCCCTCCGATATGAGTAATGTGTCATACGAACGCGCCCCTTTATCTACGCTCTTACCGCTTCCAAAACTTACGACCTCTGAGATTGTATAGGTAGTTACTGAGGAATACGATATGTTATGAGGTGTTTTGAAAAATGTAATGGAAGAATGCCTGAAGGTCTAACTAAATTACTATTATGCCTTGAGTAATTTGCCATCATTTCTGAAAGCGCTCATTTTCAGATGAAAATTTTTAAAATCAGTAGACGTGTTATAATGTAGTATAATCCTTTGTCTATGCCATAGGCAACATAGACATAATACCTACTCTATGGCATCGTGGCTTCAAGGCGGACTTTTGTATAGTCAATAAAAACAATTATTTTCATTAGTAGAAAAAATACAAGTCATGTCTGAAATAGAGAAAATTATATAATTTACCTATACCTATATATGTGTCAGAAATAGTAAATAAAAAATCTATTAATTATGCCTGAAATATTAAAAAATGTGAAATTTATATATTTATGTTTGAAAATTCCTCGAGCACTTGAGCCAAATAGCTAAGCACCATTTTTAGGTTTCCGTACATCTCCAATTAAAAAACGGATGTTATACCCATATGGGAGCACTCTTGTGTCTTTATTTTCTCCGAATATACTGGACGAAAAAAGTTGAAATTTAGTAGGTACATTTGTAGAGTTCGATGGACCCAATCATGGACGTGTAGCGAAAATAATAAGTTTTTTTCTTCAAATGCATCATATGACATATCAATAAATGAAAGGGCTCGTTACAAGAAATGCAAATGTAGATTTTTTTAAATTTTAAAATGCATAGTTTAAATTATACGAAAATTGATTAGGGGATTAGGGGATATCCATAAATTACGTCACAGGTTTAGGTGGAGGGAGGGGGTCCATTAAATGTGACATGTGATGTCATACCACTGGTCCACACACGGTGTGGTTCCAAAATCATGAAAACTTGTGACGTTATTTATGGATGACCCCTTATCTCTGAAACTACTGAGTTTTGAAAAAAAATATGCAATTCTCTTATATATTATAGTTTACAGAAAATCTAAACGAAAAGTTCTGACTGAAAAATGGTACTCGCAGCTTAACCAATATATGCCAATATAGGACGACCTATTCACTTTTAAACCGGCTTGCCATATGATCTGTATAATAAGCAACTTATTAAATGTAGTATTGCTGATCACGCCAGAGTATAAAGGCTATGATAATGCCTCCTATCGTAAACCGCCATAACCCATACATAACCACCAGCGAACCCCAATTCCTTGGTTAGAGTCAGAATTTAATTAACAATAGGGTCTTATATCCCGTAATCCGACAGGAAAGCGGCAATTAGTAAATTGTCACCTCCCGCGGTGATAGCCAGCCGCGGCGAACCGCTTTATAACCTCAACCGCAATATAAATTTAGTTGCAACGCGAACCTACGATTGACCATATAAAACAACAATTACAACGGTAACCTGAAAACCTGAAATGGACCGTGGGTGTATTATGTCGACAGATGACTTCCGGTCATATTTGTAAATGAACTGAGTCATCATTTTCTGTTTTGTATTGGTTTCATTAATATTACTTAAAATACCTATGGACATTATTTTTAAACTTTTTATTTATTAGCTAGTAAATTTTCTCTCAGTTTATAGTTTAATACGAAGGGCTCATAGATAAAAAAATGACACAAAAAATTAATAATTTTAATTTTGAGGTCTTCGAAAAATAAAATGAAGGCATTGGTGTGAGTTATACATATAACGCCTTTCATCCCAAGAGGGTTAGGCAGAGACAATCGAATGCCATTTGTTACGATCCTGACATACCTCTTTCGCTTCTTTTATATTCATCATACCTTTCAATACATGCTCGGCGATTGTGTGTACTTTTAATACTTCCTTCGATCAATATGTTTTTTAAATGTTTAATAAAAGTACACCTAGGTCGTCCTCTGGCAGCATTTCCTTTCACTTCAGCCATATAAACCTTTTTGTCAATCTTTCATCCTTCATTCTTTCAACGTGTCCAAACCAGCGTAAACTACTTTTCTTGATTTTAGTCACAACATCATCTTTTACTCTGCGTTCTTCTCTAATGACATCGTTCCGAATGCGATCAATACGGTCAAAAATTATTAATAATATGAAATATCATCTCCTAAATAGCTTATTTAATTTTGATGCAAGTTTCGCCGAAAAAGACTCCCATTATTTTTGACTCGTGTATAATACTAAAACAGGCTAAAATAAATCAAAGAAGCGTACCTTATATGTAATCTCATAATCTCAGTGTTTTAATATCAGATGCATTTATATGAGGTCGTTTTCCCAGAGGCTATTAGAATAAGGAACTAAAAAAAATATTATGTCGGTTGTTATTGTGTGGGGGTGAATGTATACTGCAAAAAACCCTAATGTTTTCGCTTCGTAGCGGGAAATAAAAAAATGCATGGGTACCGATGCAATATTTTAATATTAACTTTATTATTATGGGGTGCTTCTCACTTCTTGCTTGGGACATAGCTTGAAAAATATGAAAGTTTAGTAAGGACATACCACGTATTTCTTGGTAATTTTTAGGATTCCGTCCAAAACATTGTTTGACTTTTGCCAATTCAAGAATACAATGATATCTTCTATACTGTTGTTATTCTGGATTTGTTATCATACAACTACAAAAACAAAGATTATGAAATAATTAACAGTAGAGGAATAGTTGTAAGTGGTGTGGTTAGTTTTAGAGTGTATATAATTATGGTATTGTATCCTTATTATTGCAAAATAAATGGATAATGTTGTACATTACACTATTAGTATGTTTATTTGAGGGTTATAACTAGTTTTTAAGATATAAATAAAAGTAAAAAATTAAATAAAAACAAACATCTAACGGATTAGGCAAATTACAAATTACAATAAGACAAACTTTTCCACGGACTTGATTTACTAAAACTGTCAGTGCTCATTCCTATTTATAGCTGAAGGAAAACTTTGAAATGTGACAAAAAATCCAATAAAAAATGTTCAGTTTCTAAAAAGTAGGCCATGTAATTCCCCAGTTCTCCAGCTATCCCTGTACAAAATATCACGTCGATCCATTGCCCCGTTTTGCTGTGAAAGAAGGACAAACAAACAAATTAGGTCCTATTAGGAATGATGGTAATTTTTAATTCACATACGATCTTTTCTCGCGAAAATATACAAATTTAACAGTGAAAACAGCTTCAATATATGTTGAGTGGTTCCTGAGATTAACGCAATTTTAACGAATATGAACACGATGAATGTAGTATTTTGGCCATCTTTATGTAATTATAAGCTTTCCGCCCGTAGGGCCCATACTAAATTTCATACCCTTTATAGGATTTAAAAATAAACTAACTTATGTCTTTCCCAAGAGTTCAAGCTTTCTTCGTATCAAATTTCATGAAAATCGGTTCAGTAAACCACTAAACCGAGTAGCCGTGAAAGACAGAGTTACTTTGTTATTTATAATATTTGTAACTTTTATTTTTTTCTAATTTTTATCTACTTCCTTAACATCTGCATTATTTGCTGTGCTGTTTTAAAGAAAAAAAAAAATTTGCTGCTGTGCTTTTTTATCCATACTAATACCAACATTACCAAAACACCCCACAGATAGGTCAAAAAAATATTTTCGTGACTGCATCTCCACGGGCCAAAGCAACATCGGTTTGCACTCGCTGATATTAGTCTAATATTCGACTACCCTAACTTTATTAAAAAACCAAGGGCCATTTGTATGTATTTATAGGTTTGGAGGGCCCGTATATAAAAAGTGGCCTGTCAACGGTACAAGAGAAAACCTCCCAGCAGATTAATTTTGTTAAAACATTCTTTACTGAGTTCTATAGTTCGATTGATGTTAATGAAAAATAAGGGTGAGTATTTTATTTACCCCTATTGAATGATATTGAAGTTCCGATACATATTGCTATCTCAAAAAAAATAGATTACGGAAAATCAAGTTAAATGTTTGCAAGTAATTAATCATAAGTATAGGTAAGATGTAAGATCTTTTGACTCTCTGACTGATATTTTTATTTCTTCTTTATAGCTCCCGAAACCGTGTTACGGTTCCAGGGTACCAAGCGGAAGACGAAGTCTCCCTCGTTTATCCGATGGTATTTGTGAGGCTATACCTAACGAGTGGCAAGTTCTGTTGAGGTATATTTAGATGGAAAAGCCTCTAAGTGTGGTTTGTCGGATTATGTACATAAGTTTATTTTTAGGTTACCTACTGACTGATATTTATTTGAAAAGTGTCTTTGTTTGTCAATACAGACGGATCGACGTGAAATTCTTATATTATACATATTTCAAAAGTTTCAATGGGCGAATAGCTTAATTATGATAATATTAAAAATATTATTATGTAGCGCTTTTTTAACCGACTTCTAAAAAAGAAGAAGGTTCTCAATTCGGACCTTTTTTATGTATGTATGAGCATCGATTAGGTACTCCGCCTGTTGTGATCCGATTTTGATGATTCTTTTTAATCGACAGATAATTCTTCATTGGTTCATTAGTTTTTCAGAAATTTTGTAAAAACTGACTTTATAAGTTTTTTTTTATTATTTATATAGATGGTCATGGTACAGGAACTGAAGACTGCTGATTCCAAGTATATCTGTATTATTTTCTATCTATCTATCATCACGCTTTTTATCCCAAGAGAGGTAGGCAGAGACAATCGAATACCATCGCTTATTTTATATTCATCATACCTTTTATACAATAATATGCTCGGCGATTGTGTGCACTTTGAATATTGCCATTGATTAATATATTTTTTATATGTTCAATAAAACCTTTTTAGTCAATATTTCATCCTTCATTCTTTCAACTTGTCCAAACCAGCGTGAACTAGGTTTCTTCATTTTAGTCACGACACTATTATTTTAACACCATTTAAAAAGTGAAAAGAATATAAAACATCCATCTAGGAAGCAATAAGAGATAAAACGTACAAAAATGTCCCGCCAACTACATAAACGTCTCCGAACTGTTTATTACAATTCCAGTTTGTGGCAAACAGATATCGCTATCTGATGTCTATAAATAAAAGACATTTTGAGCAATTTTATGCACATTCACGTTATTATTGTTTGAACGCAAACGGTTATTGCTTTTGGAACTGCATTGGTTATTTATTACGAGAGTTGAAGTCGAATTATTGTGAGCTTATTTTTAATATTATTTTAAGACTTGAAGTGAATTGAATAATTTTTTTTCACTATTGACATTACAATTATTTACAATATATACACGGATCCACCTACCAGAGGCCTATTTGAGTAATTTTGACACGAAATTGAAGTTTAGAGAATGGGTCTGCTAGTCTTTCGAAAATTATATATCTACGTAAAACTGTATTAGATTAAATTGTCTCAAAGAAGAAATGCCTCCGGTGGAAACATTTCCCATTTTTTTAAAATAATAATAAATATTTATTCGAAATTTTAAATAATAATCAAGCAATAATAAAAACACATCAATGTAAAATTATTAAGACTAATACAATAAAAAAAATATTTCCACATATTTCCCATTATTTTAAACTTAGATAGTTAGGTACAACACAGACTTTAGTCAAGAAATGTTACAAATGACTAGCATAAAAGTTTTAATAAAAATAATTTCAAGAAAGAAAATTATATTTATCAAAAGTTATGAAAAAGAGGGACTTCGCACAGGAAACAATGAAAGGACAGTTAGCGTCGCGAATTTAGCCGTTGACAAATCAGCCAATTCTTCTCGCTGTCATGGAGATAAAGTCCTTCATAACCGCTCTCTCAACTAACGCTTCCCCGTCTTATTGACTTTAATTTTCTACTCTGTTGACGTTGCCAATGATATATATCTCCGGTGGAATGGTGAAAATGGCCTTTTGCTTTTTCAAATAACAAGCTCTGAGCCATCAATCGTTGCTGTCACTCATTTGCACGGTCCGTTCTTGTGAAATATTAGAGTTATCTATCGGGAAAATCACGCCTGTGAAAACTACTTGGCCCTCTGAAAACAATCTTTCACTTTGATTATTTTTCTATTGTAAATAATAGAGAGGGATTTGAGAGGGCTGTGAAGTGGTTTGCTTTGGATAAATGAAAACTGAACGCTGTCTGTGGTGTGATTGTTGGAATTGTTTTTCTTATATTCAATGTCATTTACTTTTTTTCTATTTTTGTAGCACATCTTAGTAGTTAGAGTGAATAACAGTTCAATTTAATGTTTGGTAGTGTGCTTGTGTTATTATATAGTCTATTTTTTTTTCACGGGTTACCTTACAGCTCCCGGGAACCGTTGCCGCCCCAGGGTACTCAGCTGAAGACAAAGTCATCCTCATTTAGCCGATTTATTTTTTGAGGCTATACCTAACGAGTGGCCAGCTCTGTTGAGGCATGTAGATAGAAAAGCCTCTTTGTACGGTATGTCGGATAATATTCATAGATTTTTTATTATAAAATCCCGGTACATGGTTGGTTGTGGGGATCTAATCCGCGACTTTCAGTTGTGAACCGACATCTTTCCCACTCGACCACCGACTCCTAATAATAATAAAGTCTAATAAGGACAATTATATTGAAAAGCAAACATTTCAGCCAGTTTCATGAATAGAGTTAAGTACTAGAGAGAGCTAACTACAAAGGTTTCTATGTGTTTTTATAAATTATAACATTCTTTCTTGCATTAATTTAAAATCAAGTTAGGCATTTAATATCTTATTCATGTTTTATGAACACCGCCCGAAAGAAACCGGTGCATGCAGTTCCCTAGTTCTGATAGAAAAATATATATATAAAAATATATAGATTTCAGAAACATTTTTTTAATTAATTTTATAATAGCATTTACACAATTAATATAAAACTTAAAATGTATCTAAAATAACTAAGTCCGCGAGGAATAGCGTCAAGAATTCTACCTGCATTTTCTGGCTGGCGATCAGAAAGATCAGAAAGAACAACAACAAAATTAAATACAAAGCATTAGAACCGGAAAGGTCTGATAAAGACTATTATATCATGCTAAAAATGGTCGGAGTATCGGTCAATGGCTAAGTGAAGAACATAATAATAATGTACTAGAAAATAAATTAACAACAGCAAAATTAATTAATCTTTCCAGGCGGAAATATTTGTAATTCTGTCCAAAGTCTAGACTAGAAATTTGACTGCAGTGAACATTTAACAATGCACAAAGTCTCCCCAACATGCCTGTATAAGTGGTATTGATGTTAGCTATATATCGGCTTTTACCCTTTAACTAATGTAATAAGATTACAAAGGGCGCCAGACTACGGCAGTTTCGTGTACAGGGCCGAATTTTAATTAAGGAACATAAATATTTATTATTTTGATTTTTAAAATATTTATGGGGCTGTCCATTTATTACATAAGACGTTTAGATGGGGAGGGGTCCGATTTTTTTTTCTTACATGGGGGAAGGGGGATAAGATAACATTATATATAACTGCTGCGATAAAAATACCATATTTTTTTAGTAGATTTAGGATAATTTCAAGATTTCCATAATGGACTAGTCCCAATTACTATTATTTTTGTTTTAATTCTTTACGTGCTTTTTAATTTAAATTGCCTCAAAAACAATAAATTCAATATTATAATTTGACCTTAGGTAGATAAGATTTGGGGTGAGTTATTAGCCCTTGGCGCTAATAGACTGCGCTGAAATTTAAGAGATCGTGATCAGAGTCGTCATGTAATTAAACAAGTATCAAAAAATGTTTCTAATGACAAGACAGTGTTGTCAACATACGGATACGCATTCTACTATAATGATTCTCTTTCTGCACACACTTACTTTTGGATAACACATTATTATTATTATTATTATACAGAAGAAACGATACGAGGCGAGGGAGGAAAGTGCGTAGTACGTATAGGTACTTTTGGTTTTGTTGTTGATGAAGTAAATACGTACCTAATAAAAACATTTTATATTTCATATTTATAAATCCGGCCCATTGTGACGAATCGCCACTGACGTTTTGGCGAAGCGTTAACTAGCGAGCCCCGAAATGCCCCTATAGCAAGGGGATCCTCTGTTATATCGCCATTACGGACAATCGTTTGCTCGTCGGCAAACAACACGTATCTTACACACAATAAAGTGCGATCTGTCACGGTGTGAAATCGATAAATGGAGTTTTCTCCCCTTTCATAATGAGAATGCTTTGACATCTATAAGAAATTATCCTTTAATTAAAAATGAAAAATACTTATTCTTCTCGGTTATACCTACCCAGGTACACCTACCAAAATGTTGATCGAAATGAACACAACAATTAAATTTAATTTTGTACAAATCGTAATAGGATGAATTGAATCGGTTCGAATTCGAATTCGGTCGCAAGTACTTATCTCTGAAATCTGAATATTTATATTTTCAGTAAAAAAATCATGTTTTTAATTTTGTTTTTCAAGTTCCAGCGAAAACGTTGATGACGTCACGTTTTAGTAAAACAACAAAATATTGGTCACAGATTATATAAAATAACAAGGAAATAACTTAGTCAGTGACAGATTGACAGACAGTTATTATAACATAGTTAGTACCTAGTCTGTGTGACATTTAGGAAATCGTGACGTCACTTTCCGTTTGCGGTCACGTGATCGGAAGTATGAATTTATGATTTTTCTTTTGGTTATAAAAAAAGGACATCAATTAAACAAATAAATAAACATTATTTTCAGTGATTATACGTTATAGCCTATATAAAAAATATTATTGTGTATTTATTTGCTATCACTGTCTACACCCCCATGCGGTTTATAATTTAATAGTTTATAAATAATAGGCTTCGATCAATATAAAAATATTAACTTCGTCGCAGAATTTGGTGTCTAATTATAATTTCTATTAAAATTATTGCTTTTATTCTGAATATGGCAATAATAGAGTCATCCAAATAAGAGGAACAATAAGACTAAAAATAGATATCTATTTCACATAAAAGTCCCGTAAAACGACATAATAAATTTTAATTAAATGTTTAACCGAGAGATAATTTCGAGAGCTTGTTTTCAAACAAAAATACTTATAACTCATGAAAATCAGTAAGTAATGTAATAATTACATATTTGCAAGTGGATCAATGAAAATAACTAAGCAGGTATGAGTAAAAATATGATTATTTCAGAAGAACAAAACAACCATCCAAATAACATACTTACATGTAATTAAATATTCTGTCATCCATCATCATCAAATGAAGTCGGTAGAGTTTACCACAGCGCCACCTACTGAGACAAGATGGCACCACAGCGAGTTTTACTAGAAGCCAAGTGTTATAATTTTTGTTGAGAACAGTTGAGTTTCTACTTCCAAATTAGTGCAAGAGATGGCGTAACGGTAAATTTTAGTTCAAGCCTTGAAGTAGTTGTAGTTCTGATTGTTAATAAAAGATGGCTCTGTTATAAATACATTTAAGGGTTCAGTATTGTTGTATATTTTTTCTGTTTGTTTGCATTGATTGGAATTTTGGAAATCATATTATTATGCTACCTTACTTGTTACCTGTTTCTTTATGAACTTCCATATGTATGAAAATTGTAATTAGAACGAATATTCAATCACGCATAAGTCAGTACGCCAAAAGTGAGCGCTCACCATCAGATGCACAGGAAAAGTTTTGTTAGGGTTTGAACCGCAGATTAGTAATATAATGTATCATTATGGTACCTATTGGTGGTAAACGGAGGGCACAGAATTTGATTTGGATTTTTTTTTCACTGGTTGCCTTACAGCTCCCGAAACCGTTCCAGGGTACCCAGTGGAAAACCAATCTCGTGTGGCCAGTTCTGTTGAGATATATTTAGGTGGAAAAGCCTCTAAGTGTGGTTTATCGGATTATGTACCAGGTAGATTAATTAAAAAACCCATTGATACATGGATAAATCTAAAGGCCTAATATTGATGTGAATTACTGTCAAGCGAGGAAAGTATTTGGCACCATTAGTAGTACCACGTCATTTGCCCATGCATTATGCCCACTAATTTGGCTATTTTTTTAATAGTTCGTAATAGTAGATATGAATAAGGTTCTTAGGGAAAGAAAATTTGAAAAATTCGGTATACACAATGCTTTCATTCTATGGGATTTTTTATGAACTCTGACCATAATAGTGGATGAAAGTTAATACGGGCTCCACGAGCGAAGCCGGGGAGGAAAGCTAGTTTTAAATAAAAGTAAGTAAGTAACTATCTATTATTTATTAAATAGTTTTTTACTAAAACTGCCTTTCAAGCACGAGAAGTCAATTTTAAAATTTCTTTTAAAAAATTGCTACCTAACATTTTTTGCTTGAACCCGGGACCTCCATTTTCTAATACAAAAATATAGTTGGTAGCTCTGACTATAATAAAGGAAAAGATAGGTAATATATTTTTTTTTTTGGTTTGAGGTTGGTAGATCAACATTCGTAGGTTTCTAAATTCTTATTTATTTATTTTGGTTTTCTTTCTTCCTTCACGGGTTGCCTTTTGGCTCCCGAAACCGTGTGTTATCGGTCCCAGGATATCCAGGGGAAAACTGAAGGAAACCCCACCCATTCGTCTAATCACCGGCGCGCCGCCGTACGGTGCACCGAAATTGACCACAGATTCGTCTAATTCCTATAACAAATGGCCCGCCTAGATCTTATGGCGGCCGGAATGGGAAATTTTCGATGCGATGCCGGACCAATGTGTGGCCTACTTAAATCTTACCCTTTTAGCCGATGGTATTTGTACCTAATGAGTGGCCAGTTCTGTTAAAGCATGGTTTGTCGGTTTTTTAATCATAAAAACCCAATGGTACATGGTCGGGATTGAATCATAGACTAGACGTCTTAACCACTCGGCCACCGACGCAAAATTCTTATTTTATCGTATACAAAAGCAGCCCCTTGTTCCAGAAGTACACACAGTCAACTCCCAAAGTGGAGTTAATTACACTCAGTAGTCCCTATTTAATTAACGACAATGTAAACAACATTAGACTGGGCCACAAAAGGTCTTCGCATACTACACTTCGCTATAACTTTCAAGTTTCGACCACATTCGTACATTCTTGATTAATTAATCTTTACTCAGAAGGAAGATTGCTTTAAGTTGGATATTAATTTCCCTAGAGAATTTACTATCGCTAAATAATACTTGAACCAAAAATATTTTTAAGTGTCTACAGATTTAAAAGAAATTGTAGTTAAAAAATAATAAACTGAAACATGTCATGTGAAAAAATCATGACTTCAAAAACTAGTATTTTTAACATATTGAAAACCTTGAATTTTCTGAATTTTGATTTTTCACTAAGAAACTAATGATATTCCACTTCCAAACCAGACTTTACGTGCATTTTACGTAACAATATTCCTCCTATTTTGAAGTGGTATTTACGTATAGGTATCATCTGTGCGAAGCCGCGTATTAAGTGCATGTGTTATACCGACTAAAATAAGGCTCATTCTAATAGAAAATGTATCAAAATTTCTACCCAAGCCGCGTATTAAGTGCATGTGTTATACCGACTAAAATAAGGCTCATTCTAATAGAAAATGTATCAAAATTTATACCCAATTTATATAAATAAAAATTAAATGCTATTCGTTGGTAAACGCATCACTTGAAAACGGTAGGACCGATTTGGATATTTTTAAATGTTCGTAATAGTCTGAATAAGGTTTTTAAGGAATAAAAAATTGGAAAAGTTGCCTTGAAAATTGGGGAAAAATTAAAACTGTTTTTTTCTATGGTATTTTTGTATGAAAACAAGACCATAATAGCTAGGAGATGAAAGTAAATTTAACCCAAACGGGCGAATAATTTTAGAGACCATACATACTGGTACATTTTTTATTATTAAATACATACTTACATGTTTCTATAAATAGCAAAGCCCAGATTCCTCAAAAATATTCCTTAATTGCGTGCAGAAAGTTTCACATTTCGCTTTTTTATTCCCCTGTGTTTTTGTAACCCTATCCCGAACATCCTTGTTTGGTAGGTACGGTATGATTTGTTTAGGAAATCTCTCGGGAGATTCTTGTTATGCAAATTTGCCTAAACTTCGCTTTGATTACTATAGTATAGGTACTTACTTGCTGGCTTGTTAATAAGTAATTTCTACCGCCTACATAAAATAATTATCCTGTGTAATTCAGGCATAATAATAACAAAGATAATTTATTTTTATTTCTTTAGGTATACATTTTTGGTAATCTCGTCATATCGTTGCTCAAAAAATACATCTTTAATGTTACGAAAGCATTTTTTCTAGGGTTAGGTTTTCCATTCCATATGTTGAATTGGAGGAAAATTCAGAATTAACAAGTTTTAAAGATATACAATTATCAGTTACCATCAAACATAAATGTGAGATTTCAGAGAGTTCCAGACATGGTACAAAAGTATCAAAAAACCAATTCTCCTATATTTTGGATTACGATAAACCAAGAGCAGTAATTGTGTCTCTCATTCTCGTTAGTAAAGTTTCCATGCCCCTGAACTTAATGCCCGGCTTTGTCTGTTTACAAAATTAAGCGGCGGAAATTTCGCTACAGTGATAAGGTGCTGAGTAATTTTTATGGGTGCAGTCCCTAACAATAATAACAACTCTGAACTAATTAAAACTGGGACGCAAGCGCTCGCCCGAAGACTACCTCACGACTCACCTGATAAAAAGTAAGGATAGCATAAAAAAAATGTTTTAAATAAGTACCTACCTATTTCGAAATTTTTTCATCATCATCAGTCATCTGAATTAATTTTTATTTTCGATTTGATATTTCAAACCTACATATCTATATAATAATATCACTGTGTGTTTCATAATTTATTCTTATTCTAATGACATACATACTTACTGTAAATAGAATATTATACCATTTATATACCTCCTTCTCTACAGTCGGTCCCTCATTACTGAGGATCGTGACCCCAACTCATCAGCTTCTCCTCAATTATCTTCTTTCATCGGCTGCGTTTCTCTGCCTGATGAAGAGCCAAACTCTGCCTGATGATAATAGAGGTGTCCAGGTTTTCGGACACTTGATCGGACCATCGTTTGTTGCTTCGTCCTCGACGTCTCTTTTCCTCCACCCTGCCCATTACCACAAGCTTTTCCAAATTCTTGCCCTTTCTTCGTGCAATGTGGACACATTTGAGCGACGTGCAATCCAAGATATACGGCGCCAACACCACATCTCAAAAGCATCAATTATCTGGCTGTCACCAGCTTTAAGGGTCCACGCTTCCGAGTCATATAAGAAGATGGAAAGACGAATGTGCGCATTAAATGCACTTTTGTGCGCTTTGAGATGTTCCTGTCTCTCCAAATTTTATTCAGCTGGGTCATCACAGTTTTTGCCATACCAAGACGACGCCTGATTGCCGTCTCGCAGCCGCCCCTGTTACTGATGACTGAGCCCACGTATTGGAATTGCTCCACGGCGTCATAGTATCTCAGTACATCGAAGTGCAAGACCGAATTGAATCGATCCACTGTCTGTTTACTTTTGTTGAAGGTCCAGCTTTTCGGCTTGTGACTTCCAAACGACTGAGAAGCTCCGCCATTTCTTCTTCGGAGGAAGCGAACAGGGTAGCGTCATCAGCATATCTTAGGTTAGAAATTACCATTCCGCCGAGTCTTATGCCACCCTTCGAGGGTTTTACGCATAATATACCTATACCTACTGGTATTAATTTCGAAATCACTTCAGTTTTATTAATTTGTAAAGATTATTTTATACTCTCCAGAAGTATTCTTTAATTTTCTATTTAAAATTATGTGTTACTTCCTTATAATTTTTCTTTATTTTATTTATAGGAAAATATTTACTTTTTATTTATTTTTTACTAATTATTTCCGTAAACAAAACAAAATTTGGAATTAAACTGAGAATAATTGTTTCAAGTTTTATAAAGGATTTCCTTTATCAGTATTGTTTAGTTTTTCCTATCTGTACAAAAAGACGGTTTGTAATTAGCAAGTTGAGAGCTAAATATTACATTTATTATATGTAAATTTTGTAGCAAATGTTTCAACTTAAAACGAACTTTATATAAAATGTTTAAAGTGGAGATTGGTTTAACTGCTACTAAGAAGGAAAGTTATTTCCCTTTATAAACTAGGTAAATTCGCTTGTTTTGTTTTGTTACAAAAAAGCCTCGTTTTAAGACGCGTCCATATTATCCATATTTTTTATAGTATTTTGTAATTAATTAGGCAATTTTTGCAAATAAAATATAGATTTTTATAACCGGTTTTTAGTGTAGTTTTCTAACTTTTGTGTTATAATAAGTCCGTATCTATGTCCGTATGTATCTTCAAAATTCTTTAGGATATCGACATAAAAAAGTGTAATGCAAATTGCAAGTATAAACTAAGTACCCATATGACTATGATCGCTGAAAGTTTTATCAAAATCCGTACCTACAGCAAACATCGTCTTTAAATAAATATCGCGCTTATTATAGATATGCCTTTATTTTAAAATCACAGACAGACACCATACATTTTTGTAATTGTGTAGATAGATAAATCATGCCCATTGAATTACAGCACTCAGCAGTGTACATCTACTTCTGTTTCACACATTAATGGGTCGCGGAAAACGTTCATTAAAATATTTCGACTATTACACTCGAATTCCTGGGGAAGTTTTTAACGGTGACTGAGTTTCAAATACGGAGGCTAAAAAATGTATAATGAATCGTGTGATGTAACACGATCTCCATAGGAATTTGACATCTGGGTTTCCGTTGAGAAAAAAAAACCGCTCCATCTTCGTATCTTTTGTGAAGATCAAAGAGCATTGTTCGGTGTATTCGGAAACAATTAACGTTATCTGCGACGTCACTTCATTAATATTGTTTTTTTTGTATGAAAAAATGGATATTTTGTTTACATTTATTAGTAGAGTGGTGGCGGGTCATCCATCAAGAAGGGGAAGATAAATTGGGACGCAGAAAGTTAGTGCTACTGACGACATTGTTGACGGTGACGGCGCGTTGCTTTTTTCAGGTCAACCGAGGAAACAATTACTTAGTAGATTAATAAGAAAAACTTCGTCACGAAATATTATGAAACATGTAGGTACTAAACGAAATTTGGAAAGGATTTTTTTAGTTGCGAACTCTAATTTAACAAATAGACAACAAAATTTGTACTTACCTAGATCAAAAGTTTATTGAATGGCATGGCATAAGTCTTCGACAGTGTAGAGCAGCTGGTCACTCGTGAAGTATATGTAGCTTTAAAATGGTATCGACCAAACCCTGGCCAGCTATTCTCAGACAATATTGGGGAAAACGAAAGAATGTTTCCATCAAAAAAATTATTAAAATAACCAAGTCTCGTTATCGTATTTGCAGAAATAAATGTAGGTAAAGAATTTTAATGAAAGGCAGTTTAATTAATTCATTGTTTTTTTATAAAAAACACCCGAAATCGACTAACTTGCATGAAAAGATGTATATTTGAATGAGGCGAAAGAGGAAAGTAGCAAGTGATATTTTTGGTCTCTGCCTATACTCTATAGGAATTAAAGCACATTATTATGTATGTCGACGTGGTTTACAGCAAAGCACAGGAAATTAAATAAAGTTCGCTACAAGTTGCTTTGTGATAAATTTTGTATAAGACTCTTAATAGTGCCTTTTCTAACAACTTATTATTATTAACAAGTAGCTTGTGTAGCTACGTAATTGAAATTACAATTTTGGCAGTTTACTTTGTTCATTAAGATTATTTAGCTACTTAAAAACATATAAAAATACTTTTTTCTTTGAAACAATCCGCTTTACACACAAAGGAATTCCATTTGCTCTTAATTACATTTTTTATCAAATTTATTACGAATCTTCAACAAATAAAGACTGTTATAAAAAAATAACACGCCAACAGTAGCGCTATATTCGTTAATCTCAGCATAAATTCATTTTAATTACCTACCGCTAAAAGAAACTAAAAGGAATTTTAATTAATTTACTTCTTATGTTATTTGAGCTAGAAAAATGTTTAATTGTTCTACATTTGACAAAGTGGCATTTTTGTTATATTATTGAAGCTAAGTTATGCATACAAACTTTTCTGCGCTACACAATTCATGCAGACAATTTTTATTAAATTACGTTTCAGAATATTGTATTAAAATTGTAAAACATCGACTGTAGAGTTGGTTTAAAAATAAGTTAATCAAAGAAGTTTCTTTTTATTATAGCTTTTTCCCCCGGCCTCGCCCGTGGAGCCTATATTAAGTTTCATCCCCTATAATTATGGTCTTGAGTTCATACTAAAATCCCATGGAAAAAAGAACTTTCAGTTTTTCCTAAATTTTCCAATTTACCGGGCAACTTTTCCAATTTTTTCCCCTAAAAACAATTATGAACCATAAAGAATGTTGCCAATTTTTATTATTGTCAAACTCTTAAACGCCCAAGAATAAACTCTTTTATACTAAAAATCATAAAAAATAATCTTTTAATATGCTATATCCGGCCCATCGCACCCTTCACGATCTATAGTCACCTTCCCAAATGTCCTATTATCGGAGGGCACATGCTTGTCTTAACTGATACTACTTTTTGTAACTATTCCGTGACAAAAAGTGCCAAATTGAGTTTTTTAGAGGAAACGATCTGTTTTTGATCCGCCACGTGTGACAGCTTGGTGTTGGCGCGAAGTTCTATTTACAGTTGACGCCACATGGCATACTGATGATTCTTGTTTTGTCGTCATGCATCCCTCAATGTTGGGGTATGAGTTATTTTTGGAATACCTTGGATTGATGTTCCTAATTTGAGTTTTTTAAGATCACTTCAGATAGGGTGAGTGATGTTGACTGTTAACTACCCGTACAGAAAAGGTACTTGGTAATTAAAAAAATACACATTTATGCATCTATATTAATAAAGTTCGAAAGGTGCTTATTGCTAAACTACGCTATTTATAGCTTTCCCGTTTCTGTTAACTCTTTTTTATGAAAATGGTAGTTATTGGTTCTGGTCGTTATGTATTTGCAATAATTTAAATATTGTTAAGTTACACATACATCTAATCTTCTTCTAAAAACAACAGGTATTTACGTTTGTTAAAGAAGTGACACATCTTTGGTCATTTAATCCAGCAACAGGTTCTGTTCTGTTCAACTGGCGAAAAGTGGACACTGTTACCGGTGTATCTGGCCACACTGCAAGGTATATAGGCCGTGAAGGTGTGTTTGTTTTGCATACGTCTAATATATATAAAATAATATATTTGTTTGTTTGTTCGTGTTCCTATAGACTCAAAAACTACTAGACTGATTTAAAAAAATATTTTTGCATTTAATAGCCCATTCTTGAGGAATGATTAATTGTATTCCTAATACAACGCGTACGAAGTAGCGGGCAATGAGCTAGTATATAATAAAATCGATGTCGAAGGTTGAAAATGAAAAGTATAGTGTCATTTTGTTCCTCTCCCAAAAAGTCTCCCTAAAGGAATACACACAGAACTTAGCGGGAATATTCTATTTGAATAAATAAGAAAAAATACCCTATTCGCTAGAGAAGTTGTACACTTTGATAAAAGCAAAAACGAAATGGTCTTAACAGTTTCCGACATTATATTCGCATTTGAGGAGATCAAAGAGTATGTTGTGACACACGTTGGTAAAAAGTTCGCTATAAGAGTACCGAGGTGAATGTTTGCCTCAAGGGGTCTCTTATAACACCGTCCTAGGGGGAACTAGGCTTTGAAACAAAATGCGTTTGCATACATTAAACTGTAAGAATGTTGGAGATAGGGTAGCAACCATGGGTCCCAAGGGAAGACTGTTTCGCCGATTACGCGGACGGAATTTAGCAGAAGCTAAGTTAACTTCTTGCCAAGATAGTTTGTACGTTATACTAGGCTCTTTGCGAATTTTCGTAGTCAAAGCGGCTTTACTGAATACTTCTCTAAGTGTTTAGAAGTATTTGAAAGGCAAATTAGGTACATATCTTCTATACTTCGGAAAACTTTCGCGGTTCGCATGATTTCGTTTATTATTCAAAATATTTTTTGATTAAATTATTTCTTTAAATTTTATTGCAAACATCTTCCACCTTTAGCTGATGGCATTCTTGAGGCTAATATCTAAGGAATGGTCAGTTCTATTGAGTGTGGTTTGTTGATATAATATACCTTAGTTTATGTACATTATGTACATAAGTTTTTAATTGAACCATGGTCTGCGTAGTAAACCAGACGCTTTAACCACTGGGCCACCGACGCACTTTTAACTTTGAATAATGCAATTTTAAAATCTTAGTAAAAGGAACATCTACTTTTTTTCTTCACATTACAGCTCCCGCAACCGTGTTACGGTTTCAGGGTACCCAGTGGAAGACCAAGTCTCCTTCGTTTAGCCGATGGTAAGGCTATACCTAACGAGTGGATGGAAAAGCCTCTAAGTGTGGTTTGTCGGATTAGGAGGAATATCTACAAGTATCTAATGATTGTATTTACACATTACATGCGCTTGTAGTGCCATTCTGGCAATATAATCCAAGCAAAACCGGATTTATTTTCTAGTTTTGCATATAACGTCACTTGCAATCTCTGCTAACATTTACAGTCCAGAGGGAATCGACAGTGAACCTACATAGCTCTAGTTACGCACGCACGAGTGACTCTTGCCTCGCATAGAGATGAAAATTTGATGAGTTTATATTAAATATTCAGCTATACCACATACACATTGTATTAATATAGCTCTCTATTACTTTAATGTAATAAGTTAGTGAGCCTTGACTAAGTAAAAGCCAATTAATATATAATCATAACTATTTAAATCGCAGAGTAACAGAACTTAGAAGAAAATCGGGTGTTACGCGCTCTCAAGCAGAAGCATTTTAAGAAAATTGGTTGAACTCAATCTCTCAATCGGAGCATTGAACTCAAGCCGTCTGGTTTCAAGCCCAACACGCTATCAGTACAGTTCAGCTAAAAGTGCACCGACCTAAAATAAAGTAATATAAAAATAAAATGAAAATTCAGATAAGGAGGTTTCAGTCACGAGAAATAAGTAATATCCATCGGCTCACGCGATCGGCTTAAAAACTTTTAGCTATTTGACAGCCCTGACTGAACCAATTTAATGCTGTAAATCCACAGGGTACACTTACGCTTCTACCCTTCGAAGTCATGCAATATTGCGTTTTTTTGTAACCACAAGTGAAGGGAGGCGGGTATGTGTTGACTAAGTTTTGGGCAAAAAATACTAGTTGAAATCAGATTAAGTATTAAAAATAATTGAGTCATAAAACGTTGATAGCGTGTCAACTTGCAACCCGATATTCTAGGTTCAAACCCAATTTCGTGCTTCGGACGGCATGTAAAGGCGGCTCGGGTATCTGAACATATTAGTCACTATATCAATTCTAGTTCAATTACGCACAGCGACAGGCTTGTCACATATTCTGTTTAGTATAATAAACAGTAGTTCAAAGAAGTCGACTGTGATATGACGTCTTATTAATCACAGACTAATCACAACTATCACAGCGCGGACGGGATTAATCTAGATTCACCATTATATCACGACGGAATGTGTGTCCAACGCCTTTATTGAATTAAATTTGAAAAGAAAGTAAGAAATACATTATTTTGGTATGTATGTATTTATTGCTGCAGGTGACTCTACTAATAAAAATAGCAGACATTGTGGCATCTAATAATTAAATTCCCTCAGTTTTACTCTACAAAAGAAAACGTCAACTGCCCATAGTTACACATACCTAGAATGAATAGTTTGAAAAATGGCACACCACTTGGGATTTCCCCGAGCACTTATATTTTTCTCTTAAAACCATAACAAATTTCCAGATTACTTACGTGCAGGGTCCGGCAGAGTCGCCCCTCTCTCCTTCTATTTATTGCTCTCTTCCCTAAGCTAAGTTATCGAAAATATAATCCCTCTTACGCACAGAAACTTCCACAGCTGATTACTAGACGCGGTGATAGTCGTGGGATGAAATATTATGGATATTCCTAAGATTTTTTGCAAATTGTCTATAATAAATTAAGCTTAGTAGCTTCAGAATGTCAATTGATGCCTGGATATCTAGTATACTGTAGTCCAATAGAGCGGCACACGCAGTACACACACTCACACGGAGAAGCAACGGATTATATAGATACGCGCCGCGCACACACAAGGGAGTAGAGAGCCGCGGATGAGAGGGAGCATGACGGCTTGCCGTTTTCCGTCACGGCATACGAGTCGGTTTTACCTCCAAGGCGCGCCAATAGACGTGTTTCACATGAAACAAAGCTTTGACGTTATAATTCTCATTGAACATTAATATGTAACTGATTTCTTACGATAGTTAATGAAAATAAAGTTGTAAGTATTGTAAAGTGATTAAAATTCACATATAAATATTTAAAGTTTTGGTCTTGTCTGTCATTTTATTTGAATCAAAATGTCAATTTCATTAAGAAGTTAACCATAGTGTTAACTTCAACTTCTTAACTACCAAATTAGAACGTAAACCACCTTTTACGCCGACACAAAAAGACGATAAAAAATAACTGCCATAAAATACTGTTATATCTCGATTAAACCGTATCCGATCCATAATATTCCATCGAATCGGTAATAATCTGACGTTATTTTCCAAGTTCCGAGTTGCGGGTAGAAGAATAAAATCCAACTGTAATACCCTAGAGATTAATATTATTTTATCGCTAACAATAAATAACGAGAGAATTCAATAGCCGAGGAGTAAGCGGAATTATAAGTTTTTTGACACACTACTAGGAAACTTTCCCGGGATTCAATCTTGCAAGGATTTGCTCCAATCGCTTTATATTCTGTCCCAGGAGAAGCTTAGGTCTACAGGCTAAATTGCCACTCTTTTACCCGATTTCTAACCGAAGTACGATCAAATTCAAACATTCAGGTTTTTGCTTGGATATTATTTATGTAACGAAAGGAACTTCACAAGTCTCTCCATTTACCAATATTTGAGGCGTGTCCCCGATTTACGGATTTTCTAACCAGTTTATTGGTGTATATTAAAAATGTATCTTGTATGGCGATTTAATTAAGTAATTAAAATAAAATAAAAATCGGGTAAAAGAGTCTGTTTTGGTCTTCCGTTAGGTACTCTGGGCCCTATAAGTCGGTATCAGGAGCTGTACGGCAACTTGTGAAGACAAAACAATTGTTCGAATTACTCATTGGTTATCTATACCTCTTTAGCAGACTATTATGATTTTTTTAAATAGGTATATATAATTTGGAACTGTAAATCAAATATAATATGCATTAATATCGGTATTTTTATTATATTTTATAATAATAATAACTTTAATAACTTTATTCACTTAAAAAAATATATCAACAAAATTTTTGGCTGTGGCTCCTAAACTAGGTTTCCCTGTATCTTAGGAACCACTTACAACTTGTCTCAACTTTATCTATGACAATTTCCATAAGAGTAGGTATATATGATATAATTTAATGTAATAATATGATTTAAACAAGGGCTGATCTATATAAAGAAAATGTGGAAAAAATATGTTCGTAGAGTAAGATAAATAAGTGCGTGTGTGTGTGTGTGTGGTGTGTGTGTGTGTGTGTGTGTGTGTGTGTGTGTGTGTGTGTGTGTGTGTGTGTGTGTGTGTGTATGAGTGTGTGTGTGTATGAGTGTGTGAGATTGTGTTCATGTGCGTGTGATTTTGTGCCTATTTTACATAATAATCTACCTCTGCAGATTTAATAATTCCTCGGTATTTTCGTATGTAAGATTTTGGAGCCATCTTTTAATGATCATCTTACAACCATTAACCGAAAGTGGGTATATGTTTAGAATTTTATTAATTTTATTATATAATCTGGAGCTAAGTATGTAGTAGCAGCGTCCTGCCATTGCCATCCTGCATGAATCCACCCCACACACACGATTCCTCCTGCGAACGTCATCACAACTGCCGGGCAAGAAGTACAGAGAACGATGTTTACGTATTATGATCTGGAGCACAAACAGCTGTCTGACAGTAAGGACCCCGATATCACGATATACTTTAAAAGTAGGATATCTCATGGGCCTTCCGAGAATCACTTTCAGTACAGCTCTCTGTGCCCTTTCAATACCAATTATGGCACTCCGAAACGTACCCCCCCATACAGCCACACAATAGCTCAGTAAGGACTGTGTCAAGGCAAAATAAACCATCTTTAATGTAGTAATGTCAACCAAATAACGTAATTTTTTAAATGTATATATTAATTTTCTGATACGTGGGATCAACATTTCAATGTGCTTATGCCAGCCCAGACTACAGTCAACGTAAACACCCAGGTATTTTATGAAGGTCACATGTTCTATACCAACGCAATGACAAGATTCTTGGTCCCGCACCTTACACCAATGAACCTTAAGAGGAGATGAATTCAATTTAGCAACAGCAGCGCTGTTTGGCGTGAAACACATATACTTTGTTTTGGACAAGTTCAAAGTAAGAAGATTTTTTGATAGCCAATTTTTTACCACTCTTAAAGCAGTTTCAGCATAGCCTCTTGCAATATCCCAATTCCTTCCATGTATTATAAGTGCTGTATCATCAGCATAACAAAGTAATTTACAATTTTTTAACGACAACAGACAAAGCTGATTAATATAAATCAGAAAAAGTGTTGGACCAAGAACACTGCCCTGCGGTACTCCATAGTTAACAGACGCCTCACAGCTAACCAGCTTATCTATTCTAACACGTTGGGATCGTCCAGATAAGTAACTGTTAAAAATATCGTGCACTCGACCTCTGACTCCGATTTCCTCCAACTTTTTCATCAACAATGGGATAGAGACTGTGTCAAATGCCTTGGACAAGTCAAGGAATACTGCAAGAGCCTTATCCTTCCGATCCAACTGCTTAACCACAGACTCGGTCAGATCCAGCACTGCATCCTCCGTAGACTTACCAGCCCTAAATCCGAATTGATTGTTAGCAATGATATTATGTTTATCAAGGTAATCAAGAAGTCTATGATTTATCAATTTTTCAAATGTTTTAGAAAGAGTAGTAAGTACTGAAATTGGCCTATAATTATCAACACAATCTCTGCTCCCACCTTTATATACCGGATGTATCACAGCTGTTTTAAAAGCATCAGGGAAAATTCCAGCACTAAAACACAAATTAAATATATGCTTCAGTACCGGAACCAAATTACCTCTCGCTCCCCTAAGTACCAAAGATGGAATACCATCCCAGCCAGCTGCGCAGTCAGCTCGCAGTCCCATAATTGTACGCTCGATTTCGGCCTCATCAACTTCCAACAGAACCATTGAGTTACCAAATGGATTATTAACAGAAGTAGTATCAAAAGAATTACTTGTTCCATCATTTTTATTTTCAATTTTGCTAGCTAATTTTGCTCCAACATTAATAAAGTGCTCATTAATTAGGTTTATTGACAATTGTGCATCATCATTATTGTTTAAAAGTTCTAGGGGGGCTAGATTAGTTTGTTTCATATTTGTAATCTGTTTAATGGTGTCCCATGTAGCTTTTGGATTTGATTTTGCTTTTTCAAACTCAGATTGGTTATATGTTTGCTTAATATTTTTAATTAGTTTGTTACAAAAATTTTTATATCGCATATAAATAGTTTTCAATTGTATGTTATCTGGATTTTTTCTTAATTTCTTATGTAAGTTATCCCGATGTCGAATACATTTTAAGATACCAGGTGTCACCCAGGGTTTAATAATTCTTTTATTTCTCGTAATTGATACTACTTTTGTATTATTTTTAATAATTGAAGATATGTTGGAGACCAGTAGTTTAGAAGCATGGTTGGGGTCACTTATATCAAGAATCCATGTGTAATCTGTATTATTAACCTCGGCTACAGCCAATGGGACATCAACACGTTCTGTAAGCTTCTTAGGGTTATTGGTAATATTTTTTAGTTCAATATTTAAAACTATAGGGGCATGGTCTGTTATGAAAGAGTCGAGCACAACACTTACAGCTTTCTTATTAGTTTTTAAAATAATATGATCCAAACAGCTATTTTTCCGGGTCGGATACAAGAGAGCTGGCAGCATCCCATAGGACGCTATGGTGTTTAAGTAATAATCAGCACGAGGATCATTTGCACCTGGTAAGATATTTACATTAATATCCCCAATTATCGCAACCGTATTATAATTATTCAGGGTAGACAGCAATTTGTCGAGGCTGTTAACGAATTTATCAGTATTTTTAAACGATGGCGGACGGTATATGGCAACCACAGCAAAGTCCTGTCCATGCCGAAGTAGCAAACAGTTAGCATTATCAACTACAGGCTCAGTAACCTGACACTGCAGGTAGGACTTAGAATAAATGACAACACCGTCATTTTTATTATAATACTGTGAGGCACAGGAAGTATACCCCTTAAGTGGTGGAATATAATCAATTTTGCTTAGCCAGCATTCTGTTAGTATTATTATGTCAAAATGTATTTTAGTTCTATCCAATAGTATACACAGCTCATCAAAGTTACAATTTATACTGCGAATGTTTACGTGAAATATGGAAAATGATCTTTCAGATGTTTGTAGGTAGTTAGAACACTGCTCCGGGGTGCAACAAAAAGAGTCAGAAACACTAATCGCATCTATGTCATTCACAATATCGTTAATATTTTTTACTTGATGAATATTTGTATTAAAATTATTATTATATTTAAATGTACGTATATATTCTTAAAAGTGAATGACAAGAGTACGATCGGCCCCCCATAACAACAATTCATTACACCCAGCTCACAGTGTCTTATTATTTTCAATACAGAGGTCTCCAAAGATATTATGCAGTTAGCTATACAACTATATGATAGTGCATTGTTACACGAGGGTAGTAGATTATAGGCATATGGTTGAGTTTTGTATGTGTCCGTGTGTGTGAGTGAGTATGTGTAATTGTACGATTTTGTGTATAGTAAGTGCTGGTGTGTTGTATTTGTTTGTAAATATGTAATATTGAATTTTAAGTTATATATGTATATATTATAAGCGAAATAAGTAGCCCTGTTTAAAGACAATGAAACGATAATAAAATTTGTGCATTTTGCTGACACAGAAAAACGGTTCAACAAATAGCAGTAACAAAGTAAGATATCTTTTGCAATAACTAGTGTTAATAACAAAGAACATAGTTTTATGATTACATTGGAAAACATTTGTATATAAAAGATCAATTTAAGATTGTAGGCTAGCAATGTGATTTTCATCCTTGACAAGAATATAAGGTGAGCCGTCCTCCTTACGCAGATATACATTTCCATATCTCGTCCAGCAGTATTTATATAGCTTGGTTTTAGCAAGTGAGCGTGCAAGAAAAAACAAACGGTTTGCCTTCTTGGTTAGTTGTTCCGAGATAAATATTTGTACCGAATTATATGAAAATGACATTATTAGATTATTATTAGTGATTTATCTTGACATTGTATTTTTTTTCAGGGTTGCCTTACAGTTCCCGAAACCATGTTACGGTTCCAGGGTACCCAGCGAAAGACCAAATCTCCCTCTTTTAGCTGATGGTATTTGTTAGGCTATACCTAAAGAGTGGCCAGTTCTGTTGAGGTATATTTACATGGAAAAGCCTCTAAGTGTGGTTTGTCGGATTATGTACATAATTGACATTTTGTAATAAATTTTGACTTACATACTGTAATTTACTTTTGACATTTTGTAATGTATTTCTAAACACTTTATAAACTGTTTTGATTTTTTTAATCGTTGTAAGTCACGGTATATTATTGGACAATGCATGCAGTATATGCACGAATGTATTTCTGGAAGATCCTTGGCAAATAACAATTTTTTTTTTCTTCACGGGTTCAGCTCCCGAAACCGTGTTACGGTTCCAGGGTACCCAGCGGAAGACCTAGTCTCCCTCGTTTAGCCGATGGTATTTGGAACAATTATTTCATTTCTTTTCATTTCATTTAATTTTTTTATATAATAAGATAACGTAGCTCGCATTATGACGACCTACATACCTTGCAGTGTGGTAAGACTGCAGTTATGATGCTAAGGCTGATACGATTATCATTTTCAGAAAAAGTATTTAACTTTTTTGGATCGAGCCAGGATTATTAATAATTAAAATTTCGTTGCAATATGTATTATAATTTAAATTGTAATTTATCGCTCTAGGAATATGAGTATGCAATGTATGTGACACAAATATATATCATACGAATTACATATGGGGGTTGTCCTGGGGTTGTCCGATATCCACTACACTAACTCTGTCACTCGATATGACAATTTATAACTTCCAAACGACCGAATCTCAATACGCATGCATAGAAGCATTATTTAAACAAATGGAAAGGAAAAATCAAATAATTTCTCAACAAATTACTTTGCATCTATCAGAGGGAATTTTATGATAACAAATTGAGGATATTCGCGTATGACTCTTTTTGTCAAGCCGCGAGATTGAGTCATCATTCATGATGTCGTTTCATTTGGTTAGCTATTATGAGGCGGAGTGGCGTTATGACTTTTTAAAATGAATATTTTTCGAGTAATTTAGTCTTTTATTATACAAATTTGACTATTAATAAAGGTAGTTGATAAACTGATTAGCTGTAATATGTTTTGTACTCTCTAATGATAGAGAAACACTGCACATTTCATTGCAACTGTTGTTAATTAATTTCGTTCACGACATCTTCTTTTTCTAAGTAATATTTTTACTCTAATATTATAAAAAGGTAAAGATTCTAACTTTTAAGTTTGGATTTAGGGGGTAATCTCTGAAACTACTCATCCGATTTCAAAAAATATCTCACCAATATGGCTGTATATCATCTCGTTAAAATAAAATGACTTACTATAGGAACGTTAGAAAATATAGCCATTCTCTTTCTCAGGTGTTTCGGGATATTTATTCTATTTGCAGCGCGGGTCAAACCGCGCGTCAAAATATTCGTATTTTCTATTCTAGATTTTGCTATCTTTGTCTATAATGTTTTTAAAGCCCGTCCCACTTCCTGCTCAGTCGTTTTATTTTATATGCATAATATTAGTAGGATTATTTCTCTTTATTCACACATAACCAAGTTCACAAAAAAAACTGCCGGTTGTTAGCAAATAAACAAACATCTAGCAAGTTGTACATATATTGGCTTTACCATATACATATTTCTAACAAATTTTGCGCCGGTGGCCGAGTAGTTAAAATGTCTGGTATTAACTATGCAGACCACACAGAACTGGCCACTGGTTAGGTATAGCCTCACAAATACCATCGGTTAAGAGAGGGAGACTTTGACAAGACAGAAAAAAGACAAGAAAAAAAAATCTCCAAAAATATTATTAAATTGTATACTTACAAGTAAAGTATCAGGTCTACATCTTAAGTTTAAAGCATGCCTTGGTAGACTAGAAGGTCGTTCACCTCAAAGTGAATGATATAAATCTGAAATGCACCCTCTCACAAGAGACAAATCATTTCATTTCCCCGTCAAAAGAGCCCCCCATACGTGACAGGACAATATTATGAACGCATTTATAGCGTAAGGGAATATTTACTTGCGAAATGTTGTTACATTTACTATGGAAACTGTAAAGTCAGTAAAGGCAGGATCCTGTAAGTTTTTGGTAGAAACGTTACATAGAAATAAAATTTAAACACTTGTTGTTCAAAATTTGCAGTTGCTCGGGCAGAGAGTAGTATATTCCTTGTGCTCGGGTAATACTACCAATATTATCTTGAGTTTCTCAATTTTTTTTAATTAAACGGTTGAAAAGTTGTAAAGGCATTAGATATGAAATATTCACCTATAAATAGTATTATTTGTCATCCAATCTTTACCTTTTTCTAGAGAAGATAGGAACATACTTTATTTGTGGACTACAGCTCTTTTTGCCTGAAAATAAAAGAAAGACCCTGCATAATACTCCACTATAAAACTGAAAAAAATATCCAATACAAATAAATGATCCAATTTCAATTTATTTACAAGTGCCAGATAGAGTTTAAGTGTTTCAACAAGTTTAACAGGTTACATTCGGAGCCTTAGTAATAGGTGTCCGTTGTCATCCTTTGGGTACGGAACCCTATAAATAAAATGCTGTTCGTTGGTTCCGAATCAGGGAAAGAAAAAATGGATAAGTTGCCTACATGCGAAGCCGGGGCGGAAAGCTAGTAACTGAAAAAAAAGAAGTTTTATAAAAATAACTATGTAAAGGTAAGAGAAAAACCAACCGAATCATCATAAACCTTCAAAAAAAGGAACGAACTCCAAGCAAGCATCTCCATTATAATTAGGACCGGCTAATGTCGCGGAAAAACAATTTCATAAAACATCTCATTTCTCCTAGAACATTCGAGGACCGCATAAAAAGAAATAAGACACTAAATAAAGGTCTACTTATTCGCTTGGCTACACCTTTATTTGGACTTCTGAATGAAAAATGTCCGGTTGTCCCTTTGCTGGGACGCGACGCGGAATGAAACATTCCGTTTTGCGTGAAAGAACAATTTGCTTACGACTCTGTACGGAATTAAAATTACTGGAGAGCGCTAAACCGCGGCATTGTACTGGGGTGGACATATTGCTATTTCCGAAATTCGAGCGATTTAAATTTCACATTGCATAAAATGTCGCATGTTTAACATTTTCTGCCATACAATGCATTTGAATAAAATTTTATGTGAAATTTGAAACATTACATGTAGAAGGACTCACGTTTTCTTTTGAATAAAAAGTGTAGTCCATTTTTCCAAGAGAGACTTTTCGATTGAGTGTAAATGCATTGTGCCAAGCCAGAAAACCTGAATACCAATTTTTGTCTAAGTTTGGACACGTTGAAAGAATGAAGGATGAAAGATTGACTAAAATGATTTATATGGATGAAGTGAAAGGAAATGCTCAGAGGACGAGCTAGGTGTACTTTTATTGAACATATAAAGAATATATTGATCGATGGAAATATTAAAAGTACACACAATCGCCGAGCATGTATGAAAGAGATATTTCAGGATCGTAACAAATGGCATTTGATTGTCTCTGCCTACCCCTCTTGGGATGAAAGGCATGATGATAGATAGATAGATAAAAATAACAATTCTATTTTGTAAGTAGCTAAATGTAGATGTTGTTATTGGCCTCTTTTGAGATTATTTGCGTCAGTCTATTACAAAATTCTGACTTTCAAAATACAACAATAATATGAAAGATTTTTTTTATACATTTGAATACTTTCTACCAGCCGTTGTTAGAATTAAATTAATTACTGAAATAAACTTACACAACAAATTAAATTTTCCTAGTTCTGTCTAGAAGAAAACTTCAACGAATTTACGGGGCCCGCCTTCCCAATGTCACTAGTAACATTTGTTGCTTAACTTCAGATCTAGGTAGCTGGAGACTTTGTATCTGTAGTGTTTTACAGCTTTGCTGGTCGCTTTTATCGTTTAAAATAAAGTTTAGAAATTGGGCAACTGTACAAATTAGAAGGCGCCGTTCCAAATGCGACACCTAAAGTCATTAATGCACACTGTTGCAAATTACACCATTTTTCTTTTACTGTATCATTGTCAGAAAGTTTCAAAGTAATAACGATGGAAAGTCTACAATACGATTACAATTACTTAAATTCTTTAAAAAAATAAAAACTTTTTACCTTGTAAATTGACCATATTAGCGTGTATAAATATTAATCAGAGCAGATGTAAAGTCTGCAGAGCTGTCTATTATTTTCAGAAGAAAACAGATGTGCTCTCCGAATCACAATAAATTATTGAACAAGTTTTTGATATTTTTGGTTGGCCGGTGAACAAATTGTTGATAATTCATCCATTTACTTTTATTACAATTTACGTCCTAATATGACGAAAAGAACGATTTCGCTAACAAAAATAAAAGTAAAATACAGTAATTTCGTAGTTAAATGCACCTAGCGATAACTCGACATGTCACGATGGTGAAAAGTATAATTTTACGTCTGATTAAGTTATCAACTGCACGCAACTTCTATGAACACAATGGAAATATTGTACTTTTTTAAAAACAAGTGTAAAAATAAAAAAAATCAAATAATTAGCTGGTGGTGCTATTATTATTTAGTTTTGAAGTTATTATAGAACCAAATTAAGAACCAAGTTATATTTTGTTAAAAGCTTTTTACGCCATGATTTTTCACTTTATTTTTTTTAACATATATAAATATTTAATTGACAATATCCAATATTTAAAATACATAGAAAATTTGTGATGAAGGTGAAGCTGACTTTTGATAAAATTATATATAAATTAATGAAGCTATACATAAATTTTCCATACAATAAAAATTAAACTTATGTAATTTTTTTTTTGTTGACAAAGAGAATATATAATAATCACTGCGTTTAGTTGTACATTAACTCCGACGCTGGTCAATATGGTAACTACTAAGCCCAACGGCATAAAGGTGTTCAGATTTCCATACAAAATTACATTGTCGCAATTTCAGCAAAATTATTCCATTTTACGGTATATAAATTTCGCTTTACACGTTCCAATAAAAGGTTCGATACCATCAAATAGGAAATAAACACGCCATTCGTTGGTTACAGCCAAACTCAATAATGGAATTAACAAAATGGCGGACTCGTTATCTCCGGAAACTTATTAAGATAAGCTCTCACGGATAAGGGCCGTTTGTCTTATCAGGCGGAATGGATAAATTACTACTGATCGTACATTGATATAAAAGAACTTTTCTAGATTATGAAGAATTATATTCACTATATTATACTTAATAGACATTTGACATTGGTTTTATGGTTTCCAATTTATTTAATTTTAATATGACAGGAAAATCTATGTAATAGAATAGTTTTTTTAATCCAGGCCTATTAGGTATATGTTGAGTAGGCAGTTTAATAGGAGTGTTGTTTAAGAAGGAACTGTCGGGTTGACCGGCTGTCATGAATATACGAGAATAGATGTTGGTACACAAAATGTTGTTTTCCTAATTAACAGTATACTCAAAAGGATCATGGACTAAATGAAGAAGAGTTGTCCAGCACGTTGATTCTGAACATATATTAAACAACAAGCAATAAACTTTGGTCAGGTCACTTAATTACAGGTGATATTGATATGACTATGTCGAAAGTTCAGATCAAAGTGCTAGGGTCAAAAATACCTGAATTTTCGCAACTAGAAAACTAAACAATATTTTTTTGTCAGTCTCTGTTCAAGCCCAGGTAAATTTCAAGGTTTCATTACTTACATTGTTACTTTCAATAAATTGTTTTATTTCATAAAAAACCATTATAAAAAACATCTACAATTATAACAAGGTGTTTCTTCGTCTACCTATATGGCTTTTATGAACACTTTTTATGAAACCTAAAAACAAAGACTAAAGTAAATATACGAAACCAATTGTAATACGTAAAATAAATCAATTACAAATGAAACCCAAACCAAACAGTTTGCAATAAAATTACTTATCTACAATATTGCCAAAGTTGAGTAGATGGATATCTACATTTGATTTAAACACAAGGCAGAAGTTAAAATGCGTGACTAACGCTGAAATATTCAACTGTCACAATCATCCTAATGAAAGTAGAAATTGCGTGTGGCGTTTAGATATGCGACGAACCCTAAACTGATGCGGTACAGGGAGATATAGATTAAAATTTGTACACATTAAGCGACACTATTAGAAAACTTGTACCTACGTGTTGAAAACCCTAAATCTAAAAAGTGATATATTTTTATGAATTGGTGAGATTGGTGAGAGACCAAGCACAGGATATGGAACTGAAGGCATCACCATTCTCATATAGCTGAATTTTTAGGAAAAAAAAATTAGTGAAGGTAAAACTTAAAGACACAAATAAATGTCCCATAGTCTTCCAAGATTCATAGATCTCCACTAGTATGCCATCTAAATAAAAAAAAAATAGATATTGCGAAAATATATTATAATGTTTAATCTAAAGTTTTAACTGATTCGCCCAGTTTTGCACAATTTATAAATTCGCTCGATGATCCGGCTCGAAGAACCAATCTCGAATTGACAATATTTAATGTTGGCCCAATTATTATTATTTTATACTCATAATTATAAATAATTCACTTCAGGGCCATGTGTTGACAAGAAATTGTATAAACACGAACAATTTATTTATCAATTTTAATGTAAATACATAGTTTAGTCGAAGTAAAAGTAGCCAAATTTGGACACACAAGTAGAATCTTCTGACCCTACAATGTTGCTGAAATAAATTACGCAAACAATTAAATATCGGCAATAATGTGAACATGGGGTGCGACAATTTGTCTGGACCGACCGGTTAGGGTCTCTTATCCCTTACGAATTATGTACAGCATGATTTTTATTTACTGTTACAGACGGGTTTATCACCTGGATAGGCAAATGGATATTATTGTCAGTGCCTTTGGTCAAATCGCAAAATTTTAAAAATTCACGCAATGTACCATAATTTTGTGTATCTGTAAACAAATCAATCAATCGGTTGAATCAAGTTTTCTTCTTAATACAAACAAACATACTCTCTCTTTATTATTATTAGAATAGACAGTTAATTTTACTGATCACTTTATTCATCACATAGGTATTGTAAATACACCAATAAATAGGGAATTTTAACATTAAACATTAGAAGAAATTCTGTTAAAATGTGTGTATGATTGTTAAGTAATGTTTCACTCCTTTCTAAGGACTCGAATTAACAAAACTACATACAATTTAAGTAATGATGAGTGAAGTGAGTATACTTATTAATATAAAACAGAAAAAACTTCTAAGTATATTTTTATCATAAGAGTTACAAGTCGAAGATTTTTTTAAACACCATGTACCTAATTCTCCAAATGCCACATGCATAGCGTAGTTAATGTAATTATGACTTTGCAACATAAACGATCTGGACTTGTTGGTAAATTTCAAAGAACATTTTAACACTTAATGTGAATGTTAAAATTACTTTAATAAAAGTTAATAATTACATCAGTTATTTTAGAAATGATTTTACAAACTATACAAATGAACACTAAAATATGGTATTTCGCAAAGGGGATAGCCAATAGCACTCAGATTTAAGTGAAATAGCGAAATCATATATTCTATTGATAAACATTGCATGTATTTTGCAATCCATCCCTCTGCCTTTCACTGGAATATTTCATCGTAAAAGCGAACATGAATTAATGGAATTACTTTCCTTCCCCCGGAGTGTTTAATTTAAAAAAGGTTTATCTATTTTTCATCAAAGGGACCTAGCAATTTGAAGACGATCTGTGATGGAAATAAAATTGTATAATTTGCACTTAGGAGTCATTTCAGACTTAATGCAATTTTATACTTTGTGATACGATATGATGATAATGCTGCTGTATTAGGATTTATTATTTATTTAAAATAAAATACGTTTTAATTCATAGAGAGATACACGTAACTGAAGAAGACCCTTTTTCATAAATCGTTGCCATGATTTTGACAAATTTGCAAAGCAGAAAGTCTTTACTCCCGGGTGTAACCTTGTGCGAAACAAGCCTATCACTGCACTTTTATTGTCGATATTATTATGAGTTTCCTGGCTACGCCTCTAGGTATAAAAACCTCACGGATGTGTGTATGATGTTTGTGAAATACGTTTTAATATCTGGGGACCACGAGCGGGAATATATCATGGCCAAAGAAATAGCATTGCCATTCAGAACGACAATGCAGCAAGTGTTCTTGGAACAACACAAGCATTATATGAGCCCACATTTATAAAAAAGAAATAAGATTCTATTTATTTTAAACTTATCGCCCCCGGCTTCGCCCGTGGATATTTCCGAACAAAGTAAAAAATAACCTAAATTACCCAGGGATATCGTACCTTTCTATTCGTGAAATAATTTTTAGAATGGTTCTGTAGTTTGGGAAATTACCCCCTACATATAAACTTACAAACTTTACCTCTTTATAATATTAGTATAGATTTAGATAACTTTTAATTATAAGTTTTTAAATTATTTTTATCTGTATTAATTGTTATGTTTCAATAAAATACAGGTAGGTATATAAGAAAAGTGATTTGGTGACTGCGTTAGCTTATCAATAATAATAATACATTTTATTAGTATAGGTATATAGATGCAACTTTGTTAGTACCTGTATTTGAAAAATCCGACCTCAGGTATTCCCATAAGGGAATTCGGCAACCCCTGTAATTTCAACGACAAAGTAGTTTTATTAATAAGTAATGTCTACGTCTATCTCTTAAATTCGGCGCCCTTCGAGTCGAGAGCTCGGAATTGCTAAATCGTATTTCATTAGAACGCCTTGATGCAACTAATTAGTACAATTTATTGCTGAAATTAGGCGTGGAATGGAATACAAAATTAATTGACTGAAATTGGATTCGATTTCAAAAGCTTAGTCTTTGTAATATTATAGGTAAGGATCGTTATTATCTCTTTGACTTTGAAAAGTTCTCTATATTTTCCACTTTAAGTAATAATATTAATCAAGTCGTATTTCGCAAGAAACTCAATACCTAACGGGATTAAATTGAATTTCGCGTCACGATGCCCTGATGACGATCGTGAATCATTGGATCTCAGTAAAACCTTTGCTGGTGTGGAAATGTAGAATTAAAATTCACTTTTCTGGAACTACTTTAAGCTTTTGGGAAGTAAGCTATCTAAATCTTTAAATACCATCCCATTAATATTATAAACGCGAAAGTTTGTATGGATGTATGTTTGTTACTCAATCACGCCAAACTGGCTGAACGGATCTTGATGAAATTTGGCACAGAGATATATTATAGTCTGGAATAGCACATGGGCTACTTTTTATCCCGGAAAAATGTATGGTTCCCGTGGGACAGATTTGTTTTTGTTTCTCACGGGATCGACATGATTTTTTTGCATAGTGGTAGTTTAGGGATCAGAGAATGGCATATACTGCTTTTTATACAGCAAAAACGGGCGGGGGAGGGGCAAATTACAGCCACGGGATTATTTCTTTTTGGATCTATTTCCACGAGATTTTGTTTATACTTAATATCAGTCAAATTAAAATTGGAAAATCAAAATACAAATTTATACCCAACGTCAAAACTAGTGAATTATGTTCACTATATGGACACTAAAAGTTCTGATGACCCATGGCTCTAATTTCATAAGTTCTGACTAGGCGGTCATTACCATATAGCCTCTGTTAAATTAATCAGTATTACACACAAGGGCGTTATTAACAAGGAATTATCCCGCATAGTCTATTAGTTACAACTTCAAGATACCAATTTGGTCTGAATTTTGCTACAAAGTTTCCCAATAGACGCTTGGCTTACCGTCTTAATACTACTGAGGATACAAAGGTTCGACGGAGCCTTCTATGTGGGGGGACTGAACTGGCCTCAGCAGACAATGACGTACTTTGAAGTGTTGTTTGATGCACACACCTTTATTTAATATATTTTGTTTATATTTTCATAATACAAGGGGTAGGCAGAGAGAATGGAGCGCAACTTCTTTCGACCTTTGCATTGCTTCATTTACATCGTTTCATACATACAATTTCATAATAACATCGTAAAGTTCGTAAACAATTTCTATGATTGTCAATAATAGAAGTACTAGGGTATGATAAATCTATACTAATATTATAAAGAGGAAAGATTTGTATTTTTGTATGTTTGTATGTTTGTTACGAATAAACTCAAAAACTACTGGACGGATTTTGATCATTCTTTCACCATTGGAATTCTACATTATCCCTGTAGCAGTGGGCAGAGGTGAACATGACAAAAGCTATGTATGTTCAATGATTCAAATGTATTTCGATTTGTTTCGTTTCGTTCTCGCTCTCACCAGCCAGTACACAAATGACGACCATGGATTGCCCGGCCCGAGAATCTCCTGTAAGAATTTGTGTACTGGCTTCCACTTATGCCTGGGTCGGGCATTTTTGGCTGTGGATTTCTGGTCGGTAATTCTCGATCCGGACCGCTCTAGATGGCGTTATTTTGAAGTTTGTTATGTTTTAAGTTTTATTTTTCTCTCTTCACCGGTTGCCATTGCAGCTCCTGTTATATTTACTGTTGTAATTAATAAACTATTTGTACTATACGTTACATCTTCATTATAAGCCCCATTACGTTTAGAAGTATTGCGTGTATCGACAAGAAATATGGTTGGCCTATTAGTTTATGTCATAGATAAAGGATATTACTAACTAATGTGCTATGGTATATGCTGTATCTGGCTTTCCATTACATATACAACAGCTCCCGAAACCGTACCCAAATGTACCAAAAAAAAAGTGCTTCAAACGTTTCAAAATAAATACCTTTTATTGATCCGTATCAAATTATGAAATACAATAGAAACTTCTAAACGGTAAAGGTTAAGGTGATGAGCAAATCCTACATAAGTCGTGAGCATATAATCACTTAGTGTTATCTCACAGGGCATTTCTCGAATGATATCTGGATCTAGATAGCATACAGAATTCCAGTATTATACTTGTTAGTATAGGCGAGAGTTAACATTGGCTACTGTAGTGAAAACGTGATCGCAAACTATACTGCAACTTTTGTTTTGTTATTCAATATCTTGATAAATAATTTTATTACTTAGAGTTAAAATTGTTTGAGTTACGACATTTTTTTCTTCACTCCTCCTTATTATCGGTCCTAGGATATCCAGCGGAAGACCATGTCTTCCTTTTTACCCTATAGTAATTGTGAGACTAACCTAACGAGTGGCCAGTTTCTATTTAGACGAAAAAGCCTCTTAGTGTGCTTTGTCGGATTATGTAGGTACAAAAAAAAATTTTTAAGTGCATCATGTGACATATCAAATGAAAGGGCTCCTTGAAGATAATTGACCCTTCTCCCCCCTCATTTCCTAAACTACTGAGTCTAAAATTTTGAAGAAAAAAAATCAGGGAAGATTTACAGGAAAACCTGAAGGAAAATTCTGTGTTAAAATTTTGACCAAAAAAATGGCACCCTCAAGCGCGCGAGTCGTACTAGCAACTTGGCAAATTATTTTTAATAGCTTGTCTTGATTGCGAAATATGTGGTTAAATATTATTATTGATATTCTATAAATTATTTAAGTATGTCTTGGTGGAATATTTTACTAAAATTAGTGGAGATAAAACAAAAAATAATGCGGATTAGTTATAATTTAGTAGTATTTAGTAGGACGTGGTTTGCGAAATCTTACTCTACTTTAACTACTGATTGATTGAATTATTATTATTAATATTGGTTGAAAAGATGTCAATATTTCTCAACAACTTTTTGTTAATATTTTCTACAGTTTTACAGGTTGTAACAAGGGAATCCCGTGAGATATCGTCCCCTATTTCGAACCCAATACACTTAAACTTTGAACCCCTAGTCTATTAGGCAACACGTCTGTTTCTTATATTTCACTATTTTTGAAAGTACGTAACTTATTGTTTTTATTGTCGTCCAAAAGTAGGGGCTAAACTCGGAAACTGTTAAAGTTTCGATCGGAAACACGTGTAGGAAATTCAATTGTGAGTAGGAAAGTATATTACCTACTAGAAATAGGGGAGATTTACTTTTTATCTGTTGAACTGAATTTAGAATGCAGTTAGATTAACAAAAACTATAAAGTTTAATATGATTTAAAAGTAAGTTATATGCTGCTAAAATATTATAGGATACTCTGTTCTAACACATAAAAGCAACAATGACATTGCCAAAGATATAGGTGATATTATGATATTATTATCTTTACTTGGAAAATTTTGTTTCTCTCATTACGGGTTGTCTTACAGCTCCAGAAACCGTGTTACGGTCCCAGGGCTGCTTCTGGGTCTTCAAACCGCTGACCACGTAACAAAGCTTTAATTCTAGGGAATATAAAGAAATCGTTAGGGCTAAGGTCAGGACTGTATGGAGGATGGCTCAACAACTCAACATTTTCCTGCTTCAAAAAATCATTTGTCTTCCGAGCTGTGTGGAAGCTCGCATTATCATGTTGTAAGATGCGAGGTTCCGGGTTACCTCAACAGAGTTCGGTCATCATTTATGGCAAACAAACCGTGATGTAGGTACCAAACATCGGTAACCGTTCTGCGTTCTTCTAATGAAATTGTGGCATATACTTATAAAATTTCATTAAATTTGATTCAAAACTGTAGAAGACTGGAACCCCTAAAAAGTTACATAACACAAGAAATACTTCTGTGGTACAGGCAGATAACTTGGAGCAACAAATTTCCTCGATCCTTCTTTTGCTTCTTTCATAATAACACATACGTATATTTTAATTACAGTTTTTGACAATATTTTGTAAATATAAACGTAGGGTCACCACAAGCAGCTTATTTGATATTTGTTGTAATAACTACATATCCAATTTCTTATTACACAATACCAATATTATTCTTATTCAAATAAAACACCACAATTGGTCGCACTCAACCCTCCACGTAGCGCCCTAAATCAGAGCTGCGCATCACAATTTTATTCTTCAATAAAAAGCGGAATATTTATTCGTTATTTGTTGTCGGTTTGCATTAAAATAAAGCTGATATCTAGGCCTCAGCACCCCTCCCTGTTTTATCTAAGATCAGGATTGCATAATATTCTCATCTTTCTCTCGAATGTGACACTCGCCGGCCGGGGAGTGGATTCGACGACGCATCTCATTTTACGATACTGTTCTGGGTGACGATGAGTTGCCTGGTAATTCCGCTTTTTTCTGCATCGCTTCAGAAATATTTTCAGAATGTATACCTATTTTAAAAGTAGGTAAGTACACAGAGATTATCTTAAAAGTATTTGCACATTCATTCTTACAATAATTACCACATTTATACTCTAATTTATTAAAAGCAAAAATTCACGAACATTTTTTGATGACTTATTACTCATTGCACGTAATAGTAAATATTTAAACAGCCAGTTTTAACTTAAACATCAAGAATTCATTAGTTAACCTGATAACACATGCCCAACGATATATATTAATGCATTTTTAATTTAAATGTTTTGTCGGATATGGGGTTTAAACCCAATTCAAACTACTTGGCAAAACATTTCTTCAGTGCAAGTGAGCTTATAAGTTTCTAACATTTAATGCTTTTTGGAGTGAAATTAATTTTAAATTGGGCACGTGTATCATACTTTGTCCCCTAACTTTGGCATATGCGACACGAGAGCAGCATAGTGCCGCCTTAGGCGAGTTTGTTAGTGAAGTATGCTATTCTATGTCCATTTCTCTACAGAGCTGTTAATATAGAAATTCAATTAAGACCGAGACTACGGGGGATTGTGTTGTTGCTGTTACGCTGATTTTTAACGGGCCATTATTTTTAGTTTGGAGAGATTTTAAATTTAAAAATATTTTGCTGCATTATTTTTATTGAAATAAAGGAGCTTTCTTGGTCACAATATTAATAGAAAGAATAAAACTGTTTTTAGGGAACCCCTATAATTTAATTTTGTTATTCCCTTATGGTATTGCAATCTTTCAATTAGGTAGCACTCCATCGTGAATATATCTATGGAAAAGTAAGTATACATAAATCGTTTATATGATTGCAACATTAATAAACCTTTTAAAAAAAAGTGCACCGACTTAAAAAAATTGCACTGAAAAGTACGAAATAATAAAAATTTCGTCGTAGAATTTGAAGACGGTTGGTGCCAAATTAGAAACAACTTAGTTCCCAAATTCACTAATCTAGACAATTCATTAGGAACCTATGATCATCAGTACATACCAGCATAGATAATATTGAACAGATCTTTATCTTCTTAGATATTTACTTAGTTTTGTATCCTAATTTGGCACCAACCGTCTTCAAATTCTAGGACGAAATTTTTATTATTTCTTACTTTTCAGTGCAAATTTTTAAAGTCGGTGCACTTTTTTTTAAAAGGTTTATTTTACCCTTTTACGTGATTTTGCTGCCTTGAGAAACAAATAATAACGCAACTAAAAAGATATTGATGGGAAATTAAAAAAAAAACCACTGTGGATGTTATTTGAACCATGTGCTTTTGCATCCTGCGCTGCACCCCATTACATTTAAACGCTAGACCATCGTCATGAAAATTGACAACTTCGTGTCAATAGCAACCGTTGCTAAGGCTTTTTCTGATACATAATTTTCAGCCGTAAACAGAAATTACTGAATTTCTGAAAAACTACTGAACCGATTTTCGTCATATGTCTGTGAGATAATGTCGAGATATTATTATGTCTTAAAAAAAATAAATCGTCAAAATCGGTACATATTTTATCGAGATATCAAGAAAAATGTACTTATAAAGTCAGTTTTAAAAATTTCTGAAAAACTAATGAACCAATTTTTATGAGAAAAAAATGGGACCAATCCGGAAGAATTATCTGTCGATTAAAAAAGAAACCATCATAATCGGTTCACAACTGGCGGAGTTATCGATGTACATACATACATAAAAAAAAAAAATATATATACTGTCCGAATTGAGAACCTTCTCTTTCTTTTTGGAAGTCGGTTAAAAATATGATCGAGGGCAACGTTTGAATCACTCACAACTGCAGCTGGTCAAGATAAGTGTGATAAATACAGAATACGCTTAGGGATTATTTATTTATTTATTAAGGAGAAATAATAGTAGGTAGTAACTTGTAGACAGACAGATATTACATAAGTACATAAAGTAGTTAAAAAAATTAAGTTCTGCCCACCACCTCTACATTCTCTCAAAGTTATACAGTTTATAGTCCCAAAAACAACAAAAAGAAAAAGAAAAACAGTAAATAATAAGTAGGTACAAACAATTAATCTAATCTAATCTAGCCATTAACATATCTTATGATGTTTTAAAAACTTTCTTATTATTACAAAAAGTGATTGTCACAAATTCTGGTAAGCGGAGCACGCAGGCCAGCGTTGGTGCGTGTCTTTTCGCAAATAGTTGTTGCAGTCGCGAGACATAGCCAGGAACTCTGAACTGAATACATTCTAGCAGGTCCGAGCAATTGTACACGTTGTTACAAATGTTGTACAGTGTACACACATGTAACAAGGAACGTCTGTCAGCCAGTGTGCACATGTTATACACTCCGAGTATTTCGTAGCAATGGCATTCGATTGTCTATTTCTACGCAGCCCTCATGGAATGAAGGGCGTAATGTTAGTAATATAAAATATTACAGATTAATTTGAAACAAGCTTTCCGCCCGGCTTCACCCATGGAGCTCATATTATATTCACAAAATTTCCATAAAAAGCACTTTCAGTTTTTTCCGAATTTTCGAATTTCCCGGGCAACTTTTCCAATTTTCTTTCCCTAAAATCCTTATTCAGACTATTACTAACATTTAAAACATAGCCAAATCGGTCAGCCATTCTCAAATTATGCGCTTACCAACGAGCAGCATTTATTTTTTATTTATATAGATAACTGTTACTACCTCTACATATTGTGTTGAAAGTTTTATTTGGACACTAAATTGTAGTCATAAATTTTCTTCCCTCTAAAACATTCAAAGAATTTTTCTATTTAGTAGGTACACAATTTCACAAGGGACTCAACACCCTACATCGTTTAAGCTAAAGAACGTGTCGTGAAAACAGCACTGAGTGTATGTAAATTGGTAAATGTAATAAATTGCATATATTTATCTGATAATGGGGACGTAACTTTGGGGGAGGGTCGGGGCTAATGAAGGAAATCGATGGGACGTGTGCCGTGTTAAATCTTTCTATTTTTGTTGAAGATACATTTATTTTGAAGCTCAAGGTTAATTATTTTTGTTCTACTGGAACATCGTTCAGACTTTTCGGACGCTTTTAATCGTAAGGAAAGAAGATAATGGAGCCATATGCGGACATTTATTCAATTAGGTAGATAATATATTAAGTTTATTCATAGGAAACTATATAATTATTATATCTCTAAATGTGTCATTTCGTTAACTGGAAATATAGTATGGGGGTAAATAAGTTGTAAAATTGTGCCAAACTTAATATTTAAGAAAAACAGCTGTGACATAGAGATGTCCACAAGGATAGACAGACAGTAAAATAGAAACCGAAGAAAAGTGAGAGAGAACTGAGAATGATCTATCGCAAAATTAAAAAAAATTGCTAAACAATAATCGTAAGGAAAGAAGATAATCGAGCCCTATGCTGACCTTTATGTACATTAATTCAATTAGGTAGATATATTGTGGTTATTCATAGGAAACTACGTAATTATTATATAGATGGCCACAAGGATAGACAGACAGTAAAATAGAAACCGAAGAAAAGTGAGAGAGAACTGAAAATGATCTATTGCAAAATAAAAAAAAAATGCTAAACAATAATCGTAAGGAAAGAAGATAATCGAGCCATATGCTGACCTTTATGTACATTCATTCAATTAGGTAGATATATTGTGGTTATTCATAGGAAACTACGTAATTATTATATAGATTGCCACAAGGATAGACAGACAGTAAAATAGAAACCGAAGAAAAGTGAGAGAGAACTGAAAATGATCTATCGCAAAATTAAAAAAAATTGCTAAACAATAATCGTAAGGAAAGAAGATAATCGAGCCCTATGCTGACCTTTATGTACATTAATTCAATTAGGTAGATATATTGTGGTTATTCATAGGAAACTACGTAATTATTATATAGATTGCCACAAGGATAGACAGACAGTAAAATAGAAACCGAAGAAAAGTGAAAGAGAACTGAGAATGATCTATTGCAATATTAAAAAAAATTGAATTGCTAAACAATAATCGTAAGGAAAGATAATCGAGCCATATGCTGACCTTTACGGACATTCATTCAATTAGGCTATAATATAAACTAATTATAGAAAGTCTATTTTATTATAACATTTTTTTAACAGAATTTACTTTAGTTATTTAAAATTTAAGTGGAATTCTAATAACAAATAAACTGCTAATTTAAACACTTAAGGATATTAAAATGTATGACTCTATTAGCCTAGTCAAAATATTTATAATATTATCAATACAATCACAAAATAAAACTAAAGTAAACCAAAATGCGGGCGCATTCTATCTCGATATATTATCTAACATGCAGGGACGTATTTGATGTAACCAACTCCATTGTCATCGTTATCTAGACACCATACATTTTGCAATATCTGGTACAAATATAGAGGAGAGAGAAAGGGAGTGAATTTGACAGCGTGGACTAAAGGTAGGGCACTGCGCTTTAATTATTCCCCGGTTGGATTTATTTGGCTTGCAGATTGAATGAAAATAAAATTGGTTTATGCATTTAAAATAAACCGTGTTTGAATTTGTGTAAGTTGTAGTATGCAGAATAAATATTTGGTTTACAAAAATATTAATTGAATTATACCTATTTGTATATTGAAAAGTCACTGAGCTTTTCTGTTCATATTTATCATGATCATTTGAAATTGTATTCCAACTTTACCTACTCCTAATTTTTGCCCCAAAAGTGGATTAAATGATAATACAATTATTATTACATTTTCATTTAATAAAGAAGCCGTAATGTAATTCTTAATTTGCAATTTCGTATGTAACAAAGTTTTCTTACCTGAAAGCGCTTTCACATTTAGTTAATCATATTACGCTTAGACATTAAAAACATTGAATATAATTCGAGGCCAGTCTCTACATTGGTTTGTTCTATGGAAAATTTCAACATTTTTCAGATTTTTTAAAAATATTTGAACGGTTTCATTATCCGTGTGCTGACTGATATTTGTAAATTCTTACAGTAGGTACCTAATAGGAAGCTAACATTATCCCTTGAGTGCTATATGTATTCTATCTGTCTATAATCACGCTTTTTATCTTAACAGGGGTAGGTAGAGATAATCGAATGCCATTTGTTACGATCCTGACATACCTTTACATTCATCATACCTTTCATACATGCTCGGCGATTGTGTAGTGTACATTTAATTTTTCCATCGATGAATACATTTTTTATATGTTCAATAAAAGTACACATAGGTCGTCCACTGCCAGCATTTCAACGTGGCCAAACCAGCGTAAACTACTTTTCTTCATTTTCTCCGAATTCTTCTCATTTTTTATTTTATTTTCTTTAAAATATCTTCGAGTGAATCAGGAGGCGGAAATCTAGTATTTATATGTTTCAGGAACGGAAGTGCGTAACCGGAAGTAAATAAATTCTAATTCGAATATATCATTTGAATATTCGACTTTTTGAGGTTCTTTAGTTGCTACAATATCACTGGAGACTATTGGAAGATTCAATATTTTTTGAGTAAGTACTTCTTTTTTTTAATGTAAGTATATTATTTAAGTAGATATATACTTACCTGAAAGCGGTACTGGAACATCACCTCTTAACTCCTAACGATTCTTGTCAGTTGGACAATAGGTGCGATTTTCCTAAATGCTCTGCTTAATATTCAATGGATATGCCTAACGTAACAACGGAACAAATTCGAGAGACGAAGTATCGGAGGCGAGGGCCCTTAATGTAATTATCGTAATGGCGACCAATAAAAAGAGGTCTTGAATTCGTGTCACAGCTTTAAAAAGTACTATCAAAGGTGCTCGAGGCGGAAAACGTCGCATCTTATTTTAGACTCCCTCTTCAAAATGTTTCGAAATTTCGGATCGAGGCCCACCTAATCACATTACACCCAATGAAAGAACTGGATGTAAAAAGCGGGCCGTTACAGATTTGCATGAAACGTCAAAGTTGATTATAAGTCTTTCAAGAAAAATCCACGTCAAATATTCAAATTTCTAATGAAATTGAAAGCAGACGCTTATCGACAAGAGATTTTTAAACAATACTTTTGCGTTTGCGTTTTCATCTGTGTTTTTGGGAATAAAAAGTTAAAATGAATGTTCTATTACAAAAAGAGGAATAAGAAATGCCTATGTTCTTTGTCGGTATCGGAATCAGCGATAGTGACACTAGGAATCAAAAAAACTAAAACACTGTTTTACGTGTAGCAAATTAGGCCCTCTCCAGAATAAGGAAAATAATTTATTTAAATCTAAATCAATGGGTAGCATGCTTGACGACAAGCTTGCCATCTGTTCTGTTTGCTAAATGTAGACAATGTTAGCACCAATCGTTATTGCTGGGTAAAGTTTTAAATTGAAAATCGATTCGAAGTACTTTGCTCATTGTAGGTAGGCACCTCATATAATGAAGTCCTGCCTTTATTTGTCACATTAGGGTTGTCATCTTGCCCACCCTATACGAACAATAGTGGCAATTTCATTCACATCTCTATTGCAAAACCGATCAGGCGTGAAGGGTTTTTTATTTGCAGTCACGTGTCATCCCCACGTACAGGAAACCGACAGCGCACCAAAATGTATTTGCACTATACTAATGCACTAAAATCTAAGTAACATTTGACGCGAATGGGGTCTATGAGAGGGACTGGAAATAATATCAGTACTAATATTATGAGGAGAAATTGTGTTTTTGTTTGTAACTCGAAGACTCGAAGGTCTGATTTGAAAAAATATTTCTCTGTCATGAAGCTGCATTATTCAAAATGGAAATAGACTATGTTTTATTAAAACAAATTAAGGGTATAGAAACAGTAGGGTTGTTATTTGTTCGCTTTCGAAAAAAATACACAGGCGAAGCCGGAGCAGAAACCTAGTCCGATTTAAAGAAATAATGTGACTATGTTTGTTTGTAAAAATAAGTATTTACGATTTGAAAAAAAAATCGCTGGACTGCAACTTAAGAACTTCCTAAAGAATGTTAGGATATTGTTATTATGTTTGGAATTTCACAAATTGTCACGGGTGAAGTCAGAACGCAAAGCTAGTAGAGCAAATAAAATTGAAAGACAGTGGGTAGTTATTTGCGGAAAAAATCATCATTATTATTGTAGTGAAAGGACGCGTGGCGGCTGATTTCCGATGTAACTGTATATTTGTGAATGTCAATGGCATTTATTAAGTTGTCACATGGCTGTTGCGCCCATTATATTATTCAGTGGGAAGTTTTTTAGGAAATTTGTTTGATTTCATTGATTGAATTGAAAGGAAGATTAGATTTAATTACTGGCTTTAAAATGTTTTGCAACCCTATTTTTTTGTCGACGTCACTTAATAATTTGATGATTTGTTTAACTGTTTGATACTGGTCCGGACACTGATCTTCTCTATCTTCTTCTACGGAGTTGAATCCTGGACTATCAGAATGAAAGATAGAGCCAAAATTGACGCTTTCGAAATGTGGTGTCGGAGACGCAAGCTGTATTCCATGTACTGCTCGCAGGACGAACGTCTCCATTCGCAGCGAACTCCGCATTACGACAAGACTGTAATCTCCCTGCTTCCAACGCATCCTCAACTACTTCGGCCATGTTGCTCGCAGAAATCCTGACAACCTTGAAAAGCTAATCGTGCTAGGAAAAGTCGACGGAAAAGACCACGCCTACACGATGGGCAGACCAAATAAAATCGTTGACCGGTCTGCCGCTGTTTGATGCCACGAGGACTGCCCAGGACCGGGGCACATGGAGGCGTATTTTCCAGAAAGTGATGAACTCTACCTCATCATGATAGACACGACCTTCAGCAAGAAGAGTAGAAGAAGTTCACAATGTAGATAATCTAATTATAAGTTAAACTTTTTATATCCCTATACGACGATTGGGAAACACACTCATGGGATGCGTACAATTAAGCTTCAATACCTACCCATTCCCTATCTAGGATCCGAACTCTGTACTGTGAGCTTCGTGTCTGGATCAAATAAATTAGTTTGATTATTTTTATTGACTGGGGATTGGCAGTTTCGTTAAAACTGACTAATTTAATTCACCAAATTTTATTTATATTAATAGAAAACGTTGTAAAAGTAACAGAACGGTTTCGGATCAATAAAATTCCCTATTGGATTATAATTTTCTCTCAAACCAAGCTCCTTTGTTTTTATTTGAAAATATTTCGCAGTTTGCTTTCAATACAGCGCTAACTCAATCCCGCCCCATACTCACCCGCATTTTCACGCTTCATTGGATATAAAAAGAAAATAGCGCTTTAAAAGGGATTGAGGAGCCCTTTCAACGTTTTTGTCCAATTTCCAGACGCCGTTGGGCCGTGCTTGCGCATGTATTTCAACAAACACTGTGTCACGGATTCTTTGCTTCTGGATTCATATCATAAGATTAAATGCATTATTAGCTTATTGTGCAAAAGGTATGTATTATGCCTACCAAGTCTAAACCTTGTTACTACCTATTATAAAAATTGTGGGCATTCGAAATCTGCCTGGTAATTTAAAAATAATAATAATTATTAATTGGTTTAGATTTTTTGTATACTTTGATCTTTATCTGTTTATAAGGTTTTCTTCTCAGTCGTAGTACTCTAGACAGAGCAGTCGTGATCAATCATGGCGGTCCATAGCGTGACACACCTTGTATTGACTCGCCATGGTTAACTTTCTTAGGAAGAATAGTGCAGTGGTTTCCCCTTGTCTTCTGCACCAGATATTTTGGGACTATTTAGGTCTTCAGACTCGCTGTAGCCTCTTGGTGTATGGTTATACCGCCATTGCTCGGTCGCCAGAGCCTCGTTTGTTGTCTAGCAGAGTTGCCAAGCGTGCAGGTGAGGATGACACTTGGGGTCGGATAGATTTTATTCCGTTCTCCCCCTAAGGTTACTTTAGCGAAAAAATTATATAATTACTTTTGATTCCGACTGAATCTAATTATTAACTCATGTTTCCGTCAAGAAGTAAACCATGAAATCAAAATGGATACGCTTAAAATTTAAATATCTCATTTGTACGAATCGTTAACTTGTTAAATAAGTATATTAAGAATCCTATCCAAATCGAATACGGCCAAATTCTTGACGGGTGGTGCCATGACTATGTAGTTTTATATCGCCAGTCATTCAACGTTTGTGGGCAGTTGATTTGATAGTTTAGGCGGAGACTGATCAGGTTGCGTGATTCTACGATTTATCCAATTTCATACCCTTAAAGTTAATATCTTTGTTATTTCACCAAAGATATATTAGTATTATTAAACACAAATTCCTTCCTTTTTAGTTTAGTTCACCTAAGCATAAATAACTTTTTTAAATTTTGTCTGTCTGTCCAATGTTTGTCTAGAATAGGCGCTGTTCATTGGTAAGCGCATCACTGGAGAACGGCTGGACCGATTTGGCTATTTATTTTAAATGTTCGTAATAGTCTGAATAAGGTTCTTAGGGAAATAAAAAGTTGGAATAGTTGCCCTGATGTTGGAAGGATTTTGAATCTAAGTTTTCCCTGAGCTAAGTATAAAAATCACCTCTGAGGGTTCCGTATCATTTTTTCGGTTTTCGTTTAGGTTTTCTTGTAGACTATAAAAGAGGCCCTAAACTTCCTATTTTATTTTTATTTTAGACTCGAAGTTTTGAAGATAAGCGGGGGGGGGAACTGTAAATTTAAATAAATAAAATATGCTTTTAAAATAAAAAAAAATGTACTTCTTATAACGAGTTCTTTTATTTGATATGTCACATGATGCACTTGAAAAAAATCTATTTTTACTTTTTAATTTATCCACTAAAAACCTTAAAATCAAATTATTTTTTTACGCTATTACATCCGTGATTGGGTCATCAAACTCTACATATGCACCAAATTTCAACTTTTTTTTTCGTCGGAGGTATACGGAACCCTAAAAGCATTTTCTAATCATTGACTGGCGATATTTATGTTCGCGTCGACAAGACAAATATCAAATTTTTACGTTAGGTACATAGTCTTCGAGAAAAATACCTGTGACAGACGGTCGGATAGAAAAATGACCTTATAAAGATTTCATTAGATGATATACTAAAGCTTAATAAATTAATAAAAAAACACGCTTTTGTCAGTAACGAACACGTGCGCAAACCAAAATGAACCCAATATCGATGGCGTTACGTCGTTTATTAGAGTTCCTGTGATCACCTTCTGGCTCCATCATCAGGTCCAGAGTACTTGTGAAGACAAATCAAACGAGCCCAAACTCGATGGGAACAGAGCTCCACTATCTACCTCCTTACTCCATCATCAGATTAGATCGATGGTATCAAATGATTGTTATATTATCCGAATTACATACATTTGAAAAGTCTCAAATCGATACGACAATTAAAAGTTGGTTAAATTTAACTTCCAAGATTTATTTACATACATAGAGTTACAGGTAAAACTAATATAAAGCGTGTAAAAATTGTTTGGATAGTCAGTTAGGAAATCCAGCTTGGTTTGATTTAGTTAACCTTAGTTTTTCATTTTTATTTATCATACTAAGAAATAAAATAAAATAATCTTATCTTACTATAATATACTTACAATCTAAATAGAAATGAAAACATAATAAGTTTGCATTGTTGGAAGAACTAATTCCGAAACAAATATAACTTAATATATTATTCCGTATTCCTCCCTATTTTCCTCAACAAGAACTAATCTAAAGAAAATTTTCGAGTCTCTCTGAAGAAAATAAGCTTATACGGAAGTGCAGTTTAGCTCGCACGAATACCGCCTAGGATTACCCACTCGCAACTAACTTTAAATTAAAGTTTCTTTAAGAAAATAAGAATTCCACAGTTCCATAAGTAGACGGAAAAATAATTAAATTTGCGTTCGAGAGAGAAAATTTCCTTTGTCGTTAAGTTTTGGAGAGCAAATTTGTTATCTGCACAGACACTTTACTTATAGTTTTCATCTAGTCTAGAATAATAAATTTATTTAAATGACATTTTGTTTAAACTTTTAATTTTTTTATTAAACTTTTTTTTTTTTTTTTTTCTTCACGGGTTGCTTTACAGCTCCCGAAACCGTGTTACGGTTCCAGGGTACCCAGCGGAAGACCTAGTCTCCCTCGTTTAGCCGATGGTATTTGTGAGGCTATATCTAACGAGTGGCTAGTTCTGTTGAGAATATTTAGATGGAAAAGCCTCTAAGTGTGGTTTGTCGGATTATGTACATAAGTTTTTAATTAAAAACCCATTGGTACATGACCGAGATCCGGGATCGAACTCGGGGTCTGTCTAGTAAATACCAGACGTCTTAACCACTCGGCCACCGACGCACCCTTTTAATTTTTATTATTTTTTTTATTTTATTTTATTAACATATTAAACTTTTACTCAAAAATTATTCCTACCAAATTCTAAACTAATTCGTAACTTCCAGTTTTTTTTAATGAAACAGGGCCAGAAAAGATCACCATTAACTTGTTATTTTTTAAAGTTACTATAATATTTTAAAATAAGTACTAGTTTAATAAAATTTGAGTGATATCAAATCGGAGCAAATGTGAAAGCTTTAGGCATCAGCAGTAAGTACGATTATACCACGAAGGTTGTCCAGCGACATTAATGAATTGGCCATTTGTATTATTGCTTCATATACTTAAATTGATAACGTTTGCAAAACAACTGCCTAGTGGTTTGAATTTTACGCTAAGCAAAATTATTCTCTACCTCAGTTAAAAAAAGTAAAATTAAAAGCTTTTAAAAAAATATTCCGACCTCAAAAATTGTGCACTGCAAATCTTCGTAGAATTTGAAGACGGTTGGTTCCAAATAACTGGCGAAGATAAATAGGTAACAAAAATTTAAGATACGCGCTGAAACATTTTATTTTGAAGTCAATTAAACTGCGTGTTTCGACCCATGGATGTTATTCTGTCCGTGATAGGTACGTCATTGAGGTTGTCTATATTATTTTGTTATTTTAATTTTATGTAGTAGATACCTATCTTGTAAGAGATATTATGCATCTTCAAATTTCCTCCAGGGAAATTACTCAAACTGTTTAGACAAACTGTAATATGATATGTAACCAGACATCAACAAGAAAAATAGAATATTGAAAAATTACTCTCCCGTCGACCATAAGTTTGTTTGAAGCAAGTATCAAGAACAAGGGATAAGAAAATTAAAAAGATGACAGAAAATTCTGTTATTTGAAAATTCCTTGGAGCATTCTTTTGCATGTTATTTTATTAGGATACCCATTTTATATTTCTCAGAATTTTAATTATTTGGACAATATTTTCGCAACCCTCTAAATTAAGAATTAATTTTTGTTAACAACTTTTACCTTTTTTATATTTTTTTTTATCTGTTTTTTTTTCTTAAATATGTTGTACGTATAACTAACCTTTATGGCCAAATGTTTATTAAACTAGTCAATTACATCTTTGTTTGCCACCTCCATTCATGGACTTCTATTCTTTTCACCAAATGGATGGCAAGTCACATGTCGTGCTATGTTTAAACATATAAATAAAAATCCTTCGCTAATCTAGGTTCAATAAGTAATTAATTAAAATAAATTAACCATCCATTTTGATTTCCTCTAAATGTTCTTGCATAAATTAAAGAAAAAGAAAAAAAATCCTCTGAAGCCTGAGTAATAACTGTGTAAACATATATCGAAATAACACATTGAAAGTAGTGGTATCTTTTTTATCACATCGTTTACAAATTGAAGCACGTTTTCACAGTAAATTCTTACGGTGAGCCATTTAGTGAACCAACGTCGCAGTGGCGTGGCAAGCAGGACGCTTTACTGCCGAAACATGCATTATTGAAGGTTCCTACACTGCACCTCAGAATCTTAATGCTACTTTCAAATTATTTATTAGTTCAAGGAATCTTCTGACACCCAAGTTACAGTGACACTAAGTAACACTGTCCACATTTATAGAGAGTTATTCATATTGAACAGCTACATTAAGCTACAGTTGATAATACTTATTTTATAGAAATATTATATTATTCTCAGAAGTGCGGACATACTGAACGTGTTCTCCGAAGCATGAGTAGCAGCCTATAAAAGTATTAAATTAGCTTAGCTTTGATATATGTGAATATATCCTGAAAAGTGTACAAAAATCCTTTAAATTTTAAAATAAGTAGCCACTGAATAATATTTTGTAAGCGCATCAAATGGCTGGGCCGATTTGGCAATTATTTTGAACAAAAAGAATGAGAAAGTTGTCAAGAAAATTGGGGAAAAACTGAAATGGCATTTTAGTATGAACTCAAGACCATATAGGGGATGGAAAGTTAATATGGGGTCCACAGGCAAAGCCAGGACGTAAAGATTGTTAAATAATTCCTTTCATGTAATAGATAAAAACATACGAGCACGTTATATTATGAGATAGAATAAGTCGTTTTAAGCAATTCAATAAGCGGATAAGTTCAGAAGTTTGGCTAAAAGCATGGATTGAGAAAGTTGAATAACTTGCAATTTTTCCCTTAAAGTGTACGAATATTTACCTGAGCAATAACTCGGACGGAAGTTTTTGGTCAGGCACTCGGGAACGTGGGGTGAAAGTTGAGAAAACTGTATTCAGCAAAAATGTTATTTTACCAAAATATACCGCTAGCGAGGACATAGTTACCTAGTATGAGGGTAAAACTTTTCTTTAATTTCCATATTGAATTATGTAAGTTTGAGGGTTAGGCCGGATAGGAAGTGGATTAAAGTTTGCCTACATATTTTTTTTGAGAAATCTTGACGACTGACATTTATTTATAAGTAATACCACAGAAGCAACCATAGCACTAACTAGCAGTTGCCCGCGTTGTTTTAGGAATATAAGATTTACATTCCATTAATGGGTGTATTTTTGGAAAATCCTTTTTTAGTGCACCTCTACACCTCCTATGGAATATACCTTTCAATTTCCATATTTATAATCTTTTATATTTATATTTAAATGGATATTGATAAAATACTAACTTTCCAGCCCGGTTTAGCCCGTAATTCTAATAATTCTGTAGAATTTTCTTAAGAGTTAAGAATACCTAATGTTCACACTAAATATTTACATATAGAATGTATTTTTTTAAATATATAATTGGCATGCAATAAACCGCTGGGTTAGCATATATTTTGACAGCGACACTTTCGTTTCGGTCGAATGGCCTTGAACAGGCCAAAACGTTCATGTCCAACAAGGACCGGCCAGAGATAGCCCGGGGCCGAGAGGTCTGGCCCAACAATGTGCGTGCAAATTTGCTATGCCGGGCAAAGACAAGTACACAGAATTTGCCCGCACATTGTTGGGCCGGACATTCTCGGACCGGGCATGTCCTGCACAAGAATGCCGAGCAATTTGCTTGGCCGGACAAAGACAAGTACACAGAATTTTCCCGCACATTGTTGGGCCGGACCTCTCGGCCCCGGGCTATCTCTGGCCGGTCCTTGTTGGACATGAACGTTTTGGCCTGTTCAATGCCATTCGACCGAAACGAAAGTGTCGCTGTCAAAATATATGCTAACCCAGCCGATATTTCCTTACTTTCATTTCGCGAAAACAATGAAACCAAGGTTAGTTTCGGCACAAATATATCTCTCTACATGACTTTCATCAATGATAAAAATAACATGATCCTGCAGTAAATATATTCTTGATAAAAATAATATCAGAATTTTTTTCAGTAATTTTAAACCATTTTTGTAAATTTCTCTAATTTACGTAACGCTTAATGTACCTATTTGAAATATGGTTTAAATTACTGTGATAACTTTCTCAGTTTTGTCTGTGAGATGTGTTCTTTTAGTTGTTGCCTTAATATTTATATAAATATACAATACTTAGATAATTTGGGCAATTTTTTTTTATCTATGTATATTTTTTTTAATAATATAATATCTATCTTACTTAATTCATGGATGGCGAGCTCTAAATCAAGTAAGTAAGTAGTAATTTAATTTTAATCATTTGAAATCCAAAAAAATACTTTGCTAACGAAAAGCCATGAAAGTAATGAAAATCGACGTGTGCACAGATGAGCGCTGAAACGAGTGAGACTGGATCGGACAGTTTGATGTTCGTTAATGAGAAGTTATTTCCTGGTGTAATGGGTTAGGTCAGTACTTAATTTGTACCTAGGTTGCATTGGTTAGTCGGCTTTGTCTATTTTTGTCATTAAGTTCTTTTGAATTGTTTTATTTTCATACTAGGACATAGAATAAATAAGTAATAGTAATTGAACGGTGTGGCCAGAGACACAGTAACAGTGTCCACTTTTTACCAGTTGTTCATATTGAAGGTGGCAAGCTTGTTGCTGAACTTAATGAAGCTAGATGTGTCACTTCTTTAACAAACGATTATCCTCGGAAGCACGAGGACTCGATAAAAGCAAATATTCGTGATTAGCATTTTTGGCACGAGTACAGAAATTGAACCCGGAACCTCCCGGTTTCTAGTCCAACGCTCTACCAAATACGCTATCGATTATTATTTTTACAGTAATTAAAAACAAGTGGTTAAGATGTCTGGTATTAACTAGGCAGACCACGGGTTCGACATACATAATCTGAAAAACCACACTTAGAGGCTTTTCCATCTAAATATACCTCAACATAACTGGCCACTCTTTAGGTATAGCCTCACAAATACCATCGGCTAAAAGAGATAGACTTGATCTTCCGCTGGGTACCTAGCGCTAGTAACCTGTGAAGAAAGAAAAAAAAGAGAAAAAATTATTAAAAATAAGTGTGCATATGTAACAAGGTATAAATGCTGTTTTCAAATTTTCAGAACCGTATCAAACCACAACACAATTACTTTGCAAAACTTTTTGTCTTTTTCACATTTTCATTAGTCGCGTCATATGGTTGCGGTTTCTGAGTTCAGAACAATTATTTCCCGAGGGACACAGATACATATCTGCTTTCACTTTGCTGGCATCCCATATTAGTATACCTTGTACATTTTTTAGATGTTGTATTGTACTTTCTGATTCTAGGAAAAGTTCTTAAATAATTTCTGTCATGAACTTTGTTTAAAATTATTTGTCTTCGAAACCGTTTAAGATATTGAGAGTGTGAAAAGTGAGAAAGTGCGAAAGATCTATGAAAATTCATTGAGTAATTTTGGGATCTACTGGAGAAACGTTGTGACCTAGGCTGTGTTCTGCGGTTAAGACAGACTGAAAAAATCTAAAATTGTAACTATGTAAAATTTTTTTTAAATTTGTTTTATTGTCTGTCTGTCTGTCCGACTGTGTCTATTTCACCAAAAACTACTGAACGGATCTGTTACGTTTATCACAATTACATAGATATTTTGGAGAAGAAAATAATTTTAATTAAATCGCTAGTCAACATTTTATTTTCTGGCTGCGCTTTTAAGAATTTAGTTCGTCGCGCATTTGACCTGATTTCCGAGGAGACTGCAAGCTGCATTTTTATGGTCGTTGCCTTCAAGACGTGGTTATTTTCCAGAACAATACCCTGAACAACTCTCGGTCTATGTGGCCACTTACAAAAAATAAATGGAGATTAAATAAGAAATTAATGTCTTCTTTATTTCATGATTTTCGCATTGCTTGATTGAAATTTCCAACCTATTCTCAACAAACATCTATAGAAACAGATAAAAAATAAAATCAAACTAAGTTAGATATTGGCATTTTGAAATCACACTTAAATTTTTGAGATTAGTGCAGATTCATTTTGGTTGAATACGAGATTCATTTTTCAAAACTAATTATTGCATATTATTCCAATATTTGTTCGTACCCCTTGCTATATTCAAAATTAAATTTTACTAATAATTACACACAATTTTCATAAATGCGTACATAATTAAAATCTGTCATTACTGCTTTACCATAACACACACTTAATTTCACGAGCACCACAAATAGCAATGTTTGTAGAATATTTACCACAAATTTGAAAATTATTTTAATAGTGGCTGCCGAGAACAAAATAATATGCTGATCTATTAATATCCTATTAAGAGTCCTATATCCATAACGGGGATAAACTATTCCCAAAGTACCTGTGTCACTGTAATTTAGCATAAGTTACTTATTCAATATATCTAAGTGGAAAAGCCGTTATTTTATTTTTTATTTTTTTTATATTTATAATATTTATATTTAATAAGAAATATTTAAAGACAAAAAAAAAAAATTAGCTGAGCCTGCAATTATCCGAAACAACTGAACAGGTGTTGATCCCGTAAAATGGACGGGGAGGTTATTCAAAGCCCAAGGAAAAGCTTATTTATATAATATTTGTACCATTGCTACGGCTACGGTGGATAGTAGAATAGAGACTACAAAAGATTGTTTCTGAAAATAGAATATTAACAAAGATTTGTACATTAGCCACTCATATGTATTTTCTTGTAATATACCCACATTCACCTGCGCGTCTTCTTAAAGTTGCAGCAAGACACTTTAATTTCCCTCGGGATAGTCGCCGCCGAGTGCCTCTCATAATTCATGCCAAGTTAACATTTTGTCAGTTCGCATTTGTTGCTTAACGTTAACGCATTCCGTCGCTTTTCCTTTGATCTTAATTTTGCTTTGGCTCCTTAGGTGAGGAAGACTTTCATGTTCCTTAATTAAGCTTCTTAAACATGGAGATTGAGTGCTTGAACTTTAATCAAATTAACATTTGTTTTTTGTATCCAACCTATTTTTAAAATTTGTTCCCTAAACACAAGCCTATACTTATGTCAAATACCAAAAGGATTTTCAGGTAATGATCTTCATCGGTGATCTAATATCAATTAGTTAAGGAATTTATTTATCAATTTTCTTACCGGCTTATAATACTATACTTAACTTGAATCCTATCCGCAAAATGAATTCCCGGGTTCAAATCCCAGTTCAAGTAAAAAAAGTAATCATTGATATCATTGATCACATGCATTCTAGTTTGCGTCTGAAGTCTGAGCCATTTCATAGTTGCTCATCGACTCAAACTACAAAATTGTCATATCGTTAAAGAAGGCAATATAAAGTTACTCTGGCTCGAAGTTTAATTTGCAATCCCAATCCCAACTTTTCCAATCAATATCAGCAACGGTTTCTAGTTTTCCTATCAAACAGTAGTGAACTCATCACCATATTTATCCTATATAGCCACCTATGCAGATTGCAGCGGACATGCCATTACAAATAGTGACTGTTTGTCCACGCGAATTGCCCCTAAAGTTTAATGAATCCCTGATTTGATTTGACCCTCTGTGTGCTTTAGTTCGTTATTTATTGATGCTGCTAATCAGACAAATGGCTAATCCATTAAGTACACAACCCGCATAGATAGACCATGTGTTTAAAACGCCTAAGTAAATATATAGGAGAGTGTATCCACGTTGGAATTAGTTCTCTCTAGTAACAAACGTGGAACATTTTACTTTGTTTTAGGGTTATTTGATCGTGATTTTAGAATAAGCTATTCTCTCCTAGAATATTTTGTCTTATTTTCATTTCAAACTAATATTTTTATTACTCAATAAGAATTGTACCTATATATTATATGAACTCCTTCATTGCGTCTTTTCCAGTTGGCAGGGTAAGTCTAGAAGGACTGCAGCATCATAAAACAACTATGAGCAAACTTTCATCAATTTTCATTTGTACTTTTCTTTATCGTATTTTCACTATTTGATCCTTGTATTTATTATTATTTTCTATGATTGCTTTTATTATTTTAATTATCTTTTATGCCATAACTACCTTGTTTTTGTAATCATAAGAATCAATGTTCTTTTCTCTGCCTTTTATGAATAATATGATACAAATAATACATTAATCTAGTCTTAAATCAAACTTTTCCTGATATAAAAAGTGATGATATGCTAACAAGTTTAGAACGTTAACCGACCTCGGACGTAAAAGTTTAACCTAATTATTCGCAAGAAGAGCCCATCTCTCAAATTAGCAAACTGTCTCTTGTTCTTTCACAGGGATGGACTCCGGGAGGCCCTTTCAAATATCAATTATGTCCCAGACCGTCGCTTCTGACTCTAGTGATTAATTAATTAGGGGTTGGCTGCAATTATGTCTTTTGTAGGGTGCCTTCAGTGGGATTTTGTAGTGTTTAGGGACGCAGGTTTCACGTCAAGAACCTCTATCCTTTATTTAATCTCATACCTATTGAATAGTTAGTTAGTCTTTAATTTAAACCTAAGTTTGTCTTAAAATTATCTCTTATATCGTCTTATAATATAATATTTGCAAACAGTTTGTATTAGAACAAAAAAAAAACGCACCTTGATGGTTATTGTAACTTGTGGCATGAGCAGAGATGGTGATAACAAAAGCCACATTTAGCGAATTGCCTTTATTAAATTTACTTCTAACAGACAACGGAATTCTTTCAAATATTTTTTTTCTGGTCATTTTCACCAACTAACCCTAATTTCTTAATAGAAATCTGTCCTAACAATTTATTATTACTATCATCAAAATGATAGATTAATTGCAACTTGAATGTAACTTGTAATGTATTAAAGGCGAAAAGAAAGTGAAGTGCATGATCCATCAACTGTTTAAGGATATGTAGGTTGATCTCTTGAGACCCCTTTCATAGGGTCTGATCTTAATTAAAAAATGGGGTTGATTTTGACTTTTTTGGGCTATGATTTTAGCTTTGGTTAAAATATACAAGCAGTTGCCCGCTACTTTACATGGTGATATGATTTCAAAATTAATAACAATAAACAAACACAAAACACATTTTCACAACTTTTATACCTTGTCCAGAGACACCAGTAACTGTAACAGTGTCCACTTTTTGCCAGTTGTCCACATTGAACAGAACAGGTGGCAACTTAAGCCTGTTGCTGCACTTAATAGACCTAGATGTGTCACTTCTTTAACAAAGGTTACAAATATCTGTCATTTTTAGAAGAAGTGTGAACGCTCTGGCTTTACTTCCCCTCCAAAGAATGAGGTGTCGATTAAAGCACATATTCTTAATGAAAATTGGTGCTCAGTATTTTTTGGCACGAATGGTAATTGAACCTCCCGGTTTCAAGTCAACGCTCTGTCAAAGTCATACCAATGTTTAAGTGGGATACCATATTTTGCAAGATGCTGAAGAATTTGAATTTTTGACTTAAATTTTTTCGATATATTTAAGGTTTACGCAGATCAGGAGAGCAAAAACATACGGCCAAAGTCGTGAATAGTCAGGATAAACTGTAGGAAATAATGATATTTTTGTGTGCCAAAAGCAAATAAAGCATTTTATACCTACATTTTTTTTACTCTTTTACAGATTCGTAAGGGTTGAATTTCAAAATTCTTTAAATTATAAATCTTTTTACCACCCTGCTAGTCATTCGTGTTTTCATGAAAACTCTAACGCCCAAAACTCGTAATAAACAAGTAGGTGCTACAAAATTATAGGTAAAATGTGAACTAAAATATGAAAAAACTATTATTTTGTCATTGACCTCACGTCCTGTTGTATCGTGTTCCTGCATTGTTTTACCAAGTCGAAAGTACAGTTCGCATAATCCAGTTATTTTGAAAGAATATTTAGCCAAATCAGTTTAGCCGTTCCGTCATGTTGTTTAACAAATATTAAAACTTTCTTATTTATTTAAATAGGATACAATACTAAATAATAATATCCATTACAAAAGCCAAAGCGTGTTTGTTTGTTTGTGTTTTTGCCCCTCTTTCACGTCAGAACAGAGCAACGGATTGACGCGATTTTTTGCACAGAGATAGTTGGAATCGCGGAAATCCTTCAGGATTAAATCTTATAAAACCACGGGCGAAGCCAGGGAGGAAAGCTAGTATATTAACTCTTCATTTTAAATAAAAACTAAAGTACATAATAGTAGGTACACCAAATCCAACAAAATAATGAAAATCCTATCGATAATTTTTATATGAAGTAATGAATCCATTACTAATCCGAAATTGGATATTTCTAATATGAAATAATCACAACAATTTCTATTTCGCTGTACTGTTAAAGCTACTTATTGATACAATAGTGAATTTGAAACGTTTTGTTTGGTTCATGGGTCACCCTAACTTTCACTATACACAAATAAATACAATTTGTGTGTTTGTCTGTGTTCTCAAAATAATATCAATCCAAGGATATCTGATATAAATGCAAAAATAATTGATTTCAGAATTATTAGAATGTCTAGTTTTGTCTAGATATTTGTTATGAATAAATTTTGTTGAAAATACCAGTAGTATTTATTATCCATAATATGTTAATTGTCCGGGGATGTTTTTTAAATGCGAATACAAGCATTTTCTAACTTTCTTTTAAATAAGCCTTTATTTCAAGTCTCTTTATAATCATCACTTATCACTATTACTATCATTACATATTATAAAACGAAGTCCCTCGCCGCGTCTGTCTGTCCGTCTGAAACCTCATTACGCAAACACTACTAAACGGATTTTGTTGCAATTTTCACTATTATTTAGGTTGATTCACCAGGAAGGTTTACGTGTATTAAACATGGACCTATCATGTTTAGGAGCAGAGCATTGACAGTATAAGTGAATTAAGTCAAGAAAATAGTTGCCCCAGCGAGTTTTCATTGCGTTTGCTGTTCTAATCCGTCGGAGATACAACAAAATGATGTAGAAAGGAATTGTGTAGAATAAAATTATCTATAAAGTGCGCGGTAGCATATATATCTATCTCTATTAAATAAGTAGTAAGTTGTTAACCCATATTATACCCGTGCGAAGCCGTTGCTCGGGTCGCTAATAATGTATAAAGCGAAAAAATTAAGCGGAGTCAGATGAAATAGCTAGTATTCGAATACTGCCAAATGCTATTTAATCCGACCGCGTCCAGTGCGACAGACATTTCTACTGTGTATGACAACATAATAAGCACACACCCCCATTCATTTTCAAATTATCACTGTTATTTTGTAGAAATATGAGAATTATTCCCCTAGCCACGTTCGTTGAAATTAGTTTCAAATCCCACGCGTTACCCTTTCTTCAAGTATTATGCTCAAATATTTTTTGAGATCTGACTATAAGTAAATGTGATATCATGAAGCAAGAGATATTAAACTTTTTTAATAAAAAAAACTTGTTGAACTCAAAATACCTTAACACAAGCTACAACAGTCTCATCGACTAAATAGTATTTGAGAAGGTATAGAAAAATAAAAAAGCACCAGAAATCGATGAGCATGGTATGAAAATGAAATATTCTTCCTACATGAATGGAATTATAGCGTGAGTATGTATATTTATGTATATATTTGTTTTATTCATGTACGTGAGTTTTTAGTAATTAAAATAATTAATATACATACTAACAAAGTTTAAATATTATTTAAAAAATACAGGGAACCTCAAGAGTAGCTCTTTTTAATCATGAATATGTAGTGATACATACTCATAAGTAGAAAACCTTTTCGAAATCACTGTCCTGCGGTAAAGTGCCAAGAAGGCTAGCAGCGTTTCTTCGCTAGATGGTTATGCTAATACGTTGTCCTAGGTATGCTCTAGCCCTTTATTCACCAGACAAGATGATAATTCATATATTTATTCCATAGCACATTACATTACATATTTTTGAAGGTATGTACCTACATAATATTGCCTTTGCTTTTTCCAGTGCACGTATGTATGTATACTTATAGTTCCTTCTAAGAAAACTATTTTTTTCTGTAGGAAATAAAAAAAAAACAAAGTAAGAAACGAGTTCAGCAGTGGCAGCTGATTCCATCTGAAATATTCCGATACGGTCCGTTACTCGCTAGTAAATTCCGGATTCTGATTTCCTTTCATTTCCTTTTAGGAAACTTAAATAGAACTGAGAGTTCCTTGACGACGGGGCACCGAATCAATTATTTGTGTTACGAAAGTTTTCTTCGATTTGCTCACTATAATAGCGATAGTTTTCCGTTATTTCGTGTCCCGATACGACTTTATGTCAAAATTCTGACTTCATTGTTTACTTCTATAATGCTTTGGAACTTTCCTCGTTTAATGCATTAGCTTTCATTGCTGCTGCTTTTAATACAAAGTTCGGTTTTGAATAATAGCATGCCCTTTATTGTTTGCCTTGTATTGTTTTCAGCATAACATTTCATTTTGACCGAAACCCTAAAAATAAAATTCAAACTTTTCGTAATAATAAACCGACACAATAAAATAAAGTTGATATCAGAACACTTGGTGTTATTGTTTGTGAATCGTGCTTTTGCAGAAGCGCGTGCAAGCAGAACGATCCAGAGTTTTATGATAAATCCAATAACAGTATAAACTGGCCTTTCAAATAAACGATTTCGCAAAAATATACGTTGAATTCACTATACTGTCAGTCAGAAGGATTATGGGTGTTTGAATATTTTGATGAACATCATAAAATGAAAAGTTTTTTTATGTTTATTTATGTGCCACTAGCGACTGGCTTTGGCTTCGTCCGCGTGGAGTCCATAATAACTTTCATGCCAAATTATGGTTTTGAGGTCACACAAAAATCCCATAAATTTTCAACTTTCAGGGCAACGTTTCCAAGTTTTTTTTCCAAAAATCCTTATTCAGACTTTTACGAACATTTTAATAATAGCCAAATCGGTTCAGCCGTTCTCTAGTGATGCGACCAACGAACAGCATTTGATTGATATTTAGGTATATAGACTAGCGACCCGCGCTTGCCTTATTAGGATTAGGATAGACAAAAAAATAATAAAAGTTATCCTGAAGTAATGAGTTATTTTGCTGAGAAAAAAAGTAGCCTATGTCACACTCCGACCCTTCAACTCTATTTGCAAAAAATCATGTCAAACAAACGCATTTAGTATAAGTTGATTCCAATTTTTTGTAGCTTCGTGTATACAAAATTCATAGAATGCAAGAGAATTAACCTTTTGATCACACAAGCCACGTGTTATTTTACGGCTAGTATTTGATTATGTATATCTTTAACAGATTTTTAATGCTTTCCCAACAATTTTAACTTCAAACTTGGCTAAGTACACCCGTATTTCGCCTTCAGCGCTTCGGCCTCCCTAACTCCAATATCTCTGCGACACATAGCAGCCTAACTAACTGAATAAAAGCTCGCGTGAAACTCCTTGCGATACAAACTTTCAAGTTGCAAGATTTGCGAAAACGCTAGCGGCTTTCGTATAACTTGCAGTACCTACATGCGATCACGAAAGTGGATTTAGAAACACGTCTTCCTCGTCTCTCATGGAAGATATTAACGCGAAATTCACGCACTTATCTGTGTGCTTGGAAATAATTTTAACAGTTTATATGACTTGTCGTTCTGTCTTAATTTTCCTCTTGTAAACAGTACACTCTTATACTCGTAGGTATGTATCATATTATGGATTGCTGAAATATGGCCAATTCTACATAGATTTCAAGGTTAACAATTTTAGTTTATTTTTATCTCTCGGTAATCACACCCGTTTATTAACTCTTTTGAGAGTACACGTATGTATACTACTGCTTGTAGAATATTATGTTTATTACGTTGTATTCAAATAAAGTGGACGAAAGCTAAATAGTTCGATAAAATTTTTTGAATTAGACTTTTCAAAATACATTATGCAATTTGTCTAAAACGAATTATGTGTTTACACACACGCATTCACGGTCTTTATACCTTGCGGTGTGGCCAGAGAAACCAGTAACAGTGTCTACTTTTTGCCAGTGGTACATTTTGAACAGAACAGGTGGCAAGCCTATTGCAACACTTACGTAATGGACTTAGATGTGTCACTTCTTTAAAATACGTAAATATCTGTTATTTTTAAAATAAGAGGGCTTACGTGGTAGTTCTTAAAGAAACTTGGTGCTTAGCATTTTTTTTCAAGACAACGCTCTACAATATTATACAATATTTCTAGAATAGATTTGCAATTTCCTCCTGAAAATTTACATCTCCTATAACAATAATCGTTGCTAGGGCGCTAAATTAAAAAAAAAGTGCAATAACCATTGGAAATTTAAAATTACCACCCTACTGCCAACAATTCAAATAATACAGGAAGTAACATATTTCCTGGTAGAGCATTGAACGGATCATTTTGCGAATGTCTTTAAAGTAGGCTACTTGGCACAAGAATTACATTCGACATAGTTGGCAGAGAATCCAAAACCCACCCTCCAGCTCGCTGAGGGAAAGAAGAATAGACTTGAACAACATTGCGGAAGATCCTTTACAAACTAAAAATAGTTTATGAGCGTTTTAAGAGCTTGATTTTGTATTTAATTTTAATATTGAAAACATAGTTTTCATACTTTATTAATTCTTGGAAAATAATAATTAATAAAATGAATAATACATTACAGCAAACTTTACGGTTTTCAAAATATAATACATCACAAGTTATTGTCTGAAAACATAGATAAAGCGCGCTCAGTTTTGCGTTGTTAGAACAATTTTACTGTATCGTTCATCAAAATGTCGTAAAGTAATAGTTTTTTGTTGTAATAGGGATCTGCGTATATTTCAAAATGACATAATGTCCGGCGACCCAAAACTAGTATGAAATCTCTTGTTTTCCATAAACCAACAAAGTTCATTACACGACGATTAAACGAGATAAATTGTCAACTCTAACCCACGAAGTAGGGTAACCCCACTCATAAAGAGCGGATATGTTGAATGTGGGACAGAGGACAAATTTATGTAGCTTGGACACAAAAACGGACTATCCTGATACTTGTGAAGCTATGGAGTTTGACATCGGCACGAATTCGGTTTATTTATTAGGAAACTTTGTAACGGAGGCCAACAGTAAATCAACAACGCGTCAAGGAAAGTACAACTAATATGAACTTGAATTATTTTGAATATTGATACAGGTGGGATCATTAATTTATATCCTAAACATTAAAGTACGGTTTGTAATAAATTACTTTTTAATCTTGTTTATTTGACACGAAAGTCATCATAACCAATAAAAATATTAAAGTGTTATTAAAATTACAAATTCCAAGTCAATTTGAGTAGGGTTCCTATAACATATTTTCTTTGGAAACTAAATGTCTTTAATTTTTTTCTGTAATTTCTCAATTTTTTGTCTTAAATATTTCTGAAATTCTTTCATATTTTTCATACAACATTTCAGGTCTATATATTAGATAAGGATTTGTTTAGAACGAGATCCTAAACATGTAAGGTTAAAAGGGACAATAAAAAATTGGCCAAGAGCGAGTCGAATTCGCGTTGAGAGAGGGTTTCGTAAAAAATTTTTTCGTGAGAACTTTGAGACAGGATTTTCGATTTTTCAAATATCAGTAGTTTTGGAGAGAGCGCTCAATTTTCTTATATTTTCTATAACATAATTTAAACTATTAATTTAAAAATAATAAAAATATATATTTGTATTTCTTATAACGAGCCCTTTTATATGATACCTACCTATGCACTAGAAGAAAATATTTTTTAGTTTTTTTTCCAAAATTAACCCCCAAAATCAAAATTTGATTATTTACGCTATATGGGTAATTATGTAAAAATTATCATAAAAGTACGTTACAGAAGCTATCATCCAATAGAATCCAGTCGATAAATCAAACATATCACAATGTATCTAATTTGTCACAAATTCTTTAAAAGTCAATAAATTCAATAATAAAAATTCTGAACATACCTATTATTGTAAATAAAGATTTTGATATATTTTTTATGACGTTCAAGTAACAGGGACGTTTCGTTTATCTACTTTATGTTCGTTTAATGTGTAGAACCATACATTCAGCTATTTTGTATGGCGTTGTATAAAATGCTATTAACCAGCAGGAATCTAAATTCTCTTGAATTCGTCACTAAATTGCTCATTTAGACGATACATAGCAAGTTTTAAAGCAACTTTCTACAAAAATAAAACATGCGTTCAATGTTAAATGTTTGTATTTCTATTTTACTGGATTTTTATTTGTATATGACCAATAACATTTATTGCCGATAAAGTTTTGATGGGGAATGGATACATCAATTGTTTTGTTTGGTGCTTTAGAATTTATTTTATGATTTTTTTTACATTACTAACATATTGATTATAGATTTTAGTCTAAGTGATATTTTTATCTATACTAATATTATAAAGAGGAAAGATTTGTATTTTTGTATGTTTGTGTGTGTGTATGTTTGTAATGAATAAACTCAAAAATTACTGTGCCGATTTCAAAAATTATTTCACCATTGGAAAGCTACATTCACCCTGAGTGACATAGGCTATATTCTATTTTCAAAAAAATTAAGGATCCTTACTAAAACTCCAATAATGTAACCCAAGGTGTAAAAAAATTACCTAAGAATTTCTTTACATCGCGTGCGCTGCGAAAACTATTGATGATATAGAGGTAGTGGTAGTGGTAGAGAGTAGGGGTAGGGGTAGGTTATATTTTATTTTGTTCGTAAATATCCACGGGCGAAGCCGGGGGCGGAATGTTAGTGACAAATAAATTAGATCGTTTAGTCGTTTAGAGGTTTAGGTCAATTTCAAAATTAAGTAGCATATATTGCATTTAAAACTTAATTGTTAACGGTGCGTTGGTGGTCGAGTGGTTAAGACGTTTAGTATTAACTAGGTAGACAACGGGTTCGATCCCGGATTCCAGCCAATGGGTATTTTAATTAAAAACTTATGTACATAATGCTACAAACCACACTAAAATAGCCCACGCACTGGTCCGTTATCTCACAGAAAATTTTCGGTCCGGCGGCCGTATGATCGAGATTGAAGACAGGCCACACATTAGCAATGTAAATCATACGATCTAGATCACATGCAATTCACTCACCCACACAGACACACAAGATTCCATTAAACAAAGGCGTGTGGATGTGTGTGTGTGACAGATCGTTCCGGTCATCGAAATCAACCACAAATACAACGATTTAAAAACGGATGGTGGGCCGCGCGATAAGAATTGGACGAGTCTGTGGTCGATTTCGGTGGACCGTATGGCGGTGCGCCGGCCATTGGACGAATGAGTGGGTACCTTTAGAGGCTATTCCAATTAAATATACCTAAACAGAACTGGCCACTCGTTAGAAGCCTCACAAATACCATCGGCTAAAGGAGAAGAGACTTGGTCTTCTGCTGGGTACACGGTTTCGGGAGCTGTAAGGCATCAGGCGTTATTTTTCAAATATTAACCCGGACAGAGAGACAAAATTTAATAAAAAGGTGTATGAGGTTTTGATTTCGAAATCACACGAGATACACTTCGATTTTAATTATTTGTTAGACTGAGTATGTAGTTTCAAAAAGAGCTTAAGTTCTCATGCTACGAAGGGCACGTAATTTCTAAAAATAATACACATTTTAATTTTACAAGTCAGGTTTAGACTTATATTTTTTCCTTGCTTGCTAAATGTAAACATCGTTACCAACATTGAAAAATCTATTTAAAGTCACAGATCGAAGAGCGGTTAGTCATATGACCACTTGCCCGGTCTTCAATTATAGTTAACTTGAAGCATCCATTAATATCAATTACGGTTAACGTTTAATTTGGGTAAATACCAATTTTATGGGTTACGGAGGATTATTGTGGTTAGACAGCGATAGAGTTAAAAGGGTTTAAAAGGGGTTTGGAAATTTAATAGGTTAGTTTAAGATGAACGAAACAATGACTGACATGAATTAACCAATCTTGATTAGTATTTATTGCTTTAACGCTGCAAGTTCTGTTAGCCTGGTAGCCAGTCTGTCTTTTAAAATATGAAATTATTGTAACATTCGAACTATACTAAATACTATACTTTACTATACTCATGGACGTAAAAAAGTAGAGGACGGATCGCCGCTAAGAAAAAAGTGATGCACCAAGCGTGCATGTATGCTAGGTACCGATTTTATTTATCTCTAATATATCTTTAAATTGTAGAATAAGTGGTAAATTATTATTACCTATGAAATGTGATTCCTTGAGATTTTTTATGAGTAATGGAGTTGTTCTTGCATAATTTTACTACACAAGACGGCATTGTTTTTTATTTTCTTAATGGCGGCTGATCAGCATAACCGAATGAGAATGTGTGCGTGAGGCTCGTATTTACAATAAAACTGGCATAACTTGGTTGCTTCACTCTTGTCTTAGCGGCGATCCGTCCTCTCCTTTTTTTACGTCCATGACTATACTATACTAAATACTATTTTAATTTTGACTATGAAGTTCTGTAATTAGCAACACACAGCAACCACAGACAAAAATCCAGTTTCATCCCGTCGGCGCTGTGATAGTAGACATATCACAGTCGGGGGGAACATCCTAGATACCGATTTATTGGCTATTGTTACTGTGACGTCCATAATACTTGACATTGGCAAATCATCGATTAATATTGAAAACTAGCGGACTCGGCAGACGTTGTCCTGCCCAAACGTTGGCTTGCCTGCTATTTACTTTCCTTCGTCCGTGGAAAACAACTACTCCTACCCCTACCTCTACCCCTACCCCTACCCCTACCCCTACCCCTACCCCTACCCCTACCCCTACCCCTACCCCTACCCCTACCCCTACCCCTACCCCTACCCCTACCCCTACCCCTACCCCTACCCCTACCCCTACCCCTACCCCTACCCCTACCCCTACCCCTACCCCTACCCCTACCCCTACCCCTACCCCTACCTTTACCACTACCACTACCCCTACTTCTACTCCTACAATTCTACTCCTGCGATTTCCATACAAAATTACCTATTTATTATTTTTTATTTTTCAGCTGAACTTTAAGGTTTTTCCAATTTTTTTTTCTTCTAAACCACCCCTGTGTTGTAACGAACAAAACAAAAAAAGAATTAGCCAGATCGGTCAAGCCGTTTTCATGTTATGTCGTGACAACGGAAAACGGTTTTCATTTTTATATATATAGATAAGAGGAAGAAGCCAAAAAATGCAATACTTCATGGACACTGTTTTTCTTTACAATAGTGAAGCGACGTGCTATTTAGCTCCGATATTTATCGATATCGATATTTATTAAGCCCACAGATGAAATATTTTAATTTTATTTACATGGTTTATTTTAATACATAAAATATAGTCATTTAACGCCTGGGTATGTTTATAAAACAATACAAAATGTTGAGCAAAAATAAATTGTAACGCATTAGGACATCACTAATTGATTAGTACTTGAGCTGTCAAAAGAAAAATACAAGATTGGATTTAGTATTTAAATGGTATTATAAATATGGACATACAACAATCCAACGACTGAGAGTAAAATGAAATACTCACCAACGCGTGTCGCTGGAAAGTTGTATATATGCCAATGTATTAAATATTTTCACTAGCGCGATACAGGTTTATTATGTATTGAGACAGTAGTGTCATTTTGTGCCGCCACAGTATAAAAAGGATAAGCTGCGTGCAGATTATTTTTAGGCATTTGGATAAAAATCCCTAAAATTATAGTTTTCTTTATCTGTCCATAAGATTCCGAATATATGTTAAGTAGACGATGTCCCGTTCTATTGGATCGATTAAAATAACGCTTTATCCCTCAGCTTTGTTTGGATGGCAAAAAATTAACTATGCGAATTTCTGAAGCCATGTATGAAAGAGGTATGTTAGGATCGTAGCAAGTGGCATTCGATTGTCTTTGCCTACTCCTTTTAAGATAAAAGGCGTGATGATAGATAGCTAGATAGATCTATATCATTCAATGAGAATTTATATCGTTCAAAATATTGGTTGGTTAGTTACACAGTAACAGAAATTTCCCTGAAAAGGAAGGTCAAAATATAATTCATTTTTTAGTCGTGATTTTTGTGTCCCCCGTTTCACCTTTAAATTTTAAACTAAACCTTTTTAATTAAAAAATTGAAATCGAGGCTAAAGTTAACAAATGACAAATACAAATATTTTATCGCCAAGACCGTGATCGATACATCATTTATTAACAGTGTTGTGTGACATTCTTAGTCTATCCCGGCTTCCGGAGTTAAGAGAGAAAGTTCCTTTCATTCGTTATAAATGACGACACACCTCAGATTCGACTCGATATTCTTTATCACTGCATAAAATAAAGTCACCTATGTCTGTTTGTCTGTTCTCCGTAACTACTCAACGGATTTTGTTCCGGTTTTCACAATTAGATAGATTAAGTTCACGAACATAATTTACTAGAAAATAAAATGGCAGCAATCTAGATAAATAAATACAAAGGGTAAAAACGGAAACCCTATTACTAAGACTCCGCTGTCCGTCCGTCCGTCTGTCCGTCTGAAACCAGGCTGTATCTCATGAACCGTGATAGTTAGACAGTTGAAATTTTCACAGATGATGTATTTCTGTTGCCGCTATAACAACAAATACTAAAAAACACAATAAATTAAATATTTAAGGGGGCTCCCATACAACAAACGTGTTTTTTTCCGTTTTTATAGATAATGGTACGGAACCCTTCGCACTTGGCCGGTTTTTGTCTTTTATATGAGCAGAGTATTATTAATGGTAACGAGGCGAGCTAAAAGTTACCGCCAGAGAGTTTTAATGGAATATGATGTCTAATCCGTTGGATAAACGTAGGTACAAAAAGACGGTATTATAAAATTAAATTTCACACTTGCAAAACCAGAGATGTGTTGCCAGTCTATAGGTACTAATATTATAAAGAGATTTTGTAAGCTTGGATGCAGGGGGTAATCTCTGAAACTACAAATCCGATTCTGAAAATTATTTCACTAATAGGAAGCTACATTATGACCGAGTGATATAGGTTATATTTTATTTTGTTCATAAATATGTACGGGTAAAGCCGGAGGTGGGTTGCTAGTTCATGATAAATGTCTGAGACACACCTCACATTCGACTCGCTGTTATTTAGTATTATATTCTTTATCACACTACTTGCCGTCAATGTTTATAGAAAGGCAATATATCATAAACATGCAACGAAGGAATACCTCAGATTTTGCTTCGATATTTTGATGTTATTGAGCAATTTATCTCTATATTTCTAACAGAACTGAAACTATTCTTACAGATTTCTTTATTATATGATTAATAATGTTTTAAATTTGTAGATACATTTATACATACGTATATATACCTTCAAGCCTATTTCTCAAAGGAGGATAGATCACCTTGAGGGTGACCTTGAGTGTGTGTTATTATGGCCGCTATAACAACAAATAATATAAATGAAATAAAAAAAATAAAGGGGGTCCATATACAAGAAACGTGTTTTATTCGGCATCTTTTGTTGCTTGATACAATAGTCTAACTAGTATAACTATAATGCACACTCTTAAATAAAAACCTGCCAAGCATGAGTCGGGTCGCATTGGCGCTAATTCGTTCCTGCGCCATCGGTCTGACCTTAAGTGCCATTCGCACTTGGCCGATTTTTTAGGTACACTGAAGATTGTCTTTCTATGATTTAAAAAATAATATCTACTAATATCGAAATTAATTTTGATATAACTTTCAGCTATATTCAATAATACTGATATGTTTCAGTCGAAGTTGTGGCATATGACTAGTCCTGAATTATAAACAAACTAACGGCCCGCCTCGGATTCTCTCGTAGAATTTAATACCACATGCTAAGTGCTCACCCGGTCCCGTTGACATAATTTGCCGAATAAGGAACATTGACATTATTGGTAACTGCTCCCCTTCCAAAAGACGTAGCGTGATATTTTATGCACCAAAACCTTCCTTGTAAATCAGTCTATCTATTACTCAAAAAAACTCGTATTAAAATCGGTCCAGTAGTTTTTGAGTTAATAGAGTTTTATTTATATATTAGAATACATCACTCATTCAAGATCAGTTTATCAAAATTTAATACTTTCAATAAAAAACTAATTAGAAAATATTTTAAGATAACATCTGATTAAAATCCTTGAGAGGAGTCGCATAAGTTTATAAATTGAAATATAATGGAAAGTGAGAGACATTGAGTCAGAACCCAGACGCCGCGGCAAACCCAGACTCTCATGGATATCCAGTAGTTAATAATGACCTTAAAGCCCTAGAATTAGACCCACTGACGACCTGGAATAGATCGAGCTGACGAAGAGCGATTAGGAGAGAAAGAAGATATGGTATTTTAAATTAGTGCCTACCTAAATATACAATGGACAACATTTCATTTTTTTAATCACCCATTTTTATTACTTTTATTAAAAATATATTAAAAAATAAGTTACACGTATTTTTTTATTTTATTTTTGGTTGAATTTTTATATTTTTAATTTAATTACGATTTTTTATAAATTTTGAGGACTTATAAACTAAAAACCTTAGCTAGGACTAAAATTAAGAAATATAAACTGTCACCCAAAGAAAGTGACTGATAGTGTCAGTCAAGCCACAGAGTATACGTTATAGAAATGCAAAGAGTATAATATACCGTGTTCCAAATAGGTGTTGCCGTAGCCGGAATTCAAATCGCCTACAACATTATTCATAATGTATATAATAATACTAGCTTTTGTCTGCGGTTTCACTCGTAAATATATTTCCTGTGATTCGAAACTAGCAAAACTTCCAAAGAATATTATATAAAAGAAGTATTTTTATAATTATATTTAAAGAATAATTATTAATTTAGCTTCAAATGGAATAAAAATGGGTAAAATTAATAGAAGGCAACACCTGAGGTCAATAACTAACAACTCTGCCAACAGACATTAGTATTTTTAATTTAGAGGGTTAGCACAGATTGGGGCACCTATTAATCCTCATTTTTCAATATTTTAGTATTTTTAAAATAACTCGAAAATTAAAGGATATAAAAAATAAAAAAAAATAAAAATAAGCTTTCTAGCATGTAATCTCCAAACGGTTTTCGAATTTTGGTACCTTACGAAAAATGAAATGTTGTCCATTGAGGAGAAAGTATAACAATTTTCTATAGACAGTCCCACATGATCCATTGCGTTTCGAACGTGTCTCATTACGTAGACCAATTCATAGATCTCTTTCTACAAGTATAATTTATGATTATTATAACACACCCGCATGGATATGGTAACAATAATTTGTTTTCTCACTCCACCTAGCTTGTTAGACAAACTTTGACATTGAGGCAATGTAGGCGTCTTTATTTTCATTAAGGCGATGATATTCGTGTGTATGGAAGAAAATGCCCAAGCGCCATTGACGATTTCTAATCATCTTTTCTAAAAAAAATAGTCATTGCTCCAAAAATCGAGAATATAGAAGGTAAACTTTTTTTCTGAATTACTTAATTGTAAATTCTGTTCGATAAAGTTCGACATAGTTGCTTTTTTTCTTTACGGGTTGCCATACGGCTCCCGATACCGTGTTATCGGTCCCAGGACCAAGTCTTCCTATTTTAGCTGATAGTATTTGTGAGGCTATACCTAACGAGTGCTTTGATTAAAGTAAAACAGATTTGCCCATATTTTTTCTCAAGTCTATATCATTTGAAGAATAGAATTTGAAGGAGTATCACTATTTAAACGTCAAAATAGTACTTACCCAAAACACGTACTTATTTGGACTCATATGGCCTTAAGCACCAAGTTGTGTGTAGGTTTGGTCTTGGATGCACATGACATTAATTCTTTTGTTCTCTTGTCTACCTTGTTTATTTATTCGAATGAGTTACTACCTATTTTTGTATGCAGAAATTCTATTAGATTTTAGTGTATATGGAATTATGCTGCGTCGGTGACTTGGGCGCAGCACAATAGTGCGGGCATGTTAGTTAAATCTGTAGTGTCAGGTAAATGTTAATTTATTGCTTTAGCTGCTCTAGTTTTGTGTAATAATACTTGTTATTTTCCTTCCAAGTACGGTGCACACTTTTATATGTAAATGCATGTATTTATTGAAAAACTAACTTAAAATTATCACGAGTTATTGAGTACGTCTTAAATATCTGCATTTCCGTTGATGTTAAAAATAATGGTTTTGATTTCTGTGGGTTTGTTTTAAAATTATCTATCTATCATCGGGACTTTATCAAATGACAAAATGAAATCATGAAATCAAATGAAGAGGGCAGAAATTTGATTGAACGTTTTTCTATTACTGTTTAAAAAACTTCCTAAAATTAAAAAAAATCTCCATTGATTATTCTCATATTTTCCTATCTATATCATCAAAAGTTGGAATTAAAAACATACCTACCTATCTAGTAAAATCTGTAATAGCTAAATTTTTAGTACTTTTACAACTCCCGAAATCGTGTACCTAGTGTCCCAGGGTACCTAGTGGAAGACCAAGTCTCCCTATTTTATCTGATAGTATTTGTGAGACTATACCTAACGAGTGGCCAGTTCTGTTGAGCTTCTAAGTGTGGTTTGTCGAATTATGTACATAAGTTTTTAATTATAAAATCTCATTGCTACCAGACGTTTTATCAACTCGGCCACTGACGCACCATCTTTAGTACCTACTTAATATGTATCTTTCAATGTAACCACGGATCCACTGAAAAGGAATTTTCATTAATATGAGTCACACCAACGACACCAATATCGATGTATTTTCTATAGAGATCAATATCAGAGGGTCACAATATCACCTCGTACATTAACCTACCTTCACAATGGTATCGAATCGTCAATATTCTATATGGTAATACACGAGTCCAGGCATTCTTTAGTATTGTGTACTTATGATGATGAGGTGGGCGAAACTCTATTGAAATACTTCGAACTCAAATATTATTTGGTAGACTCGTTTTAAAAGGAATTTATTCCGGCCCTCGAAAAGGGACACATCCGATATGCTTAGTCATACAGAGTAGTTTTTTATGTAGTTACATCTAAACGAGATGTCCTAATGATATGCGGCTATTGATCCAGCTACGATTAGACATCAATACATTAAGTTGATATTATCCTCATGTGACTGATGTGACCGTAGCATTGATTCTTTAATTGGACTGAGAACTTTTTAAATTGCTGCCTTTGCAGTTTGATACAATATTTAAAATATTCTACTTAACGTATCAATGGGCAACATTTAATTTTTAGCGCCTGATACTATTATTTTGGAAAAAATCTATTTATTATTTCTAAAAGGTGTTTTTGTCGGTATCTAAAAGTTAAAATACGCCATTTTGAAGATTATTTTTCCCTCTCTAATGATAAAAATAAACAAACAAAAATTAAATGTTTCTCTTAAAATTAGAATAATTTATTTATTTAGTAAAAGACGCCATCTGTTGAATATCAGTTGAACTATTACAACAATATTGACACCAATAACAGTGCGCACGGTTCATTGTATTTTATATATGATTTTTTTTGTTGTTATTTTTGATTTAGTATTTCTATAGGTATTGGATTGAATTTTAAACTCTTCAAAACATACAAAGTCTCGAAAAAAAATCATATAAATACAACAATAATTTAAACGATGTTAATATTTCTTCATAATTTTATAAGTACTACGGCTCCCAAAACCACAATTACCGACCCCAAGCAACCAAGAACTTATAGAGAAATTCAACAACAACAATTCCCAAAATACGAAGCGTATTTCTTCCAAAATACCTACCCGAAAATATGAGAAAGGCAAACTGCCTATAGAAGTTAACGTCCACTCATAATCGTTCTTCTCAAGATAAGCGCTACTTCAAAGATCCTCAACAATTGGCTCAAGATACGGCGTGTTTAATTGTTTTAATGATTTTAGCGTAGGCTTTAACGTACAAAATGTTAGTTAGAATAATTATTTTATCCAGTACTCATTTGGGGAAAATAAAACGGTTTTCTTCTCTAATAAGGTGGGAATTATTTTGAAAAACTTATCTAAAATAAAACAAACATTTTAATTTAGCAATAACCATTTTCTAAATGCAACGACATCACAGATAAAATAACATAATCTATAACTCTAAACAAATACCTATCTGAATAGTTTAATATTTTTCTTAGAAATAATTTTAATTTACACAAACGTTGTTCTTGTCGTGGTGCTCTTGACAGAGCAGTCATGGTCAATCATGGCGGTCCACAGCGCGACGCACCTTGTATTGACTCGGTTTCTTCTTGCCTTCTACACCAGACACTTTGGGACTATTTAGGTGAAGACCGCTGTAGCCTCTTCTAGCCGGTTTCCTAGCTAGGTGTTTAGTTATACCGCCATTTCTCGGTCGCCAGAGCCTCGTTTGTTGTCGTACCAAGCTTGCAGGTGAGGATTTAGGATAGATTTTATTCCGTTCTCCCCTTACATTTTGTTAATCATTGATATAGAAAATTTCACTGCGAAATAAACTTCATAGATTCTACTACATTTTACGACTCTCCAACAATTTTACTACAATTTAACTCACATCTATATTTCAATATGTGTGATGTCTTTAGAGGAAGTGACCTACAAAGCGCCAGAAGTCAGTTAAAGCATTGGTGCTTTGCATTTTTAGTTCAAAATACTCATTCGTACATAATGAAAGAATCAGTGCGTCGGTGGCCGAGTGCTTAAGACGTCTGGTATTAACTAGGCGGATCACAGTTCGATCTCGGATCCCGGGCATGTACCAATGGGTTTTGTATACTTAAAAACGTGTGTACATAATCCGACAAAACTGACTAGTTCTTGGCCTTCCGCTAGCGGTTTCGGGAGATGTAAGGGAACTCGTGAAGAAAAAAAATAAAGAAAAAAATAAAAGAAACAGTTAAGACATAAATAAACTTTGTGCTCACTAAAAGAATAGGCCGCGTCCCATTAAATTCAAATTATTTGGTATCTCATATCCAATCTTTTTAGGTTACACTTTTGAATAATTTATGTATGGAATAAATAAAAACGACTGGTAGGACGTGTGACGAAAGCTCCACCTAGTTTAGGTTTGGTCGAAGGTGGGTACGCCCATACAGGAAATATGGGGGAATATTGATGAGTAAATAATGGTAATTAGGTAACAAAAAGTGTAGTATGTCTTCTCCGATGACAGATACTGCGTGGCCAGGCGAAAGGATTAAGTTTGACTTATGAAATTGTTTTACGGTCAATTTATTATTTATTTTGTAAAAGAAAATATGACATAAATAAATACTTTTGTAAATTATCTAAGAAAAAGTATATACTTATACATGTTTGCTTTTTCACAATCTCTATCAGGTTTCATTAAAATCTGTTGTGACACTGTGACGCTCAGTTGGAGACTCTTAGCAGATTCTTTACCCAACACTTTATTTTTAACTAGTTTTTCACCCCCGGCTTCGCCCGTGGATATTTTTGAACAAAATAAAATATGGGATAATGTAGCTTCCTATTAGTGAAAGAATTTTCAGAATCGGATCAATTTTTTCAGAGATTACCCCCCTTACATCAAAACCTACACACTTTACCTCATTGACTTTACCTGTTTATAATATTGGTATAGATTTACGACGAAGTGATTTTAATTTCTTATCAAATGTTAATTTAGTAACTTAAAAGTGTTAAGTATCAGAAATGAAAAGTTCAAAACTGATTTAAATTGTACAATAACAATAAAAGCGTAAACATTGCGTTACTATGTCGTTACATTATCTACACTGATATTATAATGAGGTAAAGTTTGTAAGTTTTTAAGTTTGCATGTAGGAGGTAAACTCTGAAACTACTCTTGCGATTTCAAAAAATCTTTCACCAATATTTAGAATGGACTTATATTATACCGTTAAAATAAAAAAGCTTTTCGTGGAGACCAATTTAGTATGACGTTATAAAGCGCCTACAATATAGCAACTCAACCAAATATTGCCATTTTCTTTCTCAGGTGTACGGGACATTTTATTTGCGGCGCGGGTGAAACAGCAAGTAGAAGACAAATACAAAAAATACAAATATATTTATTCAGTAACTGAAAACAACTGATACATTTTAAGTGCTGATGCCTCCTTAAATTGTAAAAAAATGTAGTCTGCCTTCTTCCCTTACATAAATATTACAAAAACTTACATTGCAACATTATGTCAGCACGCAAAACCAGTTCATTCAAAGCCTATTTCAAATATCGTGAATTTATCCCTCGGAAAATTTGAGCGTAAATATTATATTAATAAGGTTTCACTGTTTAACACGCCTCTTCCGTTTTTGTGTGCTAAAGTAATTTTATACTTAGACATCGTCTATATAAAAGTCACTTAACACTTCCTAGTGACATCAATGACGCGGTTGACAGTTTTCTTGATTTTTTTACCAAAAATATCGTATTTCGTTTTAGGAAATTAACTGACTCGGAAACTGTCATTTAGCGGCACACTGAAATCCATTAAGGTGTAAAGTGAATTTGACGTTGGATATTGATTCCATGGTAGAATATGGACAGGTTTTTTTATTATAATTAAGTCAAGAATATTCACAAAATTTTATTTTGGGCGATTTTGTATGTATAATGTATTGTGTCTGATGTAAAGGCTAGTTTTTGCAATTTTTCCTAAACTGGAAATGTGACGTCACACTGGGCAAAAACAAACTATTATCTTAAAAACAATTATATAATAAAACGTGCGTCGGTGACCGAGTGGTTAAGACTTCTGGTATTAACTAGGAAGACCACGGGTTTGATACCGGATCCCGGCCATGTACCAATGGGTTTTATTTAATTAAAAACTTATGTAGGTACATAATCTGACAAACCACACTTAGAGGCTTTTCATGTATCTGAAAAATGCTATCCTGTCCGATTTGTAAATTTAACTCAGTATCAATATATTTTCTGAACAATGTAATTTTTTTTATACTGTTTTTTCCCGTACAAACAAACATTTTAAGGAATTATTGATACGTTTCCAATGTTTATAAAAAGTATTTAGTGTACACACGTAAGAAGTGAAACACCAATTTATCTTATCACAATTTTATGAAAATTTTACATAATTATTCATAAATGATTCCAAGTCTAAATACGCACTATAAACGATTCTCAGGGTGTTTCATCAAAACTTTCAGAAGTTTCATCAATATCCACTCAGCTGTTTCGCAGCTCATTTTGTATAAACATTGGAACTTTCTTACTAATAATAAAAATTAAACAAACATAGGTAATTAGCTAAGTGCCCTCATTGAATTTTATAACAAGTAATACAAAGAAAAGTGGACCCCTAGAGTGAAACACGTGAACTCATAAACTGCCACTTTTTACAGTAGTACTTAACTTATGTGTTTTTCATAAAATATACACTTTGTCTTTATAGCTTTCGTAGAGTTCCGCAGTCAAATAGGTCGTAGCCACATACTAAATATTTAAATCATAGCCATTTTTCTCGCAGATTGTTGACACAAATTGGCTGCAAACACTACAGATGTAAACGCGAAATAAGTTGTTTAAAATTGTAGGGATTTTAACCAAAATTAGAAAATATTAGATTGCTTATTATTTTTTGATAATTTTAGCTAGTTTAAGATATTTCTAGTAGTAGTTTTTGTAGTACAATATATTTTTTTTATATAATAATAAAATCTACCAATGATCGCTTCTTTCTTTTCAATAATAAGAGATGCATGGGATTGATATTACCTAAAATATTATGAATCGAAAAATAAATTTAGTAAAAACTTCGCACCGTTATTTCAAGTGATCTCCAACATATGGCGTCTTTTACAAAATACATAAATTAGTCTAATTTTAAAAGTGTTTCTTAATTTAATTTTTATTTCTTTTTAATTTTATTTAATTTTAAACAACAATAGTTCGTCAATAGAGGGAATCTTCAAAATAGCGTATTAAACATTAATTTTGATGAAGTATTACAGAAGATATGGCATACCTACCGACAAAAAAAAACACTGAGTTAAATATTTTATCAATGAGTTAATAAATAAAATAAAAACTGCAACACAATTTTTCAAAAAATATATTTATATTGTAAGTAACAATACTTTATTCTATTTTTATTTCCTTCAGTTATTTTGCCTGTCTGAAAAAATAAATTTCCAACTAATTCCCCATTAAATTGATTCCATATAATTTTATTTAAATTATTCTAATAATGACTTCTTACGGTTGACAATATTGCTTCAATAACTAAGATGCTTGTTTAATATCTACGGGGCCCTATTTTATACCTTAGCACACACACACTGACACACTCGCGACGTAATAACTGCATTGTGAAATATTATTAATTTAATTACTAGTTATGACTTTCATGGAACTACAATTACATTAATTTGCAGGCGTGTAGAATAACATTATCTAATAGCACCTCGATGTATTGATACTTATACGACTACTTAAATAAAAAAATTTTGCTGTTCGTTGCATTTTTTTTAATGTTCGTAATGGTCTGAATAAGGTTTTTAGGGAAAGAAAAATTGGAAAAGTTGCCCGGTAAATTGGAAAATTTTGGGAAAAACTGAAAGTGCTTTTTTCTATTGGATTTTTGTAAGGACTTTAAAACTCATTTCTGCATCCAGCTTCATAATAGTATTGGCAGCAATTTCTTGTATTTTTGTATTTAAGTGAATATATCCTAATGTATATATCCGGATATCACCTCGACTGATCATCTCTTTGGTGACAAGAGGGCTGGCTCCTTCTTCACTCAACGAATTAGCATCGCGCGCGGGGAAATAAAGCCAGTATTCTTGCCACTATTCTACGCGGACCTGGTTTATTTAGTTATTTTTAATATTTAGATAAATTTTAAGGTTTTTATATTGTTATGTTTAAATAATTTATTAAAGATAGTACTATTTTATCTAAAAATCCTAAACTTTTGCTAATTATGCGTCGGTGGTCGAGTGGTCAAGACGTCTGGTATTAACTAGGCAGACCACGGGTTTGATCCCGGATCCCGGCCATGTACTAATGAGTTTTTTAATTAAAATAATGCGACAAACTACACTTAGAGGCTTTTCCATCTAAATATACCTCAACAGAACTGGCCACTCGTTAGGTATAGCCTCACAAATACCATCGGCTAATAAACGAGGGGAGACTTGATCTTGGTACTGGAATAGTAACACGGTTTCGGAAGCTATAAGGCAACCCGTGAAAAAGCAAAAAAAAAACTGGCTAATCATAATAACTAATATTAATGCCAAAGTGTGTTTGCTTATTTGTTTGTTTGTCCTTCTTTCACGCTACAACAGAGCAACGGATTGACGTAATTTTATGCACAGAGATAGTTGGAGGGCCGAAATTGTGAGGTTGGCTATTTAGTCATAGTATTTGGACTTGGTTGATGCTAAACAAAATTAAAATATACAACATACTGTATCGTATGTGCTTGCATTTTGAAAAAAAAATACTTTGTAGTGTCACATGAATATTATTATTATGATGTCGCAGTTTATCATTAATATTGCCCATTACTGTTTGGGAACTCTTGGCAGAATTGCATTTTTATTTGCATATTGCATAAGTAGGCATTCTCTGCTATCATAACATAAGTAACAGTTGCTTCGCTTGTGTGGAAATAGTGCAGAGAAAGCCTTCCCGCATAATATGTTATGACTTTAATTGTTTTTCTGCATATACGGACAGTAACAATGTATGTAATTACAACCCCTCTGATTTCTTATTTAAAAATACGAAAGTATATACAAAATAAATCTAGAAAATACCTCAAAAATTTAGCTTTCAAAAGTAAAAAGACAAAATATATCCTCCAGCTTTGAAGGAGATTCCACATCCGGTCATGGCGCCGAACGCACGCGTTTTCGTCATGGCGTGATGTGGAATCCGGTTTAATCCCGGCCGCGCTGTGATGTTTGTGATTAGTCAGTGATTAATAAGACAAGATTAAACACTGGAGACTGGCAGAATTGCGACGAAAGTCAGCACTGTTGCCATATATCAAAAGAAGAAGACGCTTTGAAGTAAGTCTAACCTTGCCTAGAACACTCGCTGCGTTACCCCTTTGAATCTCCAAGCTTATGCCGTGAATAAAGAAACTCTTAGCTCAGTGTCTTTGCCTCTTTTCTTGACAATTACCCCTTGAAATAAAAGGCGTGATGATATTTTTTACTGGTTGACGTTTATAGTTACTGATCTAGGTAATAGCACTACCTTTTCCCCCCGGCTTCGCCCGTGGAGCCTATATTAGCATACAATGGTCTTGAGTTCATACAAAAATCGAATAAAAATTTCAGTTTTTCAAAAATTTTATTTTTCTTTATCTAAAACCCTCCAGCCGTTCTCAAGTTATGCCCTTACCACGAACAGCATATATTTTTTATTTATATAGATATATATTCCAAGTTTCCAACCCATAATATATATCTATCCAACGTGGCAACTCTTTCAGAAGCATTTATTTTGTCATAGTATTTAATTGTATTTTATTATATTTTTATAGTTATGACCAAACATTTACATACGAAGGTGAAAATAATATTTAATACACACTTTACTAAAATGCCTTTCTATCTAAAAATACCTCAACGAGCTGGACAGACGTTAGATAGCCTAAAACATCTTCAGCTAAATGAGGAAGACTTGACTTGTTGAACTCGATCCTGAACACCCGTAAACGCATGAAAATTAATTTTATACCAGATCACTCTATTTGTAGATCCAGTTTCAAACCCTTGTCAACTTATTCGTTGGGTATATAGGTAACATGATGCCAAAGCTAAGGCACCATGCATTTTCATAATATTATTTATTTAAGGAAACTGTTTGAATCAGATGTTATATTTAATTTAGTGCAGGTTTTTATGGGTGACAATAAACAGCGACAGTCGCAGACAAGTCGTGGCCAAATGGCGCATACTTTCAGTTTTTTACGGCTTTCATACTTATTAAGCAGCTAGGAAAATAGTTTTATTACTAACATATTTTTATTGAATAAGCAGATCTGTTAATTAATTTGGTTGTGAATTATAAAGTTAGTTCTATATATCCTTCAGTGCCATTATGTTAAAAAACTTAATGTTTCAGGGAAATTTTCGAATTTTAATTGATGAATATAATGAAGACGAAACAGGATATTTTTTGTCAGAATCGTAGCATTTTATTGTCTCTCCCTACCTCTCTTCGGATAAAACAGATTCTAATGAAAATTGTTACGAACATTCTTCTTAACTCATTGCTTTTCCATCAATACAGTATTATTTTTGTTCATGACAAAAACCAATAAATAACCAGCTACCTATAATAACTTTATTTGGTCCTATTATAGAAGTCAAAGTAAAGAAAGAAATCGTAGTAATACCACAGTACACAATACATAAAACATTTTATAATTATTAAATTAATCCTAGTCCTAGTTTTTTTTTAATTCTCCTTATGAAATCGAACCTAGATTCAACTCTGGCATTAACTCATTTTTTTGTTTTTAGTTTAGCTGACAGTAATGAAATATTAGGACAAATTCAATTCTATGAGTTACGTAGTTGTCAAACAAGGCTGTATGAAAGAGCCACATCTGATATCAGACAAATTTTACGATGTTTGTTGCGAGTTTCCCAGTATTTTGCTTTGATTAAAAGGAGAAAAATAATATTTTTGTTTGTTTATGCCTTTCTTTGGTTATGTTGCAGATAAACAAGAACAGTTATGAAGCAACAATTTGTTTTATCTGAAATATCGTTTTATGTGACATATTGTTGATATTCTCATGCCAGTGTTCTCATTTAAACTTTTACTGAAAGCATGTTATTTTGGCTTGATATTCTTGTATAAAGACTGTTGGGATAAAAAACCGTTATTGCAACGTTATAATTTTCAATAGCAACCTAAGTCAGTCATCTAATATCAAAGAGCCAAGAAATCGAATCACCTTTTTTCAAAGGCAGTGACGGTGAATGGTTAAAAATAAGTTTCTGGCTAATTTTGAAATTTCACATGATTTTAATTCCTTTTTATTTAATTGCTCTGTCTTTTAATTTTAGTTTTTATTATCTATCTTTTAATTATGTATTTATTATCTTTGAGACCCTTAATCATCAATATTTGAATTAAACAATTTAAGATTGTTTAATCTATCCATATTAATACAACAATACTAAGTTATAGGAATTATTTTTATTCTCTTATACCAGCAGCAGGTAATCTTAAAACGTTTTATCTAATACAAATAAAATAGCTATTATTACGATGACATGTCACTGTTTTGTATAAGCACAAAACCCTTAATGATTAACTTCGGACATCCCAACTGATTCATTATATCATGATATAACTCGTAGGCTGTCCAATATTCATTGAATAACAAATGGATATTCGATAAAGAGAAATCATAAAAAGGCATCACCTGTCCACCGCTTCCCATATAAAGGCGGCACGGTCTAATACCTGTAATTAATAATAAAAAAACTTTTGAGGAGTGCAGGCCTTAAAACGCATTTAATTCTTGATAAGGGTAACAAATTGGATAAAGATAGCGCCAACGTCGGAGACAGGAGATGGTAAGTGCATTGCTGTGATAACTCAGGCGAAAGGACAAGTGGAAAGAGTGCTGTGGATTTATTTTGAATTTTAACAATTTTGAATCCAGAACTCAAAATAAGGCTTCATCTGTATGAAACTCTTATGTATTTAGTCGTTTAGTCGATGGTATTTGTGAGGCTATACCTAACGAGTGGCCAGTTCTGTTGAGGTATATTTGGATGGAAAAACCTCTAAGTCTGGTTTGCCGGATTATGTATGTACATAAGTTTTTAATTTAAAAACCCGTGGTCTGCCTAGTTAATACCAGACGTCTTAACCACTCGGCCAAAGGTGCACAGTTTAGGGGAGCTGTAAGACAACCCGTGAAGAAAGAAAAAAATAAAACAAAAACCCCAAATTCCAGGAAAAAATGTAGCCTAGATGTCATTATCCGCATCTCCTTTCTTTTACATTTTTAGTTCCAGTAATTTCAGAAAAGCTTTTTTTTACATTTTGTGCATTGTCCCAATAATATTTTCCTGAGACCTTCAAAATCACTATAATCATCACTAAAGAGTCTTCTGGTGGATTAGATATAGGTAAGTATTAAAATTTCTGAGTTTCGTAGCACAATTATTTTTAGACTGAGTCTAGCTTAGAGCCTATAGCTATAAATTATTTAAATATTCGAAATACATACTTGATTTGCAAATATATGAATCTAACAAATCAATACATGTTTTACAAGGCTATTAATTCACGATCAAAAAATATATTAAACCTAAAGAATGTCTATATTATTATAACGTTTGGCCTTCACCATTTCATAAACCATTCTTGCCGTTTGTAATCTCGAAATGTCAAAGATATTTAAATTAAATATCACACTTTATCTCATTCCCATGATTTAGTTTATCAGGTGATCTATTGAATATTGATTTCTTTTACATATTGGATATGTTCTTTATTGAATTAATCTTGAACAAGAAATAAAATAAAATGTTATTGTAGATATTTATTTACGTGATAAAACTTGTTAAAATAGACTAACAAAAAATTAAGTATACAATTGTTTTGTCCTATTGTGTACAACCTCGTTCTTGAAAGGCTTGTCAAAGTTAATTACATGCATTTTTTACGTGTTTTGACAACTTTCATGTTTACTAATCGTGGATTAACTCTTGACAAACTTTTCAGAAATGCTGTAGTATCTAATGACCAAAATACCTACTTCAAAATTATTTTAGATTCGTGCAAGTCTATTATCAAACATTATAAAACAAAGTCCCCTTGCCGCGTATGTCTGTCTGTGCCCCTTCCACCCCAATAACTACTTAACGGATTTCATTGCGTATTTCACCATTAAATAGATTGGTTGTTTAGGAGCTGAGCATTACACTTTTAATGAATCAAGTACGAATATTATTTAATGAATCAAGAAGCAGGGTGGGTCACTAGTATTAATATAAAAACTTCATGATAAATCTTAGATAATTAACATTACAAAATTTAAACAACACATAATGAAAAATTAATTACCATGTAAAACAACAAAATTATGAGTTGAAAAATGAGTAGGGTGGTGAAAATATTATATTTTATTCCATAAACACGTTGTCTCGGAGTCCATACTTGTTTATTGTCACATGTCACGCCAGGAAATCATAAAAAGTTGCCGTTATTACTATAAATTCTATGAGATGTCAGGTAAACGCACGATTTGCATATTATCGCACTTGTCATTTTAACTTGTAGGTATATTGCGTGTTGGTTATCACATGTTTGCGATGGCTTCTTAATTATTACTTTTCTTTATTATGTTTAACTAAAACATGTGGTGGTCGAGTGGGTAAAACATCTACTTACAACTGAGAAGTCGCGGGTTCGATCCCAACATCCGACCATGTACCAATGGGTTTTAATAATAAAAAATCTATGTACATTATCCGACAAACCGTACCTCCATCTACATACCTCAACAGAGCTGACCACTCCTTAGGTATAGCCTCACAAATATCATCGGTCCGCTGGGTACTCTGGAACCGTAACACGTTTTGGAAGCTGTAAGGCAACCCGTGACGAAAGAAGTGTGGTTTGTCGGATTATGTACTACATAAGTTTTTAATTAAAAAACCCCATTGGTACATAGCCGGGATCCAGGATCAAGCCCTGCCTAGATAATACTAGATGTCTTAACCACTCGGCCACCGACGCTAGATATAAGTTTTATGTAAAAGTAGTAAAAGTGTCCATTTAATTCGCGCCACTAATTACACATTTTTCCATCGTTCGTGTGGTTTACAGTTTTCATAAGCACAACTCGTTAGAGAGTTGACTTTTATAATTTATGAAACAGCATGTGTCCGCGGTTAAATGAACTTTACCTGTTCACGAATCGTTGCGCTCGTTAATGTGATTTTTGAGTAATTAGTGCGTTTACACTTTGTATGTCTGATTAAAATGTACTCTTTGACCAAAAAGGGGTGAGTATCAAAGGTTAATTAACGAGGGGTCGTAACGTCCCGTGTTTTAACCATTTTTGTGTTTAGATAGAAAATAATACTGTTTGACATCATGTATATGTTAACAAGATTACTTCAAAGTCAGGGTTTAAAAACAGTTTATCAAAAAATTCTGCGGTTAATCCTCCGATTATTGAAACTAAAAATTAAAAAGCGACTAAAAATATAAAAAAATACAGCCAATGTCTATTTTAGCCGATGATATTTGTGGCCTAACGAGTGGCCAGTTCTGGTGAGGTATATTTAGATGGAAAAGCCTCTATGTGTGGTTTGTCGGATTATGTACATAAGCTTTTAATATATAAGTCGCGGATTATAACTTGACCTATTTTTGAACACAATTTTTTTTATTTTCCAGTTGCTATTAATATCTACTTTACCATTATATTCTGCAATTGTATAACTATATGGATACATAACATTTTTTTTTATTAATTAACACATCTGTAAGTGTAAATATCACAATTCTAAAACTGCCATTTTAGGTCATGTTATAATCCGAGGACTCGTAAAAGATGTCTTTCGAAAACTAGATAGGAGAATGTTTTCAGTGTTGTCAGTTTAAGCTGGAACTGGAACAAAAAACAACAGACGCAGAATTATAACCTATAAATATTAAATTTTGATACACGAAACCCTAAAAATCCTTTTGTTTTTCAAAAGTAAATTGAATTCATTACGAACGAAACAAAATTGCAAAATATCTTGCATACAGGTGAAATTGTTCGCATGAGTCGCAACTCCCCATGTGCAGGCAGCGTAAATCAAACATAGACAGTCACTAACGAACATTGTTCAAATAGAGAAATCGAGTTACAGCAATAAAAATTTACGAAACAATGGGAGCAGCCTCTATCATACTTCAATTTGTCAAAATATGTCACGATAACACTATTTGTTCACTGGTTTGGTCGGCCCTTTCGAAATATATTCACGCCTGTCTGCTACAGAAATAGGTGTAGGTAGAGTATAATAATATTAATTACCATCCCTCGTTATTAAATCCAACCAACAAAATAAACTCTAGGTTCGTGGCGTCATTTCTTCTGGTGACAATAGGGCTGGCTCCTTCCTCGCTCAACGAATCAGCATCGCGATTCAGCGGGGAAATGCAGCCACTATTTCACGCGGACCTTAGTTATTTTTAATGTTTAGATTACATTTAAGGTTTTTATACATTTTTTATATATTATTTTAAATGTGTAATAAAATTTAAATAAATCCAACCATTATTTTACTTTTGACATAAGCACGCCTATGACGCCTATTGACTGGACAAAAAATGCAATACTTCATATTATTATATTTATCGATATCGATATTTATTGAGCCCACAGCCCACATTGACCTGCCTGATTGATGTTGTCAAATAATAGTGTTTTATTTATGGTTTATTTTTGGTTTATTAAAATAAATGGTTTATTTTAATACATGAAATATATATGTTTATAAAACAATACAAAATGTTGAGCAAAAATTAAATATAACGCATTAGGACGTCACTAATTATTGATTAGTACTCGATCAGTCAAAAGTAAAATAAATGGTTAATTTAGTACATGTAGGTTGTGTATTTTTTCTTTCATTCCGCTAATTACAATCAAGAAGTAGTGAACTGAGCAAGTGTTTTCGCCTTGCCAGAGACACAGTGATATGTATAAATATTCTAACTTGTGTTAAATTACACAGAGATGTTAAAAAATATTTTGAAATCATCAGAAGTATTACTAATGATTAGGTTTGTCTGAATGAAAATGGTAATGAGAATTTTAAATGTTAATATTAATTTTATTATGGTAATTCATATTGAATTTAAACGCTTAAAGAAAATATTCATCAGCTTCCAAAATGTATTCTTACGCTAAAGAAATTACTTCTTAATGAAGGCGTCGAAAAATTGAATAATTCTACTGAAATATATTATGATTGATGGCCTGAAAGTTAATGTAATTCAGAAAGTCTTATAATTCGCCTTTGCATTTGATTTTAAAGAAGTACATAATTATTATTATAAGGAACATAATATTATATTTTGTACCTACTTTAAAAGCATATTTACGCGAAATTCAGATTTATTGCTAAAAGCAAGAAATCGCACGCAAAATAATATTTTGCAATAAAATACGCTTCATTTAAAAATCAAAACAATTAAGCACACGGAAAGAGGGTTAGGCATTCCCCTTGAGGGTGCATTCTTAGTTGAAGTATGCAAAATAATTTTCGATATAGGACAAAAATAAAAAACAGTCATAATATAAAAGGAATAAGGTAATATTTTCAACGTTCATTGAAAAGCTACTACGAAGGTGCGATCACTTTTCCACACGGCCGTGAGTTATGATCCTTGGAATCTTTCAGCAGAAATCGCTTGAAATGCAATTTTATTTGACGGCAAAATATGCCTTATGCACTTCGTAAAAGAACTTAGAACTAAGTAGAGCTTTGTATACTTTCAAGTCGAGTGTGTAATGGTTATTTTGGCTTGCATTGAGCGGATGGAGCGTGTTGATAATTTGGCGTTTAATGAAGCGAGCCGCCTGCGTCGTCTCCGCCGGAAGATGGCTGGAAAAACTCGTGGACTGAATGCAAATTTTCTGCGTTATTGTTTGTTCTATTGTCTCGTTTATGAGGCAGCAAAAAGACATACAGTCCCTGCATTGGATTTATGGTTTGAATAGTTTTTTTCGCTAATGAATTCAACGGGAAGCGTTTGCTTTTACATTTTTGCATGAAGTTCTAATGAATCAGGACTTTAATGGATATTTGTTTTAACTCTTGAGAATTTATGATTTGTCTGTCTGTCTATCTTTATTATCATGCCTGTTTTTTCTACGGTAAAATAATGTGAATTAGTTTTATACTAAGGAGAACAGGTAAAATAAGGATTTGTAGCCATTTTTATTGTTAGAGGCACTTCTGAAATGTTGTGTCTTAAATTGTAAATAAGTACTTCATGGTTTTATACTATTTATATATTTTAAATTTACCTCCCCCCGCACTGCCCACTCAGTTGGCAAAATTAATGGCCAGAAAAAACTATAGTGATTGTATGTTTCTTCTAAGGAAAAACTACAATTACGTAAGTACCCATACAAACTTTTACTAAAATATAATTATATTTCTAAAATCTTATTTCTAGATGTGACCGAAACATTGAAAATACACTACCAAAATGCACATCCTATATTTCAAATGTGCTAAGGGATCCCTATTGTTGTTATACATTATCTAATAGGCGACTTTTTAATATTACCAGGATCTGCAATGCAGCATCACCTAATGCAAAACCGAAGCAATATGCTTTGGATAGTTTTAGAGTAACGTAAAGTTTATAAAGTAAATGTTATCATTTCATTTGAGTAGCTTACAGTACATGTTCGTACTAAAAGTTGAACGTTGTTTGCACACCAAGGGGTTGCTTTCTAGGGAGATTAATTATTAAAACGTCCGTTTTGACATTAATAGTGTTTTCTGTAGGGTGCATTGACGAAGTTATTAAATACATGAGTTGCAGTTTTTCTAATGATCTTTTGTATTGAGCCATTGATGTATCGAAAGGGTCTCTGATGTACTTCGCTAAATTATTTCTGTTATCGTCACGTTGGCGAATGTTATCTGCTATTTTGTAAAGGTTTTCTTTATTCATGCTATGGAAGGACTTATCAAAATATTTTATAATTTCGATAAAACTTTCAGCGATCATATTTACAATGTGCTCTTTGTTTTTCAGTGTCGAAAATATATTTATAAATATCATAATCTTCTAATGAACCAATGAAATAAGAGTCCATCGCAGATCGCTATTATCGAAATACAAGGTTCAGTTCCATAATTATTGAGAGAGAGATAAATTAATTTCTTATTACAATTTGGTAATAACCTAGTTTAGAATAATCTGGTACAAAAACATAATAATATATCTCAGTCCTTGAATTCAAATAACATGTGTCGCAATACTTAAACCTGTATCGCGTTAGTGAAAATATTTAAATAATATATAGAACTTTAAAGAAATACGCCCTTTTACTCGCTGAATTGTTGTGGGAGCCATTTCTATATTGGTGACCCCGACATGATCACAGCCTGTCTAACCACATCTACAGCATGCTTCTTCCACTTCCCAGTGACGACTTATCAGTCCTTACCAGGTCCCCCTATGCACCCCTCGATGACTAAAGGTAATTACCATATCACGACATGTGATTCCGCACTGCAGTCAACCACAGTCCATCACAGCTGATATACATTGATGTTGGTTTCATACGCCGTCGAACTCTGGTCTGGGAAGGGATTCATATGGCGGCACATCACATCGATAGATGTCGCAATACTGAAACCTGTATCGCGCCAGTGTAAATATTTAATAGATTGGCATATATAAAACTTTCCAGCGACACGCGTTGAGGAGTACTCCATTTGACTCTTAGTTGCTGGATTGTTGTATTATTATGGTTTATTATTTTTTATTATGTAATTTTTTTTTTATTATTATTAAAAATTAATATATATTACTATGGAACCAGGCACCATTGCTATCAGAAACACTGGTAACAATCGATTGAAACCGGTCTCTTCTTAAATAGATCTAAAATTTTTAGAAGTAGAACAGACGACACACATGAATACAAAATGCATAGCTTTACTCGATTGGGAATGGAACCCAAGATCTCCGGTTTCAAATCCAACGCTATAACCGTTGCACTATCACTTTAAAATAGTTTTTGTCAATCACGTCCTATAAGATTAGCGTCTGTAAACAAAAAGCGTACCGGTTATACTCTCAAAGATAACTGTTAAAAGCACAACTTAATTGAAGACCAGTGGCAATTTAAAGCGTTGTTACATTCTTGATCTCTTTAAGTCTGACCGACACAAAGGCCTTGGTAATCTTGTCGATCACGACGCCTACAGCTGTCAAATGTACAAAATAAATAGATATGTTATTAGGGATATGCGCACTGGACTTGATCTGATAAGTCAGTTCTCCATTACAATTAAAGCTTTTTAGATGCAGTAACGTACGGTAGTGGTTCGTGAATTCTTGTCTATTGTATTTGAGCTACCTTATACAGACGTAGAGATTGTTATAATTTATTTCTCAATCTCGTTATCTTCGAATTTTAATGCACTATAACGTCACGGCTTTTATATATTTCAGTATGCTAATAGTCTCCACTTTTGATGTGAATTCACTTTTTTCACATTGAATATTCACACTATTGAATACCTACATTATAGCCAGTAATGTTTTACGTAAATCTCTTAAACTAACCAAACCTTTAGAATTGTATTTTAAATTAATTAGAAATTGTGTGTAAATATTCTTAATAATTCATGTATTTATGATATGCATATGACAACACAAGCATAAGCTAGAAGCAAAATTAAGGATTGCCAAGATCGGTATGTTAATAACTTCTGAATGTAAGAAAATGCAGCAAAAGATCCTACATTCATGCAGGCATTGTAAATTAAATTATGGTCATTTTGATAATAGAAATGATAAATTAAACATTAAATAAATTGTTCTTTATAGAACTTTGCATGAATACACGCGACAATGGATAGCCTGTAAATCAAGTAAATGCCTGCTTTATTATACAACTCTACTGCAAAATAATATTTATCTGCAACAAGTCAGGCTATTTTTCAATTAACCGAATTGATATTTACGTTAATTTAGTACCAAGCGAACAGTAGGTGGGCCGCATGCGACGCCGTTCAGAGTATGAAAATGTGACTTTTTAACATTCAAATTCAAATAACAAGCAATCAAAATTCAAAGGTTATTTTAATAAGCAGTAAAATTTGAAATCAATTTCTTTAAAAGTAATAAAACTGGTGTTTTATTGAGTATCACGTGAATCATTGAGAGATGAATTTTATTTAGGTTTTTAAGGTAACTTATGATTTTGTAAGTGGGAAGTGGGGTTGGTCGCAGCAAGAGATATCGTAAATCAATGTTTCTGACACGTTCACGACGGTTGCAGCTGCATACGATACGATGGAAAATAGTATCCCAGCGAGAGGTGTACACAATGAACTTCACTTTTTAATATTTATAAGCTTGTGAACCTTGCGTGAATTATTTTCAAACGACATAAAGTCATGAACTCTGTTCTATAAATTTTTAGTTAAAGACGTTCTGGTTAGAATAGTCGATGTCGAAGAAAACTTACTCCGATGAAACACAAACACAATTTAAAAAGGTTTTAAAAATTTTACTAATAAAATGAGTAATACATTTGGAGACAATAACGTAAACGATATTTTCTGTTATTTTGTGGAATGTAGATTTAGAATGATTTTCGAAAATAATAAATAAGCAAGAATTTGTAATCAGAAAATAAATCACATTTCGAGTATTAATATAAAATACACACAAATACAACCCTAGCTAACATTCGAGAGATATTTTATTTTCGTATTTCACGTGCAATTTACTTTGAAAGACGTAGAAACTTTAAGAGCCAATGTTTTCGTTAAACGATTTTCTAAACGGTTACGTACCTTCTCCAGTAAGTATTGATAAAGTTTTAAAGTAATTTTATTTCAACACTGAACTAATTTGATTTTAGTTTCGTTTTAGTAGATTTATAAAATGTTTCATGTAATTTATTTTTATTTTGAAAATATCCAAAATTAATATAGATTTCAATATTTCATTAATTTATAGGAAAACTATGATATGTTATTTACACGATATATAAGCATAAATCACTGTTTCTGTTTGTCTGTCTGTCTCCAAAATAGAAATTGGTATCAACAGAATTAAATTTTTATGCAACTTATATTAAAATCTTCTATATAAGTTGCGCATGGCAGCATCTAGTATCCAATGAATAATATGTTCTGCAAAAAACCTTTCATAATAAATTAAATTGAACATTTGTATAACCTTAGTTGATCAGACAGGAAAACGCTTAAAACGTGAACACGAAAAAAAAGAGTAAATTGACTGCCGATAATAACATGGAATATCATATTTCAATGTTTGTCTTCACTTCCGCCCAGCATTGTGTTACAATTCTATCAACCCGTCGCTAGATTGACGGTTACAAACAAGAAGAATGGAGGGCAAACACAAATTATTGACAGTATATTTACTCACAGGGATCGCTTTCTAGGTCATACATCATCGAGGTATCAATTCGTGAGGAATTAATTCGAGACAAATGTTGGGAGAGAACACAGAATTGTTACGTTTGATGTAAACAATAGATGATACAGGGCGATATTGGAGATTTCTGCGATTATTTTCGATACTGGAAATATTTTTCTCTGTTCATTTTATGACTATGTTATAGCAGTCATCTAAAAATATTTTAGAAGATAGCATTGAGTAGTTAATTAATTAAACACAAGCGAAGACATATATTTCATTATTCTAAATATTAACAAATCTGGTATTTATTGATGAATGAATGACAAATTTGACTGAAGTACAATGAAAAACTACCTTCTTTAATCAAAACGATTTTACTGTTGCTTATACTATATAAACGAGCGTCGATAGCGTAAAAGTTAAAACATTTGACTTGAAACCAGAGATCTCAGGTTCAAATGTTACAATACTTGTTTGTACTAAACGAATAACAACAATCTGCAGAAAATAATAGATAGTTACTTCTATATAAGGTGTACTAATAGGATTGCTCTCAAATGCCTAAATTACTCATCTCTGACCACGCCGCAACACATAATATAATATTATGTAGATTTACGTATTACACCAGAGTATCATTACATGTGAATGTGGATTTACTTTCATTTCTCAAGTACCATTCACTAACAAAATACACAAATTACGCGTGCGTACGTAGAAAAATACTTTAGATAGCAACAGAAGTCAGTAGCGGTATCGAAGGCGGATGCCTGTGGTACAGCCGGTACAGGGGTGGGCGTTCCTAAGTGTTTACATAGATCTTTGTACGGCTCGTCAGAGCAAATACTTTTATCAGTATTGACATAGTATTGAGTTGCTGTCTACCACCGAATGCCTATAAGAGGTTATTTTTTGAAGAGCCTGTACCTACAACGACGATTTACAAATAGAGGGAGCCGGTAGCTGATTTAGTTCAAACATTGTTTCTGACTATTAATTCTTTCAGAGTCATTGAAGAATATTTAATCGAAAAACGAACTTATGATGACATTAGTCATGGTCATAGTCATGGCGTGAATTAATTAGGAAAAGTAAAACTACATAATTTGTTTTCTTCATTGCCTGGATACATCACAATTTTTTTTCCTTCACGGGTTTCCGCCTTACAGCTCCCGAAAACATGTTATAGGTCATAAGGTACCTAATGGAAAGCCAAGTCCCCCTCTTTTAGCAGATTAAGTGAGGCTATACCTAACGAGTGGCCAGTTCTGTTGAGGTATATTTAGATGGAGAATCCTCTAGTGTGGTTTGTCGGATTATGTACCTACATAAGTTTTTAAAATTTATAAAAAACCCCATTGGGCACCAACGCATATTGAGTTTTAAACTTATATCTACAATTTTTCTTATAAGAATTACATACGTAAATTTTATTTTTATGCCATGACACAATATCAATTTGTTTCAAAGAAGATAGAAAAGAAAAAACCAAACAAATAAAGACATCTTCAAAAATTTGCCAAGCGGAAACATTTAATTTATAGATATCTCATTTGAAGTACAATGTCGACTCATAACAATTTATATCATAGTGACAGAACTTAATGGGACTTTAACAAATAACTAAGCATTCTATAATTCAAGGAAATCGGACAATTCGTTTACGTAACAATACAAAAGATCTTTCTATTTACCGTGCCACTATTTGCGATGACAGCATCTGCCCTTTTTTTCTTCTTAGACAATGATCAGGTAAGTTGAAATAGATATTTGTCCAACTAGCCAGAAAATCAGTAGCTTTTGTTAGTCTTTGATCAGAAAAAATTAAGTGGTTATAAGTTGTGTTTGTATAATAGAATTCTCTTCGCCTTGGTGACACAGCAACAAATTTACATAGACTTTTACAAGCACATATTATTAGGATGATTTTATCCTTATTCAATATAAATGATTTATTTATTTCGTCTTCTCTTACCAACAGGTTAGGTATACTCGTTAGTGACTGTTTTTATATCAATTGTAATTTTTTTCTAAAGATTATTTAATTTTAAAAATAAAAGAAGGTTTCCTTTGAGTAAAATCTAGCATCAATATTTAAGGTAAGTACTTTCTCTTCACATCCTGCCCTTTTTCCATCCTGAATATGTATATATACGCGTATGTGATTATGTTATTATGAAAGCGTACTAGCAATATACAATACGACTCCATTTTCAAGTAATAACGGAAGAACGCTCATATTTGCATCAAACGCTAAACCGTTCAAATGGGTTTCCAGGAATTTAATAAAAATATCAGAGAAAATGCATAAGCGAGCAACTACCATATCAGGTTCCATAGATTGATATAAATTAGTTTTTGCCTGCGTAATTTAAATAAATTAATATAAATTGTCATGTCATTTCGACGATTTAGACAGCTCATTTAAAAAAAACATAGGATCGTTAAAAGTTTCGGAGACTATTGTAAAAAAATCAAAAACAATAGTAGGTATTTATAAAATCTTTAATATCTTGAAAACAGCATAGCTATTATTAGTTTTGAAATCACAAACAAACATATTTGAAACAATTTTCCTGTGAAGCATTTTGATTGATTAAAAAACCGGGTCCTTTAAAAATGCTAAGTTTAATGTACCGTAAACTCAATTTTGTTTTACGTACATAATTTAATGCTCCTATAAATAAAAAAATCTCGCTATAACTACATCATAAAACACAACTTCAAGCTATCACAAAATAAATAAATTAGTTAGAAAAGTGCGGACGGGGTCTAGTACTAAATGAGAGATATCTCTCATTCATATTAGCATTCATAAGCTCGCTCTTCCCACATAAATAACATCGGATAGATCCATATCCCACTGTTCAGTATTCGAGACTCGAATACTTGTCTAGTTACTGTCGGAATATTGTGAACTGCCAGCGATATGACATCGTCTGTCCAGCGTCAGACCACCCAATCGAGTCTTTAACTTTTGGGAAACCGCAAAATGTTTTCGTAATTTCGTTCTCGATTCGGTTATCTGATTTTATTCTACTTGTCTAGAAAGTACATATTGTTTTATTTATCGCAGAATAGTTTGCAGAAATGTATTTTATTTTTGCTGGCTTGGCCGTGTTCAGCACCAATTTTCTTTAAGAAGAAGACGGCATCTCCTGCATCAATATTTAATAAGTGATACTCTAGGCACAGGCTTGCTAATGTGGACTGTATTTGACCATACCTAATTGTAGTTGTCTATGTGTTAATGCTATATAAAAATATTTCCTTTTATATTTAGTTACATATTTAATTAATAATTTGAAATAAGAACGGACAAAGAAACAAAGTACAAACAAATTACCAAAATTAACAACTAAACAACAGAATTTAAGGGCAGCACCAAAATAATAAGAGCTACGGGTTTAAATTACCCTTAATAATTGTAGAAGAAGGCATATCAATTTTAGAGAAAAGCCCTCAATTGCTCAGAGCAAAATTGCGTGGATTCCTTAGTACCCTCAGAAAACGCGGCGTGCTTAGCATATTAATATTATAAATGCCTATTATTTATTTAGAGTAAACATTGCAAGGCGAATGTTAGACCGGCCGGGGCACATCGTGAATTAAGTTCAAGTAGGCACAAAGTACAAGATATTTGGCAATAATAAGGTATCTTTGTAAGACTATGTGCTAGGTGCTAGACGATGTAATTTTGTATCGATCTTGATGTATGCATCGGTTAGAATCATTAGAATACAAGTAAAGTTATATGAGGGGCGTCGTTGGTCGAGTGGGTAAAACGTCGGCTCACAACTGAACAGTATAGCGGGTTCGATCCCCACACCCGACCATGTACCAATGGGTTTTTATAATAAAAAATCTATGTAGGTACATTATCTAAAAACCGTACAAAGAGGCTTTTCCATCTACATAATATAACATATCTCAACAGAACTGGCAACTTGTTAGATATAGCCTCAAAAAAATAATCATCGGCTAAATGAGAAAGACTTTGTCTTCTGCTGGGTACCCTAGGGCCGGCAACGGTTCCCGGGAGCTGTAAGGCAACCTGTGAAGATTTTTTTAAATTATCTATTTCGGTAAAGTGACAGGTATTCAATTGAAGTTCTCACTGATTGTATTTTGTTATGGCATAATATGAATGTTCGCAAATAATAATTCCCTATATGATCCTTTTTTTTGATATTTTAAAAATAGCTTGGTAGTACTAAATTAATTACAAATTTAAAAAAATATGAACTAATGTCATATATACTTAAATAGAAACATATTGGATAACTTTTAAATTGAACTTTATAATAACTCAAATGTAGATACGAAATCCAAAAACTAATTTGAATGTGTCATTCTCTTGACGTCACAGTTAAGTAAGAGGTTAAGAGAACGGGACGTTCAGAAATATAATTTGCAATAAAGTCAGCGCATGATTTCTCTCTGGGATCTTCTGACTACTTTATTACTTTTCTCCAAAGTAAGACGCTTTTTTAAAATGCTCTATATATTTTCTGAGAAAGAATTTAGAAAATACTATTTTAAACTTTAAATTAATTGCACTGTATAGAAATGATTATGCTGAAAAACATTGTTTTATTTTAGAAAGTTAATTTTTCATGGAAAACAAACACGAGAATTCAAGTTAAATTTAAATTGCATTTAAATTAACAAGGCTTTCAAATGAAAGTGCATTTAAAAGTTGCTGGTTTCTGCATCCGTAGTTATTTCTACACAATATCCACGATCGCAACTCTCATTAGAAAAGCGGAGGCATTAACTGAAACTTTGATAACGTCGGGTTGCTCGACTTCCACCCCCTAGACTTGTTCAATAGACGTCCATTTTATTTATGCCATTTTCAAAATAAAACTTACCCCCCCCCACATTCACATATGGAATATACACATAAAGCCTATGCTTTGAAAAGTCAGTTTTCATTTATAAACAGTCATTCGATACACAGCTTTATTTCATAGACAGAAGGCATATTTTCTGTTTTTTTTTTTTTTATTCGTGGAAATATTTTTATTTCATACTAGCTACGCTCTGAAGCTCATAGCGAGGAAGCTACTGTCATGCGAGTGCAGTTTCGTAGACGTTTATTATAGACAGTGGCCGGACAGTACCATCTCTCTTAACAAAACAAAGTTATGTGAATATTCATTACTTTCGAAATAGTCTGCTCTATTTGTCTTCCTCTGTAGCTTATGATTATGCTATAGCGTAATAAACGAGGCGATGATATTTTATAACAGTAGGTAGGTAAAACTGCATATTGAAAATTTAATAATTCACTCTTCATGAGATCAGTTAGCACAGCACTCTTTTCTCTTTATTAAGTATTTAGCATATCTATTTAGGAAAGGAAAGCTACTCACATTGAGCTAAATGTGAACATAGTTACCGGTGCACCGAAAAATCTATCTTGTCGACTTTCCTAGCAGATAAATTTTTTTTTATTCACAACAATTTATAAGTTGAAATAGACATTTTCAAATAAAATTGCATTGAACCCAATACCAAAGGGATAAAGCAAAAATTTCCATTACAAAGTCTCGGACAGAAAAAAGAAGTGAAGCCGCAATTTAAATCCAATATTCAGCAAATTCCTCAAGAAACATGTTACCATTCTTGTGAAAATAAAACCACATCGATTGCACTTCGGTTTCAGTATCGCACACGAACGTCCTGAACTTCGTCGTTTGTATGGACCAACTATAGTACAGACATAGTTAATATAATGCAGTAAGATAACTTTAATAGGTAGAGCTCATGAATTAAAATTTCAGTGCAAAACGCACTATCTATACACAACAACTTCATTGATTGTCACTGGTATTACCAAAATATTTATTGTACCTAATCATGGGACTTGAAAGATGCAACATTGCAAGTACGATTAGTGTAATATAAACATGCGTCGCAATTTCTTTTCCACTTGGTCGAAGAACCGTGTGCCTAGTAGCTAGGATTAATTTACCATTACTGCTCTCATTTCACTATGACACGGATCATATAGAAATACCGTCTGTCCTTATTCAGTTAGACAGTACATGGTATTCGTGACTTACATTCTGAATAAAACAATTCTCGGACAAAAGCTCTGGCCACGAGTGAGCAACAAAGGAACAATGTTACCGACGAGATGCCTTTGGTTCATTTCGATTGTGGACAGCGCAGTGGGTCACCACACGAGCACAGGCGACGCCCGCTGTGAATGCTCCGCTTTGCCAATGAAAAAAAATCTATCGTTTTACCTCTACATCAATATTTAACTTTTGTTCTCAAAGCTAACGGGAATTTGTACATCGTTACTGAAATTCTAACTGAAACCGAAATGTCAAATAACTCCCATGAGTTTGTTTCACTATCCTTAGATAGCGGTTAAACTTGTGACAAGGTGATTGGTGATTGGCTGGAGGCAAGTTCAAGAGTTGATTATCAAAGGATCAACATTTCATATATATGTAATAATATGCAATAATAAATATGCAAGAAAAATAATAAGTATCAAATAAAATACAAATAATAATTATAACGTTTATGTAAGAAGGACTTTATGATTATCATAATAAACTAACGTTATTTTATTGAATATTCACCACTCCATTTAGTTGCAGAATATTTTCGCTTTTGCGCGTTGCGCTAATTCGTCATAAGACTGAAAGTTGTAGTAGGTACCTGTTAACATTCATGTGCTGGGTTTACAATTAAGTCCATTCTGGATGAACTGCATCATGGGTAGGTTAAGATGTTAGACTAACATTGTTTACAATAGCTCAAAGCTGTAAATATCAATAACACGCAATTGCCAAAATACTTATTCTATAATTGTGTTTTGTGAATTAAACGATATACTTGCTTCTACATAAGACTTCACATATTTTATGTGCCAATATTGAACCTGAAATAGAATGAACACACAAACAACAAGCAATGAAACATTAAAATTCAGATAGGTACATACCTATCTGAATATATATTTGACAAATGAAATATATTTCAGATTATATACTGCAATGTGCCCTTTACGAAACAGATCCTAAATAAAACTCAGTCGTCAGAGCAAGTTTAAGTCCACTAGATGTTAAATCTAAGTGCATACTATGAATAGAAGCGACCGACTCTGTAACAATACAAAAGCTGCACTCAATAAGCTACTTTGAATAAATCAATATGCTCATTGCCTTTGGTTCGCGTCAGTAATTTCTAATTTTCTGTCTATCTGCTGTCTACTAATTTCCAGTTAATTTAACTGCAACTAATCTGTCAAATGAACCTCAAAAACAGATCCAGAACGTTCTTCTTAAAATTAATATCTATGAAGAAGAGATGCAGCAAAACGCAGATTTTAAATACATTAAGAATATTTATGACATCCCCTGCGTAACCTGTTTTCGGGAGTTTGGGTTACCCGTGAGGTTGAAGCTAAATCTTTGGTAGTAGTATAAGGCATAATACTGATTCTGCAAATTTTGCCGCAACATTTGAAATATTTATTAAATTTATAGCGCCTTTCAGTAATATATTCCAAATAGAATGGCGAAACAAAACTATAAAACCAAAAATACTGACTAAAGAAGAAATCAACAACGTCACCTCAAAATTGGGTACCAAATTTATTAGGTAGTCGTAAATAAACCGCAACAATGTGTTAGCATTGCGACTTACGTTTTGATCATAGCTAAGGATATAGTTTCACGCAGAGCCACGACAAAAGTGATGATTCTATTTGCGAAGTCACCACAAACGGCTGTAGACATTGTGACCGGCCACCCACGGAACAATGGGGACCTTATAAATGGCAAGATTGTCTGTATCTATACTATCTATATGAATCCTTTTGTTTTCGACTTTACAATGCGATTCAGATTTCAATTTGAAATGGGTTAAAAATTACACTAGAACTTATGATAAAATATGTGTTATGTTAAATTTAATTTGTTAAATTTGGTTCACTAATTTATCCAATAAAACAGCCAGTCAATACATAAAATTCTAACTTTAAATATTATATAAGTATGCGTCAGTGGCCGAGTGGTTAAGACGTCTGTTATTAACTAGGCAGACAACGGGTTCGATCCCAGATCCCGGCCAAGTGGGTACCAATGGGTTTTTTACTTAAAAACTTATGTACATAATCTGATAAGCCACACTTAGAGGCCTTTCCATATACCTCAACAAAACTGGCCACTCGTTAGGTATAGCTTCACAAATACCATCGGCTAAACGAGGGAGATTTGGTATTTCGCTGGCTACCCTGGAACCGTAAACGGTTTCGGGAGCTGTAAGCCTGTAAGGAAACCCGTGAAGAAAAAAAAAAGATGTACCTATTTGTGATTTATAATGCATTTTATAAACGTAAAACTAAAAGAAGATAGTAATGTAGGTAAAGCACTTTATTAAAACACAAATGACAGAAAAGATAAGGTTTGTACGATATTTTTATGTGCGTACATAGATAGATTTCAAAATAGGTTTATTCAAATTACTCAACCGAAATTAGCTTCGCATCGGACCAACAATTTGGTAGTGAGTAATGGTGTTATTTCTCTTGCCAAGATAGTTCATAGAACCCGTTATATTATTTTGTGTGTTACATTATAATTTTATACCTTAACTATAAACCAATCCCGTCTTCGCCAGGTTAAGCAAATATTTTAAAATAATGAAAATTTTATTTCCTTAATTTTAATGTTACCCCTCATAGACGTAAAAAAGTAGAGGACGGATAGCCGCTAAGACAAAAGTGAAGCGCCAAGCGTGCATGTGTGCTACAGATTTTTTTTATCACTAATATATCTTTAAATTGTGGAATAAGTGGTAAATTACTAACTTACCTATGAAATGTGATTCCTTGAGATTTTTTATGAGTAATGGAGTTGTTTTTGCATAATTTTACTACACAAGACGGCATTGTTTTTTATTTTCTTAATGGCGGCTGATCAGCATAACCGAATGAGAATGTGTGCATGAGGCTCGTATTTACAATGAAAGCTTCACTTTTGTCTTAGCGGCGATCCGTCCTCTCCTTTTTTACGTCCATGGTTACCCTTTAATTATATACATCGCGTTCTTTTGTAGTTTATTGAAAATTCTAAATAAAAAATATTTTATGATTTTTTTATTGGCAAAAAATAATAAAAAGTATTAATAAAAAAAAACAAAAAAAAAACGCGATGTATATAATTGAAGGGTATTAAATTAATTAGCGCTTTAAAAAATGTTAGAGCTTTGTGATAGATTATGAAAGAGAAAACGGAGGCAAAGTTTAACCACCTATATTTTCTATTCAATAAAACCGTTTGTTGTATGGGAGCCCCTTAAATATTTATTTTATTCTTTTTTTAGTATTTGTTGTTATAGCGGCAACAGAAATACATCATCTGTGAAAATTTCAACTGTTTATAACTATCACGGTTCATGAGATACAGCCTGGTGACAGACGGACAGCGGAGCCTTAGTTTCCGTTTTTACCCTTTCGGTACGGAACCCTAAAAATGTTTTACAATAGTAAACAGGCAGTCAGAAGACGCAATGATGGAATTTGATATATAATAAGTACCTATAGTTATGAATTGAAGCAATAATCGTTAAAATCAATAAAATATTTGTGTGGTTCCAGTTCTGTTGAGACATTTTGAGAAAGCAGTCTCTCTGAGATTTTATATAAAAAACATGGATCAAGTAAAAGGGAGAGTGTGATTAGCGTAATAATTTTATTTTAATGTATGTACGGAAGCTTTCATTATACAAAAGCTTCATTCGGTAATTGACCATCGACTTCGATAAATATTGACCAAACTCTTAATATGACTGCTAATGGACAACACGGAGTGTGGTCGAGACCACGCAATGTGTTTACTGATGGTAAAAAATAAAAAAAAAGCAAATGTCCTGATTAATTGAAGAGCATAAAGCGACACGAGAAATATTTTTATGCATCATTAGCTCCGAATGACGAGAGAGCATGCATGTAGTGCCTATTTAAAAATTGATAGTGACTGATTACGAAAATATTTTAGTATATTCTAACAGTGTAGAGGTAACGTGAAAATAAGATATTTAATAATAGATAATAATAATAACGTGGTGGTTGAGTGGTTAAGACGTCTGGTATTAACTAGGCAGACCCCGGCTTCGATCCAGGATCCCGGCCATCTACCAATGGGTTTTTTAATGAAATACATAATCTGACAAACACACCATCTAACATAAATATATCTCAACAAAACTAGCCACTCGTTAGCTATAACCTCACAAATACCATCAGCTGAACGAGGGAGACTTGGTCTTCTGCTGGGTACCCTGGAACCGTAACACGGTTTCGAGAGCTGTAAGGCAACCCGTGAAGAAAGAAAAAAAAAGAAAAAAAAATTAGATAACGATATATAAATAAAATTAATATAATAAATAAAAATAAAATTACGTACCGTACAGCTCTTTAGAAATGATAGCGGATGATATTTTGTAATGAAGGCCACATTTTGCGATGTAAAGAACAGCTGACAAGCATGTCGCTGCACATAATGGGACTAGTGCCCGCTTCCACCAATGTTAGGAGCGTCCTAAAGTAACGCGTAACCCATTTAGGTTGTCCTAGCGAGAAAAATGCATTGCACCAACGTTATGATTGTCCTAAATACGATAAGAGGATCTTATGTTTATGACGCCGATTTCGTTCATCCTAAAGTTAAGACACTCTTTTAAACGTGTATTTACCTATAAAATCCTTGATAAAATGAGCAACAGTGACGATCTTATCGACTTTTTGGAAGATCTAGAAGGAGTTATACCCAGATCAAGGATAATAAGGCCCAGACTCGATTTTTTTTTACAAATTTGTCATAAATTGTAAAAAAAATCGTAAAAAATAAATAAATATTATGACGATTTTTTTTAAATATCGCATATTGGTAGCATTATATTTATATCCAACCAAATATATGAACGTTTGGAATACCCCACCGGTCGGTAAGTTTACACAGGTACCGTTATATATCTTCCTATTTTTTTATTGTTTTTGTCACTTTTTAACTTTGTACCCTTTGTTTATAGGTAGGACGATCCTGGCATTATTAGGTTGGTGCAACCAAAGTTGATACTTAGGAGAGTCCTTAGTAGGAATATCTTTGTGTGACGTTGGTGCAAGCGGGCATAGGAGTTTATATTATAAAATCTTGAGTTGAAGCACAGATTCTGAATCTGGAATAGCACGTGCCAATAAAATTATAAACGGCTCTTTTAATACTTTATGTTAAATTATAATAAAACTAAATAGACTTAGAACTAGTTATTCTGAACATGAAATGAGATTTAATATTCCTAGTGAAGACAGGAGATTTTCTGCACGTTAATTTTATGGTTATTTTATCGTGAATATAAGACTGATAAATTAATAGGCTGCTGTTAATAGTTTGATGTCAATGAAATCTAATATTACTTGTTTGTCTGAACCCACGCGCTATTTAGGTACGTGTGTGTATTTAATTTATCGTATCACTTTATGTTTTATCTACATGTTTGTAATTTGCAAGGTTTTCATTTTTTTATTACCAACTACGGACTACTTATATATCTAAGAAATACCTACTCATAGTTTTTGTTTTAATCAAATTTACCAGAGACACTAGCCACGTTTAAAAAGTCTTCGTGATATTTTCAGAAAATCTTTATTTACCTTTAGAAGCACGAGAAGCCAATTTAAAGGTTGTACCTGGCCTCCCGAATTTTAATGTAATTCTCTATATAACGCTAACCATTTCGTTATCTAATTATAAGATTCTGGAAATCAGGCATGACACATCAGTTGTATTGTTTTAGATACAAATCGTCGAATTAGATCATATCTATTTTAAGTTACTTCATTAAAAAATTACTATTTCTTCCCAAAATAAAACTGTAGACAACTCTAAAGTCGAAAAGAAATATGAAGTCGTGACGTTAATTACACATTCCACCAAGCGTGCACCATACATGTTTGTTTATTTTAATAACTGGTAAATCATAACTAATGTTTATCCTGTCTAGGTGATTGATTGTTGTTAACGTTGAAATGAGTCGTGGATCAGTTGACCCTATTTGTGACGCCACATAATCATAATCTTTAAAATAATTAACTCTTTGTCCGCCTGGATTTGACACACAGAACACGTCATTCCCTCATCACCCAATATTGCAACTATGTTAAGATCCCTGATCTAACTAACAGCGCCCTAATTCATATGGATTCCACTTTTCAGGAAATACTTATAAACTGCATGAAAATAATAGGTAAGCCTTGTCTGTCGCTGTCCAGCTACTTGCAATGGTTTGATAGGAACTGTTATCGGTTATAAAGTTTTTCTGTATAAATTCTAGTAAGTATTTAAACTTTCTTGCCTAAGTTTGGTTCAAAAATACTAAAATTTAAACTTTAATGTACATGTAAAAATTAGCATCTAAATTACATTCACTTTAATTAAAACTGGCATAAAAATTAGATCAACAACGCATTACATTTGAAGATATTACCTTCGTCCGTGAGAAACGAAACATCAAAGTCTATTTATACGATTATCTATATAGTTTCAAAATAAGCATTTTTCCATATTCTATTATAGACGGTAAGTACAGTTGGTTTAAAGTTTAGATTCGGTTGAACATCACAACATGTCAATTGTTTAAATTGTAAGTAATCGTCGGGGTCTAAAGTGTTCTTATCCGTGTCCAGTATGACAATATTAATATGGATATGATAGTTAAATATTTTACTTTCAAATTAATTATGTTGGTGATTCCTAGTCCAAAAGGTTGTAGATTTGTGGAAATACTGTGATAGAACTGCGGGCCGGGCTTAGACAATGTACAACCTAGCGAATAAAATAGAAATTGATATAACTTTAAATGTATAGGACAGATTGAAATACAAGCACGTGACCTAACGAAACTGTCGTTCACTCCCTTCCGGAACATAATGTTGAATTCTCAAAATGTTATGTTGGATTCCCAAAATGTTTAATCTCAATATGTTAAACCAAGGAGTTAATATACTTATTGTATACAAACTCTTTGAAGTATATAAACTCCTTGGAGAAAACTAAGCAGTGTCTTTCATGAACGCGTCTGCCTATACCCTGTAGATAACGCTGATAAAATGGCGAAGGATCAAACATTTTATTTTTAGGTTATTCCCGGTTGTTGTTTTTCGAGTTATTTATTATTTAACTAGTTAAAATGCCTAACTTAGGCTTCTTATGAGCTGCATATATTTTCCATATAATTATTATAATTCGGTAATAAGTTTCTGCATATAATATTATGTTTTAGCGTTGCGAGAGAATGGAATACTAGCGTTCGTACATTGTCTCAGAGGCTGTTCATGTTTAAATTAGGATATAGCATAATAGGTCTTTAATCTAAAATTACATCGAAATGAAACTAAAAAAAGCATGACCACTAGTTAAAAACAACTTGTCTTTCATTGTGAATACCTTATCGGCCTTTATACATTGCGATGTGGCCAGACACACTAGTATCAGTATCCACTTTTTGCCAGTTGTCCATTTTGAACAGGACAGGTGGCAAGCCTGTGCTGCACTTAATAGACCTAGATGTGTCACTTCTTTAACAGACTTAAATATCTTTTATTTTTAGAAGAAGTGCGGACGTGCAATGAGGCCGTCATTCCGTCTTCCTCTATCATTACAGATTTTCCAGTGACAAATCATATTTTAACAACAAAGTTTATTAGTAATTTTGCATAACACAACTATTTATTTGTATAGTACACTATCTTTACTTTACTATCCATAGTATTCTTTCCGCTGTATGGACAGTGAAGTGGGATCACGTTCTTGATAAAGCCTTATTTAATAAGGTGACTAAACGCATAATTTCAAGACGATAGCGTCAACGACACTTGTTTAAGTGTAAACTGCTGTTCTTTTCAGATAAAACGTCACATTTTGATAATTTAGCATGCGAGTCTATAGGAAACAAGTTTTATTTGTTCCTTTTAGCTTATTAAAGCAATGTAATTCTTGAATTATTTCAAAGTATGTAATCTAATCTTAAAGGGGATTTAATTTTCATTAAATTGTATCTCCGGACGTGTTACTTTGTTTTAGTTAGTTAGGTTGTGTGTTGCTTAAGGGGTTTCAATCGACCATTTTAAAATTTAGATCAATCTATATATCTATCATCACGCCTTTTATTCCAAGAGGGGTAAGCAGAGACAATCGAATGTCATTTGTTACGATTCTGACAAACCTCTTTCGCTTCTTTTATATTCATCATACCTTTCATACATGCTCGGCGATTGTGTGGTTAATATTTCCATCGATTAATTCATTTTTTATATGTTCAATAAAAGTATACCTAGGTCGTCCTCTGCCAGTATTTCCTTTCACTTCAGCCATATAAACCTTTCAATAGTCAATCTTTGTCCTTCATTGTTTCAACTTGTCCAAACCAGCGCAAACTACTTTTCTTCATTTTCATTTAGATCAACTATTTTGAAAAGCTTTACAGAATTACAAAGAAAGGCAATTGAATTATCATAGACCCTTTGTGTTATTGGAGTGGCAGTTTGAATCATAATCATGTTATAAGTATAAACTATCTATGCCCATGCCTTCGTATATACCTAAGCGAAAATCGTCGATATATAAATAACCTATTTTTTTAACCGATATAAAATTTGTACGGTCTACTTTTATGTCTCATGTCAGTCATGTCTCCTATATTTCAATTGCTAACTCTATATAAGAACCAAATATCTGTCTGTGGCATATTATTTTGTCATGGAGCTGATTTGGACTTTAAGTTGAACCAATTTGACCTAAAAAAATTTAAATGTATTATAATTATTTTTATTCGTATAATCAATATTATATATTATAAGTATACAGTGTTTTCTTATTATTATGGTTTCTTATTTTTTGATAATGTATTTTTATAAATCATTTTATATCTGTTTGACACGTACAATTAAGACACGTCACGATTACTTGCAACTGCAACGAACAACTTAATAACTATTTCATACTTTTATGAAAATAAAAATACCGTGCAATTCCATTGCTATGTTTGGGATTAAAATATTGTATCTCTTCTGTCTTTTTCGACATTTGCCTCGGGCGAAATATCTCATTGGAGGTGTAAAGTACTGACGTTGAGTCTGCCATACCGCTGGCAACGATAATTAGGTAATAAATATTTATAAACGGAGCACAGGCGGCACATCACTACCGCAGACATTGCGCTTCTCTTTTTAAAACATTTTGATTTATTCAAAGGCAGTCCACAAATTCAAGGAATAAGACAAAGAAGTCAATAGCCTAATTGGTAGAGTGTTGTCTTGAAACCGGGAGGACTCGGATTCAGTACCCACTCGTTCCAAAAAAAATGCTAAACACCAATTTTCTTTAGAAATACGTGCTTTCATCGACTTAGAAAAAGTGACACATCTAGGTCCATTAAGTGCAATAACTTGCCACCTGTTCTGTTCAATATGGACAACTGTTACTGGTCTCTCAGGCCACACCGCTAGGTATTAAGGCCGTGAAGGTATGTGTACGTAACTTACAGTAAACGATTAGTATTTCTGTCTCGTATTATCCTTCGTACAGGTCCTAATCGGAGTCCTTTAAGATTGTAAATATAACCGCTAAGTTTCATCAATTAATTGAGCTGTTTATTAGCCTATTTATAAGGGTCATGTGTTTTTTTTTTGTTGAGGAGGGGAAATCCTGCGTTGGATACCCACGTCCGGGCGTGGGTAGTGCAGGACTCCTACCGGCTAAAACCCCTCCTCCTACGCCACTTCCTTTCGCTCTTGACTGGGAATACTGGTCTAAGAAGTCTAAGTACTTCTGTCAAGAGTTAATTGGCCGCCTTTCTCTAGTTCCTCTTGTTTTTTTTCCATTGCGCGCTCTTTAATTTCCTTACTGCGCATGATCTTTGTAACCAGGGATACCACCGCGTCCCAATTTTCTTCTGTCTCTATCATCGCCTCTATCATGTTATCCTTGCGAATATGGAATCCCATCTTATCGAAGAACTCTCTTCTTTCATTGCAGAACTCATCACATTGGAATAGGGAATGTTCTGCTGTTCTTGTAAATGACTATTATAGGTTTAAATTTAATTTATTGATAGGGAAATATTATTTATAAAAATCAATTTGTTCTTTATTTTTTTATATCGTGAATCAAAAATAAAATTAAAAAGCGCGGCATAAAATTAAATATCTTGAAAGCAAAATCCTTCAATTTAACTCTCTTGCTACTAAAATTTTCACCAAATTGCCTTTATTGGAACGTCAAATCTCAATATCAAATAAAACAATAAATCGTGACAGCTGCCTGAGCAGAAACGTGGATTTAAATATTACAACTGGCTTATTGAGGATAAAAAGTCACTCAAAAATATACAAATTGCGCAGCTAAATGCACTTCAGATTTATTCAACGAAGTGTTCTATTTTTATTGCTTCTCAAATTAACGTGTTAATATTATTATTTTAGCTCTTTACTTTCATACTAACATAAACCAATTGAGGAAAAATGACTTCATCACTAATCTCAACTATTCAGAACTGCAAATCTAAAGAAAATACCATAAAGATATCTGACATTAAATTCTTAACTGATGATGTTTACTGGGTAGTATTGACATAAAACGGTGCACAAGTACAATAAATCTGCTATCAACTAGACAGTGTCGCGATTATGTAGTCAAATAATAGTAAACTGGTAAGTAATGGTATATTTCTGTTATTTGTGGAGAAGAAGAAGGTTCAACGATAAAAGTCTGTATAAATTTATTAGTAGTAGATGACAATAGAATCGCTTGTTTATGCGCTGTCTTTCATGAGCAACTGACACTGAACATATGGTTACGGTATTATGAAAGAGAGTATAAATTTGTAGTAGTAATGCGCAAGTGTTTTTGTTTGTTTGTTTGCCTTTCTTTCACGCTAGGTCGCAAAGAAAGGCAGAGGAAAGGGTCGATTTGATTTTTTGCACACTGATAGATGGACTGCCTGAGAGTGGACATAGACTACCTTAAATCCTTCAGGATACGAAGCCGGGGCAGAAAGCTACTTAGGTATAAATTAATACATAGAAGAAGTATCTATACACAGTAGTTATGACTTTTCACACAATCAGTGATATGAGCTTTCACATAATTTTCAAAGTATTTACCCAAAAACGCCATTTATTTTAGCTTGGAATCACACTTTTAAATAGCAACATTTGGATAAAATTACACAAAATTGAAGACCTCTTCTTGTCTGGTTATACTGAAACTAAAGCTAATATATTTCTTTTTTTTATCCATTTATTTAAGGGTACCCAGTGGAAGACAACGTTTTCCTCATTTAGCCAATGTTTTTTTGAGGCTATACCTAACGAGTGGCCAGCTCTGTTGAGGTATGTAGATGGAATAGCCTCTTTGTACGGTTTGTCGGATAATGTACATAGATGTTTTATTATAAAAATATATATTATATAATATAATTCTCCCAGTGGTTATTACATAATAGGTGTTTACTGTTTAATCAAAGCTAGTTTTGAAATAAAGTAATTATTTGCAAAAAATATGAACAAAAGAGTTGGCATTTTAAGTACAAAGTTCAATTATATCAACCCTTATATTCCTATTACGTTTCCAAAAACAAATTCAAATTTTAAAACATGTTCAGCGAGCAGAACCAATTCTGCCATTACGAGGCAAGAGTTACGCCGCGGTCCCGTCGGTTACCTCGATGGATCTTCATAAAACCTCCCAATTATTTCCGCTCCGTACTTATCAGCTAGCATCACAGTTCTAGCCTCTCGTTTTACACGAAAATTTACGAGAGTGAGATTTCTCTGGCTCTGATGAACAATAAATTTCCAGTTAACGGCTTGCCGTCGGCCGGTCGCCGTCTACAGCCCCGACATTATAATGATTCGGGACACTTCTACAACAGCTGATTTATAGCTATTCCCTTTGTTTCGTGTTTGTTCTTTTTATTGTTTTATTGGATGATGTCCTTGTCTTTTTGTTAGATCCGTTATAACGTTTGTTCTGGCCTTTTATTGCATCTCTTTCAAAACTCGCTACATTTTAGTATACTTTGATGTTGTAGTTATCTTCTGAAAATTTATTTGCATCATAATAACTAAATATTAAAAGAACGCACAATCGCAGAGCATTAAATAAAAGGTATGATATAAAAGATTCAAATATATCCCCTCGACTGATGACAAGAGGGCTGGCTCCTTCCTCGCTTAATGAATCAGCATCGCGATTCAGCGGGGAAATGCTGCCAGTATTCTTGCCATTGTTCCACGTGGACCTGATTTATTTAGTTATTTTTAATGTTTAGATTAGATTTAAGGTTTTTATATTGTTATGTGAATCAAATTCATTAAGTTAAAAAAAAGATGGAATATATAAAGAATCGTATAGCAAATAGCATTCGATTGTCTCTGCCTACTCCTCTTGGGACAAAAGGCTTGAAGATAGGTAGATAGATAAGGCTTATACAATATCACACAAAATAAAGTTGTCATCGCTAATTATGTTGTCAACATTTGTAACAACCACTATATAAACATTCATAGAAATTCCTTTAACATGTTCTGTATATTCTAATCCCCTTAGTAAGTCAATAACGTTGTTAACTCAAAGCTATGAATACATGAATATGACAGATGACTAAATTTACAAAAAAATATGTAAATGTTAATTTCCCATGGAAACCACGGTTTTAACTATTCTTATTTATGGTCATCATCGTATCCGACATGGTCTATTTATTGAGAATCATTAATCACAGACAACACGAAACGCGGTCCACTTCTAATTAAACTATATGAAGGCAATTAAATTGTACTTGGATTATTATTTTTTTCATCTAAAACATTGTTTCCCGTGTTGTGGTGTAGAGTGTTGGTCGTGGTTCGTTTGGGCCCCCGCTGTTTCAATTAAATCACTGACAATACTTCAGATGCCTGGCGGTTCTTCGTTCAATACCAAAACAAGATGCTTTGGTCTTATTTTTGTACTTTAACTGGCAAGTCTTGATAGATTACTTAGCGATTAGTAATAAAACCGAAAAAATAATTATTTAGCATTCTACAGATGTTATTGAATTTAAATAATTAGATAAAACACAAATGAAACAATTTACATTCAATGACAATCATTCTAAGTACAATTAGTGAACTAAATCCATTTCTGATTAATACAAATTTGATGAATTTTAATAAATTATTTAAACTTAAAAAGCGAAAGATAAGCTTTAACGTTGTAACAGCAACCTGAAAAACAGAAAAGAATCTAAAAGTATCAAGATGAAGTGATCACACTACAAACTAGTTACAAACCTCACGACTGTGTACATGTGCCGACAGAGGTCAGATACCATCTAATCCAGATCCGCTCCCCCCCACTCTTTAATTGATTATTTTGTACAGAATAATATGACTCGTCATACTTGACGGTACTGCGCGGTGAACAAAAATTTTTGAACCTTACTATCGGCCACAAATCACGATTGCGTCTGATAGATTAGTTAAGCCGTGTAACAACTTGATATTATTATTAATCTTTAATATATAATTTAGTTGTGATGATCAAGCAACAACTTCATTAATTTGGAGATATTTATGTTAGATAATATTGTCTTATACGTTGCTAAAATGCTTGATAATGTATCTACAAGTGCTTAGCTTAATTTAAATACTGTACAAATACGAAACTTTAAGTTAAATGAGAAAATAAACGAAATTCCAGAAACTTAAACTGCCAATTAATATACTGAAAGATAAAAGTCAGCGGCGACATTTGCTTCTACGAGCGATTGTCCTAGATTAACGAACCATATCATTACGCTTAATGAATTTGATATTCGATTTTATCTGTCCATCAGTGTCAATCTCAAAACTATTACGAAGGCAATAAGAGGTCGTATAGAGTTACAACTCATTGAAAAACAAATCCAGAAAACCGTTAATGTTAAACTACCGTGTCATACTAAAAGTTGATACGGTCAACAATCTAAGAATTATGTATAGTATTAGCGTTGGTGTTGGCGAAGACCAGGGTTCAAATCTCACTCGGGGCAAAAATTATTCTAAAAAAAACAACAGATACCCACAGTAGTTCTCTTTAATATGGAACTGTGTCTCTGGCCACACCGCAAGGTATAAATAAGAGCATGAAGATGTGTAAGCTTTATAGTTTGTTTATTGATGTAGTAATAACTAAACCAGGTCTTGACCTACCATTTTAGAGAACCTATATTCTTTTATCACATTAATATTTTTATGATAATAGCACCATCGCTCATGGCTTTTTAATATTTTTTTTTATATAATATTATATATAACGAAGACTCAGTTCCAGTTAGGCTTTTAGAACGGGCGGCGTCAGCGTTACCGACCCCACCGTCCTTATCAGTAGACTCGCTCATTGCAAATAACAAGACTTGATATTAGAATACACTTGTTTTATTCAATCAGTACAGACTTATCACTAATACTAATTAAAATAACAATTAGATTAGACACTCACAAGATTTTTATCACCAACACTTTCACTGTCTTGCCTTCAAGACGGTTCAAGCAATAATAATGGCCGACCACTTCATTCAGTACTCCTGAAAAGTGAGGTTAGGCGGAAGTACAATTTTTTAATTAGAACAATTTTAATGCATTGATTTTTTACAGTATTGAATTAAATTTGTAAATTCATTATTAATTTTTAGAAGTTAATTTTAGTCTTCAGTTTATTTTTAATCTGAATTCCAGTAGAAACATTCGCGGACGGTCTCAAAATGACGGCGGATGTTTCTTACTCGTAAACCTAATCAAATTAGTTTATGATTTTTAGATTTACTGCAAAACATTACGCAACAACTTATTCTATGCTAATTATAAATCATAATAAGAATTTAGAACTTAAGATAACTCATTATTTGAACACAAATTATTCATTGTAAATATTACAAACAAACAAAACAAAGTTAACTCTTAACTAAATATGGTCTTGCTCCGACACGGCCATTCTGCGAGACGGTGCGTGCTCTGCACCAATCGCGGTTCTGGGAAAATAAATAGTTTCTCTGAGCTAGGTATCCGTCGACAGGTACACTAGCAAATAACTTGGTTTCAGTAGCCTGACGTATGACTCAACTCACACCATAATCGTTTCAAATGAAAGTATTGTAAAACTAGTATTGTAATAATGAATCCAGCAACCAAGTTATCAACTATATTTTGTACACACAAACCAGAGGTACTCAAGAAAGCATGTTATCGTGAGGTAACCTGCTTTCTGTTTGTTGAAACAAATAAGAGATCATAATAATAATGTAATAATAGAACAGAATGTAGATATGCTGTACAGGAAAGTGAGCGTAGTTTTATTTTTATACTTCAAATGATACTCGTACTGATTTACACATACATTGATGTTCTCATGCAAATGCTCCACGCATACTTGCATGATTATATTTCTCGTAGACAGTGATGTTGCTGTGGTCTGGGCGGTCTTGTACGCCGTGGTCCACAGAGGCTCTAAAGGATATGAGAAGGACGATGCTGGGGCCTGGGCCTTAGTTTTATGACCGTGGTCCCCAGAGGCTCTGAAAAGACATGTAGAAATAGGAAAGGAAAGGTGATTCGTACAGTCTATAAATTAGTGAAATATTGATTACGGACAGATAAGCCGATCCACTCAGCTAAATGCTGATTAAGTATTCTTGTTATTCGTCTCGTTTCTCCGACATTATTTGTCAATCAAAATAGTAGATTAATAAAAATACAGTAACCAGATTGTTTAGGCATCCAATAGCCGGACCGCTTGGGATGTGCATCGACTGCTGCTTGTTGAAGCCCGTCGACACGGTTCTTGCTCACCAGGTTGAGGAGCTCGGCTTACTCCTGACGTACCGCTATGGTCTCGAGCTCGTACAAATGGTAGCGGCTGTCGGCGTCCGTGGTGCGCTGGCTCATACACGCGACTGGATGCTAGCGGTCTCCGTTGATCTGGACCAGTACCGCTCCGTAGCCAAGGCTGCTTGTGTCCGTGTAGAGCTCGATTTGTGCGTTTTCCTGAAATAGTGCAAGGGTAGGCGCAGTAGACAAGTGTTGTATAAATAGGTTAAGAGCTTCTTCGTGTCTGTCGTTTCATTCCCAAAACAACCAATTACAGCCACAACTACGTCATAATTTGATAATTTATCTTTTGTAATGCATCGCCATACTACCCAAGCCTGTGATAAGAACTGCGCAATGTCCTTTGAGTTGACATGCAATGTTCTCTAAAACGAAAAACATCACGAGAATACTTATTTTCAGGTTCAGAAGTTGATATTAAAACATCGCGCAATTCCTGCCAGGTGGTGGTAGAAACAAGACAATTGTCGACCCACAACCTTGCGCGACCTTTGTGTAAACTACCCACTTTCATTCTCACCTCGTAGTCACTCAAATTACATACTGACACCCAAGGAAATCGTAATATGACAAAAATAAGTAATTAATTTTCACTTTTGAATCAGGTAATATTGTCATACGATCGGACACGAGCCTCATCATTTGCAACATTTGCGAGAAAAACTCCACTGGAACACCGCAAACAGAAGCGTTACCACTTTTATTGTTTAACCCGAAAGAGGGAGCGGAAATGGGCAATAATCCCACTTCTGATAACGAAGACTCAGTTCCAGTTAGGCTTTTAGAACGGGCGGCGTCAGCGTTACCGACCCCACCGTCCTTATCAGTAGACTCGCTCATTGCAAATAACAAGACTTGATATTAGAATACACTTGTTTTATTCAATCAGTACAGACTTATCACTAATACTAATTAAAATAACAATTAGATTAGACACTCACAAGATTTTTATCACCAACACTTTCACTGTCTTGCCTTCAAGACGGTTCAAGCAATAATAATGGCCGACCACTTCATTCAGTACTCCTGAAAAGTGAGGTTAGGCGGAAGTACAATTTTTTAATTAGAACAATTTTAATGCATTGATTTTTTACAGTATTGAATTAAATTTGTAAATTCATTATTAATTTTTAGAAGTTAATTTTAGTCTTCAGTTTATTTTTAATCTGAATTCCAGTAGAAACATTCGCGGACGGTCTCAAAATGACGGCGGATGTTTCTTACTCGTAAACCTAATCAAATTAGTTTATGATTTTTAGATTTACTGCAAAACATTACGCAACAACTTATTCTATGCTAATTATAAATCATAATAAGAATTTAGAACTTAAGATAACTCATTATTTGAACACAAATTATTCATTGTAAATATTACAAACAAACAAAACAAAGTTAACTCTTAACTAAATATGGTCTTGCTCCGACACGGCCATTCTGCGAGACGGTGCGTGCTCTGCACCAATCGCGGTTCTGGGAAAATAAATAGTTTCTCTGAGCTAGGTATCCGTCGACAGGTACACTAGCAAATAACTTGGTTTCAGTAGCCTGACGTATGACTCAACTCACACCATAATCGTTTCAAATGAAAGTATTGTAAAACTAGTATTGTAATAATGAATCCAGCAACCAAGTTATCAACTATATTTTGTACACACAAACCAGAGGTACTCAAGAAAGCATGTTATCGTGAGGTAACCTGCTTTCTGTTTGTTGAAACAAATAAGAGATCATAATAATAATGTAATAATAGAACAGAATGTAGATATGCTGTACAGGAAAGTGAGCGTAGTTTTATTTTTATACTTCAAATGATACTCGTACTGATTTACACATACATTGATGTTCTCATGCAAATGCTCCACGCATACTTGCATGATTATATTTCTCGTAGACAGTGATGTTGCTGTGGTCTGGGCGGTCTTGTACGCCGTGGTCCACAGAGGCTCTAAAGGATATGAGAAGGACGATGCTGGGGCCTGGGCCTTAGTTTTATGACCGTGGTCCCCAGAGGCTCTGAAAAGACATGTAGAAATAGGAAAGGAAAGGTGATTCGTACAGTCTATAAATTAGTGAAATATTGATTACGGACAGATAAGCCGATCCACTCAGCTAAATGCTGATTAAGTATTCTTGTTATTCGTCTCGTTTCTCCGACATTATTTGTCAATCAAAATAGTAGATTAATAAAAATACAGTAACCAGATTGTTTAGGCATCCAATAGCCGGACCGCTTGGGATGTGCATCGACTGCTGCTTGTTGAAGCCCGTCGACACGGTTCTTGCTCACCAGGTTGAGGAGCTCGGCTTACTCCTGACGTACCGCTATGGTCTCGAGCTCGTACAAATGGTAGCGGCTGTCGGCGTCCGTGGTGCGCTGGCTCATACACGCGACTGGATGCTAGCGGTCTCCGTTGATCTGGACCAGTACCGCTCCGTAGCCAAGGCTGCTTGTGTCCGTGTAGAGCTCGATTTGTGCGTTTTCCTGAAATAGTGCAAGGGTAGGCGCAGTAGACAAGTGTTGTATAAATAGGTTAAGAGCTTCTTCGTGTCTGTCGTTTCATTCCCAAAACAACCAATTACAGCCACAACTACGTCATAATTTGATAATTTATCTTTTGTAATGCATCGCCATACTACCCAAGCCTGTGATAAGAACTGCGCAATGTCCTTTGAGTTGACATGCAATGTTCTCTAAAACGAAAAACATCACGAGAATACTTATTTTCAGGTTCAGAAGTTGATATTAAAACATCGCGCAATTCCTGCCAGGTGGTGGTAGAAACAAGACAATTGTCGACCCACAACCTTGCGCGACCTTTGTGTAAACTACCCACTTTCATTCTCACCTCGTAGTCACTCAAATTACATACTGACACCCAAGGAAATCGTAATATGGCAAAAATAAGTAATTAATTTTCACTTTTGAATCAGGTAATATTGTCATACGATCGGACACGAGCCTCATCATTTGCAACATTTGCGAGAAAAACTCCACTGGAACACCGCAAACAGAAGCGTTACCACTTTTATTGTTTAACCCGAAAGAGGGAGCGGAAATGGGCAATAATCCCACTTCTGATAACGAAGACTCAGTTCCAGTTAGGCTTTTAGAACGGGCGGCGTCAGCGTTACCGACGCCACCGTCCTTATCAGTAGACTCGCTCATTGCAAATAACAAGACTTGATATTAGAATACACTTGTTTTATTCAATCAGTACAGACTTATCACTAATACTAATTAAAATAACAATTAGATTAGACACTCACAAGATTTTTATCACCAACACTTTCACTGTCTTGCCTTCAAGACGGTTCAAGCAATAATAATGGCCGACCACTTCATTCAGTACTCCTGAAAAGTGAGGTTAGGCGGAAGTACAATTTTTTAATTAGAACAATTTTAATGCATTGATTTTTTACAGTATTGAATTAAATTTGTAAATTCATTATTAATTTTTAGAAGTTAATTTTAGTCTTCAGTTTATTTTTAATCTGAATTCCAGTAGAAACATTCGCGGACGGTCTCAAAATGACGGCGGATGTTTCTTACTCGTAAACCTAATCAAATTAGTTTATGATTTTTAGATTTACTGCAAAACATTACGCAACAACTTATTCTATGCTAATTATAAATCATAATAAGAATTTAGAACTTAAGATAACTCATTATTTGAACACAAATTATTCATTGTAAATATTACAAACAAACAAAACAAAGTTAACTCTTAACTAAATATGGTCTTGCTCCGACATATATAATATATAATAAAAGTGCTAGCAATCCATTCTTCTTCTTCTTAGTCGGTATCGTCATTGATGAAGGTCGTGCCTATCATGAACAGATAAAGTTCATTACTATCTGGATAATACGCCTCTATGCTGTCCGTTCCTGGGCAGTCCTCATAGCATCAAACAGCGGCAGACCGGCCAATTACTTTTTGGGCTGCCCATCGTGTTGTAGCAGTCTATAATAGTATTAAAACTAGTTCTTACCTATTTAACTCAACTGATGATTTAATTCACACCCATAGCTTTCAATGTCTCTAATATTCTTTTCGAATCTCACAGCCCAAATTTATATTTCATTTTACATAAATCTAGCTAAGTGCCGATGTTTGTTATCAAACCCTTTACATCAAGTTCGATGGGTTTGGAGTTGATAATAGAAAGCGCGGGCGGGCCTTTGGAGACACTGGCCGTCACTGTGGCCCATGTCTGTGCTCTTATCTAGACATCTACATGACTCGAACACGACATTAAAGACTACCGACAATATTATCCTCGTGTCCCTTATATTGTGCTCTTAAGATTATAGGCTCTATTAATAAATTTGTGTTTAGATTTGAATGTTTCATTTATATGTATTGAGATATTATTATTGTTTTTAGGGTTCCGAATATTTCCGATGAAAAAACGGAAACCCTTATAGAATCACTCATTGTGACTGTCTGTCCGTCTGGCACAGCATATTTTCTTCGAATCTACTGGATGAAAAATGTTGAAACTTTGTACATATATATAAAGTTTCATGACCTAATCACGGACGTACATAATAAACGTAATTTCTATTTTGGGAAAAATTAACACGTAAAAAAATATTTTTGTTTTCAAGTGCAGCATGTGACATAATTATCCAATGAAAGGGATAAGTAATACAAATATATTTTTTTTATAATTTTAAAGAAAATATACGAAAATTGACCGATCATTTTCAAAATTTTAGACTCAGTAGGGCAACAAGAACAGCGAAAAAGCTGCTCATTCTTAATTACACTTAATTCTACTTAATTCTTGTTTCATAAGAATAAATAATCCGATTTTAATAGGGCATTTCTATTAATAAATTTAATCTACTGAGGTTCATTTCTTATTTAACACAGTCTTAAAAGCAAAGAACTCCACCTCCGCTTTACGAGGGCGATTTACGGTCGTCGAGGAAAGAGGATTTATAAAAAAGTTTAATGCACCTGTCCGGACCATTTAGCGAGGTGACCACGGTAAAATCTAGAAGAAAAAATGTAGTGGAATTTGAGTAAAGTATCTAACTATATATCATCACGCTTTGTATTCCGAGATAGGTAGGCGGAGACAATCTAATGTCATTTAACAGGATCCTGATACATCTTTCACCAATTCGCTTCCTGTATATTCATCTTTTATGTAAATACAAGCCCCACGAATAAAGCAATGTCTCTGTTTACCCCTCATGGGAGAAAAAGATGTGATTATATTATTATATTCTATGTGAATAGGTACTGAATTTAACTTAAAATTTCTATTAGGCAAAAAAATATTAATTGTATTCAGAGTTGAAATCTCTCTTATTTCTAAAAAATAAAGATAATTATCTTTAGTCTTGGTATATAAATATTTATTCAATTAAAATGATATTTTACGAAAGCAAAAGTTTGACTTCAAGAAAATTTAAGACTTCAAAGAAAGGCTATTTTTAGTTTCAAAAATATTTTTTCAATTACATTTTCTCTTATTCTAGAATTTCTATGTATTCTGTTTGAATTCTTAACGTAACTTTGAAATTCTTATAACATTGTTGATATTATGTTTGTTTACTGTATCCTACTAATATTATATATTTATAATTAAAAACATATTCATACGTTACATAATCCCACAAATCACACTTTTTTCGTTAGGTAAGTATACCCTCACAAATACCATAGGCTAAAAGACTTAGTCTTTCACTGGGTACCCTGGGACCAATAACACGGTTTCGGAAGCTGTAAGGCAACCCGGAGAAAAAAAAATTTGATGTTTGTAGGTATGTTTATTTCTCAATAACGATGAACAAATGTAGATGAAATTTGGAACGAAAATATCACTTATAAATATAATAAATTCATAATCCAATCTTCCGTGACATCTAAATGAATTAGTTTACATAACAGTATCGAAAAAGCAATTTGTTCCAGTGGATCTCAGTAGGCAACAGCGGTTTGATGGAAAAATTATCATATCGGTAAACAAGACTAGCCAGTTAAGAGCCGCAAGGGGTCGAAATATGCACCTGTAATGTCTTTTGGGTGCTGGATGGGTGAAAAACTAAACCGAAAAGGACAGGTGCGAATCCTTGACACAGCGGGGGTCCTTTCGACAGCACTCCTATAACCTTAATTGATAGGAATCGTTAACCTTTAACGCACGCCTCCTCGTTTCCTCACCATAAATACTTTGTGATTCTAATCACAACTTTTTTCCACTGTTATTTTATACGAGTTTTATTTTCGGGTGCTCTTAGTATAGCCGATAGATCGTTATATCGAAATAAACAGTCCATTCTTTGTCATTCGATATTTTAGAGATATGAGAACGAGATAATTCGAAATGATCTTGGCGCCGTCGCTTCGTTTATTGGTAATTTCTTTTGGATGTCAAATTATACGTAGAACATGGTTAGGCGGTAAGAGCGATCGCCGATATTGACTTACTATGTAAATTTTGTATCAGTTATGGCTTTCAACGGCATTTTTCATTAATTAAATAGGTGTTTGAATTATGTTTATTGCATATAAAATACAATTTTTAAATTTTATATCTGACATTAATTAATTGGTTAAAATGTACGCATGCTAACTATTAATTGATGGAATATACAGTTTATTTAAGATTAAACTGTAGATCAGAATGTATAACTCTATTAAAAAAAAATGACAGAAGTGAAAACTTAAAACTATGAATTTTTTTTAAATGTTAAAATTAATCATTCGCCATCATTTCACATATAATAACACAGTAAATATATCTGTGTCCGGACCGACAAAGGCTTGAAATGCGCAGCCAAAAATGCCTGACCAAGCATTCTCGAGTCGAGCATACTCATGCCGAAAAATTGTCACGAACCCATAAGATTTCCCCCGACCAAAAATCGTTCAACGCGTCTATTTACAAATAAATAAAATCCTGTGTGTAGGATGTAGAATGTAGTTCAGAATAGGTTAGGAATATTTCTTTATTAATCTTCCAGCTTTTTTTAAATTAATATACTTACAATGTATAGTTGAATAATAAAGAAGCAAGTAATTAAATAGCAGCTGTCGTTTTATAAAATAAAATCTCTAAAAAACATTAATTTTCAATGTAAAACTAAACGTCTCCAAATGAAATCAATATCTCGTTGGTTTTGACATAAATTTGGTGGGACCCAGATAAATAACAGCAACCGGGACGTTTGTCATCGGCTTGTGGTCATATCATTGGACCGATCTAATTCTTAATATATTTCTTGAGAAAATTAATGTTAGGTGTACAGAGATAGTGGAATCTACGAGTATGTGGGCGAAAATGTGGTGTTTAAAAAAAATAGTTTCCCAAAATACGACCATACAATTTATTTATACTTTCTAAACTCATGTGTATCAGTAATATATGTTTTCTTTAGTTTTCACCTGTAACGAACTATGTACTAAACAAAGGCTTGTGTTTAAGCGGCGCCCAAAAATGTATCTATTTTAGTACCAAAAAAACTAAACGGTTACCAAAATGGATGAATGGTCACCAAATTACGTTTCCTAAAATATTATGAAATAGATCCATTTTTGGTATTATTGACTGCCATAAAAATATATAGACGCCTTTAAAATACACTTTATACTTAATAAATTTTATACTAACCTAACCTAACCTACCTACCTTACTTGGTGACCATTTATCCATTACTTGGTGACCATTTATCAATTTTAGAAACCAAATAAAATATTAGTACAAGGCGTGCGATTTTTCTGATGTTTTTTCTATTATTTTGAATCATAATATGATATACTTTAGGACACTTTTAATAGTGTCAATTATTTTATTTGGAGTTGTTTATTTTATTTGGTGCCTAAGCTTAGAGTCTTAAAAATATTTTTGGTGTCCGCGTAATGGAAGTCGAATTTAAGCAACTTTTAATAATTGTCGTATCGATTTGGTACTTTGCAAGTGTATGTAATTTGGATGACGTTACAATAATTTGGTACCATCGATATGATCTGATGATGGAGCCAGGATGTGGATAGTGGAATTCTGTACCGAAACGACCTAACCCCATCGAGTTTGGGCTAGTTTGATTTATCTTCACGTAGTACTACTGGTTGGTTAAAATGGTCCTAGATGGTGATGATAAACTATTAATTATTAAATGTACCAGCAAAGTATGGAATGTTGCTCAAGTTATTTTTATCTTCCGTCCGACTTAATTTGATAATTTGGCAATTCAATTAATTTTTTTAATATTTTGACAACATTAAATGCAGTGGAGCCCTACCGAATCCTAGCGGTCTAGCAAAATTTTATATTATTTAGGAGCAAAACAATCTTTATGGTTGTATACAATTTCACTTTTATATTAAAAATAAATTTCCTGCTTTAAAAAGGCATCAAGTGTTATAAGGAAGTAAATGTCATTTTTCTTTTAAAAAATATTCTTTAACACTATATAAGAGGAGTTTTAAAGCAATTTCACTCATAATTTACACCTTACCAACACTTCTGAAGAAATGGGTATTAAGAGAAAAGTTCTTAATTTCTATTAAACTTTTACCTACTTTTGATGGGTTCATTTCAAAGTGAATTCAAAAGTCAAAATATAACTTTGTTTTCTAACTTTCCGCTAAAAGTTTCAATTAGTAATTTAGAATGAAACCTGTATTACCAAATATTTGACCTTAGATCCACTTTACTGGAACCGTAGACTTGTCATCAACAACATTTTTTATACTTTCAGGTTGCGTTACGGATCCCGGACTATGTTACCGGCCCAGGGTAGCCTGAGTGGAGTATGCTATTACTCCTCGTGCTACATTAACTTCATTAAATAGCAAAGTACAATCAAAAGTTAAATCCACAAATCTCACAATATTTAAATTGAAACCAGTATCGCGATATTAAAAATATTTAAAATACAACTCAGCGACACGCGTTGGGGAGTATTCCCTTTTACTCACAGTCTTTGGATTGTTGCCATTTCTATGAGGATTTCGTAGATAATTGCGAAATAAATTGCCAACATTATGACTAAGTTAATGAAACAGTTAGTGTTAACTAGGCGGACCGCGGTTCTATCCCGACCATGTACCAATGCGTATTTACGACAAACTACACTTAGAGGCTTGTTCATCTAAATATATTATATCTCAATAGAACTGGCCACTCGTTAGCTATAGCCTCACAAATACCATCGGCTAAAAGAAGGAGACTTGGTCTTGCGCTGGGTACCCTGGGACTACAAATACGGTTTCGGGAGCCATAAGGCAACCCGTGTAGAAAAAAAAATTACTGTATATTCTAATAAACCTACTTGTTATTATCATGGATGATTCCTTCCTAGGGACTTTAAGACATTATTCCATTATTACAATAACAATAAAATAGATGTAATAACTGTTTGGTGTTGCCCCTGGGTTCAATATCAAGAAATAGCTACTAATATTGGCGCATAGGGAGGAATTAAACTTTGAGTATCTTCTGCTATGTATTTTATAACTTGGTATGGAGATAAATAGAATAAAATTCCCTTTCGTGCGGATAAATTAATTTCAATGTAACGCTGGGAATACAGTAAACAATTTTTTCATCCAACTACGCAGTATTTTCCTTACTTTACTGCACATAATGCAGTAATGTTGTATGAAAATCCTTAACATCCCGCTCTAGGTTTTGTTTTTAAATTAGGTTCTTTTTCTGTAGGCACTTATTATAAAGGTACTTTTTATAAAGGTACTTTTTAAGGTAGACGTAATTATAAGATTTATGTGGCGGGCATGTTGCTTTTTGAATAATTTCTTTTTTATTATTTTTTCATGACGTTGCCGATGTAAATTTGGAAAAGCAGGTTGCTAAGCTCGCTAAAAGTGTGACTTTTTATTTCACTATTATTTTCAGAGCGAATTTAACACTCGAAAAAACATAAGCTGTTTGGCTTGATTATTTTATTTTAAATTGGATTAAGAAATATTTATATTTTTTTTAGGGTTTTAAATAGAGGTAGTTTTTTAAAAGAAACATTGCTATTGCTATCCTATATTATATATCTATATATAGGAGTGAGATTTGCCATATTTTTGACAGAAGTAAGATGGCAGATTGCTGAGGACCCTTATGAAAGAATGCGTGGTATGACATGCGGATCAAATATATTGAAAATTCTACCAAGACCTTATTTTTAACCGACTTTAAAAAAGTAGGAGGTTCTCAATTCGATTGTATTTTTGTATGTATATTACGCTATTACTCCGCCAATTGTAATCCGATTTTGATAGTATTTTTTTAACCTACAGAGAATTATTTCGGATTGGTCCCATTTTTGTTTTGGTAAAAATTGGTTCAGTAGTTTTTCAGAAACTTTGGAATGAAATGTATGCCAATTTCGATGATTTATTTTTGTAAACAAAAAGGGATAAATAATGTTTGAAGTCGGTATACATTAAAAAAGGTAAGTTTGTAATCAAAAATCCTTCTTTAAAAAAGTCAAGAATGTATGAAATGATGTAGATGAAGTAAGGATCCAGAGAATTGGCCCCTATCCTGTTCCTGAGACAAATTAGTATATGTCAATCTTTGTGCAAAAAAAGATGTCGATTTTTGCTTTGTATTGACGGACATACATACACAATTTCATGACATTGGCTTTCCTCTCCGACTTCACTCATGGAAATTTATCCCGAATCCAGAAAATTCGCATTTATAATTTCTCATTAGGTTTATGAATATTTTAATAAGTTATATTTGTCGCAATGCTGGATATTTCGGTTTGCTCCGCTCCGTTGGACAGTCCACTGCAGCTGTCCTCCCCACAACATGAGCGGAAACGGACCAGAACTAAATTCAGCTGAATTTATGTAGTAATTCTACCGTTTATGCGACTATAGTTCCAGTCAGTCTAATGCCTCAACAGATTTGTTCCACGGAGTTGGGTGTTTTATTTTATTGATTAGGTTTGTATGTTGATAACAATTATTTAATTAAGGACGCGTTTAAGAAATGACGCTTTTTCATCTAGATTAGCATATTTCATAGAGCAAATTATTTTGAATATTTTATCAAGAACATAAAATATTGAATATATTTACTGTATCACGGTATTTTTATCATTAATGAAACTTAAGTAGTTAAGTATAGAGATATTTGTACCTTAACTCACCTTCGTTTCATTGTTTTCGCGGGATGAGATTCAGGAAAAATCAGTTTATAAAAATACGTTTACCACTTTCTTTAGATAAAGATTTAGGTATCTTTTGGTATTTATAAGATTTAAGAAAATTCTACAGAATTATAGTAAAATATACCTCAAAGCTTAACATTTTACCAGTTTCAGTAAATTCACCTATAAGACAGAATTCGAACTTCATATTCCCAGCCAAACCTTTGTTCCTTCAAGCGAAATATTGACACTTAATTATTTTGTTATATCTCTAACTGATTAAAGAGCATACGCCATGAAAATGCGCTGGGGCTAACTTATTTGTCATGTTCAATACTCGTAAACCATCCCGGTGAATCAACCTAGTTCTGCTTATCAGACACGGTTTCCGCAACTCATAGCGCCAATTTTGCGTGATGCGGGAATTCTGTTACTCCTGCCATTCCAGCTCCTCCAGGAAACCGATCAGCCTCTTAATGTTGCCACATGCCTCCCGAAGGGTCCTCGGGGCACTGAGATGAGTAGCCAACACATTCCAGAACGATGTGGGTGACGTTTTTTCAGTCTCAATGCAAGCTCTGCATATCTGTGAATCAACCGGTATGCATTGATACACGTAATAATCTGTACGCTAAAGTTTTATGATACTGTCACCATTTCCATGTCGTGAAGCTAAGGAAACACCATGTTGAAGCTATTCAGACTGCTGTCGTTGGATGTTAGACCGGATATTGAAGAGTAAACTGCGAAGGCGAACGTTCGAGAATTTCTGAAGCACTGTTTACTGTATAACGTTAGAACTATATGGCCTAAACTACGTTGGACTAAAACATGGGCTTTAATCAATCTCTCGTGCTTCCTAGGACGTGTAAAGCCGTTATAGTTCTGAAAATACGGATACCTCTTAATTTAATGGATTATAGTTTTCCAAATTACCTGTTTTAAATTCTGGTTTCCGAGTGATAATAATGAAGTTTATCTAAATATATCGGAAGTTTGAGGTATTAAAATTTATTTTGTCATAAAATAAGTTAGTACCTACCTATCATTATTTATGCCATTTTATGCATAAATAAAAGGTTTTGTCTGGAATATCTTCGGCTAAGTGAGGAAGAGTTTGTCTTCAACTGGGTAAAATTTTTAAATTAATTGTGATTAAACACTGGTAAAGTCAGCACGTCCTAGTGTTTTGTCAAATTAATAATGGCTGCTATACTTAATATCAAATAAAAAAATATATTTATAATACAGCCATTTTATGAATATTTAAAAGGGTATTTAAGAAAAATCTTTTCCTAGTTAACGGAGGTTGTGATGTCACGTGCATCTGATTTGGGATGACCCGCCCCGTAGTCATTAATCAAGTCTGTTAGGCGGCCGACACGCCACGTGTTTGACCTGCTTTTTGCAAAAGTTGCAAATTTTTTTCTTATAACGTCCACTAAATATCATATTCCAAGGACTAAACGAGGTCCCTCTTTTTATAGTCAAGTAATTAGCGATTTTAAAATTCTATTACGTCATTTTGGACCAAAAAATTTCGGAGTTGTATTTTTCTGTGGCAACCATAAAAGATTACGGATATAAAATAATCCGGAAAGCATATCAGCTAAAATTTTGCTCGTGTGGGGAATGTTCGGTCGCTATAGACACCGGACGCAGGCAGTTACTTGCAAGTTGATAGTATGAATAAAAATAAATCTACCTCTAGTGTTTTGTCAAATTAATAATGGCTGCTATACTTAATATCAAATAAAAAAATATATTTATAATACAGCCATTTTATGAATATTTAAAAGGGTATTTAAGAAAAATCTTTTCCTAGTTAACGGAGGTTGTGATGTCACGTGCATCTGATTTGGGATGACCCGCCCCGTAGTCATTAATCAAGTCTGTTAGGCGGCCGACACGCCACGTGTTTGACCTGCTTTTTGCAAAAGTTGCAAATTTTTTTCTTATAACGTCCACTAAATATCATATTCCAAGGACTAAACGAGGTCCCTCTTTTTATAGTCAAGTAATTAGCGATTTTAAAATTCTATTACGTCATTTTGGACCAAAAAATTTCGGAGTTGTATTTTTCTGTGGCAACCATAAAAGATTACGGATATAAAATAATCCGGAAAGCATATCAGCTAAAATTTTGCTCGTGTGGGGAATGTTCGGTCGCTATAGACACCGGACGCAGGCAGTTACTTGCAAGTTGATAGTATGAATAAAAATAAATCTACCTATCTATCTATCATCATGCCATTTATCCCAAGAGGGGTAGGCAGAGATAATCGAATGCCATTTATTACGATTCAGATATACCTCTTTCGCTTCTTTTATATTCATCATACCTTTCATACATACTAGGCGATTGTGTGTACTTTTAATATTTCCATCGATCAATACATTTTTTATATATGTATGTTCAATAAAAATACACCTAGGTGATCCTCTTCCAGCATTCCCTTTCACTTCAGCCATATAAACCTTTTTAGTCAATCTTTCATCATTCATTCTTTCAACTTGTCTAAACCAGCGTAAACTAATTTGCTTGATTTTAGTCACAACATCATCTTTCACTCCGCATTCTTATCTAATGACATTGTAAAAATAAAAAATAAATTGAGTAGGTACCATTTGCTACGATCCTGACATACTTAATTCGCTTCTTTTATATTATCATACCGTTACAGCGATTGTGTGTAATTTTAACATTGCCTATATTTTTTATATTATCAATAAAAGTACACCTAGGTCACCCTCTGCCAGCGTTTCCTTTTGTTCCTGTCATATAAACGTTTTTGTCAATCCTTCATTCTTTTAACGTATCCAAACAAATAAAATATTAAAGAATATTGGACTACTCGACTTAATAAAAGGCAACTTTATGAAAGGAGATGAAAATTAATTTACTGTCAAAACAGAGCAACCCTTTAAAAACAAGATTAATAATTATGCGCGGATAGGGTACAATTTTAAGTAACTTACCTCTGTAATACAACTTCCTTTTAGAATGTGAGACATTAGATATGATACCAAACGGAACTCGCTATAGTACCTACAATCGGATAAATTAATTCCTGAGCCACCTGGTATCAAAGCAACGATGTGACTTACAAAATATAATTTTTACGACTCGAAATAATGTTAGTTGCATTTTTATGATACACGTATTTTGTTGGGCCTGGGATTTGAATCCTATGAAATGATTTACTACATTGAAAACTTTATTAACCTTAAAATCGCAGAATACAGAATTAACCAGAATATACATGCGTTCTGAATAGTGTAAAAGCGTCATGTGTTCAAAATATACACGATACTTGCTTCGATATTATCAATACAGGATAAAATAGCACCTATTATATGTTCTTATTAATTTTTATTAAGGGGAGGAACGAGTAATTTTGGTTGATTGCTGAACTGAAATTTCCGAATTTTACGAATGCTATTAACATACAATTTGGGCATCGAAAACTAGAGGATTTTATCTAGTATTGTGTAGGATGAAAACATGATTGGTGAAATTTTCTCGATAGGTAACTTAAATTTTTGAAATCACCTCCTCAAAAACACCTTTTTAGTCATACGACCATACTCTAAAGGGATTTACGTTTAAATTTTATACGAATCTGTAGGTATTTTCAGTACCTAGTATTGATTAAGAAGATTTTTCCCTGCATCGTTTTTTAATAAATTATTTATTTGTAATGTGCCGCTTACGTCATTTATTCCGAGAAGTGACACATTATGCCCTTCTCACTTCTGCAGCAAGAACGGACAAAGCGCCATCGTTTTCTTGCATGACGTGATCGTTGCGCTCGAACCACTCATGGGCCCGAAGCACGAGTTTAGGGCGTGGCTTACGATTAAAAATTTCTGAGTCGTTCCTCGTCTTAAGTATATTGTATTTTTATCAAGAAATACAACAACCGGGTACTCTATTTTAGTATACCTCAGATTTATTTTGAATTTTGAGTTTTGAGTTTGTACGGAACCATATACAGATGTACTATGTCCAGTACCTAGTATCGTGAAAGAGCGGGTCTCTCCTAATACAGGTGTTAACAGGAGAGTCCCAACACTTGTAAAAAAACTACTTGTAAACATAATAAATAATTTTCATTTTTTTGAATTTTGAATATAAGGTAGATTCTAATTACACGCTTTACATTGGTTTTACCTGTAGGTAACTTACCAACTATGTATGTTTGTTGACAATATAATAATTTGGAACCATTGATCTGATCTGATGATGGAGTCAGGAGGTTGAACTCTGTAACGAAAAGACTTAACGCGATCGAGTTTGGGCTCATCTGGTTTTTTTTATAAACTATTAATTATTTTAATATAACCACATGTCTTTCTTGAACAAAAACATTAAAGTGTGTTAATAATCAATGTAGCCGGTTGTACTTACCTACATAGGTAGGTAGTGTTCCCTTGTTAGAGTCAGCAAAAACACCTAATTACCATGTAAAATAAGACGAAACAGTTGCCACGTCTCGAATATCAGAGTTGTGGTTTGCATTTACAATGTCTTAAGGGCGGGGTTTTAGGGCCGTTTAAATTTAGATTTTTAGGTTAATGACGCCATCATGAAAACCAAATTTTGTTAAGAAATTCATCCTTTTGTTGTTTCAGCAAATAAAATCAGTTTATGATTCTATTATTATATAACATACTTGTTATGTGCTGAACTCAATCTACATTTATTTTCGAAATCTTGAATACAATATGGATAAAAATACACTTCCTTCTAGTGAGATGTCTGTCTGTCTGTGACCGGCAATTATATTAGAATTTCAGTACATTATAATTTTCGATATTTATATAAGTAATATATAGTTAGGTAAGTGTTTTACTGCAGTGCTGAATAAATTTTATTTCTTTGTTTATTTCAATTTATATAATTAAAAGTAAAGATTTATTGTTATTAGCACAGAACTTGTTTGCTTTCACATAATCTAGAAAAATAAATCTATATCATATAAAATAAATAAATAAAGTTAGGTATAGCTTCACAAATACCTTCGACTAAAAGAGGGAGACTTGGTCTTCCGCTGGGTACCCTGGGACCGTAAGACGGTTTCGGAAGTTCTAAGGCAACTCGTGAAGAAAGAAAGAAAAGAAAAACATTAAATAATTATACTGAAGTACAGCTTTTTAAATAAGAAACCTGGAAGTTTGAACTGGTATTTGTAAAGCCATATAAACCAAGTGCGAATCTCTTGAAAGATAAAAACATTTGCTTTATGTTTAAGCGCACTGGAAACTTTCTGCTTTTTAAATAAAAATATGAAACCATCTACTACTCACACTTGGATACAAATTTTACAATTAAAGTAAACATTTTCTGGGAGTATTCAAGAAAGTTCTGAACAACATTCTCTTGTATTCCCTTTATTGTAGAACAAAATTGGATCTCAGGAATTTCCAACAAAGTTTCTTTTTGCTCGCTCGTTATTTGTATCTTCCGAAAGAACATTAATTAATTAAGCAGTGATGTTGAAGAAAACCGAAGTTAAAGAATGTAGGCCATCTTAATAGAGTTACTAACAAGCTTGTCGAATGATACTCTTTACGATTTGAGTCCAATTTATATTTTAAGAGAGATTAGTACACCCAAACAACGTGCTTCTAATTCCAAGTTAAGGAAACTCCTCAAACAAAATACAACTCATGATGAAAGAGAACTAAGTTTCGAATGCTTTTAAATTTAATCAAATTGAGATTTAATTTGATTAACAGACGATTTTATTTTCGTAAATAAATAGGATACTGTATTAATGGAAACATAAGTCACCATCCTGCATCTATTTTAATAAGGTTTATTTATCACCTAAATTCGCCCCGGCTTATTTATCAAAATCGGTTCAGTGGTTAGCGTTGAAAGGGTAACAATTTCGCATTTATAATATTAATTACATTCACACTTGCGGAATTAGATATTAATACACTGAGGAGCAATATAAAAAACCCACTAACTTATCATGAAATATTTCCGAAACCACGCCAGATAGCTTTTTGAAGTAAAAAGCAACATTCAAATGTATTTAATAACGGTTAAAAAAACACCCAATAGAAACAAAACAAAAATTAAATGTGTTAAAATTGTATTGGTTTAGAAAATATTTAGTTTGCAAGTGGCTTTTTTATATTGCTCGTCAGTGTTTGTTTCTCCTTTTCCATTTTTTTTTCAAATTGAAGCAACGGGACTATGTGAATTTTTGCACAGAGGTAGTTGGAGGGCCGGACTACAGGCTAGGCTACATTTTGTCAATTTCTTCAGGAAAAATCATATGTCAATCATATAAAATTTAAGGAAGAAAAACAAAGACACAATTTAAAAATTCTTATTTTGTGATGGGACCAACAATGGGAACAACCACGACGGGAAAAATGCTGAAGATAAATTGTTATATAAACAATTAACAATGACTGCTAATGACTGTTTGTATTGGCAAATATACTTGATGCTTGGAAATCTTTTCTGCACAGCCGGCCCGACAAATGACTTGGGCAAAATTTGCACCAGTTACCTCGACTAATGAGGCTGACGTCCGAAATGACTTTACTGGACAGAAAAAACTAACGGCTTTTCATATTTTTTCAAAATATTTATTTAGCGTCTTTATCGTAGTACCTAATAAATAATTTGTAATATGCATGCATTAGACAGGTAACTTTACTTTTGTTCCAGAGAAAACTTTAAAGGAGATCCCTACATTTGGGCCATTTTTTTTTATCTTCGCGAACAGAACCCATAATACCCACAGTTGTTAGATATAAGATATAGAACTAAAAAATCGTGGTCCAGTATTTTTAGCTCTTGAATTAATAGTTTTCAGATTTTGATTTTGAACACCTATTTCAACATTATTTCTTCTTCTTCTTCTTCTTTTGATATATGGCAACAGTGCTGACTTTCGTCGCAATTCTGCCAGTCTCCAGTGTTTAATCTTGTGCAATAGTAAGCCGATAAATCGGTAGCTAAGATTATCCCGCCGACTGTGATATGTCTTATTAATCACTGACTAATCACAACCATCACAGCACGGCCGGGATTAAACCGGATTCCACATCACGCCATGGCGAAAATGCGTGCGGTCGGCGCCATGACCGGATGTGGAATCCTCAACATTATTTGTTGCTGGCAATAATTATTTAGCTGTCACTTTCAACTTGACTGACATTGTTTGACTGATTGTTTTGTTTACCTTTTTTAGTAGGTTGTTTTATTAATTATATTTTATCTATTTATATTGAATAACATAAGAAATAACGAGAGAAATAACAAAAAACCGACAAAAACAGAAGCTAGCTAGCGAACTGACAGCCTGACTGACTGACTGAACTGGCTGACGACGGCTGACTTAAGTAGATACGTTCCGAAATTACGTGTAAAATACGGCCGCTAAAAATATAAGATAAATTTATTTTGGTTCGCCCATTTGTGACCTTTATTAATATATATATTTCATGTCGGCACTCGGTTGGTGCCAGACATTGCCCGACACTAGCCCAACTATGTATGGGAATATGTTGATCTCCTTTACAAATTAATTTACACAACCCAAAAAACACACCTTTATGGCCTTTCGTTGTGGCCAGTTGTCCATTTAGAACAGAACAGGTGGCACGCCTATTGCTGCACTTAATTGACTAGATGTGTCACTTTTTAACAGGCGTAAATATCTGTTATTTTTAGAAGAAGTGCGGACTTTATGTGCCCTCCGAAACACGCGGAGTCGATTAATGCACAATGACATATTCTTAAAGAAAATTGGTGCTTAGCATTTTTTTTGGAAAAATCAAAATCGCTCAAATTGATCCGAAACGAATTGACTGAATTTTGTACGAAATTCAATGAATTTCAGCAATTGGTCGTATTTGTAAAGTTGTGCCAAAAATAAATCAGAAAATTGTCTGAAACTATTTTCTTGGAATTCTCACTGCCAACTGCCAAAATATAATATGCGACAACTTTGAAAGTAACTTCCAATCTATAGAGCAAGTTTCTATGAGTTTATTTGTGAGTATAAAATCGACTCCACGGTTCGCATTCGGCTATTGCCTCGAGGTAAAAGTTCACACAACAGGCCGTGATAAACGATTGACTCAATGACTTGAAAAAGTAACGCCCCAACACGGTGATCAGACCCGAGTCGGCTCTCTTAATGATGTCTATTTTCTACGAACGAATATCCAGAAAACGTTGCTTGATAGCAGCTTTTCATTTGCACCGGATTGCACGGGAGAGGGAGCGCCTTTCAAATGAAGCTAATCAAACGTTTGTGCAAGTTGTGCTGTGATTGCTACTGTCGGAGATTTTAACTTTTTGAACGCCGAATATTTTTATAGGTCTTTATTACTTATTTATTGAAACTAGTTGTATGTTAAAACCTTACAAAATCTAATGATTACTAATAATGTATTATGGGTTTATTTGTTTGTTTGCCAAAGTTTGAAAGTTCCAAATACACCGATAAGGGGTCTAAAAATTTTGCATTGATTTAATATGATTTACGATTTAATATGATTTACTACATTACATTACATTACTAACATTACAAAGATGAAAAAAAAAATTATGTCGTATTCTTGAGTGTTTAATAGATAAATGCAATATGTAATTTAAATAAGTTCACTCGATAGAAATAAATAAGAAAGAAAGCCATAATAATATTATAAATGCGAAAGTAACTCTGGCTGTCTGCTACGCTTTCACGACTAAACCACTGAACCGAATTTAATAAAATTTGAAAGATACGGAGAATGCTTGAACCCTAGGGAAGGAAATAGGCAACTTGTTTTAAAATCCACCTCCCTGAAGGGGCGTAATAGAGCATGACAGTTAGCATAGATCCTACGGGCGAACAGCTAGTTACCTATATTTCGAATCCACACAACTATATGGAAAATGTAGTAAAAAACATAATGCCCTTATAAAATGTGATAATAATAGATACTAAATAAGTATACCTATGCAAACTATAGATCGAAATTGGAGTGACGGATGAAGATTGCGTCCCTTCAGGGGGCATCAATCAATTTAGTTCAAGTAAAGGTAAAACGCCCGGAGCTCATCTATATCAATTGAAAGCTTTAGAAATTCGACTATATAATTTTCTGTTATTAACGAGGTTAAAAAATATTAAATACACGTTTTTTAGCTTTTATCCACGATTTCAATTATCCCAAAATCACTGGTCATCCTCGTTCAATTATACTATATGCCATGTTTCATTGGAAAACACAAGATAAAAGCATTTGTAAATGAGTACCTAGATTAGAGATGTCTGACTTAGGAATTCTCGGAATAGTTTTAACAACTTTAATACGACAATGTTAGTCAGAACTCGGGCGTATCAGAGGCATCGTATATTCGCCTGCCAAATAGTAAGATAACATTTGAGAGTATTTTAGGAATGAATTGTGACACTTTTGGTGAAATTGGAAACTCATATAGGAAGTTATATTATTGTATTTACTTTTCAGATGATTTTTCTCAGTGTTTCCAGCCTCATGAAACCTTAGTTCCTTCAAGCGAAACGTCGCGACAAACCATTGCGACACCAAAAAAAATAAAACACTAGAGAAATAGTCATTAACAGGTATATCTCTTAGAGATCACCAAAATGATTGGTTTCACATAGATCCCTATAATCTGGAAACACAATTTTGTGCCGGGCATAGGGGAGAGAAAGGGGTAGAAACGACGAACCTTGTTAGTGCAAAGACGCCGTTCATTGGATTAATTAGTTCTATGTTGGCGGGAACATGTCGACACACTTTCAAAGAAGGCAAAGTGTATCTCTACTGAGTTAAGTAGAACGCTTATTGGTACAGACACTGTACATTTTCATGTATATTTTAAAGTTCAGAGTAGACGGTGTTAGCATACGGTATTAAACTTTGTAATTTCACGTACGTGATTTCAATGTACTTTCGAAAAGTTTATAATGTGATATTGCTGACTAAAGTTAAAGCCCTTTATTGTATTTTAAGTATGCTAATGATATTTTTCATGATAAAATAAGAAATATACATTCTCTTAATGTATATCAGGATCGTAGCAAATAAGCTATGTCTATCCTTCTTGGTATAAAGAGTGTGATGATAGATTGATTTTAGTAAATTTAAATTCATTTTACGATAGCCTTCTTTGAATAAAATTGCAGTTCGAGCAAATATTTGTATGAAAAGATTTGATATTTGTTCTTACTTTATTTGACATGGTAATGTCTGTTAGTAACATGTCGCTACCTATGAAATTTTGAGCAAATAATGCAAGTGCAACATTGAGATATTTTTGTATAAGTACCTAATATTAATTATGATCGAAACGTAATTTATCACAATATAAAAACCAAGTTATAAAAACAATTTAACTCTCTACATCTCACATTTTCGTCAGCATGTGGTATCTGTGCTATGTGTGAAACATTTCGCACGCTTTGTAAGCGTTTCTTTAGACTTTTGCCGCCGCTATGTAGATTATAAACTGAAATAGATGAGATACTTCATTGAGAAAAAAATGTTTGTAGTGACATAGAAGTAAACTTAGTAATACTTGTGAACTCTACGTTGTTTCATAAGAATTTAGACGAAATTGATACATCTAGGATACAGCACATATTGTATGCGAAAGTAATCATAAAATTTTACCAACTTCTGCCGTTACGATTTTTTCCTTCAATACTATGAATTTATCCTTGCATGAAAGTGGAGCGTAATAAAAAATGTTTTATTTAATAAAAAAAAATACGCACTTGCCAAAAATCAAAGTATGCCAATTTTAGTTTCAGACAAAGAGCTGAAGTCCACAATGAAAGTATGTTCCTATCTCTTATAGAAAAGTAGGATTGCAATAGAGTTATTAAATAAAAGGGTTTAAGTATGGATTTATATATATATTTTTAAACTAAAATTTGTCATTTCTGTTTACGGTGATTTATAAATTGGCATTTCTATGTTCGTAATAAACTACTCTATGCCATAAAAATTAGTCCCACCCAACATAACATGTATATATTATCAGTAATTTTTGTCAAGGACCAGGCGCCGCCGCTTCGTGCAAAAAAAAGGCATTCGTCAAGTTATCTAAAGTAAGAAAAACAATAAAGAGCAGCGGAGTTGAACTGATTGCTTGCAGAACAAAGCTTTGCCGACCTTAGATGAAATATCTGGAAACCATAGTTGCAGAGAAATAATTATGCTTATTATTCACGACACATGAGGCATACTGGCAATAAATATTTACTAATAGCCATGCATTGCACCATTTGCAACCGTTGGTTTATCCAGTGGAAAATTTAGAAAATAATTTGAAATTTGTAAATTAATCGAATTAATTGTAGTTTATATGAATATATGTATGAACCCTTATAGTGATTTATTATATTAGTAATATGAATTATTATGTACACATGAAGCTCTTTAATTTGTAAACGTCGTTTTCCCATATTTTTCAGGGAAATAATTTCAGACAAAAAATTAAATGGGTAAACTGGTAACTATTTAAAAGGGCTTGATTTGTGAATTTAGTTTTTTTTTTTATTTTCAAATTGTATGCTAATTAAGTAAGTACCTAAGTAAATCTTTTATTCATAGTTTGTAAAAACTGTATGCACATATTTTGAACACATATTTACACCAATTATAAATAAAATAAGAGAATATTTTAATGTAACAGCTTAAATCTACAAATAATATAAATCAAAAGAGTAAAAAAAGGACCTTTCCTATCGTATTCGAAAGAGTTGATGAAGGATAGCTCGAGGCGATTTCATTAATTCCTTTCAATTTATACAAACTCAACGGATCTTACTAATCGGAATATTATGTTCCAATTTCTGCCCCAGAGTTATTAAATAGAAATAACTTGGACATTGAAACTCTTTTAAAGAAAATTGTTTACCCGTCAGAATCATCTTTGAGTAAATAATTGTGTTTACAATTTAGTTAATTATCAGTGCTTTATAATATATATAAAAATTTATTATATATAAAAATCTATATTTGTTTGTTTGTTTGTAGTCTATAGAGGTAAAAACTACTGAACCGATTTAAAAAAAATGTTTGCATTTTATAGCCCAATTCTTGAGGAAGGTTAATATAGGCTACTTAGTATCATACCTACCTACCCAAGGGGGTGATCAGGATCTATCTCTGAATGCATCAAAGACAATGCGCTTACAGACAGGCCCCTTCAGGTGCCTGGACTATTGCTGAGATAAAATTAAATTAAAATTTGGATATTGTTTTGGGATGTTAAATGGATATTTGTTGGTTGTGACTACGGTCACCTGCCGGTATCATTCATCTCAAGAAACGTAAAATTGGCAGGTACATTGGTGTAAGCGGCTGGGGGTGTCGAGAGGTGTGACACCGGTTTCACATATAGATTCCCCGTTATTACGCTTTTAGACACTTCCACATACATAATATTATACTCTAACGACTCCATCCTGGACAGCCAATTAAGGTAAGCCAGGGGCGAGAGTCTAGTTTTATTTTTAGTTTTCAGTTTATTATTAGGCAAACATTTATTAGACACTTTCTGGAATTTAATGTATTCGAAACCATACATTGTTAAACATTTTAAAATTCCGCTAAGAAACATGTATCAAATACATTTTCCTAAGTAAATATTCGATATCCCTTGAAAACATTGTATTTGTACTCTTAAAACGCTTTGTTAGAACCGCGAAACCGCAATTTTACTGCATGTTGAACAAATATACTCAAGCTTTGCTAAACATTACTACTTTGAGACGGTAGCTGTGATTCGCAATCGCTATTTCACTTAAGTTTCTCAATAAATAATTGTATTTATTAATTAATATATACATACCTACTAACTATTCATAAGTAGAAAACCTTCTCAAAATCACTATCTTGTGGTAAAGTGCCAAGAAGGCTAGCAGAGTTTCCACGCATGTTTTTTTTAAAATTTATTATTTATATTTTTATTATCATATCATTTTACTAGAAACAGAATGAATTTATTGAATAAGGAAATATTGAAGGAGGGTCCCAATTTCTAGGAAATGTTTTATTTCAATATTTTTCAAATATACTTTATTTTTTATGAAAATTTTAAATTAATAAAATCAACATTTCGCTTCCAAACTGGCAATTTACCAAGTTATATGAGCTAGGCTTATGCGCTTGCTTAGATAAAAGCCAGCTGAATATAGTAGAGGCGGTGAAAGCCTGCTTCTTATATAGGATGAAAAGCGTGATGATACATATAATACTCGTATGCTATAAAGACACTATTTAAAATTAGATGCTTATAAGAATGTATTGATTGCAATACACAAATCATGTCCTATTGACATAAACAGACGATTTCAAGTTTACCTATGCGCTCCAGTGTGTTCCGGTAGAATGTTTAATTTATTTAGATAAACCTTGGAGGCACCAACCTAATTACGTCTGCAATAAATATTCACTAGCGATAAACTTGCGAGAATAATTTACGATCCTGTAAACGTTTAATTTCGACTCGGATTGGGTTTTGGCGCACTTGCTCTTATTACAATAGATTACGTCGATTAAGCGGTCGTAGTCGAGTGGCTTTCATAGCGTTAACAGAGGTTAAGAATTATTTAGATTATGACTAGTAACTGCTTTCAAGCTGAAAATACCTCAGTGGAGATGTCCGAAGTGGAACCTCAAAATAGTCATTCATTGGGTACTCTAGTGGTCTGTAGCGCGATTTGCGATATAGTTTCGTAAAAATGTTGAACAGATTGAAATGAAAACTGGTAAAGACTACTCATATAATAATATCCCAGGTTAGCATGTAAAATAAAGAAAATTAAAAATTTTAATTAAATTAAATAAAGAGTGGAGAAATTTTGAAACCAGAAGGCCCGGATTCAACCTATACGCAATGCAAATAATACATAATAATACTTTACAATTTTTACAACAACTTTTTTAAACAAAAAATAATTAAAAATAGATTGACCAGGGACGAAAGGTAAGCATCAATTTTCTTTTTGCGACTTCCTTAAGTTGTTACTCTAGAGTCTAGAGTCTAGACCTATTATGTGCATCGACAAGCCGGCTATCTAAATGTAGACATTGTTACTCGTAGTGTCTCTGGCCATGTCACAATGCATAAAGGTATTATTTTTGTATTTTCAAATAAACCAAGAAAGATAAGATCAAGAAGAAAATCAAATATAATATCAAAATATGATTTTTCTCCTACACCTTTATCATTTACCCAGACGTGCGATTAATTAATTCTGTCGCCGTGTAAAAGTTTTCATTTTCGCCACGTACGAAACATTACGCAGTTAGAAATATGTCCTTAGGGAAGAAATTCCAGACGTGTGTGAAAATCTTAATATCACATTAATCTGAGTTTATCTGCGAAGTTTGCGGATCCCGGATTATTATGATATTATATGTTCTTCTAAGGAATTGTTATATATTCTAGAGTTCAGTCAAGAATTTTCAGACAGTTAAAGAATTTACTATCTATCATCACGCCTTTTAATCCCAAGAGAGGTAGGCAGAGACAATCGAATGCCATTTGCTACGATCCTGACATACATCTGTGGCTTATTTTATATTCATCATACCCTTAATACGTGCTCGGCGATTGTGTTTAATTTAACATTGCCTTAGATCAATATTTTTTTATGAAACATTGAAAAATAATTATAAATTTCAATGAATAAAGCATTAAAATATACTTAATGAAATATTTATAGTTTTAGACGCATAAGTAGATGCGATGCACAGCTGCTTTTAAAAAGTTGACTTTTCTGAAGTAGTAAATTTTTAATAAGAGAAATTTAATAAGCAAGGCAAATAACTTATTCTCTTGTTGGCAATAACTTCAAAGTCAAGCAACAGTTTGGCTAGTTCTATTTAAACTTAGCAGTTTCTTTATTCTCTGCGGTCTTTAGAATGTTTGAGTTCAACGATTTCTTAGAATTATGGCTAGACTATATTGTGAATTTAACGTTTTCTGACTAATTTAATGAATGAATTGGTTAAAAGTATTTTTGTGATATAATTTTATTTTTTAAAGATTTGGACGAGATAGTGTAGTTGAGAAGTGTAAAATTGATTTTTTGCAGGTTGAGATTGTGCAGAGTATCCTGGCAGACTCACTTAGTGCCCTACAAGTTGTTTGATAATTATAGATAGTCATTTAGTAATTTCAGTTGGCAAAATTAAGTTATTTTTTTTTGTGGACATTGTAAATATTTATTGTAAATTAATTGTTATTTTCAACGGGCCTGACATGGTTTTTAAAGTGCCAAAGTCCAAATAAAATGTAGAAAAAAAAGATTTGGGTGACTAAAAAAAATCCCATGAGTGTGACAGCAAAAAGCTCTACTTCATAAAAGATGACCTGACTGTTCTACGGACAATAATCGGCATCACTAGTACATATCATAACTACATATAACAAAGTCTCCCACCGCGTCTGTCCGTCTTCATACATATAGCTTTTCTCATGTTCACCTCTGCCCACCCCGTTCCCGTCGTCATGCTGTGATGGTATATAGCCTATGTTACTCAGGGATAATGTAGCATAGATATATCTAATAGATAAGTAGTTACAAGTGTATTTGTGTAGGTATTCAAATTGTTGTAAACTACTGGTACGGAACCCTAATAATGAAAATCATATGAAAATCTTACACATAATCTTAGCATTCTACAATTCAACTATAATTATGTGGCAATCATATCTTTTACTCATGTCTTCACAAAGTCTTAGAACTACTTAGTTGTCCCAAAGGAACCGTTTCTAGGAAGGTTTATCTAGCGAAAGTAGAAAGTTTCATCAAACTTAAATAATTAATAACAAAAGTCATTTACTAGCTCTGATGCGCTCAGGTAAGCACGTCACGTAGTTCTAAGAAAACACAATAATTTTACAACACTGTTTACTTAAAACTTGAATATGAATGTCACATGTCATATAACATTGCAATAAAATATCTAGCTTTGTTTGCCTCTGTATGTTTTTGTTTGGAAATCGACACAATGTGCACCAGTAGAATTATATAACAAACAAAACCAAAAAACACACCATCACGGCCTTTATACCTTGCGGTGTAGCCAGATACACCAGTAACAGTGTCCACTTTTTACCAGTTGTCCATATTGAACAGAACAGGTGGCAAGCTTGTTGCTGCATTTAATGGACATAGATGTAAGGCTGCTGAGCATTTTTTTTTTGGAACGTGTTGGAAATGTACCCGGAACCTCTCGGTTTCAGGACAACGCTCTTATCTTTGCGCACATTAACTTCTTTCTATTCCAAGAAAGTATGAAGCAGGTTTTGTAATAATTTCGAATCGTGTTTTCAATTCCTTAATACATTCATCTCCTGCTGTAATTGTGTTGTACGCTACAAGTCCGTCGTCAACATAGAGACCAATAAAGACTTTGGATTGTCCTCTAATTCTAATGTATAGACATAGATCCGATTCACTTTGTTGGAATTCAGATTTTTGTAGAAAATCGGCACCAATTAGGCTATCGACTCCTTTTTTAACGACTTCAAAAAAAAAGACGTTACTCAATTCGACCGTATATATATTTTTTTTTATGTGTGTTCGCGGATAACTTCATCGTTTATGAACCGATTTTGATGATTCCTTTTTTAATCGACAGATAATTATTCCGAATTGGTCCCATTTTTATCTTATAAAAATTGGTTCATTAGTTTTTCAGTAATTTTGAAAAAACTGACTTTTTAAGTCAATTATCAGTGTCTCAATGAAATATGTACCGAGTTTGACGAATTATTTTTTTAAAGATGTAATAATTTCTCGACATTATCTCACAGACATATGACGAAAATCGGTTCAGTAGTTTTTCAGAAATTCAGTAATTTGTCTCTGTTTACGGCTGAAAATTATGTATCAGAGAAAAGCCTTAGCAACGGTTGCTATTGACAAGAAGTTGTCAATTTTTGTATCGACGGTGGTATGGCTAAAGGTATGGGGTGCAGCGCTGGATGCACTAGGTTCAAATCCTATCCACAGCAGTATTTTTTTTTAATTTTTCCATCATTTTATTTTATTTGCTTTATTATTTTTCTCTAAGGGCAGCAAAATCACTTAAAAGGGAAAAATAAATTAACTTTAAAAAAAAAAGTGTACCGACTTCAAAAATTTGCACTGAAAAGTAAGAAATAATCAATATTTCTTCGTAGAATTTGAAGACGGTTGGTGCCAAATTAAAAAACAACTTACTTTCCAAATTCACTAATTCATTAGGAACCTACGATCATCAGTAGAAACATATTATATAATATTGAACAGATATTTATTGTTCTTCGATGTTTACTTAATTTTGTATCCTAATTTGGCACCAACCGTCTTCAAATTCTACGACGAAATATTTATTATTTCTTACTTTTCAGTGCAATTTTTTGAAGTCGGTACACTTTTTTTTTAAAGTTAATTTATTATTCTATTTTTTAATAATTCTTATTAGTTTTTCACTAATTAATTGACATTGACATATAGAGTCACGATCCTGACATTTTTGCGTGGTTTCTGCTACTAATATTTATGTTTTCTAGTTTATCTCGATACGGACCAGAGACTGGTAACAATTTCCAAATCTAGCCTAAATTTTAATCAATCTGGCAATTTCCACCTACGAACTAAAAAATTTTAATTGAATTTTCTTTCATAGCCCATACACATTATTTCACCCTAAAATAGACTAACCGACACTGCAAAGAGATAACTGGAGGGCCAGGGGAGTGGACAATGGACATAGGCTATTTTTTATCTCTGAAAACCTACGGGATAATTTCTTATGACACATTTCTAAAACTTCCACGGGCGAAGCAGGGGCGGAAAGCTAATCATGTTGAAGAGTTTCTTTGTTTGAAGGCTATATAACATCACGCTACGACCTAAAGGGGCGGAGCAGTAACCATTACCGCGGGTGCAACCGCAAGGCACAGCTAGTATATTTGTCTTAATTAGATACATACTCAAATGTTATAGGCAGTCTCAAAACTCCCGCTTAACAGAAATAATTTCAAACAAATTCAAACGCAAAAGCAGACAATTTGAAATTCCTAACTCGAACCAAGTTTATGAGAATGAGAGAAAAGTTCTTTGAAACACGTTGTTGATATTAAACACGGATAGAATGAGACAACCAAAACTCGTTGTTACCTCACGTGGAATCCATTCCAAAAAACAAGTAACATTTTAATGAAAATTATGAAATCGAAATGTAAAAGTCTTTTCCAGAAATTCGGATTTTCTGGAAAACTCATTTGGAGACAAGATTATATGATTAGGATTTTGTTTTAAAGAATACTGTTCTAAATTTAGGATATGGTTTTCATAACATAAACATTTTTTATCAGCTTGATATAAAATAAAAACAAAACAACTTTTTTTTGCTACCAATGACTTGTATCCTTGATAAGACTTAATTTTTTTTATTTTCAATATTTAAATAAATAAACTAAACTATATAACTAAATAAACCAGGTCTGCGTGGAATAGTGGCAAGAATACTAGCTGCATTTCGTCGCTGAATCGCGATGCTGATTCGTTGAGCGAGGAAGGAGCCAGCCCTCTTATCACCAGAAGAGATAGATATATCTTTAATAAACTTTTTGGCATTTGAACCCCACGGACCTAGAGTTTCTACCCCAAAAGGCAAAAATTTGTAGTTTTCAATAATTGAACTATATTTGCGCCGTATGTTATATCTTTTTCTTTCTAATTGAGATTCAGTCTTCTCAAAGAGATTTTACTTCGTGTGGGATCACGTAACAAATGTCATAAATATACAAACGACTTTATCTTTCTTTCTTCATGTGATCATGCTAGCTCTGTTAGGCATCTTTGATCTTTCAGGGTATGTTTAACATTTCTTTATAACTACATTGCCTAGCTTGCGGATATCCGAATAATGTAGCAACATTTACAAACATGTTATTAACAATGTTTAATTAATTCTAGCAAAATTTCGAAGAATTTCCTCCTACTACGATAATGCAATAGATATTGAATCAGCTATTCTTAGAATTAGATAATGTAGGTACAAATAAATAAAATTGTCTGTCTATTTTTAGTAGAACAGATTACACTTTGAGTAATAGTAATAAAGAACATTTTAAGTAATAAAGTTTGTCTTTTTGTTAGTTTTTTAAGTATTTAAATGTTTCCACAATAACAATTCACATTACTATGCATTATATAATGTTGCCAGGGCACAAACTGTAAAATATACTAAATAAAATCGAAATTAAATCACTGTGATTTGATTAAAATTAAAAAAAATCTTTTTCCAACCCTCTTCTTTAAGTGGGTACCATGTTTACAATCCACTTGTGACACAAATTAGATAATACGGTTCACTCACGAACCTCCCACAATGCAAACATGAAGTTGTCATGATTAGTACGGGTTTTGTTCCCAAGTTGGATCAAACAGACCTCGTCATACGTTAATACTGGTCTCTATGCAAACAAGGCGTCCTAATGTGTTTACCCTAACTTCTAAACAAAAGTTCCAGACCGGTCTTTGAGTCTCTCATCTGAATTTATTTCCGGACCCATCTATTTCTTTATTTTCTACTAGATTTCTGACCCCGGCTTCGCTCGTGGATATTTTCAAACAAAATAAAATATAGCATTCAGGTATGTAACTTCCTACTCAGGTTATACTGAAAGTTTCTTGTTTGTAATATATATTATATATATATTGTTGGAGTTCCGAACATCTCCAATGAAAAAACGGAAACCCTTATAGGATCCCTCATCCGTCTGTCCGTCTGTCACGGCTTATTTTCTACGGATCTACTGGCTACATAATATTGAAACTTGGTACATATATAGAGTTCCATGACCCAATCACGGACGTATAGCGTAAATAATCGAATTTCAATTTTGGGCGGACAAGTAAAACTTAAAAAAATATTGTTTTCTAGTGCTTCATGTGTCATGTCAAATGAAATGGCTCGATTTTTAAACGCATAAAAACTAAAAAAACTAAACTTTCTTATAGTTTACAGGAAAACCTAAACGAAAACTAACCGAAAAAATGTTAAGGATCTCTCGCCTCCCCCCCCCCATCCTAAAATTAAAAAAAAAAAGTAATATAGAGCCTCTCTCAGTTTACAGGAAAATCTAAACGACCTCGATCATAAGAAACCTCAAGGGATCCTTAGTGCGCGAGACTGACTCGCATTTGACCAGTTTATTTTAATACTACATGTGCCTTGCTGTTTGTATTTTTTCCTCAAATATTGGACAATCAAATTCAAAAATATTTTTTCGAATCCGACCGTTAGTTCCAGAGATTAGCGCGTTCAAACAAACGAATTCTTCAAACGTGAATTATCTATAATAATAAATAGATAATTCATGATATCATGGCCCTAAGCTTTGCAGGGAACCAAGCAGGTACCCTGTGCTACAGCCAGTTTCCCATTTAAAATAGGCCAGGCAATTTGCAGCGCATAAAACGTTTTAATTTTTATTATAATTTCCATGATAACATGTGTCTACACAGGTTTCGAGTTTAAACCAAATTAAATTTATTTCATAATTATAATTTATAAATTCTCGAAAAAAGATCAAATTTTGTACAATATTTTTAAGAAATCCGTTAACAAACTGAAATAAAATTACAATATTTTATAAATCCACTTTAAATCTCAAATCAACGCTGTTTATCGCAGCTTAAACTCCAAAATTAATTCACGACGAGAAACATCGACTAGAAAAAAGATTCAGTAGAACACATGCGTAAACACTTAGTTTTCTGTTTTTCTTTAGTAAATATTTTTTTAGTCTAGTGAGCATAAAACATTTTTAATGGTATAACAATATTTACAAAGAATAGCTACAGACGATTTTATTGAACAAAGAACTCTTTATACCATTTATTAAATTTGAATTTTGAGAAATGTATTCACAATAATAATACCTATTTATTTTTCGAGAGAAAATGTTGTAAAACGCAAATACTTTATTTAATGTATGTATTGATTAAATGAATAAAACTCGCTTCGCAAGACCTGATGGCATCCTGATGGATATAATTACTTCAATTTTTATCCAGGATATGCTCAAGTAGTACTTATTCAAATGAGGATGCGACATATCCCCCGGCAAGTTATTTTGACTCAAGGTGTTTTGACCTTAAATTTTTTTATATAGGTATATAACAACACGCTACTACTTCCTACTTAAAAATTAAAGGTAGTGAGGTTACAAATATTAGAACAGAATATAACTGCTTTAGCCCATAAAAAGTAGCCAAAGTCTAAAGTACGTTTCTAGGGCAGGGGGAAAAACGGTCAATGACACTTCTTTTCTTCTTTATCGCTAACGTTACAATTAACAATAAAGAAGTGTATGGAGCGATCGGGTACCGTTTTATTTCGACGCTAACAAAATACTGGAGTCATTGTCCGTTATTCCGCCTGCCCTAGCAACAATCTATAGCATTTCATTGATATGTCACTATTTTACATTGATCCTCTACTCCATCCATATAATAATTTACCCTAATTTAAGCCGTTTAATAGCATCCAAGCTGAATGCATGGCGATTCGCCGGTATCCTCTCAAATGCTCTAAAAAAAAAATATAATTTCAGAAGCTATAATTTTAGTTGCTATAAATATTCATTTTCTATAAATTTAGATCCTGTAATTTTAAAAATCTATAAATTTGTTTGATATAATTTTTTAAATCTATAATATTAATTCCTATAACGTATTGTTTTCTATAATTGCAGTTGTCATAATTTTCAGAATCTATAATTTCAAGTCCTATAATTTTTATAATCTCTAATTTCAGTTGCACTAATGGCTACTTTTCTATAATTGCAGTTATTATAATTTTCTAAATATATAAATTCATTTTCTATAAATTTATTTATCTATAATATCATTTGCTCTAATGGATTTTTAAAATAAGTGTACTCACTATATTTTTAAACGTATAACTTCATTCTATTTACATTTACAAATATATAATCATAAAAAATAATTTTCTATAATGTAATCAATTTAAATAAGTACTATTATAAAAATTTACAGTAGATTTTGTTAATGTCTGTTGCAGTAATTTTCGATTCCTATTGCCCTAATTTGTAAATAAAAATAGGTGAGCGAGGAGCGAAGCGACGAGCGTGGTTCGAATAGTGCTAAAACAGAGCGCGAGACGAGCGAGCGAAGCGAGCGTTCCGCGGCAGCGGACGGCGAAGCGCCAGAAACTCATAAATACCTAAACAACCATCACTTGTTGATAACGGATATGATACCTATATATATATTATTTATAATAAGAAAGGAAGATTTTTATATATTAATAAATATTTCGCAAATAAACTGGAAAAAATATAGCCAATTAATCATAAGATAATGAAATGTTGTACCTTTTGATAATTTAGACATCTTGAAAATTATAGAAAACAATTTTAGATAAAACGAAAATTATAGCAAATTATATATTAGATCATTTAATGTTATACTTTTATTGAACATACCTACTTATTTCTTTATGAATAGAGCTTTAATTGATTTCTCGCGCTTAGACTTTGTATTAAAATTAATAAGTAAAACTAAAATAATAATAAAACTTAACATAAGTAAATAAGCTAAAAGAAAATACTAAATAAATTATGTAATAAATAACTACAACATTATAAATAAAAAATGTCCTCCAGTGTGTCCCCTCGAGGCACGGTGCCTAGCAAGCTAGCAGCATTTCCTCTCTGGATAGCTAGGCTGATTCTTTGTGCCAGAAAGCTGCCAGCTCTTTTGTAACCGGTGGCCTCGACTCGAATGTTATATATTTTGATAATAGTGATTTTGAAAATTACGGATATCGATTTTAGACAAAAGAAAAATTATAGCAAATAAATAATTATTGAATGTAATTTTATATATTTTGATAATAGTGATTTTGAAAATTACATAAATCGATTTTAGGGTAAAAAAAATTTATAGCAAATGAATAATTATAGAATTTAATTTTATATATTTTGATAATAGTGATTTTGAAAATTACAGAAATCGATTTTAGGTTTAAAAAAAGTTATAGCAAATGAATAATTATAGAATGTAATTTTATATCTTATGTACCTATATATTCTAAAATTATATCAAAACATTTTAGAGATAATGTAGGAGACCCCGATTCGCCTAGAAGCTTCAGCTATAACATCGAAAGGAGTAAGCAAGCAATCCATCCGCATACTACGTCTGTTCTGATCTCTCTCGGAAGTAACAGAATCAAATCAGAACTGGTGCTTAAATGTCACCAAGCAATGAATAAGGTTTGTAACGAACTAAATAATAAAATAATCCTTCAATGGATAAAAGGGCACAGTAACTCCCGCGGTAATGATGCGGCCGACTAATTTGCAAGGAGAGGATCAGGTATTGCTCCGGGTCTTGAATCACTGATACCATTGCCTAGATTCTGGATCCGGGCACAACTCAGACTAAAAACCACTCAAAAACATGAAACGGAATTTCCAATAGGAATACCACCTGTCTATCAGAATCCTTTTAGTTTGTCTTTTAGAAATTCCACAAATCGTTTCGGGTCGGTACTGGTAGATTTACGACCTGCTAACAACTACAAAAAATGAAGTCACGTATAAATTTTATACCTTTATTTCTCTAATGATTAAATTAATAGCCGCATCGAATAGTCACTTTAAAGTTTGTGCCAGTATAATTTTAAAACGTCTGAATCAGCGAGTCGTTTTGGGTACAGTGCTCTCCTAAGAGTAAAGTTTGATCGAGTGGGAAACGTTCAAAAGTTTGTACTTCCTTTCCCCGCAGGAAGTGAGATAAATATTCATGAGTCTTAACTTGGTGGAAACTTATTTCCTCGTCAGTATCTGCCGCCTGTACATTTGTAATGAAACAGACGGTTCTGTTCATATTGAGATTTGCTGACCGTGTTAAAGTTTTGTAGGTAATAATGCCAAGTTTAGAAAATATTATAATTAGTTCAACACTTATTTTTAGAAGAAATCTTCTCGAATTCATTTGATTTATATGTAGGAATCGTATATATATTTGGGCATATACAAAAAACATGTACTTTCATAAAGTATTTTTTAAATTAATTGTGATTTTTATAATTTTAGGTTAAGTATAAAAATCGGCATATTTCTATTCCTTGAGATAATTAATTTCTTTTCGAGCTAGTTTAATACATATAAATAAAATCTTATTAGAAGTATTATATATATTTTTAATTAAGATTCAAGCTATCATCTCCAAGTAGAACTCTCATAAGCTTATTGCACAAGTTTTAAAACGAAACTTTAAATTTGCACAATACGAAACAGGCGAACCCCAAAAGAATTTAAGTTCATTAAAACTCAGCAACAGTCCCAAAACCGTTAATTCTACTTACCTGAGTCGTTATAAATAGGCAAAACGTCGTCGGCATTACTCACAAAAGTCTGTAAATAACAAAGCGACTTTAAATCGTATAAAATGACTACAGGGGCACACTTCCCAGTTTTATTCTGTAGTAATTTGAACATCGCAGTAATCAGGTACAGCCCCTCTGTAATACCTTCTACCACCATCGGACTTTTTTAATTAACAACTGGTCCGCCTTTGGCTTCCTTCCGCCCTCTATTTCGTCCGGAAAATGGTTCCCTTTTACAAAGTAAATTCTTTTAGCTATAACGTTTCGGAAATTGTTAATGTACGTACACTGTACACCTTTAATGGGAACAATTTGTTAGATGATTTGGAATTGTGTGTGAAATTTTAAATTGGATAATGAAAATTGTGTATGGCCAATTCTATATAACTATTTTTTGAATATTTGTCTGATTGTCTGTATGTATGTTGACAATAGGCTCCGAAACGGCTGACTGAATTTTAATTACATTTTATTGAATATTTGATCTAACATTATTAAAATTAACAGAATCAATAATAGAGACAAAGATTACAAAACTATTAATTGTGCATCTGACCAGACAATTCATAAATTTTATATTTCCCGAACTTTACACCTTGCGGTGTGGCAAGTGTCACTAGTAATAGTGTCCCCCTTATGACAGTTGTCCATATTAAATAGAACAGGTTGCAAGCAAGCAGATGTGTGTATGCGAACGCCAGCTATCCATGCAATACCAATAGTCGTTCAATAAATAAATAATAATTAAATATCAGCTGTAGATATAGTAAAATGTTCAACGATTTGCGATTTAACTTGATGAAAGTTAACTGGGTCATTGTGACTTCTAATTTTCTTACATGAACTTTCTCGACAATTTTTCTCATCGCGTTCTCACGCCATTAAAAAGTTCTAGGAGAAAATATTTCACAGAGTATATTTTATCACTTTTAAAAGTTAGAAGTTTCACATAAGCTTAAGACCGTCTTTCCCTAATGACACGGAGACCGCCCTTCTTAATAGTGAAGTATTTCAGTACTAAAGTTTTAGCATGAACTTGTAGGTACTACGAGTATTCTGGAAGATTATCTTAAAAGCTTTATAACTCTGTTCTTTTTTTTATTGTAGAAAAGTTTTCGATCTCAAAAAAAAATATGACAAATTATTTAAAAAGTACCTATGTACTATACTCCCCATACAGAAATAAATTTTTGCAACGAACCTAAGTATAAAATGTTTGAAAATCGTATAGCCTAAATGAACATTCAGTTACAAACTTACAATATTTCTAAAACTGTATATTCCTACAGCAATATAAATTATATTTATTTTTACAATATAAAAATACCATTTTATAATGCATAAATGACAAGTATATTTTTCTCTAAGTTAACAGTTTTGAGTTGCTTTTGAACTTTTCCGTAAGTCATTTGAAGGAAACGCGGTATCACGAAAAATGTGCTTTCAAAGTCATGTACCATAAACTGTGGAGTTAAGTAAACAAACCCTAAAGTTAAAAGTTGTCGGTCTTAGTACGTGAAACTTGTAGTTTTCAGTTAAGACTGATGACTCTTTAGTTAGCTATACCAGTAAGAATCGGTTTTACAGCAAGGCTTTATTATAGAAAACTTAAAAAAATGTAAAGTGTATGTTTGGATATATATGAATAGTACTCTGATTAGTTTCGCTACATATTAGAACTTAAGTGTCTATTATCAGGTCTCCACATTTTCAAAATATACATAAACAAAAAAAATTGTTTGAATAGAATACCTGCCAATGCTTTACATTTCGGGACGCGCTAATATTTATGGAAAATCAGAAGTCAAAGAAAAACTACTATTTCGAAAACGATGGAGTTTATTATTCTTAGTTTTCAAAGGATTTAACTTAAGAAATCTGTACTATCCCGGTTACTTAACAAGTTACAGGATGAAAATTTATATAGCTTATTTACATTGTTAAGCCATGTTCTCTGGCTACATAACAAAGCATAAAAGCTGCTAATGGTACAAAACTTTATTTAAAAATATATATTTTTGTAATGGCGGCAACATTCAGCTTGATATCGAATTGGCATCAGTAACCAATAAAAGATTGGATTCGACTTTTATTAAAAAGAAACGATGAAAGATAGCAGACTTCGCTGTCATTTCTTTTGAAAGCTTTTAAAGGAAGTAAGAAAATGTTAAGCATTGAGAACCTCTCAAGTCTCAACTATCATTATCTTAAGTTGGTACCTAAAATATTCTTTTTAAAATAACCTAAAGACGTCAGAGAACATTTTTTTCAGGCAATTTTCAGTTCCTATTTTTATGAAAGCTTCAATCTTTCCTAGTATTTGATATAAGATGCTTAGATTTCTAGGAATCGTATAAAACATTATATAAAAGTTGTAATTCACAGTAAACAAGGGCGTAAATTACAGCCATATAATACCTACTTCTATGTTTAAAATATCTTTTGACTACAACATCTTACTAATTTAGATATAAAAAATAGAAATCGTGAGTTTGTTTCTAAGAAGTTCCTAAACTAGAAAATTTCAGGATCAAATTGGTAAAAATCCAATTTGTAAAAATATTTCACTGTTATAAAGCTACGTTATTCCAGATCAACATAAGCTATATTTTACATATTTAAAAAAGTTACGCCTCTTTAAAATAGCAATATTTGTAACTAAAACCGAATTAAAACGATCTCGTAAAAATTAAAATTATATATCTTTTTAACCGAACTTCAAAAAAGAAATCTTTATTCGTCGGAATCTTTATTTATTTAAATAATTTATACCGATTGATTTCCGAGACAAAGAGTAGCCTATTATGATCACTGGCCCTCCATCTTCTTCTTCTCAGATGTAGTGCTCTTCCGAGTTAGCATACATTTTGACAGCGACACTTTCGTTTCGGTCGAATGGCCTTGAACAGGCCAAAACGTTCATGTCCAACAAGGACCGGCCAGAGATAGCCCGGACCGGGCATGCCCTGCACAAGAATGCCGAGCAATTTGCTTGGCCGGACACAGAATTTTCCCGCACATTGTTGGGCCGGACCTCTCGGCCCCGGGCTATCTCTGGCCGGTCCTTGTTGGACATGAACGTTTTGGCCTGTTCAAGGCCATTCGACCGAAACGAAAGTGTCGCTGTCAAAATGTATGCTAACCCCACTTGACAGAGCAGTCGTCGTCAAACATGGCGGTCCACAGCGCGACGCACCTTGTTTTGACTCGACATATGGTTAACTTTCTTGGGAAGAATAGTGCAGTGGTTTCCCCTTGCCTTCTGCACCAGACATGTAGATCTTATTCCGTTGTCTCCGTTACCCTCTCTAACTATATCACTATACAAAAAAATCTAGACGTGAAAAGACAAACAAACACACGTTTTTTACATATTTTTTTATTTATTTACTTGTTTAGGATATTGTCTTTCATACTTTGATGTAAAGAAGTAGAGCGTGGTTTCAGAATAACCACCGCTAAACGTGTGCTTTCTGGCACAGAGTACCCTAACGACATTAGGCTTCGAGAGGAAATTCAGTAACTACATGGTAAAATAATGCAGCTTAAAAAAACTAAAAGACTTGCACATACCAAATAAGCCCACAATCGAGGGGTTTTCTAGCAGCCCTTAAACAGTTCCACTATCCACCTCCTGGCTCCAGATCAGCTCTATGGTACCAAATTATTTTATTGTCATGGGTATTACATACATTTGCAAAGTTTCAAATCGATACGACAATTAGAAGTTGGTTAAATTCGACTTCCAAGATTTGTTTACATAAATAGTTAGTTACAGGTGTAGCTAACGTGTTAAAAAATAAATTAAACGGGCCTCAGACTACTCAGTCATCCTCATTTTAACGAGAGTCTAGTTATGTTAATGTATTTTGAGATCAAAACTTGATACAAAGGGCTAGTACAGTGTGACTGATTGTGTAAAATTTAATTGTTTTTTTTTCGTTTCAGTTTAAAAGAATGTACCCTGTAGATATTTGGTATGCGTGGGTCGGCCTGATAATGTCGTGTCCTACCAGGAAGTCAAATTGAGAGCGGAGGACAGCCAATTCCTCAATATTATGCGTTTATTTCAGCTTTGATCACCTCATCTGAAGGGAATATTCGTATCCTAGACATTTTTTGTTATTTCGGATTTTATTCATATTTATGCTTTATATTCATATCTAGTGAATATGAAGCATGTGATAGCACTATTGCAACATTTTTTCCAAAAAGGCTGAATTGCTACCCTAGTATTAAGGTCGGTGGGCCAGCTTCCAACATCTTGTATCTGCAAGCTACCAACGGCCCACATTTAATTTATATCCCGCTGTATAAACGCCAGAAATGTGTCGGAGACATAATGATAAACGGCTCAATGCTTAGTGTCCCGTGTGTTCTAAATTGCTCATATCCTAGTACTGTATTAAAATAATTAATTTTCCTGAAATGTCTTTTGAGTTAAATCTTCGTGTAGCAACGGTTAAGTGAACTTGAATGGACATTCGGCTTTTAAACTGTGTGCAAGGGAGGAAAATGTTTTTTTATTCAAATTCTAATATATTTTATTGTCACTTAGAATTAAATTAAGGTGTTTAAATATAATAAAATTGTGACTTCTATGTGGTACCTTTTCAGGCGTACAATAGAATTCTTATAATTTATTATTATTTAATATTATTCGAAATTAATACAAATTAGAAAAAAAAATCAAATAAAGAATCAACTATGGGCATCCAAATAGTATTTTAAAGCTAAACAATTTCATAATATACCTACACACAATATACCTACACTTACAATTTATTGTCAATATATAGATTACAAATTTATTGTAAGACTTGCTTTCCTCACATCGACCTATTGCTTTGTTTTAACGTAAAATAAAGGCAAACAAACAAATAAACAAATAAACACACTTTCGCATTTATAATATTAGTTATATAAGTACATATACACAGGAATCCTACATAGCAAACATTGATAACAATGTAGATAAGATTTTCTAGATACGTTTTGATTCCTCGTTTCCACAACGGTGGCAGGTGTTTTTTACGACCATTTACTGATTTAGTATCAGAAGATTCGCCATTAATCTCGTTTGAGAGACGGGAATAGTATCAGTTAAGTGGCAGTTACGACTGTTTCCAAAGCAAACAGTTTTCAGTAAGCTTGCCCTTCGGAATTCCAATAGTTTTCTAGAATTGGAAAACCATAAAGCGCTTTTATTGAACTGACACTTAAAACTTTATTCGTTTAGGGAAAAAATATAGTTTTTTGTTTTTCATATTAAAAGATCAGTAATGTAAAATGAAAAATGGAATAGGTATCTACGGAACAAAATAATGGGCTAATACTATCGAATCAAATTTAATAAAAATTTTAATTTAATAGATTGGCATATATATACTACTATACTACTATATTGTGATATAATCATATTTATGGTAAAATAGAAGAGATTAGAATTATGAAGCACGAAATTATTATGGAGAAAGGTTTAAAAAAATATTTACATTAAATAATTAAAAATATACCTACTGAAATTATTTTCTCTTATACATTCCAGAAAATCTCGTAATACCTAAATTTATTTTTAGTATAGTGGTCAAAATACAAAGTGCATACAGTAGACATAACAAAGTTAGTTTCAACCCGGAATTTGCGGTCGTTATTTTGGTAAAGGAAAATGAGAATCAAACCTTTACGAGACCACATACCAAAGTTTCCAAAAAGACAGAGATTTACAATTCAGTTATATGTCGGCAGCGTTTCCACAAAAAACCTGCAACAAATAAGACTAATTTTAACACGACGAAAGTTCATAGTAAATAAAAGAAATAGTTTTGTCGCGGTTGGTTATAAGTTCAGACTGGGTGAGGCCTTTCGATCTTAAAATACCTTAACTGGCCTTAGGTAGCCCCAAAATTTTTTTTTAGAACTGAAAACTTCTTAAGCTCTTTGAGCGACTTTTGGTAGGGGAAAATCTTATGGGTTCGCGAAGATCAAGTCTAAAAGAGTTCACATAATAGCCAAATACCATCGTATTTGTGAGGCTATCTAACGAGTGGTCAGTTATGTTGAGGTATGAGGTGTGTAAGGGGGAGAACGGAATAAGATATATCCGACCCCAAATGTCATCCTCACTTGCACGCTTAGTACCCTCGCTAGACAACAAACGAGGCTCTGGAGACCGAGCAATGGCGGTATAACCATACACATAGCTAGGCAACTGACTGGAAGAGGCTACAGCGAGCCTGACGACCTAAATAGTCTCAAAATGTCTGGTGTAGAAAGCAAGGGGAAACCACTGCACTATTCTTCACAAGAAAGTTAAACATGGCGAGTCAATACATTGTGCGTTGCGCTGTAGACCGCCGTGATTGACCACGACTGTTCTGTCAAGAGCACTACGAATGAGAAGATGAAGTGGAAAAGCCTCTAAGTGTGGTTTGTCGGACTATGTACATAAGTTGTAATAATAAGATACCCATTATAGTGCATTCCGTTAAATTTGGCTAATAACACTGTGAACTATTTAAACAAAAATATTAATTAACTACTTGTTCGCCCCATGTGGTTTAGTTGAGCCCATACTAACTATCATTCCCTATTATACCCCCTTAACGGGGTGGATTAAAAAAAGTAACCTATATCCTTCCATACATTTTATCAAATCGGTTCAGTGGTTTAGCCGTGAAAGCGTAACAGACAGACATAGTTACTTTCGCATTCATAATATTAGTATCAATCCTCAAATTGGGAATGTACCAATGTTTTTTTTTTCATAAAAACATATACGTACAACATCCACAAACTCCGTACCTCAAAATTGTTATGGCTTGGACCAGTATAAATTCTAGAAGCCTTATGATCAATAAAAAAATAGTGATTGAAAAATAACTACATTGATTCAGAAAGTTCCATAAGGAAACAGCAACTCCAGAAGCTAATCCAAACCATAATTGAGTCAGTCATACGTGATCACTGTAATGAACTCTCACGAGTAGATTCCCATCATACAAAACATATTACTAGGCAATAACCTAAATACCGTCTAATAGGCTTACTCCGAGATTACATCTTGCCAATCCGTATAGAACATCAACCAACTATAACTGTATACTGATTGATGAATTTCTTGACATTCAAAACAATGCATATGCTCACACATTATACATCGACAAACCGTAGCTGCTGGCGAAGATAAATCACCACATTTTTATGATGCACAGACTGACAATTTGGTTGCCCATTCGACCGTTATTCGATTAGTATTGAAAGCTATGAATTAACACCTACTCCTTTTACGAAATGACTTGTTAGCTAAAGTGATTTTGTTTAAAGTTGCTATTAATCCGTCAAATTTAATGTTTGGAAATTGGTTTGATAGTTATTCTATTTTTGTTCCAAATTTCATCAAAATCCTCTTAAATTAAGGAGATATTTAAGAACAAAAAGTCAATAAGTTTAGGTGTAAATATTGTACAGTTATAAATATGAGATATAATAATTTCTGAGTTAAAATACCTGCGATAGGCCTCTATGTAAGTTCAATATAAAGAAACGGTTTAGGTTAAGAAATCTTTCACAAAAAAATTTTAAATCTAGATAAAATAATGTGAAAGGGGCCTTAATAAAACTCTGACTGACAGACAACGCACAGCCTAAACTGGTGAACCTAGAAATTTTCGGTGGAAATATTCCAATTTATATGGAGAAATCGGAAAGGGAAACGGCTAGCTATTAAATAAAAGTGTAAGTACGAAGATATTATTACAAATACAAAAAAATGAAGTATAATTTACGTCGTTAGATAGAACAGTATTTCAGAAAATAAACCACAAAAGCTTTGCGTTGAAGCGAACACTGAGATTAGAGAGAATCTCGTGTGAAATGTACCACAGGATCGGTGGCGAGTAGCAAAAACGTGCTTGACAAGATATTTGTATAACATATTTGAACACGACGCCGCATGTAAAGTTTTAAACAGCAAAAACTGATGGCAGATCCACTTTAATCCTTCTTTTGTAATTGCTGTTTCGGTATTGCTTTTTATTGGACACTGGCCGTTTCGTATAAATTTGCAATTTATTTCCTATATCAGAGTATTTTATTAGGTTTTCATACATGCCTTCCTAAATCAAAGCGGTTGGTTGTATTGTACATACTAAAAAAGCATTTAATTTTAATCTGAAAATATAGGAGCTGTAACACCTTATTAGTGAATCAAGTCTGAAAGTTTTTCGACAGCGCGCTGTCATGGAATGGAATATCCTAATCCTTTAGAGATATAACAAGCTCGTGTAAGAGCGAATATTTTAGACCCAAATTATTTACCAAGAGTCAATAGAAAAAATGTAATGTATGTCCCATTTAATTATAAAACTAAAACGGGCTATGAAATCATTGAATGGGTGACCTTTTTTTGTAACTCAAACTATCTCAATCAAATATATTAAATGAGGACTACTTGTTGTCATGTTGTTTTCATTAATAGACTCACCGGAAAGTCATTTGCGAGAGCCAAGTGTGTGTCGGGCCACGCATACAGGGTAGGTTTCCGTAGTCTTTGCTCCAACCCAGGATGTTGTAATTTGAATACTGTTTTTTAAACTAGCTTCAGACCCCGGCTTTGCCCGTGGATATTTTCGAATAAAATAAAATATAGCCTATAGCAATTAGGGATAATGTAGTTTCTTATTCGTGAAATAATTTTCAGTAGTTTCAGAGATTGGTAATCTAATCCTACATCTAATCTTACAAACTTAGTATTATTTAAAAAGTGAACAAAATTTGAAACGTCATAATTATTTCAAAAGACTCAATGGGTTGGGTGGAGTTAATTTTTTTTATCTCAACTTTACATAAAATATTTAATGTTTTATTACGACAAAAATTTAAATCTCTAATAGAAGTATATAATATACCTATACTTACCAAATTTTATCAAATTCGGTTTAAATTGTTAGATAAAATAGAATTTTTTGAAAGACTGGGACGGGCGGACGGATTGACTGAACAATCTTATAAGGTTCCCTGTTTTACTAAAAATAAAATAAACTTAAAATAAAATAAAATAAGCCTTTATTACTGTTTTATAATGTTTACAAATAATAGCAATTTATTTTTATTTATATATCATAGACAATCGGTTTTAATCAACAGCTTGTCCTTCGACAAAGGCCTCCTCTAAAGTCCTCCATTTCTCTCTGTCTCTCGCCGTTCTCATCCACTATTGTACCAACCACTTTTTAAGGTCATCCTCCCAAACGTTTCGTTTATCATCCTTTGCTTGTTCTACGGAACCCTAAAAACGACTTCCGCCGACTACATGTTTTGTTTTTGTTACTAACAAAATAACCTTATCAACTTTATAAAACTCTATACAAAATATTTTTTCAAATACTGAGAATAAGCGACCACAAAAATAAGTTGATCAATCTTATGTCCAGTGTTATCTCGGTAATTTTTTCACATTTTTATAGGCCCGGGTTAGAAGAAGGATCGCGGGTCTGTCTTGAGCGGAAACCAACTATTCGAGAAATGATATCTACCCAAATCTCAAGATTTTTATGTCAGCAATATATTACTGTCGGTGCTGACACGAAGGGCCGCATACTTGATAACGTGTTGAGATTTCTTAAATATTGCTTTAATTATAGCGATATCGATCAATACGTATTTTTCATCATTCTTTTACGATGTATTTTCTGTGTTATCAATTATCTTGTTGCGTTTATATTAATGGAATATTTTCGTATGAATGTTATTTTAATATGCTACTTAAAACATTACTAAATTAATATTGTGGATTTAACGAAGTGACTGCAGCTACATTTTCTTAATAAGTAATCAAAGAAATTTTATCGTGGGTGGCGCATGCTTTTAAGATGTCGTCTCGGTTTGATTTGGTGCATCTGTGATCACTGTCAAAATGATAAGAAATGGCTAATTTTATTCCCATTAACAAATGACCACAATAAACTAAAACCACAGAATATCAATATCCATAGATTAGTTACATAGTTCATTATGAATCAAATATCATCTTAATGTGGTTTTATTAATAAGTATATCTACATTGAGTGTCATATAGTTAATTATGTTGAAAATTTCAGTCTAGCGTTTCATTCACAGAATGTTTTGCTACTTGACAATTGCGTATTACAGCCGATTTTTGAGTTTTTAGCGTAACTCAACAGAACTGGCCACTCGTTAGGTATAGCCTCATAAATACCATCGGCTTAACGAGGGAGGCTTGGTATTCCGCTGGGTACCCAGGAACCGTAACAAGGTTTGCTGTAAGGCTACCCGTGAAGAAAGAAAGAGCTATTGTAATCACTGATCGATGTTATGTATGTATGATGGCAGTTAACCAAGACTTTATTGTAAGCTATGGTAGTTAACTTTCACTTTTATGACGAACTAGCGACCCCGCCCCGGTTTCGCACGGGTACAAAAAAATTTAATAGGTACTACATAAATACGCTTATAACTATGTACTGTGATGATACGACCTTATTTTCCTGGCCGCTTACAAGCTGGCCATCATAAATAGCATTTATTGTGATTTTAGAACACGATATTGTTCATTTTAATTCAATAGAACATTGTATGTTATTTTCAAATATTCAATGTGTGGAACCTAAATTAAAATTTTACTCATTCCTTCACAAACTGTTGACTTAGGCAGTTACTCTGCCAATTGTAAAATTTATTATATTTCTATTTTATCAACTAAGTAAATAACTATATAAAATGTATTGAATCAGTATTCAAGAACTAATATCTATGTTTATATAAAAGGAGCGCAAATAAGTATTGTAAGTATTTTTATCATACTTTGTATTGTGTTACTTCAATAGCTTAACGCCCTGTAGTAATGTGTAGTTCATTTTTATTACAGTGCGCTCCTTCTCCTTGGCTCCTTACGGATCCTTTTACTGGTTGTTCTTTTGCTGCTCCTGCTTGTTCCTTCCTTGTTAATTCGACCAATAAACGAATGGTGAAAGTTTACTACGAGTTTTCCTGCTATACCTACCCATCGACCCATCCTGGCTACCCCACAACCCGACAGTACTTATCAATTAGAAATAGATATAGATATGCTACCGCGGACTTTTTTTAATAATAGTATTAGACGCCATGAAAACTTAGTAGTTAGTAGTTTTAAAATTCAGTAGTTTTTGCGTGAAAAGGTCACAGATAGACAGACGCGGGGGGCGTTTTATAATGTACCTACTGATGATAATTAACTCAATTACCAAGTTATAAAATGTTCTGCAACTAAAGTTACATGGAGTGGTGAATATTGAGTGATATATCTTCGTCACGTGTTGCCTTACACCTCCCGGGAACCGTTGCCGGCCCCAGGGTACCCAGCAGAAGACAAAGTCTTCCTCATTTAGCCGAATATTTTTTGGAGCTATACCTACTGTTGAGGTATGTAAATGGAAAAGCCGGTCGTCGGATAATGTACATAGGCTTTTTATTATAAAAAACCCATTGGTTCATGGTCAGAATTGGGGATCGAAACCGCTACTTCTCAGTTGTGAGCCGACTTATTACCCACTCGACCACCGACACCCTAAAATTGAGTTACTGTTATATTGAATGACTTGTGAATAAAACGATAGATTTGACTAAGAATCGCGAGGCTTGGCTCAATTTTTTATTCATGTTTTTGATGAGATTCTAATTTCTACACAGTAGGTTTGAATTTTGTTCTTTAGTAGATATTCAAAAATATCATCTCACTTTTATGAGATATTTTTAAGACCAACTGTCAACAAACACGTGAAAGGCGTACAAAATCCAAACAAGACAAATCGGACCTTTCCCGAAACAAAACTCGACTTAATAAATAACAGTCTTGGAAGTCCCTCTTATAGCTTAAGTTAATTGAAGTACAAATATTTGCAAATTGGATACTACGGAGTCATAAATCAAGCGAAGGGAACGCCGAATCTTAATTTCTCACTTAATTTTACATTCGCGGTTGACTGTCAATGATTGCAAGTATTCCAGTAAGCGAAACCTATTATTTGTTTCGAAAACTGTGACGTGTAAAAATTACTATAGTAATAAGTAGTAATGCATATAAAGAAAGAGTGTAAGTTAGTTTGTTTGTAAGAGGTAAATTTAAAAACTAGTGGACAGATTGAATTTTGTTTTCACTGTGGCGAAGCTATAATTCCAGATGAACAATCAATTTTTTGATGTGTAACAACTTTTCACTCGATTTCCTGCAATCTGTGAGAGAGATTTCGTAAAAAGCGACGGAAGTGTGTAACAGAAAGCTAGGGAAGCGCGCGCTATTTGATTTGACCAATGAACGCGCGTGGATTTTCCGAGCCTTTGTACTGTCTGCCAAAAGTGTGTGCTTGTGTGTGTCGAGAAAGAGAAATGGAAATAGAGAAGGAGAACGCATCAGCTGTACGCAAAGTGTTAATGTTTTCAGCCAAGCTGTAAGGCTCGCTCGTTTTTTATTTTAAACTAGCTGTCCGCCCCCGGCTTCGCCTGTGGATATTTTCGAACAAAATAAAATATACCCTACAGCACTCATAGATAATGGCTTGCCACCCCTACCCCTACCCCTACCCCTACCCCTACCCCTACCCCTACCCCTACCCCTAACCCTAACCCTACCCCTACCTTGCGGCGGCGGCGGCTTTTTAATTATTTTTTTAAAATAAAAGAACACTTATAGACATATGCTATCGCAAAACTTTTTGTAGATAATGATGTGTTCTGTAAAGTCGTAGTACATTATTTTGTTCTATCATCAATAGTTTTCGCAGCGCACGCGATGTATTGAATTTCTTAGGTCATTTTTTTACACCTTGGGTTATATTATTGGAGTTTTAGTAAGGATCCCTAATTTTTTTGAAAATATAATACAGCCTATGTTACTCAGGGTGAATGTAGCTTTCCAATGGTGAAAGAATTTTTGAAATCGGCACAGTAGTTTTTGAGTTTATTCATTACAAACATACAAACATACACACAAACATACAAAAATACAAATCTTTCCTCTTTATAGATAAGGTTGTAACTAAAACATAAGAAAATGAATTCAAAATTCCACAGGCAAAGCCGCAGCGGAAAGCTAGTACCTACTTATCTAAATATAATTCATACGTAAATTTCAAGATTTTTCACGATTTAAGGAATAAATATATATATCTTATTGATTTTTGTGTAAATTACGCTCACACATGTTCACGGCCTTTATCTTGCGGTATGGGCAGAAATACCAGTAATAGTGCACTTTTTGCTAGTTGTCCATATTAAAAAGAACAGCAGGTGCCAAGCATGTTGCTGCACTAGATGGACCTAGATGCGACTTCTTTTACAGATATAGGTAGGTAGGTATCTGTTATGTAAGTAGACGCCTCATAACACATTTTGTCCCATACAAAAACGGACTTCAGCAAGTATTATAAAAAAACTTATTAAAAATAGCAAGTTCTAGTTAATGGATCCTTAAAGTATATGAAATTATCTAAACCTACTCAATATATAAAAAATATGTCAATATCAGCTACACCTAGGTTTCACGAAGCCCTGAAAGCTACGAATAAGAAAAAGGGTCGCAGCCTGAAAGTCGTAAATGTCACGCTTATTTTCAAACAACTTTGCGACTCGAGTTGTCTTAATGTATGTATATATTTTTTTCATATCGAGTAAAAATAATTTTACATATTAATGGATCCATTTTTTTTTTGGAATTTTTCAGGGATAAACTTTTCCCAATTTCTCTGTAAATAATCCACCTGTGTCACTATAATTTATCATATAGTTACTTATTGAATATATCTAAGTGAAATAGCTCTTATTTTTTCAATGGGTTTTATTGAATAGGAAATATTGGGTGGTTTAACTTTGCCCCTGCTGTCTCTTTCATAATCTATCATAAAACTCTATTTTTTTTTAAAAGCGCTATTTATTACCCTTCAATTATATATATCGAATTTTTTGGTAGCTTATTGAAATTTTAAAATAATAAATATTTTATTATTTTTGCCAAATTAAAAAATCATAAATTTTTTTTTTTGAATTTTCAATAAGCTACAAAAAAAAGCGATATATATAATTGAAGAATAATGGTATAAGAGCGCTTTAAAAAAAATTTAGCATTTTGTGATAGATTATGAAAGAGCTACTGTCTCTAATAATCCTTTATTCTACCACTCATATTTCCTATTAAATAAAACGAATTGAAAAAATAACGACTATTTCACTTAGATATATTGAATAAGTAACTATATGCTAAATTACAGTGACACAGGTGAATTAATTACAGAGAAATTGGGAATAGTAATATCTCCATACAAATTATGGATATAGGGCCCTTAACTAGCACTCGCTATTTTTAATATTTTTTGTAGAATACTTACTTGAATTGCTGAAGTCCGTTTTGTGTATTTTATGTAGGTACCAATTTTGTTTGGAAATTATCTTTCTCTATTTATTTCTATCGCTCGGATATTATGTGAAAGCGTTGCTAAATTTTCGAACATGTGGGTTTTTAGTTGGTTACGCGATCAAGAGAGCTCTTAAAAAAAGTGTGGACGTCGGCTTAACCTGCTCTCCGAAGCACTAGAATTGGTGGTTAGCTCAATTGAGCGGAGTTCTGTATTTAGCCACAAATAAATTAGTGCGAGCATCACGATGTAATTCTAAATTTTAGCTGGGTGAAGTCGGGCCAGGTTGCTAGTTTACCAAATTGCGAATACGTGTAGTACAATTTTTCAGTGTTAAGTTAAATCGGTGAACAAACAGTTATTTATTGATTCCTGCTGAGGTTTCCACAGTTGCTCGTTAGTGACTCGATGTATTTTTTGTGCTCGCGTCGCGTTTGTCCACGTACCATGACATGTATTTCATGAATATAAAAAATGCTAGAGCTATTTTTAGGAAGCTTTATTTAGCTATAGTTTTAATTAAGTAAATTTTAAAAAATAAGTTTCTGTTCATGTGTGTTTGAACTTTATGTAGATATAGAGATTATGTAGATACATGGAATCTTAATTTTTTTTTCTTTTAAAAACTTTAAGCTAGAACGGCAAAGTAGTGACAGCCGTAATTCCATTAAGACCAGCAGCAGACTAACCACCAGTTCTATTTAATCCCGCTAAATGTGGATATTGTTACCATTTTCATAATTATTTCAGGAATACAATTAAATAGTATACATATTATTAAAAAATGGTCTGTCTGTGACCTTTCCACGCAAAAACTAGTAAACAGATTTGTTGCAGCTTTCATTATTAGATAGGTTGATTTAGGACGAAGGTTTACAGGCATTAAACATGGACCAATCATGTTCAGGAGTTGAGTATTAACAGTATAAGTGAATCAAGTCTGGAAAAAAGCTATAGCTCCTGCGTATTTTCATTGCGTATACTATCAAATCCGTCAGAGATAATAACAAAATTATGTAGGAAGGTAAAGGTATTTACGTAGGTATTAAAATAGTTATATACCCACATTGTACTCGTGCGAATCCGGGGGCGTCAACGCTAGTATAAAGTAAAACTTGTACGTAATTCATTAAAAAGTACAGTTGAATAAATTGCGAACATCAGATATATAATGTAGCCTCAAGGGCTATCATTCACAACTCCCAATGTACTTAGGCCTGGAGAGAAATGTAATGAAGTAAGCATTACATTTCCATGTTAAAATAGTCTCTAAAAATTATTTAATATCAGAAGCATTGACCTTTTATGGAACATGTGTAGGAAAATCGTTTTGAACAAAATAAAATATGGGATATCGTAACTTTTTTAGAATCGGTTTAGCAGGTAGTTTGAGAGCGTACCCCTTACATACAAACTTACAAACTTTATCTCTTCATAATTGTAGTATAGACTAGCGATAGGCTTTGCCCGTGGAATTTAATTTCACCGATCCCGTTGACACAATTCGTCGAATAAGGAACATTGACATTATTGGTGACTCCCTTTCCAAAAGACGTAGCGTGATATATGTTTTATATACCAACCTTTAACGTAAATCAATCTATCTATATAAACTCGCAAACAGTAACAAAGTCGATGTAGTGGCACTATATTTAACATTCATTTTTAGGGTTTCGTAGAACTAATAAAAAACGGAATGATCACTTTTTTGTCTGTCTGTCCATCTGTCACAGCTTATTTTCTCCGACGAATAAGGACGAAAACGCTTGAAATTTGGTTATGTAGAGTTTGATGACCCAATCACAGACGTATACCGTAGGTAAATAATAAAAAATAAAATAATAATCGCCGGGCATTTCTTATCTGGCCATTGGTTTCGGCTTGGAGTTAGAACGCTAAGCCCACTGATTGTTTTTTGCTGGTAATTTTCAGATCAATTTCTTTAGACAAGTTTTTATTTTGAAAAAATACTCCCAAGTAACATTAACCAAATGATAATCCAATATGCATAAATTAGCTCTACACTTTATAACGTATAATCGCCATCGGCTAAAAGGTACTTATCTCGTTTACGCCAACGCGATTGCAATCTCCAGCCCTTTCGGGCGTTCTTCAACACCCGCGATACCACAAACTACATTAAACATACAAACGCTACGTGTTGAAAGAAACTCAAGTGTATAACCTAAGGGCATTTCAAAGTAGCGTTTCTTCTGCGTTCTAGACCTTTCATTACCATCTTATCCGTTCAGTGCCGAACACTGTTATTATAACCTAGAAAGGGCGAGCATTGCAAAAGTTTGTAGACTGTGTGATTAAATCGCATTTTTTATTTCATTTTACAGTAACCAGATACTTGGTTTTTAGGGTTCCGTACCCAAAAGGTAAAAACGGAAACCCTATTACTAAGGCTCCACTGTCCGTCCGTCTGTCTGTCTGTCTGTCTGTCACCAGGCTGTATCTCATGAACCGTCATAGTTAGACAGTTGAAATGTTCACAGATGATGTATTTCTGTTGCCGCTATAACAACAAATACTAAAAAACAGAATCAAATAAATATTTAAGGGGGCGTTTTTGCTCGATATTGATAACGGCAATAGGTAGACGCTTGAAATATTCACAGAATATTTAGTTTGGTATATATTCACTTCAAAAATTAATAATTAATTTAAAATAAAATTAACATAATTTAAGGGGGGCTCCCATACAACAAGCGTGATTTTTTTTGCCGTTTTGATAGATGAATGAAGAATGGTACGGAACCCTTCGTGCGTGAGTCCGACTCGCACTTGGCCAGTTTTTTAAATACTTTTGTAGTAAATATCTAGGTAGTTCTTTTATTTGTTAAAGCTGTTATTAGCCTTTGCGCGTTTTTCGTAATCGCTCAATTTATTTTCTATACATTAGTCGATTACAAAAAGTCAGTTCTTCAAATTAAACATAAAAGGTGTAACCTTTTTGGTGAAATTATTTCGGAAAAACTAGTGTTGCCAGCTTTGAACGGTTTGTATCCTAAGTATTTACAAAATTATTTTATTCAAACCTATCTGGCATTTTTATGAATGTTTTTTTTTAAGCTGCTGGAAATTAGCTAACTACCTATAGTAAAAACAATTTAGGGACTTAAGTGTTGAACAGCAATTGATCCAAATTAAAAAAATAACTGCTAAAAATAATTATTTCAGTCTAATTAAAAGGAAAAGCTATGAAAATATTCTCTAATTTTTTTTCATACTTAAACAACAAATAAGCTGGGTTCAAAAATAAATTATGGTTTATTTTATAGGCACATTTACGACAAAGCTTATAAAATTTTCAGAAATCCCAAAATATTGTGAGACGAAAATGTCTTTAAGGACCCTTATGCAATAAAAATGTCCATTTTAATGACAAAATTCACTTAGTGAATATTTTAAAGCGTACAAAAGCTATTTATAAGACAAGCTATATATTTGGAAGAAAATGCCGCGAAAGCCCATTTTCGCATAGCAAAAGTAGAATAGTAGTTCATTAAAAAGATATATGCGGTCATTATGGCGACAGTCCTACAGTGAATACCACTAATGCCGTCCTCAGGCAACTTATCAGTGGACGGTTCATATTTTCTTCTTCTATTTCAAAATTTCAATGTTAAAAACATATTCGATGACCGTAAAGTCGCATAAGCACGGCCTTTATTACCATTTGCCAGTAATTCGGGTAACAAAGTCCACATTAATTTAGCTAATTAAACTGAATAGGTGTGAAGCCTGTCGCTTTTTAATGGAACTTGCTAGAGAAGTGTCTATTAAATTCAGCAGAATTGCGAACCAACGAAGCACGATTAGTGGATTTCCACACACTTAGCTGTATTGGTTCGAGAAAGGATTGAACCCGGAACCATCTCATAGCCTGCGATTTTGTCCAAAAACAGAAAATATCTACGAAGCTTTTTTGAAGCACCTATTAAAAGTACTAGAGATATTTCTTCCAGGTTTTAGAAAGGTCACGGCACAACTTAGAAAGTCGCTAAATATTTCTTTTGGTATGATGCCAAAGTGTCTGGGCTCCGAGCCAGGTGTAATGGAAGATGGACTTTTGATATGATCTTTAAATGGAATAAATATATCTATAAATGATAAAACTACTATATTATTATGAAAACAACTGCGGGGTTAGCATATTTAGGAACCGCTGTAATCACAAGAGAGGTAGGCAATCGAATGCCATTTGCATTTCGCTTTCTTTTATATTCATCATACTTTTCCATACATGCTCGGCCATTGTGTGTACTTTTAATATCTATGTATTGCCTTCGATAATTTTTTTTATATGTTCAATAAACATACACCTAGGTCGTCCTATGCCAGCATTTCCTTTCACTTCTATTATAAATTTTTTTTTTTCAATCTTTCATCCTTCATTCTTTCAACCGTTTCTTCATTTTAGTCAATACTATAATCCTTGTACTATCCGACTTAGCAATTTCGAATTTAGAATTTAAATTATAGTGTTGGACATTCTAGGGCCGGGCGTTCCTTGGCTGTCCATTGGTGTGGACCCGTCGTTTTTGGCCTTCAAGTCTAACAAATGATATCGCGGTTTCCAAATATGCTAAACCGTATATTATTACTTACGGTTTTACTCGCGTGGAAATAGAGCAAAGAATGATTTTATGCCATCATAATAATATTCTTTATTTCTGTTACAAATTCAATTCAAATCAAGTCATCCGTTTTTGTTTAATTGAGTTACAAAATTTGCCAATGACTGCAATCTATACTTATGATAATATATTTTTACGTAAGATTTAATTTAAAAAAAATCACATTTACATACAAAAGGGCAGGTAAGCTTCATTTTTTTAATATAAATTATTTAAAACCCTCAAGTGGGGTTGTTTGAAATCTGAAGTCTGCACAGAACGCTCCGACTGGGAACGAGTAAATAACATGTGAGAAGAAAACTCTGGGGCCACTCGAGCTCTGCATTCGTTTTTCATAAAAGGATGTTCATTTTAAACTAACTGAAACTTTGAAAGAATTATAAATTTAAAAAATGTATGAAAGGTATGATGAATATAAAAGAAGCGAAAGAGGTATATCAAGACCGTATCTATGGCATTAGATTGTCTTTGCCTACCACCCTTAGGGATAAAAGGCGTGATGATTTCCGTCCCGATTTCGCTCGTGGAATTTTTTAAAACCAAACCGAAGGATTGGTATAAATATATTTATCTTAAAAGATTTCTGGGATAGAAAGTAGCCTATCCAACTATCTCCGTGCAAAAGAAATCATGTCGATCCGTTTCTCTGTTTTAAGTCACATCGAGCCAACTCATAATATTGCTACGGAGACCTGTGAACTTGTATAAATTGGTATCAAATTGTATGTTTCCGTTTTTTCATCGGATATATATGGTAATCTAAAACAACTTAATAAATAAACATTAATTTATATGTTTACAAAATAAAATATAAAGCTTTATGTCTCGTACAAAATATCAAAATCTTACAAGAGACAAAATCTCAAGCACCACTAAATTATATTTAATGCTTTCGGTGCATTGCGGGCTGCGGCAGCTAAGTTATCAGATGCACATTTTATTTCCGGCACACGGGTTAGCGGGGATCTTGCACAAGATGAACACTTCAAAGAGGGAGACTCTACGGCCGTGAAATTCAATTAGATGAAAGCAGGAACGTCAGACTAGGGTTTGCTCCGTTGATCTCAGCCACTTTGGAGGTAGCATGTTTCCATAATGATAACCATATTAGAATATAGCTTATTATGATATACTCGTATGTTTCGAGCGTGGTTCGGATAATGCAAAAAAAAATACATTGTAGTTGCACCAGTGTGTCCGCACTGCCGACTCGTGGTCACACCGTTTTTGTCACACTGGGTTATCATACTATCCGCCACGCTCCTCGCTAACCTATTTTTAACTTATCTGTAAGTTCGGTGAGTTAATAGGTTAGCGAAAATTGTAGCTACGAGCGTGGTTCGGATAATGCAAAAATAAAAAAACCTTCGTAGTTGCACCAGTGTGACAAAACGGTGTGGCCACGACTCGGTGGCCAACTTTTTTGATTGTTACAATGCCACTGACAGACATGGCTTTTCCTTTTGGAGTTTTAGGTCAATAAAACTTGCTTTATTATTTGTCTCTCAAGGCAGCAAAATCACTTAAAAGGGACAAAGAAATAATTAATATATAGGAGCCAAGTCAAATGTTGAGGTTTAATAGATCATAAGTTATTTGCTTTGTGTAAATAATTCGACTATTAAAATTTAAAATTAGTCATATTTTTAAATAGAAAACATTGTTGTAGCAGAAAAAAAACAAGAAATTGTGTTTTAAATTTACTAAGAATCTTTTTTTTATTCTTCACGGGTTGCCTTACAGCTCCCGGGAACCGTTGCCGGCCCCAGGGTACCCAGTGGAAGACAAAGTCTTCCTCATTTAGCCAATGATTTGTCGGATAATGTTAATAGATTTTTTATTATAATATATATATATATATATATATATATAATATAGTTTTTTTGTATTTTTTTTTATTAAAACTTAAAGAATGTTATATTATGTTCTTATAAATAAATTTCAGTCTACAGAACTTGGCACCCATTTAGATCTCAAATTTTTTATCGGTGAAGCCGATAACCACAATATAATTATCATAATATTGAACTTGGCTCCCATTTTAACATTTATGTTTTTGGTGGTATGTGTACAACCCACAGAACTTTTAGTATAAAAGATCTGTGGTACAACCGAAAACATTATATCGGATCGGGGGGAAAAAGACTAACAATAAAAAAATAATTAAGAATCACTCGTATATTGTAACCAGCCTCTCAAAATTGCAATGATCGTTACTGCAGAATTCCCACCAGTAATTATACAATGGGAACTTCATACACCCGCGCCAAATGTAATTTTCTTTACGAATTACTTTTATACCGCAAATTTCGTTATCTCTGCATAATTGTGGTTGTAGTTGGTCACTAAAAATATAGAATAAATTACTTTTATTAGGCATTACTACAAAAATATATTTTTGTTCATGCCTTCGATATGATATGATATGATATTATATTATACTTATCCTAATCCTACCTAACTAATATTATAAATGCAAAAGTGTGTTTGTTTGTTCTACTTTCACTTCAAAACAGAGCAGCGGATCAACGTGATTTTTTGCACAAGATGTGTTGGAGGGCCAGATAGTGACATGAGCTACTTTTTATACCGGAAATCCTTCAAATTAAATTCTAGTCACTTTTCAAAATTTTCCAAGAGCAATATTTTTTTAATAATGTACTCTGTGGTACCTACTAGCTATTTAAATTAAGAACTTTGTAAGAACTATACCCGAAAACTACTGAACCGATGTAAAAAAATTACTTCACTGTTACATACATGAGATACCAGGTGGATATAGGCTATGTTTTATTAAATGTTCTGTATTCATACCTAAAACATTCTTATAAATTCTATCTAGTCTTATACACTTATATTTAAAACTAGCGGGCCCGGCAGACGTTGTCCTGCCCAAAAGTTGGCTTGCCTGCTATTTACTTTCCTTCGTCCGTGGAAAACAACTACCACTACCACTAAGCTTCTAAGCTACCTCCCCACCAATTTTCAGCGAAATCCGTTCTTTAGTTATAAATGGTGTAACTAACACGACTTTCTTTTATATATATACATAGATAGGAAAAGTATAATACAGCGCCATCTATTGACGTTTGCAAATACATTTTAGTACATATGTAAAAAATCAAGTTGACGCCACATATTCACAATTATAAATTATAATTATTTATTAGCTACCCCTACTCCAACCCCTACCACTACCGCTACTATCCTATGTCCGTCTCCTGGCTCTAAGCTACCTCCTCCCCACCATTTTTCAGCCAAATCGGTACAGCCGTTCTTGAGTTATAAATGGTGGTTAGTTACTAACTGACTTTCTTTTATATATATAGATAGTAAAGAAAATTAAAGTAATTACAATATACATACAGTGATCCACTAAGACATTTAATGTTGTTTTGTGTAGGTCCTGACAAAGTTATGTTTGCTTCACACTTCAAACAAATTAATGTAAGTGCAGGATCTTCCCGTACTTCATGAAAATAACTTGTAATTTCTTTTACATTTCGTTTCCATTCGTACTTTTTTGAAAACACAAACGGCAGTTCTGATATAGTCATGGTATTACAAAGTTGCTCAGCACAAACGAATGTAGAAAGACTGCTATAAAGATTGGTACAACCTCTGTCAACAATTCCAAAAGGTGTATGCATGCTGTAGCACATTTCACCTTCATAGTTACATGCTATTGAAGGTACGCTGCAAAAAAGGAATATCCAAAATTGTATATGTGCAGCGACAGGCTCTGTTACCTGTTCTGTTTATTATGGATAACTCGCTTAATGTGGAGTTCGTTACCAATGTCTCTACTGGATACGCCGAAAGGTATATAAAAGCCGTGGCGATTTGTTTGTTTGTTATATAGAAATATAAATTATTCTTTGAATGTTACAATGCAAACTTATTTAAAATTTGAACTTACATCTTATTTAGAGGCTCGTTACAATTTTCATTATCAATATTATTACAAAACACACAAGAAGTTGGTTCAGTTACGTGTGGCTGCATAGTGGCCATAGTCTCATTACTTTCATTAATAAATTTACCTTCTCTGTTTAATGCATTCATGGTATTACTAAAGTTCATTTGATCATTATCAAATGAAGAATAATTATTATACTCTTCCATTGAATCTGATATATTATAAGAATATTGAGATTTTTCAATGAGAGTAAAAACTTCATACGATGTTACTTTCGTTATACCTTCATATTCATCTTCATCGTCATCTGTATTGTCGTTTTGGTCATTTGTTGTGACTTCTGCTATTTCGTTACTATCAACACTTTCTTGTGTAATTGGAAAGTTTATTTCAATGATAGGATATTTCTTCCTATTCTTCTTAGAACCATCATATTCATTTTCACTGATTTTGTTAGGATTACTATTAACTTCAGGTTTGTTATTACATGCTGGGCATACATTTCTTGTTGTGATCTTAACAAATTTCACAGGAAATGCAGACGAAATACCATTTCTATTTGAATTAATGTTTTTATGTTTATTTTTTGAAGAATTAAATTCTTTTTTTAGATGACCTAAAGGGTCTCTTTTATTATCGTCTAAACTTCGTGCTTCAACGTGACTAGGTTCACCTAATATCGTGGTTATTTCTGGCAAATCTATTAAATTATTTAAAAAAAAAGAAACATGCTTTCTTGATTTTGGATTTGTAGTAATAGCAATTTCTTTGTAATTATCAATCATCAATTGAATGTAATCTTTTGTTGTAGAAACTTCCTTATTTGTTAATACAGCTTTGACCAATTTCTGATATGAGACCGACATATTCGATGGTTTTGTTGTAATGGTAGGAAATATGTCCAGATAGCCAAAAACACTTATATAACTTGCCCATAGAATTAAAATTTTATACATGATTTATTTCAAAAATATATAAAAGTTGTGGCAATATCTTGTCAATGTCAATAAGTTACATTTAGATTTATAATGTCATTATGTCAGTAAATGACAGAGGCCACGCAGAAAATATTCGGCCTTACTATAAACACTAGCTATGGATTTAATTTTTTTTATGTTTATTTAACACTCTGAAATTTGTGTTATGAAAATATTTTTGTGTAAACCTTACCGTTCAATCTTAAATAATCATAACATTTTACGGTGTAAATTATAATAACTACATGACCAAAATAAAAGTTATTAGTGTAAAGGAAGTAATAAATATTCAAGACATCGAAAATTTTAACCTTACTTCAAAAATAATGTTTTGGGAAAATTACACAATGTAGGTTCAGGTCCGTAAAACAATATAATGCGGCACATTATTATGAAAATTACTAAATTTCGCCCATCTAGGGTTGCCAGACGTTCGTATAAAGTATGGTTAGGGTTTTTTGAACGCTTGTCCGGCCAAATAAGGCGGTGTCCGGTAGTTAGCCCAGTCATAGATTAAATAATAATTGGCCCAGTGCCAAATTTTAATTATAATGGTTATATTTTTCTTTGGTTTTGTATCCTTCATTTTTAACTGCCTTTTTACCCAAAATGTCCATTGTCCAGCCAAACTGAATGGTAAATCAAGGTCAAATCAGAGATCGCTTTCAAATCTCATTTAGTAAATTTTGCTTATGTATATGCATCCTGGCAACCCTACGCCCACCTATGGTAATACCACACTTAAATGCTTTATCATCATTTACTTAGGTAATCAAAAAGTTTCGAGAAAAACAAAGAAAATTGCCTTTGTATTGTGTAGGTGGTTTATTATGCAGGATTGAACTTTATTGAGTACCTACGCACTTTATCGCCCTCCGTGGCTGTTTCGAATTATTTCTGTGTAAATTCGCACAACATAATTCTAAATACTCAAAGAACATAATAGACTAGAAATGTATATTTTATTAATGTAATCTATATTCTATGCTTATATTTTAAAGATAATTTATTTTAGTTTGTAAAAAGTTAGTACCTACTCCAACACTACTTTCACAAAAAAAAATTCACATTATATAATATAATATAATATAATATAATATGTTTATCAAATGAAAGTTAGGATTCCGTAATTAGCAATAGCAATTCCCCCGCTTACATCACATTTCAGCTTATCACGTGCCGAATTAAAATTTTTGTTATTTACTAATAGTTTTTAGAAGTTTACAATAATTTCCGATTTCAAATTTTTGAATATCGGTTCAGTAGTTTTTCAGAAATTTTGATTGATTTTGGCAATTTTAATCATAACTCGATGAAATGTATGCCGATTTATTAATGATAGTATAATATGATGTTATTAACATCAAAATCACTTAAAAGGAAAAAAAAATAACATTTTAAAAAAGTATACCGACCTATAACATTGTTCATTGAAAAGGAAGAAATAATTAAATATTTCGTCTCGCCGTTGAATTTGAAGACAGTTGGTGCCAAATTAGAAACTACCTAGCTCTAAATTTCACTAATCTAGACAATTAATTACAAACATAGATAACATTGAACAGACTTTAATTAGAATCTATTTTAATTTTGTAGCCTAATTTGGCACCAACCGACTTCAAATTAATTTTATAATATTTAATTATTATTGCTTTTTAGTGAACAATGTTTGAAGTCGGTATACTTTTTAAATAAGTAAATTTATTTTAAATTATACGTAATATAATTACCGGTTTTCATAGGTATTCATTCTAAATAGAAAATATCATTACACTGTATACTCGTATTCAAGAAATAATAACTGTAGTTTAAATATGGTTAAAATATTGAACGTTAAACTTTCAAACACCTGCAATAATAACAGCTCTAAGTAATTATTATCATAAAGTAGAAGAAAATGACAAAATAATTGAATGATCTTCAACCTTCCACCATAGTAAAAATATAACAGTAAAACTTTATATTAGCGCTCCGATTTTAAACTCAATAATTATATTGAGCTATTTGAAGACAGTCATGTCAGTCATAGATTCTCACGGGTATCGCTAAAATTCGCCATCCACTTGATAGAAAATGGCTACCATGAATGAAGTGCATATAGGCTAATGATTGTCACATTGCCGGCTTATTGATAACACAGTAGTTATATACGAGCTGAGGCAAGTAGACTGTGTTCAGTGAGTACAGATTCCATGATCGACTCGGCGGTATCTATGGTTTTTAAAACCTATCGACACTAATGTCGTTCTACATTGAAACCATCTCGAAACCACATTCTAAACTTTCTTGTCAAACAGAAAACCATAGTAAAAACGGCATAGATATTTTGACAGCGGCTTAGCAAATGCTAAAATAAGAAATTGTCGACTCGATAACCGCATCGAGTCGATAATGACGATAAAACCATAGATAGAGAATAGGGCCGCTGGGTATTTATAATTATGTCGGTTAGGTATACAATTATGTATCATTTGACGGTATTGGCTGCTATCTGAAAAATTCCAACACTATTGCAATAATTTCAATTACAATAATTGCTGTTTTAAGCAATGCAATCCTTATCCAATAGTGTCTGATTTAGTTATTCTGAAATAGCTATTGCCTTGTTGTTGCAAAATGCCAAGCGCCAACTTCACGCCATTGCATTATTTTGTTTATAATTATATTAATGGCTTAGATGCTAGTCTTTTTTAGCCAACTCTTTAGTTTATTATGCTGTGAAAAGGACAAGTTTTTATACCTGCGTAAACAAAAGAGCCACAAGTACGACGAGGAATAGATACTAGCTTTTGCCTGCGGTGTCACCAGCATGGAAATAGAACAAAATAAAAGAAGTAATCCCTTGTCCTCTTTTCTGAGATAAAAATGCGTATGTTTTTCAATTTTCATCAAAATCCATTGTTTTATATTAAATTTTTTAAATTTTTATGCGAATATGTATTTACATATTTTTTTGTGAAAAATGTTAGAATTTTATAAATTATTCTTCTTATAATTAATTTAAAATATTTGATTTTGCGTATTTAGCTTAATTCTTCTCTAAAGTATTATATTAAAACTAAGCTGCATATTATTGGGCCAATTTAAATATAAGATCTTAAAGTTTACAATGCACAAAACGCTGTTGTCAGAAATTCCAATAATTGAAATAAAATTCCAATTGATAATTCCAATAGAGTCTCACTGAGAATAACAATCTGTCAAAAATTACAACTGACGCCATATTGATTGCAATAATTCCAAACGTCAATCGATTGGAATTATTACAGAATAGCACAGATTGTCAGCGATGAGGGGATGGTACTTCCCCAGACGGTCAATAGGTCAGGTCAGTGAGATCCATGATATTGCAATCGATAATGACAACTTTCCTAAAAAAATACTTTTTTAAATATCAAAAAAATACATAACTATAGCAAATGGCCGGTGGTGGTGTATGTTTATGTCTAAACACATCACAAACAATAGATTTTGGCAATTTTATTGCATCAAAAATGGCAATAATTGTATGACATTAATTAAGAAAAGTAATAGCTTTGGTTGGTGGAGAAATAGGTCTTGGAACAGAAATTGCACTCACGGTTTTGGAGGTCGTTATTTTTGTATTTGTATGCAGCATCTTGAAGGCAGCGTTCTTCGATAGCTAGCTCACAACACACGCGGCGAGGTAATTAGAGGTGCGGATATCGATAGAATGCGATTCGAATATTTAATTTGTTTTGAATTAAAAGTTTTTAAGTGAAAAAAAAATGGGAAGCGGTGTGTAGCGGGAAACCATAGACACCAGTGTTGCTGTTGTAAAAAATATATAGTAAAAGTGTCTATGATTGAATGTATTTAGGAGGTTATACCTAACGAGTGGCCAATGTTGAGGTATATTTAATTGTAAAAGTGTCGTTTATCAGATTATGTACATAAGTTTTAGTTATAAAAACCCATTGACACATGGCCGGGATCGGACGGTGGGCTGCAGAGTTACATACCAGACCACTGAGCCACCGACGTGCAACGGTGCGCTAGTATGATGTTATCTTACTGTTCTCTTTGAACTGTGTTCCTACTAACAATTACAACAGAGTCTAGCGCAGCCGTAGCTAAACGAGACTTGATAACACCTCCATGTTTTATTGATGTACCGCTCTTGTATGCCAACACGTACTATAATTCAAGCCAATAATGATTCATATAAATTTGCGCAACGAGAGAGGTGTAAACTTTGAGCGTGAGGGACGCGATACGTAATTTGTGAGTCCGCGGGCGGTGAAGAGATGGGAAGAAGAATGGTTTATCGAGATTATTTTTACAATAGTATTGTAATAATGTAGAATTTGATGTGAAATCATGCAATTTAGTTTTACGACAGAACATTATAAAGAAGGTAGAAGTAGCATGTTAACATATTTATACTGGATTTTTGTACTGGAATGATATTATCTTTAGACAAATTATTTGCACTGAAATATAGCACAAAATAATATTGTTCTATTTTTTTGCAATATTTTAGGGGGAGTTCTGAAAATGTGCAGAAATCATAATACTAGTATATATGTTTTACAGCGCATATGTGTGGTTACGCGGGAACGCCACATGACTATTGTGCTGAAAAGCTACATTACGTAGGTTTTCGGTAATTTTAATTATAAACATAATTTAGATATGCTCTGCTAACTTATTACTTATAGTAATCCTATGAGAGCAAACATTTTTCCCTGGCTTGATTCATTTATACCAACATTAATTTTTAAGTTTTATAAGAAAAACTAGTATGTTGTGTAGTGCGCGAGTTGCAAGCAACTCGCATGTTTGCTGTGAGGGAACAACTGCTGCCCACACCAAAGAAGACATGCTACAAGTCAGCGATAAGCCCGCCACCTATAAACTATTCCTACTCGTACCACAACTACTCCCACTACCCCTACTCCTACTCCAACCCCTACCACTACCCCTACTCCAACCCCTGCCACTACCTCTACCCCTACTGCAACCCCTACCCCTACTCCAACCCCTACCCCTACTCCTACTCCTACTCCTACTCCTACTCCTACTCCTACTCCTACTCCTACTCCTACTCCTACTCCTACTCCTACTCCTACTCCTACTCCTACTCCTACTCCTACTGCTACTCCTACCCCTACCCCTACCCCTACCCCTACCCCTACCCCTACCCCTACCCCTATTACTACCACTACCCCTACCGCCACCCCTACCCCTACCCCTACCCCTACCCCTACTTTACCCTATTGTTTTTTTTGTATGGGAGAATATTTTTTTTAATGGATTCACTAATAGAAACAGATCCTGAACATTATTAGTTTCGGCACCTACCCCCTCCGATTTGTAGTTTCCGAGATAAAAAACAAAAAAAAATGTTTGGGAGTTTTTTTTTGTATGGGATAATATTTTTTTAACAGATTCACTAATAGGAACAGATCCTGAACAATATTAGTTTCGGCACGTACCCCCTCCGATTTGTAGTTTCCGAGATAAAAAACAAAAAAAATAAGGGAGGCGAAAAAGGGGGGTTCCGGTTTTTTGATAACTGACGCTTCTCCGGCCGCTGCCGCGGCATCGCTCGCTTCGCTCGCGAGTTTGGAAAAAAATGTATGGGAGACGTGGGGGGGGGGGGGGGGCTTTATATAATATAATAATAAGTAATAGGGCATTTTATTAAACACCTTCCTCAATATATACAAAACATAACAGAGAAAACATCATCACAATCCGTTCAGTGGTTCGTAAGATTAGTAATACAAATAAGAACTTCCTTATATATAATTTGTTTTCCCTATCAATCCGTAAGTACCTACCTATATTTTGGATTAACAAATTTTGTTAATCCAACTTAGATTAAAAGTGATTCCACGTCACATCCCAGCCTTCCATCCGGTTATGCAGTTATTCATAAAAAATAACTACAAATTGTTAACGATACGTGTACTCAAAGGACACCGTCCAAGTACCTTAGCCACATAAATTTACTTGCTTTACGGCACACATCTAGTTTACATTACCTTCGTTAAAATCATATATATTTTTAAATTATGAACACAAACTCGTATGTACCTACTGTTTATATCAATTTATTTTATCCCATGAACCACAGCAACTTAATAAACATATAACCATTCTTAAAGCTAAAATTTCAGCACTATTGAATACATAGTATGGGTTAATTGCGTATGTGTAATAAAAATTTAGATAATAAATTAACTTTTTTTAAAATGTACTGACTGAAAAGAAAGAAATTATTAAATGTTTCGTTTTGCCGTTGAATTTGAAGACGGTTGGTGCCAAATTAGAAACTACCTAGCACTAAATTTTACAAATCTTGACATTTAATTACAACCACAAGTGTGCCTATAAAATTTGAAGAGTTCTCGAATTATCCAGGATCCCATCATCAGATGACCAATATGACCATGGGACCATATTGGAAAGTATACCCTTTCAAACAAAAAAAAATCCAAAGTCTTCAAGTAATCGGGGAACATACATCCGACGAATTGAGAACCTCCTCCTTTTTTTGAAGTCGGTTAAAAATGCTAATCTGGACTAAAAACAAAAAGTGAGAATATTTATTGATTAAAAATAAATCACTATTCTTTAATTGTAAAATATAACAGAGTTTATGTACAAGGTTAGATAATTACATCAAATCCGAGATTGCTTTCAAGAGCAAATCCTAACCTTGGCTTGCTTTCATTAGCTACATAGCTTAAAATGCTCGACACGAAAACCTTTTATCATCTAATCATTATACAAAAAACGTTCATCTCATCTTTTCTTAGTTATAAACTCAATTCCCGCTCCAACAATTAGGTCAGAGCTAATTTACTAAGCGAAGTTATTTGTTCATTTTGTGAGATTTATTTCGATGAACGAGTATCCGACATTCAAAGAACTTACAAGGCATTCAAAGGCATGATTGATCTAATTTAACAAGTTTCATTTTATACATTTAGAGTCGAAATAAATGTTTAAATTATATTTATAAAGTACTAACTTAATGTATAGCAAAGATGTAAAACAAAATAAAGTTTTTAAAGAATCCATAAGTCTTTAGAAACTCAATCATATTTGTATGAGGTATGTGGTTTCAGTTAAATTGGCTGATTTTTTGATATCTCATAGACCTGAACCACCTGATTAAAAGTGTAGGTATATGGGCACAATCACAAAAGTGATTAGTTTTAGAGTTATGTCACTTTAAATGTTGCACTTGGTGGAGCATATGGTTTCAGTTAAATGGGCTAAATTATTGATATGTTATAGACCTGAACCACTTGATTATAAGTGTATATGGACTAATACACAAAAGTGATTAGTTTTATAGTTGTCACTTTTAATTTTGAACTTGGTGAAGTATGTGGTTTCAGTGAAATTTGGTGAATTTTTGATATGTTATAAACCTGAACCACTTGATTAAAAGTGTATATGGGCGCAATCACAAAAAGTAAATAGTTTTATTATGTCACTTTTAATTTTGCACTTGGTGAAGTATGTGGTTTCAGTGAAATTTGGTGAATTTTGGATATGTTATAAAACTGAACCACTTGATTAAAAGTGTATATTATGGGCATAATCACCAAAAGTGATTGGTTTTAAAGTTATGTCACTTTTAATGTTGCACTTGGTGGAGTATATTTTTGAAATTCAAATGAAATGCATGACATTTCATAGCCAAAGTGTTATCTCTATGTAATAAAATTATACCTACTAAATGAAATCGATTTCTTAGCATATAGAGGTCCTTTAGTATTTTCATACCCCATATTTTAACTTCATCTTACTTTTCCTTTAGAGTTTAGACCATCAAATTACAACCCATCTGCCAGTGGGCAAAGGAGTCGGTTAGCTTTACATAAATTCAATGCGTAATTTAATGTCGCATAAAATCACATCTTGGCATGCACGGTTCGCGCGGGCATCCTTCACTGTGGAGCCTCCGAGATTTCTTTGCTCTTTTTGTATGCATTGTAGTTTTTTATTACTGGTAATTTAATATACTTACTGAATCACCGTGGCCAGGCCAACGCTTCGAAATAGCTTACAGATTATGGTTTCATCGACATATATGGCTTACTGCAAACATGGATACAACTGAACACCTTTGGGTTTAGAGACTAAAGACATCGTGCCTTGATGTGCATTTTTGTTATCTATTCACCTTTCAAATGCTTTCTAAGTTTTATATGATTTTCATACCAATAGATCGTAAAGAAAATGCTAATAAAATTATGTGTGTGTTATTACGATAACTTGATTGAAAGGTTTCATGTTCTATCTCTATCTACATATTATAAAACAAAGTCCCCCGTCGCATCTGTCTGTCTGAAAAACTGCTGCACGGTTTTTATTGCGATTTGCACTATTAGATAGGTTGATTCACCAGAAAAGTTTACGATTATTAAACATGGCACCTATCACGGTTAGGAGCTGAGCATTAACAGCATAAGTGAATCAAGTCGTGGAAAAAGTTAGCCCCAGCGAGTTTTCATGGCGTATGCTGTCTAATCTGTCAGAGATATAACAAAATGATGTATTAACGATTTATTGTGTAGAATAAAATTATCTACAAAAAGTCCACGAATGCTACCGCAATCTATCTCTAATAGATACGTGCTATAAGCGTATTAGTGACTGTATTCAAATTGTTCTAAACTAATATTATATTGTACCCATGCGGAGCCGGTGGCGGGGTCGCTAGTAAGTAGAATTACAAAGAAAATCCACCGACAATATTTTCCAGCTGTATTGCAATGATTCATTGGTCGATGAAGGAGCCAGCCCTTTGTCATCAGAGGATGCGATAAGGTACTTATGAGTGAGTATATATTTTTGTCAAATTGTTTGGTATTTAATAAACTAATGTATCACCTTTAAAGGGTTGTCATAAAACATACGTATTCTAACAAATGCATTTATCTCGTGATGTTATGTATATTTCACTAGACGTTCCGCCCCCGCTCTGCCCGTGGATATATTCGAACAATATAAAATATAGCTATAGAGATTTTAGAATCGTTTTAGTAGTTTTCAAGTTTATTGATTACAAACAAATTAACAAATTACAAACAAATTACAATCAAATTTTACCTCTTTATATTATTAGTACTATAGATTTCATTATAGGATCTATTTTATTTATCAAATATACACATAACAATATAAAAACCTTAAATCTAATCTAAACATTAAAAATAACTAAATAAACCAAGTCCGCGTGGAATAGTGGCAAGAATACTGGCTCCATTTCCCCGCTGAATCGCGACGCTTATTCGTTGAGCGAAGAAGGAGCCAGCCCTCTTGTCACCAGAAGAGATGATCTGTCGAGGGGATATATCTAGTAATTACTTATATTAATTGAATTAGAAGCAAATTAATTACAAATGAACAGTTGATTTCCACAATTAGTTCATATTGCAAATCGATGTTTGTAATTAAACTAATTGTATTTAGTTTATTGAGAGCTATACACTACACTTATTTACAAAGTAGGTTAATTTAGATAAATTAGACAAGCTTGTGCTGGTAATTTCCTGTCTTTTGCTGATATTAGAAGTACCTTGTAATAAGCCTCAAAAATATCATCGATTAAATGTGGGAGACGCGGCCGGGATTTTTTGAAAAAAAACCTATAAATTCCTGAACATTATGTGCTCAGTGAATGGCATCCGCATGCACTGATCAAAATCGCCACTGTCCGTTCACAGAATAGAGGATTTTGATATAGAGTTTCACTACTTGTGAGAGTTCCCGTAAGCCATCATGGAAGTACGAATAAATTCAAAATAATAACGAAGTAAAACTTATTTTTATATACAAGAAATAAATATAATAAGAAGAAGGTTGGTGCCAAATTAGGATACAAAATTAAGTAAACAAGAAGATAAGAAGATAATGATATCTTCAATATTATCTGATCAGCGTATATCCTATACCTAAGTAATTATCTAGATTAGTGAAATTGGGAACTGTCTTCAAATTCTACAACGAATTATAATTATTTCTTACTTTTGAAGTCGGTATATTTAAAAAAAATTAAGTGATTTAGCTGCACTGAGAAACAAATAATGTTGCAAAATAAAAAAAATATAATGGACATTTAAAGAAACAGCTGCTGTGGGTGAGATTTGAATCATGTGCACACCACGGTCGATACGAAAATTTACAACTTCGCGTCAATAGCAACGTTGCTAAGGCTTTTTTGCAATACATAATTTTCAGCCGTAAATTACTGAATTCCTGAAAAATTACTGAACTGATTTTCATAATATTATGTCTGTGAGGTAATGTCGAGAAATAATTATATCCTTAAAATTTTTTTTTCCTCGTTTTTTTACTATCCAATATGATATTTGATAAATTTAATCCAAATTTTTTTTTCAGACGCTTTGTATAACGTGCACCATTGGTTTGACATTTTTCTTATTAGTATCTGGACAAACATTCAGACATAAAATGGCATCTATTTACCCCTTGGTATTAAAATTTAAAATTACAGATAGCCACTTCAATTTTAAATTATTTACTGAATCAATAATATTTTGCCCTATCCAATATTTACTTTTACATTCAATGTTTTATCCCAGAATCGGCTGTTGTCGGGTAATCCGATATTAGTTTGTGGACAGTGAGTACACACCATTGCTTCAAGCCAGCTTGCCTTGCTCTTCCCACAGGTACATTGACTTGGTTCATGTGATCAATTTTTTCCCATGATTCATTCATTAATTCTGACTTTTAACTTTCCTATTTAATTAAGCAATTTTGTATTTAATCTAAGGGACACTCGCAAAATTTAATGCTGGCTCTAATCACATGCCCTTTTTGAGTTATAATACCCCACAAGAATGGGTATTTTTAAACCCCCATTTGCATGTGTGGGCGTTTCCCTGAAATAAATTTATTTTATTATTTTGTTACACTTTCCCTCCCTTACTAATAAACGTTGTACAAAGTTATACAGTGTTTCATCTTCTTCTATTATATTGAATTATCGATTTGTTAAATGGAGACAAAACATGGTATGACTTTATACAATGTTTAGTCTTTGGGTCGCTGTACATAATTATGTTTAAACAAGTCCCTATCTCATTTCATTTGGAAGCTAGAGGCAGAAATGGTCTTCCAATCTAGTACAGCCATATAACTTTATCACACGTTTTCCAATAAAGTTATTAAATTTATCCATCTCATATTTGTTTAATTTAAAATTCACATTTATTTCCGACCTACTGACATGTTAATTTCAATTCCATTTATCCAAAGTTTAATATGCAGATTAATTGCAAATGTTAAATACAAATAACTGTTTCTGCTATTAATTGACCTCCTAAATTATATTTACAAAATTAACTACCAAAATAATTGTATTCAATTATTGTACGGGAAATGTTTTATTTGTAGCTTATCAGTACTAATTAGCCCATTTAATTTGGTAATTTCATTTCTGGACGAAGTTTATTTAATAATCACTACAAAACAAAGTCACCCGTCGCGTCTGTCTGTCTGTCTGTAACATATTCACGCAAAAACTACTAAACATATTTTGTTGTGGTATTCTATTAGATAGGTTGATTCACGAGAAAGGTACACGGATCTTGAACATGGACCTATCATGTTTAGGAGCTGAGCATTAACAGTATAAGTGATTTAAGTCCGGAAAAAGTTAGCCCTGGCGAGTCCTCATGGCGCATGCTGTCTAATCCGTCAGAGATGTAACAAAATGATGTAGGAAGGAATTGTGTAGAATAAATTATCTACAAAAAAGTCCGCGGTAGCATACGTTATTCTAATTGATAAGTCGTTTATAAACTTATTTGTGTAAGTATTCAAATTGCTGTAAACCAGTATTGTACGTATGCGAAACCGGGAGCGCACCCGGATCCCGAACAAGTACCTATGGGTTTTTTAATTAAAAACTTATGTACATAATCCGACAAACCACACTTAGAGGCTTTTCCATCTAAATATACCTCAACAGAATTGGCCACTCGTTAGGTATAGCCTCACAAATACCATTGATTAAACGGAAACCTGAAATTGTAACATGGTTTCGGGAGCTGTAAGGCAACCCGTGAAGATAGAAAAAAAGGTGAACTTGTAGCAGTAGTCGATTCATAATCGATTACTGCTACATCTCGGTAATATATGTGAGTTGGTAGCTGGAGCGAACATTAAAAAACATGCTCATGAGTGCTGCTATATTGTTATATGGCGGGAGTGGCACTCGCATTAAAATAATACTAACAATTAAATAAAATATTCAATTCGAATGCGGCGGTGCAAATGGCGAAAATATTACAGTCTCGCAACACTGGCGACGGGTGCGACGAAGAGGGGTTTGAGGAAAGTTGAAGGGAAAGGGATTTGAACACGGGGCTGTTGCATAGAGATTGCCTCAGGAGACGAACGCATATAAATGGGTCGAGGCAGATAACACTCGACACGGAACTGGTGGCAGGATGGCGGACCCCGATCAAGGAGGTGATGGTGCGAGCTACACTGGGCTGGCAGTGTAGGAGCGGCTGGACCTGCCGGAACATGACAAGGAAGTAAAACGGAGGTCCCTGTAATATCTACGGACCGCCGACCGCAAATCTGGTAACCTCAAAGCAATTACCTAATCATCGCCGAGTATGTAACCTTGCACCAGTGAACTGTTTCTTCCATGTTAAATCCGCATCCAATAAATATCTCGGCACTCTTTGATACTTTATCGCCACGTCTCACATGGCTGCATCACTTCCTCATACATTCAAGAGCTATCGCACGCCCGCATATAAAAATAATCTTCATTATAGAAACTAACCCGTCTGATCTCCAACATGCCACTGTACATACGATGTAAATATAGTTAAGTTTAGTTAGTTAGTTAAGAGTGTGTAATTAGGTAAGATTAGGATAGCTAGATTAGGATGTTACTTATTAAATTGTATATTGAATGTGTACCCTTGTGTTTATTGAAGCCCGACTGCTCTGTCTACCCTCACCCATATTAGATAGCACTACAGACACTGTACGACCCTGAGATGTCCGTCCCATCATCTTAAATGAGAGTCTCATGTAAACCGACTGGCTAGGCAGGCACTGTTTCCTCAGAAACTACTGAACCGAGGTTCTTGTGACCTCTAGGGCTCCCCTACAGGACCCATCAGGTTACAATGGCGCTCACCGGCAAAGAAGCAGTGTCTAAGGACATCATATAACATCCAGGAGTCTGAAATGTAGTGCATAAATAGTTTAACATTTAATTTTGAGGTTATGTTTTATATAAAAAAAAAGACCTAAAGTCGTCTGTTTTAAATGTTTCAGCTTGTGTGTCATGAGGCTTCAGCCTGCAAACCTGTACAAATATGGAAGTTAGCCTGTCTTCATACCATAAATAACGGTATGTAATTGTGTTTATAAATTTTTTTGTTCGGTTAATAGTCTGGTAGAATAAATTCCTTTGTTGTTGTTGTGAGGGCATATTATATGCGTTTGAGGTAGACTAGTGTTGAGTGCGTATCAATTTTAGCTAATATGTAGACTCAAGTTATACGTTTTATATTCAACTTATTTTGATCTATCTTGCCTCCGGTTTGTGCAACAGTGCACGGCCAGGAGTTGTTTATCCTACATAGGGAGGATTTTATTGTTGTGATGCGGTTTGTTTACTCCATAGGGAGATTATAGGAAGTTGTTTGTTTACTCCAAAGGGAGATTACGTGAACAAGAGTTAGGAATTCACCAGACAGATTATATAAAGGACACCGGACAGGCAGGCTAACACTAATAAATATTGTATTACAGACACACAAGCACAAGATGTACAGGTATTCATATTAATATTAAAATTGTTACATATATTTAGAGACAGGAGTTTTGTGGGATAATGAAAGTTTATAAGGGGATAATTTTGAATTTTGAAGGGGTAAAGTGTATAATTTTTTTTTTAAGGGTAAATTGAATTTTTTTCCTTTGTCTAGATTTTGACCCTAAAATGGGGTAGATATCTATGGAAATTTTTAAGAGGGTAGACATCATGATAATTTTAAAATTTTTTTTTTTGTGGGTACAAATATTTTTTTTTAAAAACAAGTAATGATGGTTAAGCAGCGGGTATGAAAATATTTTGAATTTTTTTTTACTTGGGTACACTTGTCAACATTTGTTAGCCTTGAACAATGAATATTAGAGATTCCTTCATTGGATTGGAGAATTATTTGAGAGTAATCTTTTCATTTTTGGGACAAAACTACTAACAGTATGTGTATAGCAGTTGAGATCTTTAATTTTGATTGGAGAATTTCAGTGATGATTTTGGTCTAGTATGGGGATTAATACTATGAAAAAGAAGGTTCAATTGTTAAAAAGAATAATTAAGAAAACAATTAACTGTTGTCAAGCAGCATCAATTTTTTAAATATTTTTGGGGATTGTATAATCTTATATAGTTCTTTATGAACTGCAGTTGAATTTGAATGGTACCTACCTAATATGTAAATTTTTAATAAGATGTTTTGTTTTTTAAACAAATTATGTGGTTACTTGTTGAAGATAAGTAACAGTGGTTAAAGGGTTAGTTTATAATTTAAATATTTTAAATGGGGAATCCTAACGGGGATTGTTGCTAATGAAGCAACGAAGTATATGTTGTCTATTAATATGTTGATTAATCTAAGATGAGTTTCAAAGTATATTGAAGTTGAAGTGTAATTTTTTTATTTGTTATTGGAGTTTATTGTTAAATAATATGTTGTGTACTCCTAGATGAGTTTTAAAGTAATGAAAGTTTGAACATTAAAGCCGGATTGTGGCTTTCATTTTATGGTTGTTATTGATTTTTTTTTAACATTTTGATTTGTATCTAACTTCAGATTGAAGGAGCAAGACTCCCAGGGTGCATGACCTGCAGTTCAGGATTAGGGTGAGTGTGCTTTTGGTGTTCCTTCGGTTATCGGACTCACATCAGTTAGATTCATGTAAAGATTTTTCAATTTTAATAAGTTTTAATGAGTTGTACAAATGAAGTTATTTGATTTTGAGGTTATATTATGATTTCATAAATGTTTTATTTTGGGGTTATGTTTGTATTATATTATACATATTTCGAGTGCTTTCTGTTTCGGACGTCTATAAAGAGTGATAATCTTAGGAAGGTTAAATAATTTAAAGTTGATAACAGTTGATACCGATTATTTTAAAGTGAAGATTGAGTTACAGGGTACAAATTTTTTTGACAATACAGTTTGTTTACAATACAGTAGTACTGGATACATGTTCTAAATCGGAGTTCACGCAAATGGAGGAATGTGGGTGGACGCAGGTCACACCTAATGTGATGGTTAAAGACCTGATCAACCGCACACATGACTCCGTTGCGTCAGCTTGTTTTAGAATTAAAGTAAACATACAGGTACTAAATGGGTGAATTAAAAGTTACTCAGTTTAAAGTAAACACAGGTCGTGTTAATTTAATAATTTATTTTTATCCTGGAAGGATTATATAGGAGAACTTGAAACTGACAACCCTCAATAAACCTAAACCTACGTGCCTTGAACCGTTTCTTTGGAATTTGATTTTAGTTGCATATACAGATGCTAGTTATTCAAGGAATTTATTATAAGAGTTGCATACCTGAAACATTTTGGGGTCATTCTCAAACCTTAATTGTGGTGTATATTTCTGAGATTATTCTCAAAGTTCCTGTTAATTAAGTAATTAGCTAATAGGTTATAGTTAGTGTTATGTTTTCTATAGTTGAGTTATTCTCAAACTTTTTAATTAAGGATTTATTTTGTAGGTTATAATTTATTTATTATAAGGTGATTTTATTTGTTTATTTGGGTGGAGTTTTTACTATGATAGTAGTTCATACGTTTATATACCAGTAATCTGGTGGGAATTTTTAAAATAATTTTCTTGTGGAATGAGATGCTACAAAATAGGTAGTCAATGGGGAGTTAAAGTAAGGAGTTTTGTATGCGGGTCAATCTTGTAGGGGATGAATCTTGGGTAAGATATCGTCGGTCCGTAGTGTATAATGCCGTGTTGTTTTGTTTTGTTGTAATATATCGAGTGGGAACGACTTGGGAGGACAAGGATCGTTACTCCACTATTTTATGATATATTTTTTGTTGCCTGTTGAGGTAGGAACGACTTAGGGAAAAAGCCTACACGGGAGTTACAGCGGGTCGTGACTGAACCTAAAGTTTTGTTCATTTATAGTAATTACACACGGCATGGTTATTGATTGGGTAGGAAATACTCCAATAATTAGTATACAGGGATACTACAAGTTTACTGATACCGTTGTACAATTATAACCCATTGAGCTACACTAAATTATCTCATTACAGTCTTCGTGACGTCAAGGCTTAGATAAGTTTGTTTGTCTACTATTTTGAGTTTATATGTTTTATAATTAATAACTATAATTACTAACACACACGGATTATATTTTTTTTACAAAGTCGGTGGCTACCAAATCCCTTCTTTATCCCCTTGTGTCTGTCTCTATTACTAGGAGGAAAGTAAACTCCAGGAGTCACAGACACAAGGCATATATACATAACACTGTGTGAAAGCGTGATAGTATGAAAGTGAAACGAAAGGTCAATTAAACACAACATATATGGTTTATTTATATATAAATAATGAAGTATTTATTTATGTTTATTTAACACACTAATGTATTGTGATGTTGAAATGTTTATTTTCTTATAAAGTATGGGTTGCGAAATGATAACGGCAAAGTAGGTAGCTGTGATAGTGTGAATTTTTTTAACGGCACAGTAGGTAAAATAAAATGATAATTAGTTTTTTGCAAAGACAATAACACAGTTTGTATTTGATTTAATATTAATATTAATTTTTTTTTACGGCACAGTAGAAATGGATTTTTTTTATATAACGGGGTAAATAGAAGTTTCTCTTGTTGATAAAAGTGGCAACTGAGTATAACTTTGACTTTATATTAAAATAAATAATAGTTTTGTCTCTTATGGTAAATAGCCAGTAACAGATAATGGCTTGAGCTTTGATGGGTAAAAGTATAAACGGATTTGGATAATTATTTTAAAATTTTGTGTCGCGAAGCGATGCACTTAGAGTGGTATTTGGAAACTTCAGTAAATACCTGAAACGACATTAACAAGGTGGTAACGTCATTAACTAAATAAACTTCATTAACTGTATTGGACATATTGGGAGATATGCTGTATCGACGGGTCACGCATCGAGCGCCGAGTGCAGTAAAGCTTGACTTAGTAAGTATTCGGCGAGAGGCCGATCTGCGCAATAATTACCTGAAATATAATATTTAATTTCGTTAGGAATTCTTGCGCGAACGAAACAGAAAGCAAAATAATTATTATAGAAATGTGTAATGCAATATTTTTCCACTTTAAAGGGGGGATGTTTAAGGTATTGAGTAAGGAAAAATTTTTTTTTTCTTTTTGTCGTTTTTCTTTTTTTTTGTTTTGTACAAGGAGGGTATTGTAGCAGTAGTCGATTCATAATCGATTACTGCTACATCTCGGTAATATATGTGAGTTGGTAGCTGGAGCGAACATTAAAAAACATGCTCATGAGTGCTGCTATATTGTTATATGGCGGGAGTGGCACTCGCATTAAAATAATACTAACAATTAAATAAAATATTCAATTCGAATGCGGCGGTGCAAATGGCGAAAATATTACAGTCTCGCAACACTGGCGACGGGTGCGACGAAGAGGGGTTTGAGGAAAGTTGAAGGGAAAGGGATTTGAACACGGGGCTGTTGCATAGAGATTGCCTCAGGAGACGAACGCATATAAATGGGTCGAGGCAGATAACACTCGACACGGAACTGGTGGCAGGATGGCGGACCCCGATCAAGGAGGTGATGGTGCGAGCTACACTGGGCTGGCAGTGTAGGAGCGGCTGGACCTGCCGGAACATGACAAGGAAGTAAAACGGAGGTCCCTGTAATATCTACGGACCGCCGACCGCAAATCTGGTAACCTCAAAGCAATTACCTAATCATCGCCGAGTATGTAACCTTGCACCAGTGAACTGTTTCTTCCATGTTAAATCCGCATCCAATAAATATCTCGGCACTCTTTGATACTTTATCGCCACGTCTCACATGGCTGCATCACTTCCTCATACATTCAAGAGCTATCGCACGCCCGCATATAAAAATAATCTTCATTATAGAAACTAACCCGTCTGATCTCCAACATGCCACTGTACATACGATGTAAATATAGTTAAGTTTAGTTAGTTAGTTAAGAGTGTGTAATTAGGTAAGATTAGGATAGCTAGATTAGGATGTTACTTATTAAATTGTATATTGAATGTGTACCCTTGTGTTTATTGAAGCCCGACTGCTCTGTCTACCCTCACCCATATTAGATAGCACTACAGACACTGTACGACCCTGAGATGTCCGTCCCATCATCTTAAATGAGAGTCTCATGTAAACCGACTGGCTAGGCAGGCACTGTTTCCTCAGAAACTACTGAACCGAGGTTCTTGTGACCTCTAGGGCTCCCCTACAGGACCTATCAGGTTACAAACTAAAAGCCAACGTAAATCGGTTTCAGATTGATATTTGATTAAAAATGTATGTAGAGAATAAAGTTGTGCTCAAAATAAAAATTGTGTTATCTTGCCATACCTACATCACAACCAAGTTAGAAACCAATTTTAACTCTATTATTTTATTCTGCTTTTTTAATCTAATATTTTTGATAGTATCCTCCTGACTCCACATCTATCTAATTTGCAATTTTCTCGTATGTAATGCGCTTATTTTCAAGTCAAAATTAAATAAGAAAATAAAAAATAAATCAATCAGTCTATTAATAACGTTGAAAGTATTGCACTTCATTCTGTATGTAAATTAAAAATCCTGTACGAGAATTCGCCGAAGCTTGGATACGAATAACAATAATACATTTGCAACTTATATTACAACCATTTGTCCACGGTTTCGCCCGCGCGAAAATGGAACGAATAAATACTTAATATATCAAGTAGCTTAGAAGTTTATAACCGATTTTGAATTTATATATAACTAGCGGACCCCGGCAGACGTTGTCCTGCCCAAACGTTGACTTGCCCGCACTACCCCTACCCCTACTCCTACCCCTACCCTACCCCTACCCCTACCCCTACCCCTACCCCTACCCCTACCCCTAACCCTAACCTTATATAAAACAAAAAAAAAATTAAGGGTGGACCACCCTTAACATTTAGGGGGATGAAAAATAGGTGTTGTCCGATTCTCAACCCTAACGGATATGCATACAAAATTTCATAAGGATCGGTCAAGCCGTTTCGGAGGAGTATGGGAACGAACATTGTGACAGGAGAATTTTATATATTAGATAACGTACTCAAATCTTTTCGTTACAATAAAACTTTACCTAACGTAATTTTCCTAAAACCTGCAAAGAGACATACACGTAGATATTATTAATTAGGTATGTGTAGTAATTGCACATTTTATATATATATATAAGGGGGAGAACGGACTAAGGTCTATCCGACCCCAAATGTCATCCTCACCTGCACGCTTAGACAACAAACTAGCTAGGAAACTGGCTGGAAGAGGCTGTACCGAGCCCGAAGACCTAAACAGTCCCAAAATGTCTGGTGCAGAAGGTAAAGGGGAAACCACTGCAGTATTCTTCCCAAGAAAGTTAACCATTGCGAGTCAATACAAGGTGCGTCGCGCTGTGAATCGCCATGATTGACCACGACTGTTCTGTCAAGAGAACCACGACTATGAATAGAAGAAGTGATTGCCACTAAATTAACAATACAATATAGCTTCCTATTAGTAAAAGAATTTTTAAAATCGGATATGTAGTTTCAGAGATTATCCCCAACATCCAACTTACAAACTTTACCTCTTTATAATTCTGTCCCGTGAATAAGAATAAGACAAATGAGTCGAGAAATGAGGCAGAATGGTTCTTGATCTAAATGATGACGTCACTTTATAGGCTGTCTGCAAACTTAAAAAAAAATTTACTGCTTAGAAAACAAAACTATTCAAATTAGTTTCTCTATAATAACTTAAGCTTTAAACCTTAAAATTAAATATAAATATCAAATAAAAGTCTAAAACTAATATTACTTAATAAAATTAAAATCTAAAAAACTATATTATAAAATTCCTCCAGAGAGTTCTGCGACATAGTACCCAAGACACTAGCTGCGTTCCCCGTTGGATGACTAAACTTATACGTTACTTAAAGAACGCACCAGCTCCTGGGTTACTTGTAGCATGGAGGAGCATCTTAGCTAAAGTTTTGTAAAAAGTTTTGGCTCCCACACTCCACGGTCCCATCGTTTCAGTATCGAAAGCGACGGATTAGAAATGTTGTAAGATGTTGCTATTTTTCCTAATTTTGTTCTCTTCCGCTGTACCATACCGAATTATGAAAATGTTTTAGCCTTATTTTATTATTATCCATCTTTAATAACACATTGAGGGTTCACTTATAGGTTTTTATTTTTTTTGCACAATCCAGTGTACAACTAGTACACACAAGTGAAAATCGAGGTTAATTGACATTTGTACTGTTCGATTGACGCTTCCAGGTCAGTAATCTCTTTAAAGAGTCTATTATTTGAAAGCTTCACATGCGTTTGGGATTAATTAATGAATGAAAGGGTCAGTTCGCGGTTACCCATTTGGCTTTGATTGGATTTAAGAGTATTGAATGGAATCTATTAGATATTTCGTGTCCTTTATACAAAATGGTGAGGGTTTTTCATTCAAGTGTTATTATAACTATTTCCTGTGGTATTGTCTGTAAGGATGGGTTCAACTCTAGATCCTACTAATGGATTGACAAAAATATGTAATTAAAAACTTATGTACATAATCCGACAAACCACACTTAGAGGCTTTACCATCTAAATAGGTATGCCTTAACAGAACTGGCCACTCGTTAGGTATAGCCTCACAAATACCGTTGGTTATAAGAGGAAGACTTGATATTCTGCTGGGTACCCGATCATATGATTTTGGGAGCCGTAAGGCAACCCGTGATAAAAACAAGTTTTAAATGCGTATATGAATGTATAGCATAGTGGAACGGTCTGCCTAATATTTTAACCTAGGGTCTTACAATCTAAAATGAAAAAGCATCTAAACGACGATTACGATCTTCGTTACAATAATTGCCTTCACTCATAGACTCGCCACTATTGCCCAATACCATACTCTTGACTTCAATTGCAATTCTTAAAATCCTAAATTTAATTTTGTTGCAATGATGTTGTCATCATGATGTGAAGTGACAATTTAAGGCTACAATATAAGGCGGTGGTAGAGTATATTTATATGGAGTATTAATTTACTTATCTTATAAAAAAAAACTATGGATATTTATCCAAACCTCCTAAAGCTTAAATAAATCACAATCAATGACTCTGATTCCCTGGGAGCGAGGTCGGGCCCTTGTATGGGATGCTACGTGCGTGGACACATTAGCCCCGTCTCATATCAGGGAAACAGCAATCAAAGCGGGAGCTGCGGCGGAAATCGCAGTCTAAACAAACGGCGCAAATATAGTTAAATTATTGAAAACTACAAATTTGTGCCGTTTGGTGTAGAAACTCTAGGTCCGTGGGGTTCAAATGCCAAAAATTTTAATAAAGATGTATCCCCTCGACTGATCATCTCTTCTGGTGACAAGAGGGTTGGCTCCTTCCTCGCTCAACGAATCAGCATCGCGATTCAGCGGGGAAATGCAGCCAGTATTCTTGCCACTATTCCACGCGGACCTGGTTTATTTAGTTATTTTCAATCTTTAGATTTGATTTAAGGTTTTTATATTAATAACAATTTGTTAAAATAAAAAAAAATCTATATAATTAAAATGAAATGCTATTCGTTGGTAAGCGCATGCATCACTTACTATACAAGGTTTTTAGGGGATGAAAATTGGAAAAGTTGCCGTCAAAATTGAAAACTTCGAAAAAAAACTACTTTTAGTTTATTTCTATGGAGTATAAATTCAAGACAATGTGTTAATATGGGAAAGCTAGTTTCTTAATAAGTTCTTATATTTTTCACAGCGAATTTCATACCTATAACATTTCATAGTTTAACAGCATTTTAATGACTTGTTATGCTTAAATGTTAACTGCCTAGTTTTCAAAGTTTCTACCTGCCTTCTAATACTGAAAATCGTATGTTAACTAGGCACGTATACTTGTATAGATAGAGAAGATATAAACCAAGATTTATATTAAGTGCGAAATGTCCGTCTATTACTAACACAGTATAAACCGAAAAATACCTTTCACGAACTCACATTATGCATAGGTATAGGGTACTTATTTTTTATGATAATCGCTGTAGCATGCAATAGGCGGAAACATTGTTAGCACCCAACACACCGACTTATGCACTTGCTAAGCGAGCAATTTTCGCTGCAAGCTCTAATGAAACCGCCTGTAGACACGCGTGTGAAGTACCTAACTTTATCACAGATTATACAGAGGTTCTTTCCTATAGACTTTCTATCCGCACTTCCTCTAAAAATAACAGTTACTATCTATCTATCATCACGCCTTTCATCCCAAGATGGGTAGGCAGAGACAATCGATGCCATTGTTACGATCCCGACATACCTCTTTCGTCATGTTCATCATACCTTTTATACATGCTCGGCGGTTGTGTGTACTTTTAATATTCCCATCGATCAATAAATGTTTTATATGTTAATACCATTCGTATTTATGATATAGGATTATTTTGATTTATGATTTAATTAACACGGTAAACACATTCACTAAGAAATATTACAAGGGAATTACATTATTATAATGAACTATCACACCAAATGTGAGAACCCTACATTTTCAAATCCCTACTGTAACATCATTATACTGTGACTTTTTGCATATAAGCTTTTGCATTACTGACCGGGGATTACTGCTTGACTACCTAGTTCTCAAGTTAATAACAAAACATATTAATGCTGGAAATTTCTTAACGGCGTGCTATTTGTTTATATTCAGACTTTTAATGCTTTGTACTATAACTTTATTTTCAGCTTTATTCGTTGATTCATCATCAATAAACATTAAATATTTTAGTACGTGTTGAAATTATATGGCCTTCCGCTGGGTACCCTGGATCCATAACACGGTTTCGGGAGCTGTAAGGCAATTCGTGAAGAAAAAACAAAGACAAAAAAATTATGGTCTTGAGTTTATACAAAAATCCCATAGAAAAAAGCACATTCAGTTTTTCTCGAATTTTCCAATTCCGCTGGGTACCCTGGGACACGGTTTCGGGAGCTGTAAGGCAATTCGTGAAGAAAAAACAAAGACAAAAAAATTATGGTCTTGAGTTTATACAAAAATCCCATAGAAAAAAGCACATTCAGTTTTTCTCGAATTTTCCAATTCCGCTGGGTACCCTGGGACACGGTTTCGGGAGCTGTAAGGCAATTCGTGAAGAAAAAACAAAGACAAAAAAATTATGGTCTTGAGTTTATACAAAAATCCCATAGAAAAAAGCACATTCAGTTTTTCTCGAATTTTCCAATTCCGCTGGGTACCCTGGGACACGGTTTCGGGAGCTGTAAGGCAATCCGTGAAGAAAAAAATATGATGGTCTTGAGTTTATACAAAAATCGCATAGAAAAAAGTACATTCAGTTTTTCTCGAATTTTCCAATTCCGCTGGGTACCCTGGGACACGGTTTCGGGAGCTGTAATTGCAATCCGTGAAGAAGAAAGAAAGAAAAAAATCAACTTACTGAATTAAGTGCAGCTACATCAGGAAACATCCCCGTGACTTACCTTGAATAGAGAGACTCCCTAAAAGAATAAAAATACATATTAATTAACTTTTAGAATTTAACCTAAATAAAATGCAAATGGCGATGGGTAGGAAATTAGATATTAGACAATGATTTATTCGTTTATTCAATTAATTTCTTATGCTTCGGAGGGCACATATGAACAACTGGCAAACTGGTGACTGTGGCCACACCGCAAGGTTTACAGGCAGTAAACAAGAAAATGAATAAATTAATTCTTATTGTTTCGATTCAACAATCTTCTTCTTCTTCTTCTTTTTTATTATGGCTCCACCAATGTTCATCGGTGATTTGCCAATGTCAAGTATTATAGCCTTTATAGTGTTTATAGCCGATAAATCGGTATTTAAGATTATCCCGCCGACCGTGATATGTCTTATTAATCACTGATTAATCACAACCATCACAGCGCGAACAGGATTAAACTGGATTCCACATCACGCCACGACGAAAACGCGTGCGTATGTCGCCATGACCGGATGTGGAATCCTCAACAATCTTTATAACAATTATTACTTTAAAAATAACGAAGGTCCGCGTGGAAAAGTTGCAAGAATACTGACTACATTTTTCCCCGATGGAAAGACATTTTCAATAAAGCTTACAAGAAAATAAATACCGGATACTGCATTCTGCCATTTTTAAACACGTAAACAAACACTTCACAATTCTTCACTTAAATATTTCAATTTTATTAGTTCACATTATTTAAACAAAACATAAAAATTTAACAAATATCACAATATACTAAGAACAAGTACTATTTTTAAGTTTATTTCAACACGGTACGACATTGGAAAATAATGCACAAATAGATAGAACTTAGACACACGGAATCATGGAAACAGAAAACCCGCAGATAGTGTACCGACTTCAAAAATTATGGACTGAAAAGTATGAAAAATTAATATTTTGAAGACGGTTGGTAGGTAGTTTGATAAAATTAAGAAAACATAATAATATACGAAGATAAATATATGTTCAATATTACCTATGTTTGTACTGCTCACAGTAGTAGTTTGTCCTTCTTTCACTTCAAAACAGAGCAACGGATCGACGCTATTTTTTGTATAGATAAACCAATCTATCTCTATCATCACGCCTTTTATCCCAAGAAGGGTAGGCAGAGACAATCGAATGCTATTTGTTACGATCCTAACATACCTACCTATTTGGTTTTTTTTTATATTCTTCATACCTTTCATACATTCTTGGCGATTGTATACCTTATATATAGGTACTTTTAACATTGCATTTAATATTTTTTTTATAATGTTCAGTAATAGTACACCTAGGTCGTGCTCTGCCAGCATTACTTTCACTTCTGCCATATAAACCTTTTTAGTCAAAATTTCATACTTCTTTCTGTCAACATGTCCAAAGCAGCGTAAACTTTTCTTCATTTTAGTCACAACTTCATCTTTCACTTTCATTCCTATACTTATAGGTAGAAATGAGACTGATATAGGCTAATTTTATTCCGGGAAAATATATATTTTCCTGGGAAAAGGGACTGGCCGCAAAATGTATTAATTAATATCTAATTATTTTCTTAGTCATAAAAAATAATTGTGTTCAATTCGCTTCCATTTGCAGCTATATAATTCAAACTTACACTTTTCTTTCTTTCTTTTGACTTGTTATACGTAGCTCACGTACAGATAATACTACAATGAGGCATACAAATTATCGCCTGTGCCGACGTCTGATATTTAATCTAGAAAAGGTCTTAAAATATCAAAATCTTTATAACGAATTTGAAATTTAACTTCAAAGCTGTAAGGTTCAAGTTTGGCGGGTTATTATTTTATGATATAGTATTTTTCAGATACGTCATAAGGTCAGTGGTCGGCGAATAACTCGCTAAGACATGATCATGTCTGCCTTACCACCTTCTAGTCCACACCTCGTTACGTGTTAACAGGCACATTCGCTCACGACGCGATATTTATCCCGCGGAACTTTGAAATGCGATGGTGAACAACTGCAACTTATGTCGAAATTTGTAATAAGGCCGACGTGATAGGTTACAGCGATCTTTACTGATATATTATAGTCCTCAACTCGATAGCTTTTTCACAATTTAACTTGTTAGGTTTTATTGCACATTTTTTTAGACAGCTGGATATTGGCCGCGAAACTTATGAGGTCTCGTTATTATTTATTATCACATTGCAGTACTTAATTTCAATGAGAGAGAGATATTTATTTTAACGCTTAGTGGTTGAAATATAACCTACTAGCGGACTCGGCAGACGTTGTTCTGCCCAAACGTTGGCTTGCCTGCTATTTACTTTCCTTCGTCCGTGGAAAACAACTACTCCTACCCCTACCTCTACCCCTACCCCTACCCCTACCCCTACCCCTACCCCTACCCCTACCCCTACCCCTACCCCTACCCCTACCCCTACCCTACCCTACCCCTACCCCTACACCTACCCCTACTCCTACCCCTACTCCTACCTCTACTCCTAGGCAAAATTAAGTTTCGCGAAGCCGACCAAATTGAAAATCAGTACTACTAATGATCTATTAAATTACTTAAATTACATTTTGTGACTATTCAATTTTGTCGCGTTCGCGATATTATCACTTTTGTTGAGTGTCGGAACGCGACATTAGATTCTCCAACACGCACGCGAATTTTAACTTTGTGCGGTGACATTAGGAACACATCTACATTGCATAGACAACAATGAGTGCTTTTAATTTAAAATGAACTTTATTGAATAGCACTATGGTTCAAATTGGCTCTGTTATTATGGGAAAAAGAAAAGGGCTGTTTTTAGGGGTTTTTCGGCAATTATTCGAATTGTCTCACCTTTTAAACCTTCCCTGGATATCTATGAATATTTTAAGACTAAAATCAGCCAAATCGGTCAAGCCGTTTTCATGTTATGTCGTGACAACGGAAAACGGGTTTCATTTTTATATATATAGATAACATAAACCATAATTCATTAAATAAATCTTGTATTTATTGCAAGTGGGTATTTAAATATCTGTTTGAAGTGTTGTGATTGACATGAGGGTTTGTTAGAAATATGAAAGTGACATAATAATAAAATATTTATTGGCAACATTTTGAAATTCGTAGTGGTTATATTCTCCTTGTTCTTTGGTGATAATCTTTACTCTATTCGAGTCGCAATATGAATGTAAACCACAGAACTTCTGTATAAAAGATCTGTGATGTAAACAATGAAAATTTTCATTATATAAACATATTTATTTTCTGCCCACCTTCTCCATATAAACTTTAACTATTCCAAATCTCATACTCATGGGAGGTTTGTCTTCACGTAAGTATTAATATATAGATTTGCCACTAAGTTGTATCGATACAAATTGCTCACACAGAGTCGGAGGTCCAGGGATCAATACTCATTCTTGTTAAACATATTCTCGACTTCTGGTGTTTCGGAAGGCAAGTACAGTAGTAGTTCACACTCTGAAAATACATAATGTCTTAGTCCCATTAAATGCAGCCACAGACTTGCCACTTTCATCTCTTTTGAATATAGGCTCTTTTTAACACGCTGAATAAGGCCACTATTACTAAGCTCAGGACGATAATTACAAATTTCCTACAATGGCAACATTCGTATAGGTAATGACAGCATGCCTAAAATTAAGACTGCTTAAAATTATTTATAATTACAACTTAAAATAGTATCTCTGACCACACAACAATCAATCTTGTCTATCTCTTCTAGGATTGTGGTCCTGAACATATAAAAAGAATAAAACAAAGTAAACACAGATACACAATAAAAATGTTAGAAATTAATTATGTTCTCTCGTTAATTTGTGCTTGTAGATTGACATGTGATCGACGTGTTTCACACAAAACATCTCTCCTCGCTGGCTTTTAACCTCATTGTATGGTTGCCAACATTGTTGCAATCGTGCTATTTAAGATTGTATAATTCTTTGGATGATTGTAGATTCTGACATTTTAATAGTGTTGTGTTTAACACTAATCCTATCCTAACTGATAACATAAATTCGAAATTTGTTTGTTTGTTTGTTTTTGTTTCACGTTAAAATATATAATGGAGGTCCAAAAATCTAGCGGAAAGCTAGTATTTGACACTAGGTTTTGCTTGGTGCAATCTTTAAATTGCAAATACTTATAACGACCTGAAACATATAGTAGGTATACACACAGCCACTCTCAAAAGTATACAAGGAGAAAAAGACACACTATGCTCGCCCCTTACACCTCTACACAATATCCGTTCCCCGCTGCTTCATTCATAAACGTCTACTTTGTAAACATGTTCCAAATTCAACAATTTATCTTTCTTTTTGAGATTTTTAATATTGAAATATGTCACATTGTCATATAAACATATAAACTAGCATTTCTTGTCTGTCACAATCTTGTCATAATACGTTTTGTGGCTCTGCTTATTCGTATTACTAAATACCTACTGCATCTACTTAATTTCTACTTAAATCACCGTTACCTACTTTGTATCAAAATGCCTCTAACGGCCCTGCAAAGGCTACATATTGTTACTCTGCGCGAAACTGGACTAAATGTATCTGAAATAGCTGGTCGAGTTGGTCGAGTTACACGAAGAACTGTTTACTTGTGGCTCAGAAGATATGACGAGGAGGGTGGTATTGAGCGTCATCCGCCTCACCCTAGACAGCGAGCGACCACTGCAGACCAGGATATAGTCTTATTAACACACTCCTTAGCTCCATTTACTCCCACTAGAGTAACGGCGAATCAATATAATATAATATAATGTGTGTATGGAAGCCGTTCGTCGTCGTCTTCATGCAGCAGGAATACACTGCCGGAAACCTGCCAGGAAGGTTCTTCTCACGAGAGAATTGGATTCGCTCTACAATATTACAACTTTGATTGGACGAATGAGGTTGTAATTTTTAGGGACGAAAAACTTTTCGTTCAGAGAGAGATTGACGAAAGATTTTTGGGTTTAAGAAGATTTTATTTAGTGCAAAATAATTGTTCATTCCATTGCGCGCATATTGTCAAAGAGTGGCTTGAAGCGCAGAACTATATAATACTGATAAATTGGCCATCGAAAAGTCCGAACCCTATTGAGAATGTATGGGGGCAAATGGTATTAAATTGGGATCCTAGTGAGGTCAGAAATAATGAGAACTTGAGGCAGCTAATTATGTCAATTTGGGATTTTTTCAGAGGTAGGGATTTATGTTGGAATTGGTAAACAGTATGAAAGACAGGTTACAGGATGTGTTAGATAACAATGGCGACTACACCAGATATTAAATAAAAATTAAAGCATAACTGCAAATTGTTTCTTTTTTGATCTAACACTTACATTCTTTAAATGTAATAAAATAATATAAAATATTAACTATTTTTATTGCTTACACAATACCTAGATAGATAATACCTACTTAAAATAAATTATTTAAATTTTATTTTTATAATAAAATCTTGTTAAAGTATATACCTAGTTGGCAACATCGCATTTGTCAATGAGAAACACATCTTTATCAAACGTCAATAATTAGTATTGAAAAAGTAAAATTTATATCTCTTTCTAAAGTATATAATTGGCAACGTCGCATTTGTCAATGAAAAAAACATCTTTATAAAACGTCAAAAAATTGTATTGAATTTTATATCTCTGTCTAGGTGTATAACAATGAAAGTGGCTGTGTGTACTATTGCCAATAAATAAAATATGGCTAGCATATTTTCTAAATACAAGGTTTGTGGTATAAGTTGTCAATTCGAAGTTTTTAATTGTTTTTCGATAGATTTCAATGAAGTCTATAATACCCCTTGGTGAAATTATAAATATAATATTCCCGAAAAAGCACTTTCATTTTTTCCCGAATTTTCCAATTTTAATAATAATAAAAAAGCTCAAAGTCACGACAACATCTGACAATCATATTATATTTACTTTTGTATTTTATTTTAATTTAACTATTTTCTAAGCCTTTTCTACAATAAATATTAATAAAAATCAAAGTACAATACATATACAATAAACTACAGATATTATCAATTATAAAATATACATAACGAAAGTTTTTACCCGATTTTTACCCGATGACATAACCAACATGTCATAACAAATCAAAAAAATCAATAGTAAGAAAGTACAATGGAAACAATATTGCAATATGATAACAAGATCGAGAGCTGCACTAAGCGCACAACCAACACCTTCGGGATCGTCGCTGGGAGCTAATGGCTCTGTGGTCTCCGTGCAGGAAGTGGTGGCGCCAACACAAATACCGCCGGCAGACCCCGAACCTGCAAGTACCGCTGAGTCGTCGAGCTCCAGCGACGAGTTTTTCTCCCCAATAACATCGCCAAACAACAGACGACGGAGAAGAAAGCCCCAGCCCCCGGCACGCATAGGACCCGCAAGACGTCATGATGCCTTGCAAAAGGTCCCTGCTACCGGTGGTGCAGTGCGCCGCATGAAATGGACTAATAAAATAAATGAGAATGTCATGCGAGCGTACTATGCGGCTACAGAGGGAGGAACTAACCTCACTGCGTACCGTCTACGGATGCTTCCTCTGTTTCAGACCCTGGAACCAACTGTCAATGTTTCGGTCCAACGACTATCGGATCAAGTGCGGGCAATCCAACGCTGTCACATGCTGGATGAGCCCGTACTGGAGAGGCTGCGCGCAGAATTACGAATTAACTGCATCATCCCTGTCCCGTCACAGCCTGCGGTAAGCAGACTAACATCACGTCCTACTACACCACAGACTGATGATGTAGACATGGATAACGCGGTTATAACAGTAAGTAGCCAGTATAATGAGCAATTGAGGAGCGTTTTGGAGGATGTGATTTTGGAGTATCGAACGACACCGCCCCTACTTAGGCCGCGTTTGCCACGTTTGCCTATGCACAAAAAAAACATAAACATTGTGAGTGCCCTAGATTCACTATTATCAAACTATTTTGATAATAGTGAAAACCTCGCCGACACGCATTCGATCCTGTACTGCGCCGCGGTTACGGCTTGCCGTGTAGCAGGAGTCAAGTTTTTCAATGAAGCTACACGACCGAAACCTACCGTACCCGCGTGGCAGAGCAGGATCCAGAGGCGAATTGACGAGGCTAGGGTACTCATAGGCAAGCTAACCTGCTTCAGGAACGGAAACACTCGTCCGCGAGTGATGCGTTTTGTGCAGCGAGCCTTCTCGGGGTTTGACATCAGACCCCGGGAATATATATCTCGAGTCACAGAACGCATCGACTTCCTGAAGCAGAAAATTTGTGCATGGGCAAACCGCATTCGCAGGTACAAGTTGCGAGTGGATCGATACGTCCAGAATCACATATTTCAAAACGATCAAAGGCAGGTTTATAGAGACTGGGAACAATCCAAACAGAGTGTGACTGAGGGGAGTGTACCCGATGTTGAAACCACGAATACTTTCTGGCAAAACATCTGGTCGGCTCCCGTCAGTCACACCGAGGACTCTTGGATGGGGGATGTTGAGCGGGCCTGTGAGTCAGTGCCAGAGATGGGGTCTGTCATTATAGACCCCATCGATGTAGTTTGTGCGGTCCGTCCTATGGCAAATTGGAAGTCTCCAGGGCCCGACGGACTACACAACTATTGGCTAAAATGGATACGCAGCTCACACGCTCGCTTAGCTTCCCAATTCCAAGAAGCCATTGAGTTTGGATCGATCCCAGAATTTATGACTACAGGCATTACCCGTCTGCTTTTTAAGTCCGGTAGTACCACGGATCCTAAGAACTATAGACCCATAACATGCTTGCCTACCATCTACAAGCTCCTTACATCCATTTTGAGAATCAAAATTGGTTGCCATATAGATACCAATTCAATCATGTCTGCTTCTCAGAATGGATGTAGGGCTGGGTCCCGTGGTACTAAAGAACTTCTCCTCATTGACATGACCATTAGCCAACAAGTTCGACGTAACCGAAAGAATTTATCGGCATGCTGGATAGATTACAAAAAAGCTTATGACTCTGTACCACATACCTGGCTCATGAGGGTGCTGGAGTTGTATAAAATCGATACAACTCTACGCACCTTCCTGAGCTCATGTATGGGGCACTGGAAAACAGTCCTCATCTATCCAGGATGCCGAAGAGCTTTCGGCGACGACGAACTAATCAGGATTAAACGGGGTATATTCCAAGGCGATAGTTTAAGTCCCTTGTGGTTCTGCTTGGCCCTAAACCCACTCAGCACACTGCTAGGGGTTTCAGGGCTAGGCTACCGTTTGCGGAGAGAGAGTCAAGTTATATCGCACTTACTTTACATGGATGATTTGAAGTTATTTGCCCAAAACAAATCACAACTGATAGATTTACTAAGGATAACTGAAAACTTTAGTAAATCTATCAGTATGGAGTTTGGTTTGGACAAATGTGCGATCATACATGTAAAGCGAGGAGTGATAACGGAATCTGAGAGTACACAACTCACAGATTCTGTAAAACTTGATTCACTCTCTGAAAACGAAACCTACAAGTATTTGGGTATGTCACAGGCAATAGCAATCAATGAGACAGACATGAAACAATCTTTGAAGGAACGCTTCTATGGCCGCCTCAAAAAAGTACTGAAGAGTCTTTTATCAGGCGGAAATAAAGTGCGTGCCTTTAATGGTTGGGTCATGCCTGTCTTATTGTATTCCTTTGGCATACTCAAGTGGACTCAAACTGAACTGGACGCCCTGGACAGACGAGTTCGGACACTATTGACCGCATATCGTATGCATCACCCACGCTCATCTGTAATGAGACTGTACATCCCACGGAAATGTGGAGGTCGTGGCCTTCTTAACACTAAGACTCTCCACAATCGTGAGGTATACAGTCTCAGAGAATATTTTCTCAACAATGAGGGAGTGATGCATGAAGATGTGGTCAAGGTAGACAAGGGCTTTACCCCGTTATCCTTGGCTAAAGAGAACTGGCACAAACCTGTAATACTGAATACCAATGACCGCAAGGAGGTATGGCAGAGCAAGGAGTTACACGGAAGGTTCTACAAGGCTCTTCATGGTTCTGATGTAGACCTTTTGACTTCCGTGTCCTGGCTACGCTTCGGTGATCTCTTTGGAGAAACCGAAGGTTTTACCTGTGCAATTATGGACGAAGTTGTCAAGACGAATAACTACCGGAAATACATAATTAAGGACGGCACGGCTGACATCTGTCGAGCATGCCACCGTCCTGGAGAGTCAATCAGACATGTTATTTCCGGTTGTTCTAGTCTTGCCAACGGCGAGTACTTGCACAGGCACAACCAAGTAGCCAGGATTATACACCAACAACTTGCTTTGCGATACAACCTTGTAGTCACGGAAGTACCGTATTACATGTATGTGCCTGAACCAGTTCTTGAAAATGGTCATGCCACGCTCTACTGGGATCGATCTATCATCACAGACAGAACTATTGTTGCCAATAAGCCTGATATTGTGTTGGTAGATCGATCAGCGCGCCTTGCAATGATAATCGATGTCACTATTCCACATGACGACAATCTTGTGAAAGCCGAGAAAGATAAACAATCAAAATATCTTGACTTGGCCCACGAGATTGTCGACATGTGGGATGTGAAGTCGGCGATCATTGTACCGATAGTAGTGACGGTCAATGGTCTTTTTGCTAAGAGTTTTGACCGTCACCTTAGGAACCTTGAAATTGGCGGTTGGGTCAAGGGCCAGATCCAGAAGGCAGTACTCCTCAGCACGGCCCGTATTGTGAGGAAGTTCCTCTCTCTGCAGCCCTAACCACCGGTAGTTTGGGTATTTACCTCGCTTCCGGGGGGATAATCCTTTTTTTATATTTTTATATATTTTTGTTTTTTTTTTATATACCCCTAAATATGTAAAAATATAATAGAAAGAAAGAAATGAAATAAAGAGAATAATAATATTGTATTATGCTCGGGGGTGGAAGTGTCTAAAGGCGTAATAACGGGGAAGCTATATGTGAAACCGATGTCACACCTCTCGACACCCCCAGCCGCTTACACCAATGTTGCCTGTCTTACTGCCGGCAGAAATGCTTAAAAATGGTGGTTGCTTTAGGAGGCCCATTTACTAAACGGCGAGTCACCACCTGCCAATTTTACGTTTCATGAGATGAATGATATATGTATATGATCTGCAGGTGACCGTAGTCTTAACCAATAAACTTGATAAACCAATCCATTTAACATCTCAAAACAATAGCCCGACATTAATTTAATTTTATCTCAGCAATAGTCCAAGCACCTGACGGGACCTGTCTGCGCATTGTATGTGATGCATTCAGAGATAGGTCCCGACGGGTGCTAGTCACAACACTTTAGATTAAACACTCTAAAGGGCCTCTACGTGTTGGACCTATGTCCCCATGCAAGCCTTACAAAGGACCGGGTATTATGCCTGTGAATTTACAGTCATAATAATATAAGTGAAATAAAGAGTATAATAATAATTTAAAGAGAAGAAATGAAATAAAGAGAATAATAATTATTTATTTGAATTAAATATGGTACAGTTTACAATATCATTACATTCTACCGCAAGGCGGTGTTCAAATATTTAATTTATATACAACATACCTAGTTTAGTTATACAATATTTTCTAAATAAATGTCAAAAATTAGATTCACAAAATTGTCATAGGTAGGTACTTAATTATTAATGTATAACCTACCAACATATATCACTATAATTATTCTAATGTCACAATAATTGAAGAATAATAGATATCAAAACTTTAACACAAACAACAATAAATCAATAAAACCATGAGTGTCAAAATCAAATTATAAAACAAAAAAAAAAGTCAGTTACTATTTATAAAATCCTCAATATTATCATTTAAATATTCTTCAATTGTATAATAACACTTGTCCAAAACTAACCTAAACACCATTTTCTTGTATATGGAGAAATTATTAATTTCCTTATAACAGTCAGGCAATTTATTATTTATTATGATGGACATACAGTAAGAATTCTTTTTGAATAGCTGTAGTCTCATTTGAGGCAACTGGAATTGTAATTAGTGTTATGGGCAGTGTTTCCAATTTCTTTTTTTTTTCTTCATTAATTTTTCTTACAATAAAATCTGATAACGACTATTAAAAATATATTTTTTTAAATACGAAATCGGTCCAGCCGTTCTCAAGTGATGCGCTTACCAACGGACAGAATTTCATTTTTATTTATAAGAAGACTATTATTATATTCGTCAGTTTGTTAACAGGTGTAAAATGCGATAACTATGATAATAATTATATTGGAAATGTCAAAGAGAAGTATTCTACTTTTTGTTATGAAATTATGACTTCTTTGGTGTATCCAATATTTTGTTAAATTTGTGCTTTGTTTTTTTAAAGGATTGATGGTTAAATGATTTGTTTTCACAATACAGAATTAAATATAGTTGTTCATATATTCATTTCCAGTAGAAAGCTTCTTAAGTTAAGCTTATTGAAACTAGAAACACGCTTCAAATCTCTTATATAATCTCACTCGCATTTTTGCTATATAGGTACAGTGTGGACTCTCTATAACGTTGCTAGTTATCTTCAAACTTAATATCTAAATGACCGCTCCTATGTACAGAAAAATGCAATGTTTACTTGGTACTTTTTATCACTATGTTCTAAGGCTGCAATATTATTTATCAGAGCAATGACATTTTAAAGAATAACTAAATATTTGTTTGTTTTAATACGTTTCTAAAATTATGCTTATTCATTATCTTATTCATAGCCTATTCCTAAAACTACTAAACGGATTTTGTTGCAGTTCACTACAGTTGATTTACTAGGAAGGTTTATGAGTAATAAACATGGAAATAATTTGTTGCAGAGCTGAGTATTAACAGTATAAATGAATCAAGTCGGGGAAAAAGTTAGCCAGAGCGAGTTTTCATGACGTATGCTGTCTAATCCGTCAGATATATAACAAAATGATATAGGAAGGAATTGTGTAAAATAAAATAAACTAGAAAAAGTCTGCAGTAACATATATCTATCTCTAATAGATAAATAGTTCTTCTTCTTTTGATAAATGGCAACGGTGGTGACTTTCGTCGCAATTCTGCCAGTCTCCAGTGTTTAATCTTGTGCAATAGTAAGCCGATTATCCCGCCGACTGTGATATGTCTTACTAATCACTGACTAATCACAACCATCACAGCGCGGCCGGGATTATAAGCATATTTATGTAGGTATTAAAATTGTTTTAAACCCATATTGTACCCGTGCGAAACTGCTTGGTACTTTCAATTTTGTTATAGAGAGCATAAACTGTACTTTCATATAGCGCTTAATAAAACTAGCTTCTACAAAAAGGGTTTTCCAAGGTCCGTAGGATATCAATCTTCAATACATAACGCGCTAAACTGTACAAAGCGGATGATAAACGGCCCTTTATGTTTCGCAGGAGAAGCGTTATTTTACTACTCTATAAATGAAGATAAGATTACGGCCTGGACCTCTATTTACCAGTTGTTGGGGTACTCTCGTTACGTATTTATTTTCTAGATGGATCACCGCTTGTTAGCATTTCTGTGTATCATTAACCAGTTTATAGCCGTAAAGTCTTGCTAATAAAGTATCAGCATTAGTAAGTTATTTATTACTCGTTGTAGCCTTTAAGTTTTATGGGATCAACATGTACCCAATGTGTTCAACCTTTTAACCTCCAACTATGAAAATTGAAGCAAAATTATAAACAAAAGTTTTTTCTTACGATATCTTCGGAATGAATCATTCGATTTGAACGTTCAAGAAGTTGTCGATCTTATTTATATCGATCGAGTTTATTGGCTTTGATTTGTTTTCAAAGTTATAAAAATAATAATATTATTTTCATGTCATGTTTTTATTGTGTAACTGTAACTCGTAAACTAGTAAATCAATTTGTCTCAAAATTTATTCAGAAAATTTTGCCCGGCTGATGAAAAGGTTGGCAACCTCTGTACTTATTCGAAATCGGTTCAGCTGTTTTAATTAAGTTTAAGGAAGGATTAGTATGATAACAAGGAATTTGAACAAATTTCTTTGAAATTGGGTCTAAAGGTCTATCGTTAGAACTAACAGTAGAACTAGATAGACCAACACATATTACCTTGTGAGTTGTAAAAATCAAATAACCAACATCATTTATAAATTACACCATTTTTCTTACAAAATCTTTTTCAAAATAGTTATTTTTTGTTGGTTGGCCAAACTTGTCGTCAGTAAAGTCGCTTATGTTATTTACACTATCATAACATTTGCCACACAAAATCATATACAGGCTATTCCCTAGACATGCTGAAATGAGTCGCAACACTTTACCAAAACCCATAAAAATATTTGTCAAGTAAAAATATACTTTATTTTAATAAAAATAAATGTCACTTTAAGTCTTTATATTTTATATTCAAAATTCTAACTGAAAGCCAAGTCGAGGAACAGGCGTCGACTAACGATGTAGAAGCGCTATCAAGTATCGTAGCAAGATGCTTTTAGTATGAACTGGTTAAATCAGTATAAAATTTATATAAAAATATCTCCTGAATTTTTATTTCACACTCAAATAACATAACGTGTAATAAATTTATCATTTCGTGAACTGCAATAGAATTTAAATTCACAAAATATTTATGATACTTGGTGATTTCATTGTTTTGCAATGAAATTCATCTCCGATTGCAATTTTAGAAAGTTATTTTGATAGAAATAAAAGTAAAATTGTCTATACACATGGGGAAATCATTTTCTTATTACATGTGGACATTTTTACCATTGGCTATTGCTAACCTTAAGGTTAATGATTTACCTAATACTTAATTACCTATTTCACATTTTAAACTAGAAAATAAAGATCATGTATAAGCCGCAAAACTATGAAACCTCAGCCTTTAGCTGCAGCACATTATATTCCTTGTTTACTTAAACCTGAGACTTGTCAGTAAATACCACCCGAGCTTTATGAAGGATAAGATGGAACATTGTCTGTGGCTAGCATATGAAGCGGTTGTGGGTATAAATCAACTCAGCGTGGTTGCTTCTTCGCCCGAAGCGCTCGTTATCGGTCGACTTGCAAATCCGTACATACCTTCATTAAACTTCAAGTTTAATATGAACTTAGTATTAATTGGTAACTAACAAGCAAAATTCATATATTATAATTAATTTTCTGTTAATTAATTTTGAAATGTTTATTAAAATAAGATAATTCTGAAGAAATTCAAGTAAGTATATTTTTTTTCTCAGTTATCAAGTTTTATTTATAATTAGTTTTAGTTACTTATTTAACATTATGTTTATAACCAAATTGTAAAATTGAAATAAAAGTTACTTAGAAAACAAAAAAAAAATAATTAAAAAAAAAAAGTAAGTATAGGTAAGTACTTAATTCCCCCCCGGGGGTGCCCGCCTTGCCGTGGCGGGGGGGCTTAGTAACCGTGGTAGTGCTCGTCACACTATCCACGGTGAAGCTAAGCGGCACCCGAGGTGGAGCCGCTGCGCAGGGGTTCTGTGGATTTGGCAGGGCTCTTCGCGCATGCGGCTGGAGGCGGACGCCGGTGACGCTTGCGCTGCCGGTCGAAGCATGACCCGACTGCACTTTCCATCGCAGTCGGGTCGCCGCGGTCTCCGGTGGCGGTTGAGGGGGAAATCAGCCGCTGCTCAACCGGGGACCAAGGTAAAACCAGAGCGAGATGGGGCCTTACGGCCACCCGGCGGCGGGTCGCGGAAGAATGCTAACGCGTCCCCGTGGCCCGCCGACTAACCGGCGAGATGGAGTACCGTGGGGTTTTAGTTAGTTAAAGTCCCACATAACCCGTTCCCTCACCCCCGAGGGCGCGGGTATGCATGATGCATTTCCCCACGTAAAAAAAAAAAGGTAAGTACTTAATTAGGTTTTCAGCGTTCATTATAAAAGCACCCAGACCAGGGACTAGGTATAACAGGTGGAAATTTAAGCTTCTCAAAGGGTATCCACTACTTTCAAAAGAATTGCGGACGCGGCTTTACCTGCCCTCCAAAGCATGAGAGGCAAAAATGATATTTGTAAAGGGTTTCTTTCTAACCCTCCTGATGGAATAATATATTGCGTGATAAATAGAATCTACTGAAAACTGAAAAGTTACAACCGACCATTAGGGTTTTTTATAAAAAAAAATCTATCCGACAAACCGTACAAAAAAGGCTTTTCCATCTACATACCTCAACAGAGCTGGCCACTCGTTAGGTATTAGCCTCAAAAAAAATCATTGGCTAAATGAGGAAGACTTTGTCTTCCACTGGGTACCCTCGGGCCGGGAACAGTTCCCGGGAGCTGTAAGGCAACCCGTGAAGAATAAAAAAATAGAATCTATACTTACTGATATTAATAAATGAGAGTGTTTGTTAGTTTGTCTTTGTTGAAGAAAGGTTCGACATGATTTTTAACGTTTACAACATTGTATTCCACTAGTTCGTCCAATCTCGTTCAGTTTTAATAGAGCGTCGATCGTAAGACTTTGAGCATCACATACACGAGTAAAACTAATTAAAGGGCACGTCAGACGTTGTTAATTATCTTAGAAATTTCTAAAGCATATTGTCTAGGTAGAGGCCCTTAATTCTAAGAGTGTTTCAGATCTAAGCATATTAATTAGATATTACAAGATGATCATAATGTATGAGTTAATGGTACCACGAAAGGGACTTCCCGTTTTGGCCTCTAATCTATGAGCATTAATGTACCTACGTAACAAGACATAGAATGAGTCTCAATACCTTATTCATTGTATCAGGATCGAAAGCATAAAAAAAGAAGATTGGTGCTTAATATTTTTTTCTTCATCGGTTCCAGGGTACTCAGTAGAAGACTAAGTCCTCTTCTTTTAGCCGGCTAATTTTTTCCCCGGAAAATGTATCTTCTAAAACAACTTTTCTGCTACTAACATGGCCTAAGCAGACTAAATTATAAAAGACAAGCTTCTGTCCGCGGTTTCACCCGTATGGAAATAGATCCAAAAAGAAATAATCCCGTGGCTGTAATTTGCCCCTCCCCCGCCCGCTTTCGCGGTGTAAAAAGTAGTATATGTCATTATCTGACTCCTAAACTACCACTATGCAAAAAATCATGTCGATCCCGTAAAAACAAATCTATCCCACGGGAACCATACATTTTCCGGGATAAAAAGTAGCCTACGTAGGTACTATTCCAGACTATAATCTATCTCTGTGCCAAATTTCATCTAGATCCGTTTAGGCGTTCTGGCGTGATTGAGTAACAAACATACATCCATACAAACTTTCTTTTGTTTGATTGTTACCAAAAAAGTTTAGAAAGCATTACTTTCGTGCCTAACAAAATTTAGATTCCTTTTTCTGATGTATCTGAGATGTATTTATGAAAGCGGGTCACATTTCACTACAGGTGTGTATACAATGTACATATAATATTCAATAAGAGAATATCTAACAGTATCTAATGCTATCCCCTTACGCAGTTAATCTTCAGATTACTCTTCAAGGCGATGAAACTTTCCAAATTCGCTTCGTACAGTTCAGCCTTGGTTAATATGTACGACGGAGAAGTTTGGTAGATTGAAGTAAATCCCACGGCGAGTGATGAGCAAGCTGCTTGCAACTGTGTGCGATGTGTTTCCTAAATTGAAATATATGGATATGCCCGTAGATTGAATTTTCTTTAATGTATTAAAAAATATATTTACGCTGGTTTGGACACGATGAAAAAATGAAGGATGAAAGATTGACTAAAAAGGTTTATATGGCAGAAGTTAATTGAACATATAAAAAATATTGATTAAAGGCAATGTTAAAAGTACACACAATCGCCGAGCATGTATGAAAGGTATGATTAATATAAAAGAAACGAAAGAGGTATTTCAGGATCGTAACAAATGGTATTATTTGTTGTCTCTGTCTACCTCTCTTGGGAAAAAAGGCGTGATGTTTTTAGCAAGCAACGATTTTTTTTCAAGGGTTGCCATTTGGCTCCCGAAACCGTGTTATCGGTCGCAATGTACCCAGCGGAAGACAAAGTCTTCCTCTTTTAGCCGATGGTAGTTTTTGACTTTCGAGTTACAGAACTCACAGATAACTAAAATATGCGAAATTGAGAATGTCTAACGACTTAAGAATACAAACTTTTGCTTTTAGCTTAAATATCGTGTAAACAGTAGGATGTGCAGCGTATTTGGAATACTGCAGATAATTCGGAATACTCGGATATCTCAATTGGTGACAACGCCATCTGTATTTATTTGCCATAAACATAACGTCGCAAGGCATATGAAGTCAATGAGTACTAAAACAAGTTGCCATATTGACAGTTCCGTTGATGGCCACGCGACAACGATAACGTCTCTTTTGAAAACTTTTTCGGTAAGAAAGCAATCCTTGACAATCTTTTGCTATAATATACAAAATCTTCATTGTAATTGTTTAAACGTTTAGGTGATCTTATTAATTCATAATTTTGTTTTGATTTTGTGAATGTTTCTAAAATTAAAAACGTGACATGGAATTTTAGGTAAGAAAGTCATGTTGTTAATTTGGAATACCGATAGTGAAGATAATTTGGAATATGAAATATAGCGAGGATAAGAGAGGCGAAGAATGGGATCAATGCTTAATGTGCGATGGTGCTTGTGGTGGTTATGAATCCGGTGAATACATCTGTGATTACTGCAAGAATTAATTAATAATTATAAGTTCAAACTAAACACTTATCGCGACTGATTACAAAGTATTTTCTAAAATGTAATTACATTTGAGATTTCATAAAGATAGATTACGAACATAAAGACTGTAAAACAGTACAATTATACGAGAATTATTAGTTTCTAAGAAAAATTGTAAGCAATTGTTAAGAAAAAAAAAAGTGAATGTAATTTGGTATACTATATTCCAAATTACCTGCACCCTAAGTGCAATAACGAATTTGGAGATTTTTAGTTTAATTAAAATTTTGAGGAGGTTCCTATTTTTTGTTTTGTTCAATTGTATGAATTATTAAAGCTAAATGATTTTTTAATAATTTGAAGCATTTTTTATTTTGCCAACCCGTTTCCGTTTCTACTTATTTCCAAAAAAAAACTGGTATTCCAAATATGCTGCACTTCCTCCTTTACCCACTTCGTTATTGATAATAAAATTCAGTCACTTAAATTCTATTTCTTTGTATAGATATGAATATTTTTTCTTTGCGAAGGACTCTATGAAAACATACTTAAATTATCTAGACAATAAATAGAAAACTAAGTATTTTCTTTGTGACGTCAGCTTTTTTTGTTTGAAACTAAAATTGGGATAGATTGTTTTATGGACGAATAGGTACTTTTCTTTAAAAATCATTCATGTAAGAATCAACAATTTTTCCCAATTTTTGTTTCAGACACAAAGAAATACTTTTGTTTCATATCTCTTGCTATGTTGCCAATTTGCCATATAGTGCCCACTGTGGCAAAAAAGTGGCTTGTGTTCGTGGCCTTTATTTCGCAGTAATTATCACACAGGGTAAATGGTGAAGCTTATTAGCATTGGAAATATTTTTTCGATCGCTTCTGTTGGGGCCCCTTTTTCAGCAAAAGTTCCTTTTTCAACATGTCAATATTGCTGAAATTTTAGGTCACAACCTATAGATGTTTAAGGTGTCAAAATGTTTGTATTGACGAGATCTACACTATACAAAAAAAGTTTTGAATTAGTCGTGTATTTTATGAAAAAATAAAAAAGGCTCTAAAATGGTAATTTTTGGGGTACATCGAATACCCTACATTATATGATATCAAAAACGTTATATCATGGGATGTTTTTCGAAATTTGAAAAAACAATAATAATTTTTGGAGTTACGACGATTTTAAGATCAATATTTCGAAAACCACTGACTCTAGACTGGTCGTGTCTTTCTGAGGTCTCAATAAAATCTTCATTTCGGATGGCATCTGTCAAAATATACATTTTCGAAGTTCGTTTTCTACTTTTAATATCGAAGTTCATTTCCATTGCATGTAGGCATGTTTTTATATGCACCATATTATCACTGCAGAGCAGATACTTTGTACTTTGCATAGAATCAAGCAAAGCAACAGTAGAGATATTGCCTAGATTGCGCAGGTTTCGTCCCAAAGGTATCACATAGTGGAGGTAAAACTTTACAATATGTATGAGTCGACAACACTTCGCAAAACATGTCGGCCGCTACTCGACCAATTCTCACCGGTTTGCAGATATTTCGTGCAGATAAAAGTTTCCAGTAAGTGTTCTAGTGTCAGCTTCTAATTTAAAAGTTATGATTTTAGTTCCACTTTATACATTATATTAATTCCAATGTAATATGGACAATGTCACTTATCTACTAAACTCGCTAAATGTCGACCCTGTAACTAGTGTCACTGGCCACCTCGCGTCATGGTATTAAGAGGATCGTGTAGCTCAGCGTACGCAGCGAAATAGGTATTTAGAAAATCACATTCTATCTCAAGCGCGCACTTCCCCCGGGCATCAGTGCGACAGAGAGCACTGCAGCTCGTGAGTGTTCGTAGGTATGTTCTTCGTTGAAAATTGCGTTTGGGCGAAAACGATTTACACCTACTAAACTATAACGAAACCTTATAATTTTGGTGTCAAACGTTTTAGCAGATTATAATCTACGTACGTACGTTTTGCTTTTTTTGAAATTTTGCTTTGTTTCTCAAATACAGACGGTTTATTACGAGCAAATTATGAACCAAAAAAACCGAGATTTGAGGGGCTTATAACTTTTGACCTATTACGAATTTTGAAAAAAGGAAAAAATACGTACGTAGTTTTTCACTATGTCAGTAACATATTACAAAATCGTTAAAATTAAATGATATTTAGGGGTAGTAAAACGTTTTCTCCGTTTGTATGGACATGGACGCGGTACACTACACTCTTAAGAACTCCCCTCATAACGTTTGTCCCATACTAATTATATGCTGCAGCTATATCTAAATTACGCGATGACTATATTTCTTGAGTACCAAATTAAAATTTATTTCTAAAGATTAATATATTAAACATGAAATAAACGAAATAAACGTTTCAAAAACAGTTAACACATAAGTTTTATGAAGCCTTGAAAGTTTGAAATTGTTCGCGTATTTTTAACCGAATTTGCGACTCTAATTACTTTAATATATTTATTAATAAATTTAAATTCGTTTATTTCATAGATAATTTTATATATTTGTAGTAAACATGAACTATAACTAAATTTTTTTTACAGTTTTGGAATAATATTCATACAGCCGAAGTCCGTTTCGTGTATTATCGAAAGTCATGTTTTGTTGAAAAATCGTACGTTCTCATGTTTCTGGTACCAGTAACAGTGTCACCATTTTGCCATTTGTCCATATTAAACATCTGTTATTTTTAGAAAGAGTTTAGATGCCGCTTAACGTTTCCTCCGAAACACGAAGAAAATATTATCCAACTGGAAAGCTAGAATATCCTAATATTGTATTATAAAAAGACTTCGATAAATGTATTTACCTTTACTAAAAATAAGTATCGAGAAAACCAAACATTGGCACTTACACCTACACATAAAATCTACTTTGAAGTCCCAGTTGTGAACTACTGATTTTCCACACCTTTTTTTTCATTTATCCAGAAAATGTTGGCGTGGGTTTTGTTACATACCATTTATATTAGTTTAAGTATTTACAATATAGATAGCCTATATTTGTAATTAATTGATTCAATATCCATTTAAACTTCAAAGTTGCTACCTAGTAATCAAACGATCTTGGGTGGTATGTCGGCGTCTTTACAAACTTGCATACTCTATTAGGACCGCGTAACTTTATGTTTAGATAAAACCTTTATCTTGGTTTTCCATTTCAGTTGACGATGTCTGTTTTTGATTGATACTTAAGTTTGATGTGTATCAAAGTAAAAGTACATTAATTGAAATTTACGAGATTTATTTTGAATTTAATTTACATTAGTAGTTATGTTGTAGATTGATCAACAAAGTACTTAGTACATATAGTTTGACATTAATTTACATAATTAAACATCTTTAAAAAATCTATAAGTAGGTCCAAAGTTTAAGAAGAATTCTAAAAATAAAATCTTAAAAGTAAAAAGAAAGAAAAAAAAAGGAATACGTCCTCTAGCTCTGAAGAAAGTCAATTAGATATCAGATGTAACATAATCTAGATGTATATTTTAGATTAGATGTAGGCGTAGACAGAGACCACGGATTTCCACTTGCTACGGTTTTTCGCTTCATTCACTCATCATATTCTTCATGCATTAATGTTAGGGTATTTCTCGACCTTTCTCAAAGACGCTTTCCATTTAATCTACATACGTGCGCTAATTATATTTTTACAATCATATTTTAACATAATGATGTAATCATACCTCTATTCCAAAATATTAGGGATGGGGCGGGATTATAGTGCAAAATGCAAAGAAACCACTGCACTATTCTTCCCAAGAAAGTTAACCATGGCGAGTTAATACAAGGTGCGTCGCGCTGTGGACCACGACTGCTCTGTCAAGAGCACTACGACTGAGAAGAAGAAGGTATTATAGTCAGGGCGAAACTAAAACTTATAATATTTAATTTAAAATCATACTTCTAAAAGAATAACAATATAAAATATACGCTGTCGTTGTCTGCCAATCAATAATTTAGTACAATACTTTGGGAGTAGATAAAAAATAATTTATATTTAAAAACGAGCAAACTTCACACTTTTTTTTTCTTCACGTAACGAGTGGCCAGTTCTGTTGAGGAATATTTAGAATTTTAGATGGAAAAGTCTCTAAGTGTGGTTTGTCGGATTATGTACATACGTTTTTAATTATAAAAACCCATTTAAAATTAATTAATACCAGTCGGCTACCGAAGTAATTCCCACTTATTTGAGAAAAATCTCCCTGTGAGGGCAAATGAAAAGGTGTATTCTTGTAACTCAATATTTACCTATCTCCACCAATGGAAGGCAAGCTGCATGTCAATCAACCGTTACACCCGAAAAACTGATTTTTTATCAAGTGTCTTCATCGCATCGCGATCACTGATAGCGATTTTAGTCGGTCAAGCGCAATGCTATTTAGTTTGAGACTTATTCAACTCATCCGCATTTTTAAAGGCTTCAGCTTAATTATTAAATTTAATTTCGACTTTAATAGTTCTATCTTAAGGTTTACAATGAAAGTAGGGGTTCAGAAGGTGTTAAGCCTGTATCGTCAAGAGATATTGCATTGATGTGGCGACGCGAGCAACGCTGCAGGCTTTTTGATATTATCAGCAGCCTCCGTAATGAGAGTTGGTGTTAGTCAGATGGAAACAGAGGGACATGGTAGCTTCATTTCTTTAAGGAAAATAAAAAAGTAACACTTACAACAAACTATCCTTCGTCATTGCCTTCGTCCTTAACTTTTATTTGACTAATGTAGATCTTATCACTGCATATTTTAGAAGTTCTCATACAAGTAAATATAAAATATTTAGAGTTTATACTGTATTCAGAAAATTACTACCTCCATTTTCTTTCTAGGTAATAGCAAACTGATTTTGTCAGTTTAAACAGCAATCATAACCTAAAATGTATCTTTCAATTAAAGAAATATATCTTAAAATACATTTTATAGTATTGAAATGGGCTATAAATAAGATTTCCGATCGATTCCACTGCTCGAATATCGATCTAGATAAGCGAATAATTAAAGTATCTGTAGACCGTTCGGGGAACTTGCAACCGAGAGGTGATACCAGCATTTTGTAACTGAGAATACGATTCTGCTTGCGCAACTAAACCGAATTCATCGATTCCGATTACCACTATAATTAACTTCATAGCTTTCTTAGTATAGCTTTTTAAACTACTTTTTTGTTGTGGTGTTAAATTACAGTTGGTATTGTTGAAATGTATTTTTTGGAAAAGCTTTTATAGATTTACGTTAAATTAAGTAATTGAAACGCAACGCAATACACATTTTTCAGAATATTGGTTCTATTCTTAAACACAAATTACAATCAATTTCTGCAAATACTATTAATAAAATGTGGACTTTCAGACCCTTCGCGTTTGTCCGTCAGTTCGAGCTAATCTCATAGTGTACTATTGTTTCGTTTCAGTTTTCTTCTACAGATGGTTCATTCCTAAAAACCAAGAGTATGTATATACTAGCTTTCCGCCCCCAGCTTTGCCCGTGGATATTTTCGAACAAAATATAATTTATAGCTTATAGCACGCAGGCATAATGTAGCTTCCTATTATTGAAATTAGTTTCAGAATCGGATCAGTGGTTCCGGAGATTACACACAAACTAACAAAATTCACACTGTCTCTTTAAAATATTAGTATAGATTTGTATGATGTTTATGTAACTTAGCTAATCGATGATGATTTCTTTTAACGAAAATGAAATAAACGTTTTGAAAGTGTTCTTATATCGTAAATTCAGAGCTAGGTGAAAATAATATGACTGATTTTTTTCAAGAGCTCTTAATAACAATAAACTCATGCCTTTAATGAAATATATGGATGTAGTCACTTAGTCAGATCTCAATTTTTCTTATTTAAGTTTTCATAAATACAAACTTCTTAATTTTGTCATACAGTTAAATTACAATATAAATTTCAAAACTATTCGCTTCCAAACTACTGTTATGTTCATACATCTAACACTGGCAGTACATGTTCATTAATTAAACGTTCACCCTCGTTATTATCAACACCTGGTCTTGAAAAGCATTTAATAATGACGTCAAGTAGCAGCTGCGAAGTTGCGGTTCTCTGGAAACGTTAGTTTTCAGTTCGCGTCAGTCGGGAAATTAAAATCAAATTAATATTATCGAGGCTGAAGTGAAATATTGTTGAGTTTGATTGTAATTTCAATTACGCGTTTCAGAACAAACTATATAGTAAGGGCTTTTTGATCTCGAAATTTCTCAACACAATGCCTCAAACTACTGGGTGGAATAACTGGAATACATACCCCAGGCCTGTAGACGTATATAGTCCTGGTTAAAAAATATATTTTTGGTTTTGTGTAGGTACTTGGTGCTCAATTGCTCATGGTGTACCTAATGTAAGTCAATAAGGGTGTTGACAATTTTTAATTTAATAAATATAATACTAATAAATTATAGCTGTAAGGTTTATTATACCTAATAAAATAATTAGAACATTTGATATGGTACCCTGGGATCGTAAAACAGTTTCGGGAGCTGTAAGGACAACACGTGAAGGAAGAAAAAAGCTAAAGCGATTGCTACATTCTATTTGCATTTAACTGCAACAGTTACCATTGCAACATAGGTTACCAAGGTTAACATAAATTTAATTCTCATTCTTTAAAAATCAATCTAACTATCGCGCGTAGTACGACCACACGATGTCCTCATTCCAAAGCACTATGCCGCATAAATCACAACCAATAGTTAAACACCTGCATACGGTCCTACCAACATTTCTCTCAGAGATACCCAATTAAATACATCTTGATATTGCTGAGAGTGATCATTAAAGTGTACCAGTCTTGTTAGAGTAGCTATTTATTCCTGGCCAAGGTGTCGAAGAACTTAGCTATGTGCTCACGAATTTACTTGAGTTTCTAGAACTGTGTTTCTTCGTGACTGTATAGATATGATTTGAAATGTCATTAGCTGTTACTAGATGTTGCACACGGTTTTGCTTGTATTATTTTGATATCAACTGCTCAACACATTCCAAGTCTTCAATTAGTAATTATTTAAATATCTTCAAAATCATTTAATAATAGATATAAACCTTTAACTGTTTCAAATCTTTGAATTCATTTATTAAAAAAAATGGTTCTATATTGTAATTCTTGTCCTTTTTGTCACATAGGCCAGCGACTTCGCTAGTTTAGATGATTTTTTTATGTAAGATATATTAAAAGGTTTTGTTTTTTTATAGAGAAGTCGACATTAAGGTTGGTCCAAGAATGCGCGCGACTGACAGAACACAGTCCGCCAGTCGCGCCCATAGACATGCTTTTTCATGCTTCTCTTGAAGGACCCGGTTGTAGGAAGCAGAAGATCGATGCCAGAAGTTCGTTTCAAATGGGATGGAGGGACGAGGTCATGGAATTCTTCTAAATATTCCCCATAATGCAGTCGATAGAAGACGAAGAGAGGATGTCTCTGCGTAACTGTAGAGGCTCAAGATTGTTTAAAGAGTCGTTATAATAAGGGCACGTTTGGATTTGTTTACCTAGTGTCATTGTGTTTATATCCCCGTAGACTATCAGGAACTAAACTGTCAAATAAATCCTATAAGTTCATTTCACAATCGTCCTATAGCGTTATTTCATGTGTTACATACAATTATATAGGTACTTCATCTACACATTGTGGAATAAACCTTTAATCATTTTGACACAATACAATGTTCTAGAAACCATTAGGCCGTGAATTATGTAGTTACGTCTTATAATACTGGGATCGTCACATTACGTATTACAATAGCATCGTGTGAGGTAAAGCTTATGACATTTACATACCTCGCTTTGGGAACATAGCATGTGCAGGAAAACATTCAAAGACGTCAGCTGCAATAGAATAATTAGACAACTTACTAAGGAGGGAATTACGTGTATAAACCAATGCTTTGCTAGTTATGGAACGTTCAACATGACAACTGAGTTAATATTATACGTTTCCTTTGATTAAACACATACAGGAGTTGATATGGATATGATCATTCAATAGAAGTAATATTCGATTTTCGAATATTGGTGCGTCGGTGGCCGAGTAGTTAAGACATCTGCTATTAACTAGACAGACCACGGGTCCGATCCCGTATCCCGGCCATGTTCCAATGGGTTATTTTATAATTAGATACCACTCTTTATACCATCGGCTAAAAGAGGGGAGACTGAGTCTTTAGCTGGGTACCCTTGGACACGTAACACGGTTTCTGGAGCTGTAAGACAACGCGTGAAGATGAAAAAAAATGTGCACTTCAATTTAAGGAAGCTAGGGTCAGACAGGCTTAATAGGCAGGACAATGAAACACGAAATTAAGTCAAAGGAAAGTGCTACTGTTAATATTTGTGTGGCAACTTTTAAACCATAAAATCCACACAAATTTTTCGTTTTTCATCGAATTAAATACTCAATGGATGCCATTGTTTAAGTATATTCTGACTATTTTAGCATTCTCTCTTTCGAATGATACTCGTACACAGAAATATTTTGTAAATCTGACTGTGAAGTAATAAATTGGGATCAAAGTCAAGTCATTTCGTTCCATTTCATAATATTTCTTAAATACTTAATTTATGGTATCTATAGAGTTATTCCTAGAATACACTTGCCTGTTAGTTAATGATCGAGACCCAATTTCAGTTTAAACTTGTTTTGTTCAACTCATGTCAAGTACAAACTGATCAAAGTAATTAATAAATTACTTAGACTTTCCACTTATTTGATATCTTTATGCCTGCTTCTATAGGGGCCCCGAAAACTGGTAGAGCGTTGAGTTGAAACTGGGATCTCAGTCACGCCGAAAATGCTAAGCCAATTTTCTTTACGAACATGTGTTTTAATCGACTTCTCGTGTTTTGGAGGGCACGTCCGCATTTCTTCTAAATACCTATAATAGATGTTTATGACTGTTATAGAAATGACACACCTGTTCTGACAACTGGCAAAAACTGGACACTGTTGCTGGAGCCTATGGCCACACCACATGGTATAAATGCTTTGAAGATGTGTTTGTGCCATGCTAAACCCGGGCTCGTATTACCGGCTGCAGGATATCTACTAGAGGGCCTCTAGTACCTAACGGAAGCAGGTCTTCGTTATTAGCCAATGACATTATTTATGCTACCTAACGAAAGGGCAGTTCTGTTGAAGTATTTTCAGCATCAATAGTTCGTCGAATTCGTTTTTTAAACCAGTGTTTGAATCGAATCCGTATGGCCAGCATTTAATACAAAATCGTATCAAACAGACAATATTTTACGAAAGTCCATAAGGTGTCGACATACATTATCTTGAATACACTCCTGTCCAAATGAAGAATACTTACATTCTGTCATTATAAGCAGAATAAGGAAGGACATAAAAGACCAACGCATAAAACAGTCTTAGCCTCGTCTTGTCTTCGATACTCGATAAATAAAAAATCCCAAGCAATGCATTACCTTTACGAGTATACAGTGGCTCTTGTCAATTCGCAAACACGTTGGTGGAGTTAAATCAGCTGCCAATACCCATGCACCTGTAGAAACGTCGATTATGTAAATGGTAAGGAGCTTTAACTAAATACGATGGGACGTGCGATACATCCAACTGATCAGTGGTTGCCGACCTATTCAATGTGTTGTTAGTTTACGTTACAAATGTCCAATTTAGAGGCTTTACGGTGAAAGATTGCTATAAATTTTCATACAAAGTTACTGTATTGAACCTTCATCTATCAATGAAATAAATGGTTGTGTAGACTAGTTTGGTTTAAAGTGTAATGATTCAACAGTAAATATCCGTCTGATTTTTCAAAAATAATCAGAGAAATCGTATTGGATAATTAGGAGAAAAATATATTTGGCTAATTAACATCCATCCATAACACCCCTACATCTCTGGGATTTGAACCTAGGACTGTTTTCTTTGTGGATAGCATCACAACACAACCACTAGTCTTCACCTGTCTTAAATTTACAAATTTCATTTCGAATATATCAAAACCAAATACATTTGGCATTTAGTTCTCGTAATTGACAATTTGTTTAGAAGGTTTCTTATATTTCTAAAAGAAATAATAATATATTTTCACAAGTCTAAATAAACTAATAACCAATAAATTAGAAATAGAACAAATTTAATATTTCATACATTATTTAAAATTCACATCCATTTGTAACAGCCACTTAGTTATCTTTGTAAATTAATATCAATTACGATAAATTAAATTAAATCACTTTAGTTTCAAAACAAACCTACTATCTTTATATTACAAACACAGAAGGCAAACAATTCATCAATCAAGACAAGGATATCTACTTAAAAACACATTTGGAGTTTTATACGCAAAGCAGTAGTTTTGTCCCTAAGGCACAAAAATCTGATGTCCTAAAATAGAGAACGAGGAATTGTATACCTAATTATTGAATTTGAAAACCATTATTTATTTAATTATATTTGTTTGTATGTAATTGATATAAATGATGCAGATCGTGATAACCTACATTCATATTAAACTGTCAAGAAACGACTGGAACTTCATATGTTAAAATCTTGTTGTAATATTTACTTTAGAAAGGTTTCAAATCAAAAGTTAATTAATCACACAAGGAAGTTCGGTCACTCGTATAAAACAAACGGTCTTAGAATCGCAGAGGAATGATGGGGGCATGACATGATGACGATTTAATAATAGTTTTCTAGCTCGTTATGAAATAAAAACCGAGTGGGTTATGCTTGGATGGCTCCGGCCGAGTCCGGCCCTTACCACGTTTATCTACGCCTACTTTTTCTAGTTTGGACATACATTATATATACAGATAATGAATGAATGATAAGTAAAACTTAATAAGTTAACATAATACAGTCAGGCTAACTTTAGGTTACAGATGTACTAAAATAATCACTAACTTAGGCAACATCCTCAAATCTAATGACCATACAATATTATGACTTTATTTATGCCCTTGGACCCTGGTCAGAGTCAACGGTAGGTACATTATCCATAAATAGTGTGTTTGGGCTCATTTAAATAGTCTCAATTAATATTTTAATGGCAAGTGATGACCAGGCTCTGAATATGGAGAGGATCCTAGTCAGAAGAACTCATCACCCGTTAACAGTCTCTCAATGGTGTTTGGTCTTATTGTAATATAAAATATAGGTATCTTATTTTTACGCAACAACTTTTAGGAAAGTGTCTTCTGAAATTTTAAAGATACCTCTAGGTATAGGTATAAAGCATCGAGTAGACAGGTAGGCGTGGTACATATAGACAGGTAGAGTATAACAATAAATGGAAATTGCCTGGCATTTTGTGGGAGATACAATTTAGTGGACCATATAAAAGTTTATTGCGTAATTACTTACAGGTATTCTGACTTTAATGAAGTCCAATGAAATTTAGAACAACTGCTTTTAACTTTAATACTATGTATATTATAAATATAGGTATATACATTAATGTGAGTAACTGCCTAAATGTGGGTATTGTATGTAACCCTTTAAACCAGCGGCAGCCAACCTTTTTATCACCCGGGCCAAATTTTAGAAATAAAATTCTGCGGTGGGCCGCACAGTGCCCGCACTACTTAATATGGTTAATCCTGCGGGCCAACCCCGAAACTTTCCGCTATTTGTAATTTTTGCCGCATATGAAGCGATTGAAAGAGTTCACCGAGACTTTTAAATAAGTATATCTGATCAAATTTTGAGACAAATTTATTGATTTTGTTAATAATTTTGCTCAAATTTTCATACGCGAGTTACTAAACTGAAAGGCTGAAATATTTTAACAGTATTGAAGTCAAAATTAAACATACGAGTATGATCCAGCTGCACGGGCTGCAGTTTGACTACTCCTGCTTTAGGCAATGTTTTGCAATGGCAGTTTTCGTACGGCTCCCAGGAAATGTATTTACTGGCCCAGGCTATACCCATTAAATTTTCATACGCGAGTTACTAAACTGAAAGGCTGAAATATTTTAACAGTATTGAAGTCAAAATTAAACATACGAGTATGATCCAGCTGCACAGGCTGCAGTTTGACTACTCCTGCTTTAGGCAATGTTTTGCAATGGCAGTTTTCGTACGGCTCCCAGAAAATGTATTTACTGGCCCAGGCTATACCCATTAAAATACAAGTCTTCCTCAATATTCTGATGCCTATTATGTGGCTATAACTTAATCAAGAAAAAGTTTGATTAGCAACCCTATTTCCTATGTCAGAATAAAATGAAAAAAATTGTTTATTTTAAAGTTATTCACAATTTAATTTTCGCCTAAGGGTCAGGTCTAGAATTTTCATAAGTACTTTGTATTCAAGACAGAAACATCTCGAAGCAACTTGTGCAGTTTTGAGGAGTAAAATTTGTTTACAATGCGACACGACAAGGCACCATCCCCGGAGACTTCTATTTATTTCTTAACTCAATAAGAGAGAAAATCTTTTGAAGTCAAAATTAAACATACGAGTATGATCCAGCTGCACAGGCTGCAGTTTGACTACTCCTGCTTTAGGCAATGTTTTGCAATGGCAGTTTTCGTACGGCTCCCAGAAAATGTATTTACTGGCCCAGGCTATACCCATTAAAATACAAGTCTTCCTCAATATTCTGATGCCTATTATGTGGCTATAACTTAATCAAGAAAAAGTTTGATTAGCAACCCTATTTCCTATGTCAGAATAAAATGAAAAAAATTGTTTATTTTAAAGTTATTCACAATTTAATTTTCGACTAAGGGTCAGGTCTAGAATTTTCATAAGTACTTTGTATTCAAGACAGAAACATCTCGAAGCAACTTGTGCAGTTTTGAGGAGTAAAATTTGTTTACAATGCGACACGACAAGGCACCATCCCCGGAGACTTCTATTTATTTCTTAACTCAATAAGAGAGAAAATCTTTTGAAGTCAAAATTAAACATACGAGTATGATCCAGCTGCACAGGCTGCAGTTTGACTACTCCTGCTTTAGGCAATGTTTTGCAATGGCAGTTTTCGTACGGCTCCCAGAAAATGTATTTACTGGCCCAGGCTATACCCATTAAAATACAAGTCTTCCTCAATATTCTGATGCCTATTATGTGGCTATAACTTAATCAAGAAAAAGTTTGATTAGCAACCCTATTTCCTATGTCAGAATAAAATGAAAAAAATTGTTTATTTTAAAGTTATTCACAATTTAATTTTCGACTAAGGGTCAGGTCTAGAATTTTCATAAGTACTTTGTATTCAAGACAGAAACATCTCGAAGCAACTTGTGCAGTTTTGAGGAGTAAAATTTGTTTACAATGCGACACGACAAGGCACCATCCCCGGAGACTTCTATTTATTTCTTAACTCAATAAGAGAGAAAATCTTTTGAAGTCGATGCCGCAGAGCGTTTTAAAACAAAAGCAAAGGTCTTTACGACTCTTCCTTGAGGACGTCTGTAATTAACAAGTCTCAGATTTATTACGATTTGAATTAGCTTTCAACGTTTCATATCATAATCTGAAAGCGTTTTATTGTTACCCGAGCAAACTCTCCGATGCGGATGGAAATTAATTACATGTACTTACCTACCTTTTATTAACTCTTCTGTTTTTCTTACAAACTTTTCGTGTAATGTTATTAATTTCAGAGATAAGTACTCGTGTGTAACTAAATATGAACAAAACTTTTTCGAAGTCTTAAATATCTTGATTGTAGATTCGTGGATATCTTTTGAAGGGAGGGTAGCCAGTGGAGAACAAGTCTTCTTTATTTAGCCGATGAGTTCTGTTGAGGTGTTTTTAGGTCGAAAAGCCCATTAGTGAGTCTTATATTTATATAGGAATTCAAGGCAATCGCATATATATAAACCAAGAATTCGCAAAATATATTCTTCAAGCTGACACTAAAAACAGTACACTAAAATAGAGTACCCAGTTGTTGTATTTCTTGATAAAAAACAATATAAGAAAAATTTATAAGAACATAGAATAGGTGTTATTTTTTTATTAATATTATCCTATCTAATGATAATAAGGAATTATCCCAAAATTTGTAAATCGTGGCAAAAAGTACGACTGGTATTGATTTGGCTTCAATGTGTAGAACAAACCTAATCTACCATCAATAACCTACCATAAATAGCTAATAACTACAAAATAAGAACACCCGTGACACGTAACAATACAACCACAAAGCTAAGTATTCCTTAATCTATTATTAGAAACAAAATTGTGTTAAAAATTCGTTAGAGATGCGGCACATAAAAATCACATGGTTCGGGGTTTATTACGGCAATAACAATTTAAGGAAGCCAAAAGGGTGGCAGAGGAATTTCCTTGAAAAGTTCTGTTTGTGTCTCCAACAGCACAATTGTTTTATAAACAATGTTTACAACTATAACTTTACGGCCGGTCTGCCACTTTGTCCTACAGTTGTCCAAAGCTTGCAATATTCCTTTTAGTTGCGTTTTGGACAGAAACTTTTTGTTTAGAACAAAAGCATTGTAAATAAATTCGGTTTTACTCTTTACATTCGGTGAATACACTTACTGAAAGGAAGTTTCGAATTCGAATTTATGACCGGTTTGAAAGTAAAAATATTTTGTATACAAATAATATTGTAAATGAAAGTAACAGTTTGCCCTTGTAAAAAGGAAACTGCAATAAATATGTAATTATTCTACGTATTTTAAGAGTTCTTAGTAATTTGTGTCAGATCTCTTTATATTTTTGTATTATTTTGGTAAATTAAATGCGTCGGTGGCCGAGTGGTTAATACGCCTAGTATTTAACTAGACCAAGTACCAATGCGTTTTTTAGTTAAAAACTTAAATACATAATCCGACTTAGAGGCTTTTCCATCTAAATATATCTCAACAGAACTGGCCATACGTTAGGTATAGCCTCACAAATACCATTGGCTAAACGAGGGAGGATTTCCGCTGGGTAGGTACCCTCGAACCGTAACACGGTTTCGGGAGCTGTAAGGCAACCCGTGAAGAAAGAAAAAAAACTTAATTCATACTGGGTAAGACAAAGAAAGTTCAGCTTTGGCCGCTTTTCGTTCGATGGCATTAAACATTTTTCATATCAAAAAGTTACAACATATTTTTCGTAGCAATACAAATACAAATGTACCACAGATTCACAAGTTCCCACAAAATTTTAAATAAAATGATAAAACTCGGCAGTTTTATTTATTTGTGAGAAAATGGTACCTACCTAATAATATACAGAGATATAAATTTTTCTGCAAATACACAAGACTACAGGACAAAACATGCTAACACTTATAAGATACGTCGGACATCGTGACTGACTTTTGGCCTGAATATTTTACCTAGCGTCGAGAGCTTCCTCGCGAATGTCGCACGGGGATCGCACAAGAAAAATAATCAAAAATATGCTAAGAAGTAAAATATAATCTTGATATGCAGTTTTACCGCTTTATTTTTTATTCATAGTATATTTCAGTTGATACTAAGTTTAAAGATATGAAAAATATTCGTTCCGTATTTGGTATGGATTATAATTGTAGATTGATGAGGCACATGTTGAAACAAAAATATTAATACCATTATCTAGTAGTGAAAGCCTTTGTTACGGTTCCAGGGTACCCAGCGGAAGACCAAGTCTCCCTCGTTTAGCCGATGGTATTTGTGAGGCTATATCTAACGAGTGGCTAGTTCTGTTGAGATATATTTAAATGGAAAAGCCTCTAAGTGTGGTTTGTCGGATTATGTACATAAGTTTTTAATTAAAAAAACCCATTGCTACATGGCCGGGATCCGGGATCGAACTCGGGGTGATAGTGAAATTTAAAATTATAATAAACATAACGTTAATAATATATAGGAAATACCAGCCTCTATAAGAAATAGGTGTAAAGGTAGAATGAAAGTTCATGTCACATTAAAAATGCGTTCAGAATTCACGACAGCAATCAAAGTGGCGGCATAATCAAACGTGGCCCTACATTTAATAATAACTAATGAAGGGCATGTTTTTAAAACATTTACTGGTATGTACTTTCGACCGTCAGATCTTAATTTACAAATTACCATCATATCAGTGCGACTTACGCCTCATTAAACTGAGCCGGGAATCTTGTGAGCTTGTTAGCATATCCGACGACCAAGAAATCTTTGTAAACTTTTATTTTTCTTAATATGACTACGGTCATAACTTCGCAACATTAATAATATTAAAAAAATATTTGGTGTAACTTGCAAATCGAACTTGAAGGAAAACAAATTACATAAAATTTTGTAAAGGTGGCCATAGTTCTTTTGAGCTATTTTGAGTTCGTAAAGCCTCTTTGTACATAAGCTTTAAAACTCTTTTCACACAAACTTAAATTGTTTTGGAATAAAATGGTTTCGTTACAAAAATATACTAAACCGCTGGTTTGCACCCATCTGCCTCATTACTAAGTAAAAGCGACCAGGTTACTCGTTCCCAAATTATATGATAGCAAGCTTGTTAAAGCTCAAATGGCGTCGGCCTCGATCTTCCTCGATCCTTGAACTGTAACGTTAACAAAAAATAATCGAGATACACTCTGTGCTTACCCTTGTAAATTAAGGGTCCGTTGAGCGTAAAGTGGGGGCCAATTAAGAAATTTATGGCCTGGATATATGCTATAAAACAATAAATTAAAAAAAGGTTTTCATCAACGTGTTCTATTAATTTTGTGTAGGCCTTTTTTCTTTGCTTCTCAATTAGGGGCTACTCCGTAAATGTTAGTGGATACAATTTTAAATAAGTAGGTACATATTTTAAATTAATATTGCAGAATATGCTTATTTATGTGTTTATGTGTCAGTTTATTTACAAAGGTAAGTATATAAAAATGTAAACCACAAAATCTTTTTAGATACATATTCCCAACTTACAGAACTAAGCCATGAAACAAGTTATCCATAAATTGTTTAATATGAACCAGTGACCATTGGCTTCTATTACTTAGGCAAGTTACGAGCAACCAAGATAACATCATCCTACTATAACCGACAATCCAAACGCTATTAACTAACGCAATCATTCCGATTGTTAAACGAAAGTGGCGGTAGACTGTTTACTACAAGAGAACACATAAATCTACCTAATTTATATCCGAAAACATAATAAGAGGAAAAACGTGGCTATTCACCGATGCTATAAGCTAGTATGTTCAGTCGCCTCGCCATGGTTCACCAGTAATTTATAGCAGTGACTTCTACGGACATCAAGCGTCTATAAAAGTAAATAAAGCTCATGAAAAAGCCATAAATTTCCTTACAAAGAAAACGATACATGTATTCCGTCGAATAAAAGCCTCACTTTTCTTAACACCATAAAAATAAACAAGTTTTTTGTTCCATATTGATAACTTGGTACGCGAGCTAGACTTTTGTATTGTATGCCGAATATATAGTAATTTTCTACTTTCACATTTCCTTTTGAATTCAACAGTCAGTAGTTTATTTTCAAAGAACGGTAAAGTTCTCAAATTAATACAATAGCTATTATTTTACGAAAATATATTGAATGAAATGGAGCATAGACCTAAAAATTGAGTTACCGAAGACTTAAAAGACAAACTTTGAAGAGCTGTCGTGACAACTTTGAGGGAAAGCAAATTATTGTCAGTTACAGTTTTAATAGCGTTACCAACAGAGTGGATTTTAAAATAATTACTTAACACTTTTTGGTGGGGAAAGAAATCACACCTTTAAGTTGAAAACTTCAAATTAAAAGTCTCGTTTTCTGACGACGCCGGCTCACCGCGGGAAGGAATGACTAACAGCCGCTAACAAGGTGCCATTATAAGGATGTCGACCTTGCTACCTCGATATCGATAGTTTTGTCATTAAACACGCATTAAGTTTCTTCTGAACTTTATAACCATAAATTATAAATGTAATTCATTTCGCCGTTATACACCAAGACAATTTCCACGAATAATAAGAAATTAATATGTTCGTAATTTACTTAAGGAAGCAAAAAAACATAGAGCAACATAATAATAAAATTATAATGACATTTTAAGGATCAAACCATTTCTCTGAACTACCTAATATTTCCATCTGAACAATACATTTACGACATCTCATTCACCTGACAAATTATCGTTATTCCATCTGATTTATTATTACTTAACCTTATCAAACCATAACATGATACATATTTTGCACAATATACAACATATATCCTTAATTTTGTCAGAGACTACGCACATATGGAAATCTGATCCGAAACCGGGAGCAAAAGCATTTCTTTCAAACCATGCAATAAATGCATTCCTCGTCTCTAGAACAATATATCGATAAATTAGAGAGTGCATCCCTAAGAATGTTTGGGCAGGTGGCGAAACGCACAGACAAAAGGCGGCTCGTATCATTATGTTGTCTTGTTACGGGAACTGCGCCGCGCTGGAGTGACCGTCCGAGGTGCGATTGCATTCAACGACTGTAATTACTTGCTGCAGTAATGGTATGCTTCAAGGGGAATTTTCCTTTAGAGAAAATTAATAGAATGTTTTCTTTTATGAGCTTCAGATTCTTTAGAACGTTTTATATGTGAGAATCTCGTTTGTAACTTTTGAGTATTTTTCAAAGATAGGCAGTATGCAGTCAATGGGAATTAATTAAGGTACATTATTAACTATTTGGTAGTCTTTGTAGAGTATTTCTATAATGTAAAATTTAGCTTAACAGCTGAATCAATACAATTTTAAAAGTAGTTTGTATTTAATTTATAAAGAGTGTTCTCCTAGTATTTTCCTTCCATTCCCCAAATAAAATGATGAAAAATAAAGGTACAATAACAGTTATTAACAAAATCAAATATTTACATGAATCTAATAATAGCTTGACCTCTGAACCTAGTAATTACATTTTACGTACTAAATGACCGAACATCGTTTTTGTAGACGATGAATTAATTCATCATGGCTAACATTTTTAAAGATTATCACATTAAAGTACGAATGCCGATAATTACCGTTGGAGCTCATGGGCGTTCTCATATTCATCATTTGTGTTAAGATGTTACTTGGAATAAGTGTTCTCTATTCCCAAAAGCCAGTCTAACGTCTTCAGTTAATCGCTCGCTTTGAACAGTTAATTTGGTAGATCTGTTATCCGAAATAGATGATCGTGAGACTTCTTTTGAAATAACTTCCTTATTCATACTAATATAGTATAGAATTGTAGTTGTTCATCTCTTGATTATAATTTGGGTTACGTCGCAGAAACCTTTGGTCCAGAAACAGGTTATCTTATTTCATCTATGAGATTGTTGTGCCCAAAACATGCGAGTCATTTTAGAGAAGGTTTCTAAAATTCATGGTTTTCGATATAAGCTGTTGCTATATGATCATGCAGTAGTTGTGTATCTGTAGTCTTACCAGCGTTTATCACAAAATGACTGGTTTTTTTAAGTATTAAATCTACAGTACCTATCTAAAGTATAGTTTACTAGCACACATTCTAGCATTTTTTTTTATTCAATTCAATGTCAATCGAGTTAAGAAGTATTTTTATATGAGTTTGATCATTACGAGATAAAACCTTTACAAGTCTCTTGTGAATTATGCCTACTTTAAATTTCTGACAAAAATTACCTAAAATGTTTATTTATATTAATTATAGGTCACTTTAAAAGAAAAGGTGTTTTTATTCAAAATGAGATATTGATAGTGTTTCCAATTATAATGGAATATTACTAATTTTGGTAAAACTTAATTATCCGACCACGACAAGGAGCGCTCGCAGCGACATTGTAGGTGCTAGTTATTACCATAAATTGTTCAGATAGGCGGGTCATAGTTAATTTCATTCGAGAAGTGAAACTAGATAGATCGTAAATAATAAATACAAGACCAATTTGGAATGGTTAACAAAAGACCTGTTAGGAAGATGAAATATTAAAATATTTTTATGACACCCAAATGTTTACTAAGTTGGTAATTAATTTACATACACATATTAATTTTTAAGATCCATTTAACGTTAAACAACACTCTTTTAGCCTATTAAACAGCAATTAAATTAATAATTACTAAGCTTCTTTTAATATACAAAATATTTTCTAATGTTAGAGTAAAATATTCCCTTGGGTGAAGAGTATATTTTTTAACCAGCAGAATAGATATTATACATATAAATTCATTTAAAAACTTAGTGTAGTGATGTAGATGATCGTTAAGAAAAATGTGATGTGATAAAACAGTATGTACTAAAGGAAGTTGTAGTAACTAAGACAGAGAAAGGGAAATGCTTAGATGGTTTGGACAATAATGTAAGACAAGAGACTTACAATAGGACAGATGTGAGTAGAAGAGTTGATGGGTGCTGCAGAAATAAATTCAATAGATATTTGTGACATTTTAAAATGGAAATTAAAGCTCCCGAAATGGAAGAGTATGCCTGAAATTATATATGGATTTGACTGAGGTGAAAGAGGTGTGCTAGGATAGTGGCAAATGGATATATTTGGTCTCTGCCTACCCGAATAGATATAAGGTGTGAGCAAAATAAATGTTGATGTCGATAGTTTCCTATAATTTTTTTAATGGTATTCGTACATTTACCACTCCATGATGCCTATGCAAATAAAACCTATAAAGAGCTATAAAATTGTTATGGCTACTCCACAAAATAACAAAATAGAATAAAAAGATCCAAACATGCAATTAAGAAGAAGTACTGTTTGTACCCTTTTTAGTGTTATTGCCTACTGCAAAAGTAATCTCGTATGGTTCAAGATTAAAGCGAGGATATCTCGGCTAGAGCGCGTACACACGTAATTTCGTTATGTCTGAAACTCTCTGAGATTGCAAATTTTCCTTTGCTAATGTGGATGGATGTTAATTCGATTAACAAACTTGGGATTTGTTTGTACCCAAACATAAATGGATGCCTCATTTATTTATATTTTGGTAAAATTATTTGGAGTTCTTTAATTGATTAATTTGTATCTCTCGAATGCTTTTAGTTTAGTTACCTATATACAGTTGTTGGTGATTTTTGGTTTCGACTAGTAAGAACATTATTTATACAAAATCTATCCACAAACTTCTAGGTATTGAAATAAAAATCTTAGCATTAATTTTGTTTAAGAATAAGTGGTTCGGAATAAGAAATGAAAATCAGTTGTCTTACAGTAAGTCTACCTGGGCAACTATCTGAATGTGGACATTGTTAACTGTGTCTCTTACCACGCCGATCCTTATTAAGGCTAATGTTACATAGTAATTAGCAGAAGGTAATGATATTTCTACCAAACATAACGAGCGACGACTCAAAAAACTGTGTAATAAATCGCACACAATAAACTCAAATTAAAGGCACATGAGATGTCTATAATGAATCATTTCGATTGCAATTTGATTTTAATTGGTATAAAAACCTAGCTATAATAACAACTCGTCAATCATAGTTTGAATCACCTTCCTTTATTTGGAATGATTGCTTTGGTTATGATCAAAATAAGATCAGTATAATGATCGAGGTCGTGTTTTGAACATGTATGAATAGTTTTGAAACCCGATTGTAATTTCACAGTTGAATAACAGGTACCTATTGGATTAATAATTCTTCCTTTAAATTATATGCAAATTGTAGGTAAGCTTAATATCAAATCTCCTTAAAAACATTGTTTGTGATCAAAAAGCCTCTTATTTCAGTTCGTCGGATTTTGTACATATGAATGGTACACAGCCAATTTGGGGAATCTATATTAAAGCCTACGCTATACACTTGCTAAACGATGAACCACTAAGGAGATACAGTGAAAATATTAGGAATTATAAAATAACCATAACCGTCTTAGTTAAACTGCGAACATAAGAATCATAAATAACAAGTTAACTATCGCGGACGGTTGTTACGGTTGTATCTTGTACACGTGGAGGTATAACATTTATAAAATTGTTACGTGAGAACTGCGTAATAGTTCAGGATAACTTCATTAGGAAAATTACTTTATAGATGCGATTTTCAAAAACAGAGGAATAAAAAGTCGATGGCGTAACTTTTAAAAAGATTGCTATTATAAGAACTCATTATCAAGATATGTATATACCTAAAAAAAAAATGTACGTAGGTACCTATAATTATTTTCCTTCGCCTTCACGGCGTTTATACTTTGCGGTGTGACCAGAGACACCGGAAACAGTGTCCACTATTTGCCAGTTATTGAGCCGAACAGGTGGCAAGCCCGTTGCTGCACATAATGAACCTAGATGGAAGTGCGGACGGAAGTGTTTTACGTGACCTCCGAAGCACGAGGAGTCTATTAAAGCACATATTCTTAAAGATAATTGGTGATTACCATTTTTGGCACGAGTGGGAATTAAACCCGGGCCCTCCCGGTTTTAAGTCAACATTCTACCAATAGGTAATCGACTCCAATTGTTGAATAAAAAAAAGTAGATGTCCACAAGTATAAGGAATACGTACACTATTTATTATTTTTATGGTTTAGCTATGGATCAAGGGAAATAAAATTGTCTTGTGATATCCATTCGTAACCCATATGCAACAGAATTAAAAAGGTGATGAAGGGGAAAATGTATCATATTTCTTTTAAAATCAAATTTAAACAGTACCCTACTTGAGTGCCTCTGGTCATTCCTTAAGACATAAATAAGTTCATGATAGTACGTCAACAACGTCCCCTCTTTCTGCAGAAGTTGTATAAGAAAGATAGTATATCGCATATACTTTACGGCCACGAGCTCCGGTTAACAAACAAAATCCAGCAACTATTTTAAACTACGACCGTTCTGAAGGAAACTATCAGCGTACACAAGGCAAGTTTAGCCACATTTATGGTCCAAGCAACTCCGATATCACTTGGAAGCACGTTAAACATTCAAGAGTGTAGAATACTCCAATTTAGTGCTATATTCTTTGAGGCCGGTCCATACTTAGATGTTTTGCTAACGATCTGTCTCGGCTTCGCGTGGTTGTTGATATTTATGTAGCATAATAGTACTAGGACAATTTCTGAAAGACTTGTCAAAGTGTAAATTCATACTTGACCATCCTTTCAGAAATTACACATTGATAAACAATTGTCATTATGATTAGAACATTTAATTATGTCATAATTTTAAGGTGCCCTATATCTATAATTTGTATGGGGATAAACTATTCCCAGTTTCTCTGTAAATAACCTGTGTCACTGTATTTTAGTATATAGTTAGTTACTTATTCAATATATCTAAGTGAAATAGCCGTTATTTTTTCAATTGTTTTATTGAATATGAAATATGGGTAATCATTTGTATGGGTGTTTTCTCTTTCATAATCTATTACAAAGCTCTTTAATTTTTTTAAAGCGCTGTTATACCATTACCCTTCAATTATATACATCGCGTTTTTTTGTAGCTTATTGAAAATTCAAAATAATAATTAATTTTTTTTTTAAGTGATAAGTTATGAAAGAGAAGACGGGGACCACCCTTATTTCCTTTAGATATTTTGATTAAGTAACTATATGCTAAATTACAGTAACACACGTGTATTATTTACAGAGAAATTGGGAATAGTTTATTCCAGAAAAATTATAGATATAGGAGCCTTAAAAACAAAATTTAAGTAAAAATACACTTGTACTGCATTAAAAACTTTTAACAATATTTTCATTATGCAAATATATACAAATTTTACCTCAGTTGTGGTCATTTGTTTGTGGATTGTTTTAAGCCTTATCACTAAACACTTCCTACCCCGGCTTATTTTAAGTTTTTATTTCAAAAGTTAGTTATCTTTAATATTTTTGTAACGTTATCTGAACACGCTTAGCAAATTAATGTGCATTTGAAACTCTCATTCAATTTTAATTAAAGGTATAAAAAGCAGTAAAATATGTTAATTATCTGTGGCGTAGCCCATTGTTTGTACATATTACTACGAAAACCCAGATGGAATTACTTAGATAACTTTTAAAAGTAAAAAAGTATGTAGTTTATATACACATCTGAATAAATTTCGTGTTCGTATGTATGTATTTTCAATTCATAGTTAGCAGATTCGTTACTATTCTGTAGTTAAATAGTAGAATGCAATATGTCTAATCTAATATATAGAAGTATTATTATAATTTTTTTAGTTACTCTCTTATATTTAAATACATTTTTGACCATTTGGTTTCTATGTACTTTAACTTTTACCTACTAATATATAAATCTTACAACAAAATGAATGATGTAGTCGGTATATTTTGAATTTAATATTTCAAAATCAAAACTCAAGTTAAAAGGGTTTTGGCGGGATACAAAATGAAAGTTAACTTCTTTGTTTCAAGCTCCCATTTAGTGGCGACGGTCGCAGGGTGCTGCCTCAACGCAACTCTATTAAGCAAAAAATTAAAGAATATAAAAAGAAATAAAAAAGCAAATTAAAAGCTGAGACTAGCGTCCCAGCCATTGAAGCGGGAATAAAAGTGTTTAATTAAACTGTTGTTATTGATGGGGTCTCCGCGAGATGGCGTTTAATCAACAGCTGTATTGCCCGCGTTTTCTTTAGACTTTATTTTTAATTCGGCTTAATTGCGAGAGTTACGACGCCGTTCGCCTGAAGGACTCGGACGTTTTATGTTCGAAACCTTTATTGGACGGTGAAAGCGCCTTGTTTTGAGTTCGATCTTAATTACTGAAATGTAGTAGCTAAACCTACATACCGCTTGCATTTGTAGGCTAACAGACGCCCGGTCTCTGCCGGGAGTGCCGGGCGACGAGTGCAAGAATGTAATTGAAACGTCCGCTTTAATTTGTAAGTCACTTTGTTTTCTTACTGAAACACTGAAAGTTCTTACAATTCATTTACAATTTACATGCTATTATAGAGTCACATCAGATCAGCGTAGATATTAGGTATCAAACCTTTCATAAAATTTCTGAATTCGTATTGCTCTATCGTTAAATTATGGCTTAGCTTATTTTGGACGCGCAAAACTCTGGAAATACCAGTCGGATTTGCAAAAAAAACTTTTAAATTAATTTGATAGCCCTTCAATTATTGAGGTAAAATTAAAGAGGTAATATGGGGTGTAAACGTCCTAAAGAAGCGGAGCAGTAATTATTAACGCAGTCATCAGAAATTTAAAGCTGCACTGAAAATTATATTTTCAAGTAACACTTAGGAAGTGCTTGAATATTGAATATAGGCTTTTTCGTTCACTTTTATTTAAAATATGTATATATACAGGTACCAGGCGATGAGACATCACGGACTTAAGAAGTAAGGAGAGGTTCTACCCCAAATGAAACATTTATTTTTCTAATATTGAAATAATTAGGTAAAATATTTTTATATGTACCGAAAATTCGTAATGAAAACTAAGAAGATAATGTTACGTTGAAGGTGAAATATTAATGCATATTACTGTTGCGTTCGTCGTTGTTTATTAAGTTACGTCATTCATTTAATCTAATTTTCACTTTGTTCTCCTTATTTCGCCTTCCGTATTTTTGACGTTCTCATTTATTAAAATTTTGTACTTTCAAGGGAAACTGAATATTTTCGTGAAAGTTTCGTAAAAATTAAAATACAAAATGTATCCTATTGGGGATGGGGGAAGTTAACTTTTTTTACTTAAAATGTACGTCTACTAAGTATAAAAATATGCTTAGTACCTACTTATTCATTTGTTCTTTAATTTCATTCAATAACCGTGTTAAAGTGTATTGATAGATTGTTTATTTATTTACATACGACTATATAGTAGTTATTAAAATTAAATTGTCTAAAATACTAAATTACATTATTACAATATTATATATAAAAAAAATCGCTGTCTACTGGGAGAGTCCAACAGACTGGCTGCATTGTTTCGTTGATGGCAATGTTTATACTTTGACCGAAATAAGAGCCAGCCCGTTGGTCATGAAATGTGAGCTTTAAATTAGTCGTTTATTTTTGCGACGTTTGGCCATGTCAGCATTGTAGGCCGCATTAACGCTGTATATGGAAGATGGGACGGTGCGAGAGTGACCGACCCATCTTTCATGGTACAAGTGTCATAGCAGATGGTCATACTATCGCATACTATCGTGTGCCAATCTTACCAACATCACGTGCCAAACTATTTAGTTCTAAAACGGCCAGCCGACAAGACCGACCTCTTTTGTACTATGTGCAAATACTTGTACCAACCTACTGTAAATTATCAGCAGAAATATAATGTAACCCTTAAAACATGAAAAACACAGACATACGTTTTAGTTAGAAAGTAATTTTCAAAGTATCCTGTAAAATGTGCATACGAGTATATCACATTCATGAAATATATGCTCCATAATTTGTTCAATGGTGCAGGTTTAGTTTGTGGCAGCCAGAGAGGTATTAAACGAATTTTGCGGCCAATCACCGAGGTTCAAACTGTAATTTCGTAATTAAGCGAACGATTAAATCGATTGTTTAATTCGTTTGCGGTGATGCGATGCGGAATCCGATTATTGTTTAGCATTTATCTTCGAAATGTTCAATAAATGCGATATGTATTTTTAGAATCACAATGGTTATGTCTTATTTATATACATTATTATACATATATTTACTTGTTGATAAAACCAGCAATAATTATTGTCTATACAAGTACCTATATAGGTATTATCATGGACGTAAAAAATAGAGGACGGACCGCCGCTAAGACAAAAGTGAAGCACCAAGCGTGCATGTGTGTGCTACCGATTTTATTAATCTCTAATATATCTTTAAATTGTAGAATAAGTGATAAATTACTAACTTACCTTCTTTCTTCTTATTTCCTTTCCTTGAGATTTTTTATGAGTAATGGAGTTGTTTTTGCATAATTTTACTACACAAGACGGCATTGTTTTTATTTTCTTAATGGCGGCTGATCAGCATAACCGAATGAGAATGTGTGCGTGAGGCTCGTATTTACAATGGAACTGGCATAACTTGGTTGCTTCACTTTTGTCTTAGCGGTGATCCGTCCTCTCCTTTTTTACGTCCATGAATATGAAAAAAAAATCTGTTTATCCAAATTAGGCTACAAAATCAAAACAGATTCTAATAAACCTTTTAAAAAAAAGTGCACCGACTTCAAAAATTTGCACTGAAAAGTAAGAAATAATAAATATTTCGTCGTAGAATATGAAGACGGTTGGTGCCAAATTAGGATACAAAACTAAGTAAATATCTAAGAAGATCTGTTCAATATCATCTATGTTTGTATGTAGGTACCTACTGATGATCGTAGAGGTTCCTAATGAATTGTCTATATTAGTGAATTTGGGAAGTAAGTTGTTTCTAATTTGGCACCAACCGTCTTCAAATTCTACGACGAAATATTTATTATTTCTTACTTTTCAGTGCAAATTTTTGAAGTCGGTGCACTTTTTTTTAAAAGGTTTATTTTACCCTTTTAAGTGATTTTGCTGCCTTGAGAGACAAATAATATCGCAACTAAAAAAATATTGATGGAAAATTAAAAAAAAATACCCCTATGGATGTGATTTGAACCATGTAATGTGCTTGTGCATCCTATGCACCTCATTACATTTACACGAAAATTGACAACTTCGTGTCAATAGCAACCGTTGCTAAGGCTTTTTCTGATACATAATTTCAGCCGTAAACAGAAATTAATTACTGAATTTCTGGAAAACTACTGAACCGATTTTCGTCATATGTCTGTGAGATAATGTCGAGAAATTATTATGTCTTGAAAAAAATAAGTTGTCAAAAACGGTACATATTTTATCCAGATATCAAGAAAAATTTACTTATAAAGTCAGTTTTTTCAAAATTTCTGAAAAACTAATGAACCAATTTTTATGAGATAAAAATGGGACCAATCCGGAAGAATTATCTGTCGATTAAAAAAGAAACCATCAAAATCGGTTTACAATTGGCGGAGTTATCGATGTACATACATACATAATAAAAAAAAAAAATATATACGGTCCGAATTGAGAACCTTCTCCTTCTTTTTTTGGAAGTCGGTTAAAAAAGATCTGTTTAATGTTATATAAGTCTGTAAATAATTGTCTAGTTAGATTATTGAAATTTAGAGCTAGGTAGTTTCTAATTTGGCGCTAACCGTCTTCAAATTCAACGGCGAAACGCAATTATTAATTATTTCTTGCTTTTCAGTGAAGAAAGTTAGAAGTCGGTATACTTTTGAAAAAAGGTATTTTTTCCCCTTTTTAGTGATTTTGCTGTTAATAACATCATCATATTACAAAAATAAATCATCGAAATCAACCAATTTTCACCTATACAAGAATGGGACCAATCTGGAATAAATAAAAGAAAATTATCTAAATCGGTTTATAAATAAGGTTTTGAAGTCGGTTGAAAATAGTTTCTTTTACTAAAACATAATAAGTACTTGTTCGTGTGTAAAATAATACTTAAATCCTTGAACATTTCCAAACTACTTTTGATCGAACTTTAATTATCTTCACAAAGCTAGAAAGTTTCCACTAATTGTTCCAGTATAATGATAACGTTTGAATCAAAGCAGATTGTTTAATTAGTATGCAATACTACTCCAGGCACTACTACACCTCGAGGCAATTGCTGGTAATTACGCTTTAGCATTTTAGAAATTATATTTTATTTGCTAATATTAAACGTAACTAATATTTTAAATAAATATTCTAGAGGGGTAAAGTAATTTATGATTTTTTATTATTATTTTCGAGCCAGTGAATATAATTTATTTGATTCTTTTTTAAATGTTTGGGTAGGGGGTTTTATTAAATTATAAATTTAAGTTTTATACCTTGCGACATGGCAATAGATGTAATTGCATTAGTATATAGGACACGTGTTTCGAGTCGTATGGACTACCATAATGCTATCTCTTTAGAAAGCTATGATTCCAAGGTGCATAATTATAGACAAAATTACATTTTTTTTGCAAATATGAATGGAACATTAGAAAATACATTCACGACGAGCACGTAGCCTACAGCAACATGTTATTGATATGGAGAACAATTTTTGTGCATGATATTGCTTAATGTGTGTAATAAAAACTAATTGTACGTGAAAATTACAATGCATTTGCCTACATGTGACCTACTAACCCTCGATTTCACTGTTTATAACCATATAACAAAATCAATTATCTAATAGAAACATGTATTTTCTTCTTAATGATCCTATACAAATATTTGTAGAGCTGCACTCTCCTTATAATACAAACCTCTCCCGTTACTATAATAAGAAATTCAATCAATATAAACTTTAACATTTAGCACAAGGTTTCAGGTTCAAATCCTGGGTCGAACATTTTCCAATAATCCAAACATTAATTTCCTTCATGGGTTGCCTTTCACAGCTCCTGAAACCGTACCTATATACTCAGCGTCTTTTAGCCGATAGTACACTGACGAGCAATATAAAAAAGCCGCTAACTTATCATGAAATATTTCAGAAATGATGCTGGTACATTCCTCAGGTGTGAGAAGCATGATGATGGTTTTCAGGATTATTTTTACTTCATGAAGCTAACTTGTATGGTTTAGAAAATATTTAGATTTTTAGGCACTTTGCAACTAAAGAGTGGCCAGTTCTGTTGAGGTATATTTAGATGGAAAATCCTCTAAGTGTGGTTTGTCGGATTATGTACATAAGTTTTTAATTATAAAAACCCATTGATACATGGCAGGGATACTAAAAATATATTCAGCCGAAACTATAACTAAAATATCGACTTTATTTTAAAATATTGTTGTCAACCAGGATCCAGCCAGTACCCTTAGACAATGTACGAACGATATAGTACGATATAGTCTCTCGCAACGCTAAAACATAATATTAGCAGACCATAACCGAATTATATGAAATGTATGTATTTATACCTCACAAATACCATCGGCTAAACGAGGGAGACTAGGTCTTCCGCTGGGTACCCTGGAACCCTGGTTTCGGGAGCTGTAAGGCAACCCGTGAAGAAAGAAAAAAAAAAAAAAAAAAATATTAAAAAAATCCTTGGTCTTCCGCTGGGTACCCTGAAACCGTAATATGGTTTCGGGAGATGTAAGGCAACCCGTGTAGAAAGAAAAAAAAGAAAGAAAGAAAAAACCTCAAAATAATAACCGGACATAAACTCAAAAATTAGCTGATCGACCAAAACCTTCGCCATTTTTTTTCAGCGTTATCTGCAGGGTATGGGCAGACGCTAACCTCCCGTTCACGAATGATGCTAAATGTGGACAACATGACATAATTACGCTTCGTTTCCTCCAAGGAGTTTAGTCAGAGTGAACGCAGTTTCGTTTATTTCAGTCAGTTCCATTCATTTTAATTCCAATTCTACAATATATTATTTTCGCTAAATTGATAGACAATTCTTATTATTCATCGTATTTGACAAATGCTGATGTTTCATTGATGATATTACTATAAAACCTGCAATAAATTTCTAGCCGTGTTTTGTACATGAAATAATAACGTATATGAAATTAATTCTAAGTGATTAATTTTTCTTCTTAGTGAATATAGTTAATGGGTTGCACACGTGTACCTAGACGGTGTAACGTTCCATAGCGACAATAATTTAACGTCGGTGGCATGCTGCATTGAAACCACACCACAATTTAAGGCCTATGCAATAAGGGAACTGTATTGTCTGCCAGGCAGGCTCATGTTACCCGCATTCAGTAAGGCGTTTTATGCACTGCTTAATCTAGTTTTAGGCTATAATGTAAGCTAGATTATAAGAGATCTATTGTGTGAGTTCAATGGATTATTTTGTATTGTGTTCGGAGTTCATATTTGATTTCTTTATTAGTTTTTATAAATCCCATATGAGAACACTTAGGGCTATATTTGTGTAATAGATAATATGACTTAAACTTATTCCTCTGTTCTTGACAAAATTGATGAATAATTTCTAAATACATTTAAAGTAGACCGATGAATAAGATTCTTTATATTAGAGTTCCGGGTAATATTTATTAATTCATATTAAAGTCTTTTTTATTATTCTATTTATTTAATGATTTACACATAACACTATAAAAACCCTTTAAATTAAAAAAAAAAAAATATAATGTCTCCTTTCGGTCTTAAACGGACCACTCGATGATGATATTTTGATGACACTGTTCCCGGGTCACATCCATAAAATACCCTTGAAGGTATAATAATATGAGATGTACCTACTTACTCAACTTTATGAAACTGTAAAAACCCTTTCGTTGATCAGACTATTAGTAGAATAAATAGAATCATTGGAGGTAGCCAAATATAAATTCAAACAGGTTTGGTAGTAAGAATTTTATTTTAGTGAAACCACCGTCGAAGTAAAACGAAAAACTTTTGCTATTTCCAAGATAGTCATTAGGTACCATGTAATGTTAGCTCGCTCGGTACCTTTCTCCATAACTCGAAACGTAAGAGGATTGCCTCTCTATAAGGATATCGCAACAAATTGACTGTAATTTAGTTTTTTCTTCTCACGGAGCTGCAGCGGTGAGTAAATCTGAATAGATCTGATGGTATTGCACTAGGATCGCGGTTTAGCGCTCTCAAGTAGAGTGTGGAGGATAGATAGTGATGTAGAAAATTGCATATCGAATCTAGTTGAAATTTTCAAAGTTAATATTGAAATTTACTTCGAAATGAATTTTTCGATTGGATAACATCATAACTTTTATTACAAAGATTAAGGTACTGTAAGTAACGATTTTTCTTCATTGTTTTTTATATTAAATATATGAAATATTGAAACTATGCAGACTTCTTCAGATGTGCCAAATTTCAACAGTGAAAAGTAAACAATTATCTGTATGGTAAGGGATTGTACAAGGACATATATTATATATATCTTAACAATGACTGCATATGGCAAAGCAATTAAATGTTTTGCCATAACAAAATCAAGTTTCAACACAGCTCAAGTGAAAAGGTCGCTCAAAAATCAATATTGCGTGTGAGTTACTCGTGAAATATGTTGCAAATAGGGCTAATGAAGAAATTGCTACAATCTACAAGTCACGCCACTGTAATGACGGTTGTAGAGTAAAATGTAAATACACGGTACACAATGACCATGCACGAGCCCTGGGGCGAAGTGAAAACATAGTAATTATTAATACTCATGATTGTTGGAATTATGTTTACAGCTTTATTTTTACGCTAGTCATAGGTCATATGTTTAAGCTTAAGTTTTTGTGGTGCTATAAATAATGCAATAGATGACAGACCATTTATTAGTTTAATACAGGTACAGCGAAAACAAAGTTCTGTAATTTATGTAATGAAGATATACTTAATATTATACTTATTACTTTTTATACCTGGATCGGATGAAAACCAAATCGGCTGTACATTACTTCATATATAAGTGCTTATTTTTTAAGTAATTACTTTCAACTACTAGCATTCTATAGGAATAATTAGTTCCCCTCTCTGATCACGCGTTATGATACCTTCTGTGTATTTTTTGGACCACTAGAAATTGATATCCTTCGCTGGCTACCACCCTCTCTCTTTTCCTAACATATTACTGATATTACATACACCTATGTATACATATAGTATATTCACACTCTTTGGTCTCATTTAAATTCATATATATTTTTACACGTGCTATTCGTTTTCGGGTGCTTTTTATTTTTTTTTCTTTTTTACAAATATCACTGACTTGACCTGTGAATATTTTTTCTGCGACGCCTTCGATCAACTCTTCCAATCATATATTTTCTATATCTTTCGTAAAACAAGGTACCTGTCATCCATTCTTTCCATCTGACCAAACCATCAAACAACCCCTTTCTATATCTTACTTACTAAATCTTCATTTAGTCCACTCGATTCTAGTATCATTTTTACTTACTAAAACTATTTTATGATATGTCTTATTTTTTTAAAACATACGAACTAAAACGGTTCTCGTATTACGTTGTACCCTACTGTCGCTCACTTTTCAAAGCATTCTGGTAAAGTTCTTCCTGATAATTTCTCTGACGGAAATTAAACGTTGCGGCTCAGGCGAAGCGGGAAACTTTAAATGAAAAGTGTTAACTCTTAGCTTCTTGTATATTGCTTGATGAATTTCTTTACTCCGTGATTATCTTGTAATCTCATCTAAGAGCTTTGTAACTACCACTTCTTAGAATAACTGGACTACAGACGAGGCCGAATTAATTGTATCATTCCACAGTTTATTTTTAGATATTTACCTAGCTTTTAGGTAACAATTTAGTTTAAACATGTGAAAAACATAGATAGGTTTCTTTTGTGCTTCTTTCGTGAATTTAATTCCTATAAATACAAAGATAAAGCTTTAAAATGTCCAAATAACTGGAAAACAGTATTATGACTTAAGTATTATTAATATAAAGAACGTCAAAAGTGCAATGGTTTTAGTGACGGACTTATTTTTTTTATTATCACATGCTTTAAATTAATTATATTCGGAGAGCATGCAAATCACACTTCTAAAAATAATATTTCTATACCAAAGAAAAAACAGCCTCATTTAATTATTATACTAATATGGTTATTCTGGCCGAAATGTAGACAATGCTACTAGGTTTTCTGGCCATATGTATATAATAATATGTGAATTCAAATTTAGTACAGACATTCAGACAAACAGACAGAGTAAGTTGTATTAAGTAATTCCTTTAATATCAGAATCATAGGAACAAGAAGTTCAAGTTTGAATAATTGCTACCGTCTACAAGCAACAATGAAATTGTTTAGTTACGATACTGGCTTACAATAAACTCTCTTCCTACTCTTTGATTAGTCGCCTCTCAAGTTACTTCATATGATTCTTATTGTGTATTCTATGCTTTATTGCCAATGTATATAAATATTTTGTACTTGTATACATTTATTAATAGAACTAACTTGGCACGATATTAAATAAAATTAAACAACAAGGATTATTTGAGTTTCCCATCACAGACCAGCTAAGTTTTCTAACAAAATTAAAAAGATCTGTCATCTTAAATATAATTTTGTATTCTAATTTGCTGAACTAATTTGCTATACCTACTGTTATCAAATTCTATGACGAAATATTTAATTATTTCTTGCTTTATTGATTTTATACTATACCAAATCGAAACACTGCTCCGTCTTTGTGAACATAAGCTCTGAACTAAATCGTTTACAGCAATTTATATAGTAGGTACATACTTTGTTACCATTTACCTGTCATCGACATGTTACTAACAGTACTGTTGATTTAGTTGTACCAAAACTTCAATACGAATGTCTACGAACATTGAAATTATTCAAAGCCTTATAGCAATTCGATTCAAATTATTGAACTGAATTCATCTCTCAGCGAGAAGCCGACACCTATAACAAATGATTCGAAAACGCTCCCAAAATAATGCGACGAACGTCAAACCTAAGCCTTAATAACACTATTATCGATTTGGCAAGCTTCAATAAGATTATTTTAATAGGAATTCCGAACGAAATATCATTAGTAAGTAAAATGTAATTTGTACCTTTGATATTTATTTCGTAATTTGAAATTTAATAATAGACAGTCTTCATATTGTTGATGATTTTGACTAGTACCTATGTGATTATGAGAAAAAAAAAAAAGTTTGTGCTAGAAATACACAAAGCGCAAACACCTTATCACTTATTTGAATGTTTTAATCGAAAATCCCAAATATTTCCAACAAATTTATTAACACAGCTACAATGGCCTACACAAATAAAAGCCAGTGCATTATTTTCTTCATAAATAATTATTCAAATGGCATTTGAGTCGTTCTACGGTTATTAATCAAATTTAATTAGACCTCCAACATCTTCCATACTGCTGTGTACTGGCAGGCGTTTACAGAGAGCGCGAATAAAAAAAGTAAAAAACGTAACCACAATAAATTCGTCGGGCATGTTTTCGGTGCGGCAGGCCAGCCGGATGACACTGCTCCTCCGTGATTAATTGTCGCAACGATTGAAGCGGCCGAACCCCCCACTGGCAAGCGAAATGGAATATTGTGGCACCGAAGCCGCTACCAATAGGACCTTTTAATAACGGGCGCCTACAGAAACTAATTTGTGTATGTAAAATTGTATACAGTTAGCTCTAAATGTTGCTCAATCCAACTAAACTTTTTATATTCCAACGTATTCTATTTTTGGTAACGTCAACCGACATTTTAGATATAAAAGTTTATCGCAACGAAATCTAGAACAACATGAAACATCCATTGCAATGTCTAAAATATTTAGAAACATATCAGTATGTTTAGTACATAAATAAAAGCGGTGGTAGTCTAATGACTCATAATAGAAAAGATCTGGCAAATGATTGGTTGGTGGTAAGAGACGGTTATTTCTCAAAATACCTCAAGGTATCCTCAAAACTATTTTTGACTAATAGAAGAAGTCTTAGCCCTCCGCTTACGATTGATAGGGTTAACGTTTTGCCAATAACTTAGGCGCATTACAATCATTAATTCAATTCACTCTGATGATTATTATTATATCAAAAGTATTCAAAAACGGTTGCTGACAATATACGAGTATTGAATCTTTAACGACTCCACATTCACACAAAACAAGACGATAAAACAGCAAGATTTCAGATAAATACATCGAATATTTTTGCATGTTTACGGCAAAATATTTTAACATACACTTTACAACTATTTAAAATGAAGTTTTATATAAAAGTTATTGATATGACCATCCTCAAAACACCCCGTATCACCGTCCCACGATATTGTTTATGATACAGGTGGGTATAAATTAGTTCACTTTAACAGAAACGCGCTCTTTAGGGGTCCCTGTAGAGAACAGGTCCAATCGGTTAATTTAGATTTTTTATCTTCGTTTTATTATACTTGCAGTGAGTTGAAGAGTCCTTGACTCAACGAGGTGTAACTAAATGGTCAAATTTGTAACGAATTGATGTCCGCTAGTATCTGATCGTGATCATTGACGGTATACACCTGCTTTGTATCATGATTGTTATATTGGGAGAACTAGTTTCTTGTTAAAATTTTTTTGAAATTGTCTAGGATTTAAATATGGATGTAAGTTATGATCTTAATTCACCCAAAAAACTCTACTAAAAAGCCTTTGCGATTTTCAAACTATCTCAATAGAACTGGCCACTATAACTACTAAGAAAAATAGTCTTCCACTAATAACCTCGTAACGTAAATTACGTACACGAGGTTGTACGCCTGTATGTCCTTACAGGGTCGGATTAGTCATGTAAGCATTTAGTGTTCTTAGAGGCGGATTAGATCGGTTTCTTAGCAGTCTACTACTGTATCACAAGTAATAAGTAGTTTGTGATATAGGTAGGTACTTGTTATCAGTAATTCTTTTGTGAACGATTTATGGATATAACTATCAGTCTCATTTGGAGAAGAATTAATAAGAAAGAAAATTAGAAATTTAGCCGTAGCATAATATATATTTCATGATCTAACTAAGAACGTGGAGAATGTTGAAACAGCTGAATTATTTTTTATGAATCTTTCCATTTCATCCTCATTGTTATTTTTTAATCGACAGATAGTTCTTCCGGATTGGTCCCATTTTTATCTCATAAAAAATGGTTCATTCGTTTTTCAGAAATTTTGAAAAAAAACTGACCTTCAATTGAGTCAATTTTTCTTAATATCTCGATGAAATATGTACCGATTTTGACGACTTATTTTTTAAGGATACTTTGAACAGATATTTATCTTCTTACATATTTACTTAATTTTGTATCCTAATTTGGCACAAACCGTCTTCAAATTCTACGACGTTTTTTTTTATTATTTCTTACTTTTCAGTGCAAAATTTTGAAGTTGGTACACTTTTTTTTACATGTTTATTTATTTTTAATAAGTTTGTTTTTGTTTTGTCAACTAATAAATTGTTTCATTATTAAAGCTAGTAATTCAAATAAACACATGTAGAACCAACGAAATAATCGAATCATGCCTTACTGCTGTCTTGGAAATGATTTATAACTAGCTTCCGTCTAGCTAGGACATCATTCCTTTACGATGATTTTCAATCACATCCGACGACGCTTCGTTAGTGTTACTATCTAAGATCTCAACCACTACTCGACACACATTGGAGTAGATTTATTTTAAAATAAAAATTTTATGAAGAATTTTATTAGGCCTTGCCAGTATGCTTTTTTGCTTTATGTTAGTAATAGTAATTGTGTTTTTTAAGTGCTTGTGTTTCATGATACCTATATTTTTAAAATAATTATCATGTTAATTATGTCAGTTTGTCTAGCACAAAGCTAGTTATTTTCATTGATTCTAATTTATTTAATTGACCTAAATCATTGTATTTAGACATTATAATTAGAGAGTTATTCTTCAAAACCGAGGCATATAATATTTTTCTTTACCTATTATTTTTCGGAGGACACGTTTTCGAGCTTCTACTGAATGTAATCGATACATGTAATTAGGTAGCATTGCGTTGCGTTTTGTAATTGATCAGAATCCAGGCAGGCCAGTTGGCTTCTCCATTGTTTAAACCTACCTACTGATATGAACCCGTTACTTACATCAACAAGTAATACAAACACGTGTAAATAAATTGTTAGAGCCTCAGTTTCAACTCGGCCAACACGATCGATCAGTAATTCACGTAACATTATCAATCACATGACCTATGATTGATGAAATTCTTCTTCGGTAGCTAGATAACTTGTCTGCTTTTGTACTTAATTAAGACTTCTGTGTACGTCACGATATTTTTATACTGGACAAACGGGTGTTTTTCTAGCGAGGATGTTTAATCAAGTCTGAATTTTATATATAAAATAATCATTTATTTTATTTTATATACCTACTTTTAATGAAGTATCTTCCAAAATGAATATTTACATTACATAGTTACATAAAAGTATAGAAAAATATTATAACAAAAATGTGCAAGTAGATACATAATAACAAAGTATATTGTTGATGTGAATTTAAATATCATCATTCTACATGCCTTATTTCAAGCCACAACGGAGTAACGGACTTTAATTTTTTTGCACAGAGATAGCTGAAAGCTACTGCTACATAGTACATTAAGCTACATTTCATTCAGGAAATCCTTCGGTATCCCGGTTTATATCCATATTCTTATCACTTCTCAAACTATTTCCACTGCCGAAGCCGGGGCCGAAAGCCAGTATGACATAAAATAAACAATTCACATTAAACCACATTCTTTCATCATAAGATGGTAGAAAGATATGGATCACAAAAACTTCTAGCTTGTCTTATTGAATTTAACTCTGAAATAAGTTTAGCATATCATTCCACATACTAGATTACAAACTGATAACTAAACGTCAATGGTGTTATTTTTGTAACTTCTAATACCTAAATAATATTTATAATGTAATAAAAAGCGGCATTAAAATATAGAACGAATGCTAATTCCAGCAATTTGTTGACAGTATCTGTTAAAAATGTAACTTTTGCCACTAATCGTATAACATTATCTTAGCGTGAATCCCGTTTATTGTAGACCGGTCTTGAACTATGACATCACTATCATCTTCTTTTAAGAATCTATCTGTGAATGAAAAACTATATTCATGCAAAGGATAACAACGAATTCCGAAAAAAATAATCATATTTAATCCGACAAACTGAACCACAATATAGACTGTCAGGCAACCCTTGAAAGTATAAATATTTTAAGTAAATTCGATCATGATTATGATCAATTATTCTAATATTAACTAATGTGAAAATTGCAATGTAATACAAGCGGTTATTGGATTAGAATTTAACAGACATACTTTCATATATTGCTTTAGTTTCAAACGCAAATACCCTTTGCTACGAATACCAAAGACAACGAGGCAACCTTCGTGACCCGAGATAATATCTGTTCGACCTGAGATTCGAACCAGTGACCGTTATCAAAGAGCAAAGCGAAACCTGTCACAATATTATTCTAGTTTGGCACATATTTGATTTCTTTATTATTCTTAACATAAAATGATTCAAATCAAAATAATGTATATTGATCAAATTTATACTATAATTTATGTTATGTTATTTACATGATTTGATCGTAAATAACTAAGTTTTTTAATAAATTGATGTTTGTTCAGAATAATCTCTTAAACGTCTGAATGATTTGATGACACTTTAACCAATCATAATAATATTTTAAATAGAAAAATTTTTAGATGTTTGGTTTCGAAGATAGCAAATTTGGTATTTTTTCTAAAAATAACATCTGTTAAAGAAGTGATAAAACCTCCTTTAAGTACAGCAACAGGCTAGCCACCTACTGTACCTACTAGTTAAAAGTTAATGTTACTGATGTTTCTGACCACACCGCAAGGTACAAAGGTCGTGATAGTGTACTTTTTTGTTTGTTTCTATGTATGTTCTTACTAATTCAATTGGAAATTCTATCATCTTAATTTAGTACGTTATCATGTTCAAGGTAAGTCATAATTAATCCATTAGTTTACTCAAGGGGCAGAAATGTAGAGGTATTTGATACATTACCATGTGATTCAGCATTCTCAATACGAGATCTAAATACTTACTTAAGTTTAGACAGCGGTCAATCTCTCTCCGTCCAAGAACATACAAAAGACATCGGATCGAATCAAACTGTCAGCTATTGTGCAGACATATCGAATCCAGTACTATTTGTATTCGAATTCTTTCGTAACATTCCTAAGAGAACCAATTTTTATTTTTCGATACCGTTGAGTATACGACATTTACTATTTAAATTGTATAAAATCTTAATCTTAGAAGATATATTATGTACTTAACTCATAGTTATTTATTCTGCTTTAATAATCTTTTATCGCCATTTCAATTCTAATAATTTTTACAACTTTGACGCTCGATCGTTGTAATTTCAACGTCGCACGAAGTCTTTCTATGTTCTAAAATCTTATTAATTTATATAAAAGCTATGCGGTGGAGTAATCGTCACTCTTCTTTATTCTCTGCTATGAATTTGACTTCGATACGATATACGACACAAACATTAACTTTTTCTTCTTCTTTTTATATAATAGTAAAATTGTATTTACTTTTAGATAGCAAAACCTGAAAATTTAGATATTTTAAGTATAATTACTAACCAAATTTACAAAAACTTTTTATATACCTAATTCTAAAAAAAAAGAAATGCACATTACTTCGAAAAAAGATTGCCTCTGAAGTTTTTGACTTTTTGATTGTTTTCATAAAAATGAATTATCTATTAGACAATTTGCCGATCTAACAAATATTGCTGTAGGTTTTATCAAGGTGTTAATGAAGTTCATCTTGCTGCATTTATATTCTTCCAAAAATTTAAACAAGTAGTCTTAAATTAAACTATCAAATAAACTGAATCATTTCGTAATCATCATATCTACACAATGCGAAACCTTTGTTAATTTTAGTTAACAAGCTTCCAACACCGGAGACTTTCACATCAAATTAGGCAGTAACAGACAGCTTAGCAAACATATAGAATAAGCGGCGACTATGGCCGAAAGTTAGTCAGCTATGTGAGTTCCGGGATTTCTCGTAACCACTATACCGCAACAAGTCTAGAACTGAATATACCTCGAAGCCAAGTTTCAACCATTACAAGACCAACCTGTCCAGGGGTGTAAAAGTTTCTAGTGGTCTTGTTTGATATTGCAGTTGTGCACCAAATTTTAATGAATCTATGTAGGTATTTAATTAAAGGTCCTGAAAAAATACTAATCCCATTTTCATGAAAAATATCAAACCAAGAATACTGTTACGAATAAAATATAAATTATTCAATCCGAAATGGACGAAGATGCGTTCACAAAAATATAATTAAGTAAGTATGTAAATTCGACTTGAAAAACTCAAATTTGTTCGTTTCTATAATGTATATATTTTTCTATGTTGAGAAAGATACTGTTATAATTAATACGCTGCCAAAACATTTATAGATATCACGAATCACGAAAAATAAAAACCTAGACGTGCGAAGCTGCGAGCAATAACGAATAGTTCAAAATAATTAGGTGTAGGTACATTTGGTAATGTATAGAAATAAACGCTTTTATGCAAAACAGTATTCTCATTATAAGCCTTAACCTTTAAAAGTTATATTATTAGACTTCAAAAAAGCTCTTTTTAACGCTTACGCCTACAGCTAATCCTTTCATCTGGTTATCCTTGACTTTTTGCTCCAAATTATTATCTTTGTAAACCAATCTACCTTGTTATTTCCAAACAATAGTTGAAATAATTGAAAAAGATTACATTCCTATTGTCATAAATTGAGTTTGACTTGAAAAAATGAAAAGCTATAAGTACTTACCTTTAGAAAAGGCGGTAAATATCAATGTTACACTGTGTTACGACGAGTAATGCTTGATTTAAGCTTGTGAATAAGTTTAAGTTGCATGCATTTATTTTAAACCTCTATTGAAAGTTAAGTTAATTATAGAAAGTAAACTAGCAGTATTTCACTTTATAAAATTACCTACGTCCTTCAAGGGATCTTTTTTAGGAAGTAGAGTGAACTAAAAACGGAAGACAATTTAAATGTTGTCCTGGTCGGTCAAAAACAAAGCTTAGTACTTACCACAAAAGAAGTGAAGTTTTAGTCCAAATAAGTCCAGCAACAATCTTGTTACCTGTTGGCAAACGTAGAAATTGTTACCCAATGCTGCAGAATTTGAGTTATTTATGGAAAAAAATAATAAAAATATTACAATCTATCAAGATATACTGAAAGTTATGAGAATATTTTGGCGAAGTGTTAGATATTCAATATGTTTGTGTCATGATACACCATATACGAGGTCCCGCTGGGAGGTATACAATTTGTCTGCCGTGAATCGACCTTTCGGTGTCTTACACAGGTATCGTGGGGTTTCCTGGTGGATTATGAAAATAAATCATATTTTATACTCAATTTTGAAAATAATAATTCAAAATAAATGTAACAATGTGCTGGGGTGTCGGTGGTCGATTAGGAATGACGTCGGCTCACAACTGAGAAGTCGCGGGTTCGATCCCCACATGTACCAATGTTTTTAAAATATATGTACATTATCCGACAAACCATACAAAGAGGCTTTTCCATCTACTCGAACATACCTCAACAGAGCTGGTCACTCGTTAGGTATAGCCTAAAAAAATGAGGAAGACTTTGTGTTCTGCTGAGTACCCTGGGACCGGCAACGGTTCCCGGGAGCTGAAGGTAACCCGTGAAGAAAAAAAATTGAAGATTCTGTATTGATTTATTTATATCTTACTAGCTTTTCGCCCTTGGAAATGTTGAAATGTGACGGACGTCATAAGATTTAATCTCGAGGATTGATTTCCGGGATGAAAGTTGCCCATCACTCACCGGCACTGCAACTATCTCTGGGCAAAAAATCACGTCAATCCATTGCTCTGTTTTAACTTGAAAGTAGTACAAACAAACACACTTTCGCTTTAATAATATCAGTTAGGATAAATCTTTTGAATTTTTTTAAATACGCAGTCATGATTGTCCAGAATAGGCTCGGAAAAGGCTAAAGGAATGTTAATAAAATGTTCAGCTATGTAATGGAATTTTTCATCTTTAAGTTATTCGCTAGGTATTTTATATAGCATATTTTACATACGTACGTCTCTCAATATAAATAGGCCTAACCTAACCTAGCTAAATATCGCGCTTTAAAATAATATAAAACAAAACGAATCAATTATTGTCATTTATCAAAAGAGATATAGGGTACATAATTTAGGGACTACCTATTACCACCCACCCATGCGTTGACATAATCCCAAAAAAGAAATAAAAATAAAAACTACCTATTCTTGTTCAATAATTGGCACAAAAGACGTTGTATCGCAAAAAGGATCTTCGAACAGCATGCGCTTTATCTTTTTTGGAGATTAATATATTTTTGTTCGTCATTTTTCTTCGCAGTTCACAACCAAAGTTTATTTTTTACTCTTTTCGTAGTTTCGTTAGGAATTTAGAACATGAAAGCTATGGAGATGACATTATTATTTTTGTTATAAGTATTTAAGAAAATATTATTAATTCGCATTTGTGCTAACACTTACCACATAAAGAACTTGGTTTTGATTTAGATTTTAAAATGCTTATGTTTATTTGAAATAATCTTTCGGGAAACAGTCTCCTCCTGTTGTATGGCCAATATGGTACACTCCATGGATATTATTCCTTGGTTTACTTAAATTGGCTGGAATATAATATGTACAGGCAATATTATTTGTGTCCCAATTTACCTCATGAGTTACGACCTCATTGAGCAAAATCAACCAAACTTTCCCATTTAAAATATAAGTAACATAATCTAATCCAATCCTTTTCTGTTAACAGATAACTTCTTTTTAACTAAAAAGTTATGAACAACGCTTAAAGTGATAATGTTAGCTACCTGAGCGCGGGTACCTTCTAGTCGTATGTGAAATATTGCGGACCAACCCCTGTCACATATCGGACTTATAAAGTTCACAAAAAAATCTTGTAAGAACGAGCGCGATATACTAAAAAACGTATGTAGGAGCGAGAAAATTGCAACACAAAAAGCCTTCTTAATTGCCTTGATTAGATTTCAAGGATATTAATTTAGTGAATCAGGCATTCTTTGGAGGTTCATATTTTATCATTATTTACGGTGTGATATTTTGTATAAGCCGGATTTTCTTATTGAATGGAATGTTTACGTTGGCTGGGGTTTTGGGTATTGTGAATTTTCGATTTTATTTTATATTGACGGCTACCGCGATCGTCAACAAAAGACATAAAAAGGTAAGACGGAAATATTCACGCCATAACATTGTGAGGAAGTTTACTTTGTGGATTTTTTAAAAATACTTAATAATTTCCTCACTTCCGTGAAGATAATTTCTTATTTACGTTTCATTTTATTTCGATTGTATAAAGCTAAAAGATTTCACCAGTCACAAATCATAGAAAAATATTTAACAAGTGCTGTTTTGCTGACATCACATTTTGTTCTTATCAGTTTCTAACGAGCTTTTGACGTCAAGTGGCCACTTAACAATTTTACGTCAGAAATATAATTATCAGATAACGATAACATTTTAGCAATATTTTTGTAAGCATTATTGTATTTACTATATGATTCGGGTATTTTAACAGAAACTATATTCGAAATCAGTTTAATTTTAATTTAATTATTTAAAGCTTTGTATTTTGAGATGAAGGCTCTTCCACTCCTATCTATCCAATTGTGATTCTCATTTAGAAAATAATAATCAAAACAACATTTCTACGCTAGACTGTAAATACATAATAGACGCGGTAAAATCTGCATGATCACTCGAGTGGCAGCCCCAAGTTATCAACTAATGCATTCAAGAAAGCAATAACTTTGGACGCCTGGGTATACCGATAACGCCTCTGGTGAATATCGCGAATAGCTATTGATCATTATTCATTTTGTTAGTTGACAGATTGTGATGTGAAGCTCTTCAGTGTGGAGTTTAACGCGACTCGCGTCCCTTTGATAGATGTTTGGAGAAATAACAAAATGTTAACACATGTTTTCGAAGCACGCCTTGAGTCGTAATTACGTCGACGCGTTTGTCTTTTTGTCAAAAGGTTATTTTGTATTTAGGGAATATTATTGTTTGCGATATTTGTGGTGTTGGAATTAGAACTGCATTATCTAACCTACATAAATCAATAAAGGTAATGATTGATCAATGTAATTGATGAACGTTTTTCAACGGAGCTGTCCACTATTTAGGTTAAAACCTCAAATTATGTATGAATTAAGATGGCTTCCGCTGGATATACCATGATGAATTTGTAAGAAATGAGTAAGAAAACAATATTCATTTCCAAAATGACTTCAATAATTAATTATTATTTATTATAAAATAAATTATTTCAACTTTTTTAAATATGTATTAGCTTAGTCAGTTTAACTCTATGTCGTTGGTTGTACGTACCTACTGGTGACCATGAAACTGATTGAACATGAATATTAAATAAACTAACAGAAATTTTCTTCTCACCTGCAAAATCTAGCCGAATAAAGGATTATCGAAGTGACAAAAGAAATCACGGATGCATCTGTCCTTTCATAGTCAACTTAACTAAAAGGATTAAAATGATATCTTCCGTTGTCTGACAGGCAGTGTGGTCTTCGAACCGTGAACACCAAACTCTTTTGTCGTAGCATTTACGAATTTGTGTTATTTAAGCCTTTAATACTTTTATTCTTTAGTTAGTTTTTAATTTTTCTATTTCAATGGCATAAAAGATTTGCTTTAGTTTAATCTATTTAAGAATTCTTTCTTTTTTGTATAACTCTTTTTGAAATTTTGAAATCTTATTAACTTGAGTATTCTTCGATTGTATTTGTAATATTGTTTTTCAATTAGATATAAGTAACAGTAAATACTTCTTCGGTGTTTAGGTTAAACATTGCTTTTATTATTTCATAGATTACTTATAAGAATATTATAATTAAATCTAATTATAAATGCAGTAGTTGGTAAAATCCATGTTTCATTCCTTTTTTAACTATTACGCTTTTTGTGAAAGATAATAGGCACTAAAAAAATCTGTAAACTTAATTATTGTAATTATGAAACGTTTACAATTTTACATAATATCATTTATGTAATCTTAATGACACCACGAAAGTCATAATATTTATGGTCTTGTTTATGTTTAACAAGTTATTGAAAAAATATTCGATTACCTACTTAATAAGGCTCTCAGATAAGAGCTTATATCAACGCGCAAAAGCATGCGATAATTTAAAAAAAATTGTAGGGTTTCGAATCACGACAAACTCCCACGATGATCAAGTGTTCCGATACACATTTTGTAAAATAAAATACACAAAAATGTCACTTGCTATTTATTCATTTTATAAATTAAATTGTTTATGTTTGATATATTATATAATTGGTGTAAAATTTAAATTAACTAATGCAAATTCTAACCGATTAGTTTATGATAAGTATAAGCAGGTATTAAAAAACTTTATTAATCTATATTCATAATATGTAACATTAGAAAGTCACCATAACTTTGCAAAGCAGCTGATGCTAACGTTCATTCAAACTTTGCGGTTTGGAGATACGTAGCGATCTCCAAAGCTCTGTGAAAAAAATAATTTATTGTAATAAGTCCTCGTGAACAGTCGCCGCGACTCGGTTGGGATGCCCCTCCGCCCGCTGCCCGCAGCTCAACGTATACACGACTGCAAAGGCTCTGCTCCCGTCAGTTGATTTTCCACAGCGTCCGAGCACGGGCGCGCCGCTTGACGCTGTGTACGTACGAGAATCTGTAAAATCACGACATCGATAGACCATCAAATTTTCTTAAATTATTTGTGAATTTCATTCAAAAGTTCTGTTTCATTCAAATGAACTGATCTAAAGTGAATTAATAATATCTCTGTTTATGTGACGTGATTATCGAACTAAACCTAAACTGTGAAGCAAATCTAATAATGTGTATATTGAACGTGCTAAGGACAATTTGTTAAATTAAAATATAAAAGACTTTTAAATTGATGGATACTCCACATCCTGCGAGGGGAATCATCACACGAACGCCGACGGAAAAAACATGACACTGAGCTCATCGTGTCTTGTTTTCTATCTTCCTTGATGTTTAATTTAATTAATAATGGCTATCCAAGAAACATCCGCAAGTAAAAAGCTGCTAAGCCAAATTTTATTTTGGTTTATTATTGGATTAAATGTTGCTGATCAAAGTTCTCTTCCGCTGAAATACGAAGCTCCAGATGACTGCCAGTGGTGGCTGAGAGGTCCCAATGGATCCCACGAAGTCTCATTAACTTGCAAGCTAAGAACTATTAATAGTGAGTTTGACACGACAAACTTCAGTGTCATTCCTACAGAACATACTACTTCTCTGCGGATAGAATGCAATGAAGAGATAATGTCTAAAAGCTCATTGGATGATAAAAGTTTCGCACATTTAGTTAAATTACGTGAGCTTGTTTTAGATAACTGTAAAATTGGAAGATGGCCTCCTGGTGTACTGTCCGGTTTGAGAGATCTACGAAATTTAACGATCCGAACCAAAAACACAGAGTGGGCAGCAATGAGCTTAGAAATTGCCTCCGAAAGTTTCACACCAGTTAGGCAGCTTGAAAAATTGGATCTCAGTTTCAACAATATATGGTCGTTTCCTGAGAACTTATTCTGTCCACTAACAAACTTGGTGTATTTGAATGCCTCATCAAACCGCCTTCAAGACGTGAGTGATTTGGGTTTCCGAGAAAAAGTTGTGCATCAAGCCCTCATTAGTGAACAGGAGACACCCGGACCGTCCATGCCGTCGTTGACGCATTCTTCCTGCTCCTTAAATATAGAAGTTCTTGACGCGTCTTACAATCATTTTGTGTTGATGCCTGAAAATGGTTTCATGGCTCTAAAGAGATTGAAGGAGCTACACATACATGATAATGAGATTTCTATGGTAGCCGATAAAGCTTTATCAGGACTGAATCAATTACAAATTATTGATTTATCCAACAATAAAATTGTAGCGCTTCCACAAGACTTATTTAGAGATTGCAGACCAGCAATAAAAGAAATATATCTTCAGAATAATTCAATTAGTGTTCTGTCGCCAAGCCTGTTTGCAAACTTAGATCAATTGGTAGCACTTGATTTATCTAACAATCATTTAACCAGTGCGTGGATAAACGAAAATACATTTACTGGACTTATAAGAATGGTCTTACTGAACTTATCGAATAATAGATTGACAAAACTCAATCCGAAGATATTTAAAGATTTGTATACGTTGCAAATATTGAATGTTCAACATAATCAACTAGAAAGTATTGATGCCGATACATTTGCACCCATGAACAATCTTCATACACTGATATTGTCATTCAACAAAATATCACATATAGACGCATATGCACTAAACGGCCTGTATGTCCTATCACTCTTATCGATAGACAATAATCTATTAGACGAGCTGCATCCGGAGGCATTTAGAAATACGTCTTCTTTACAAGATCTCAATCTAAATGGAAATCGTTTGAAAAAGGTACCTGTGGCATTAAGGAATATGAGGCTTTTAAGAACTTTGGACCTTGGAGAAAATCAAATAACATCCTTAGATGAATCTGAATTCGTTGGCTTACATAATGTTTATGGTTTACGTCTTATTGGAAATAAAATTGAAAACATCACTAGAGAGGTATTCGGCGATCTGCCGTCCCTTCAAATTTTAAACTTGGCACGAAATAAATTACGACATATTGATATAAACGCATTTGAGTCTCTCGCTAATTTACAAGCCATAAGACTGGACGCCAACCAATTAACAGATATTCAAGGATTGTTTGTAAATATACCATCTCTGTTGTGGTTAAACGTATCAGATAACCAAATAGAATGGTTTGACTACACCGCTATTCCTACGGGACTTCAATGGCTGGATCTTCACAGTAACAACATCAAAGAATTAAGAAATACTTACCGGCTGGACAAAGAACTTCGCCTTCAAACATTAGACGTCAGCTTCAATAAAATGACAAAAATATTTACCTACTCTATTCCCAGCAGTGTTGAATTGCTGTTCCTGAATGATAATCAGATTACGCAAGTTGAAGCACAAACTTTTGTTGGAAAAACCAATTTAACGAGAGTCGATTTGTATGCAAATCAGATAACTAGTATGGATCTGAATGCGCTTCGTCTAACTCCCGTTGATCCTGGACGACCGTTACCCGAATTTTATATAGGAGGTAATCCGTTTCAATGTGACTGTACTATGGAATGGCTACAAAGAATAAATAAGTTGGATCACTTGCGGCAACATCCGCGAGTTATGGACTTAGAAAGTATATATTGTAAACTTTTGTATAATAGAGAAAGAACTTACATTCCACTGATAGAGGCAGAATCATCTCAGTTTTTGTGTACATATAAAACTCATTGCTTTACTTTGTGTCAGTGTTGTGACTTCGACGCGTGTGACTGTGAAATGACGTGCCCTACGAACTGTACTTGTTATCACGACCAGCCGTGGTCGGCTAATATTGTGGACTGTTCTGCAGCCGGATATTTAGAAATACCTAGTGGCATACCTATGGACGCAACCGAACTTTATTTAGACGGTAATAATTTTGGTGGGCTTTCTAGCCATACATTTATAGGGAGAAAAAATTTAAAAATTCTGTACGCTAATAATTCCAACATCGAAGCTTTATATAATAATACATTTAGTGGCTTGAAACGCCTGACAGTATTGCATTTAGAAGGAAACTATATAAAAGAATTGCTTGGATTTGAGTTGTCGCCTCTAGAGAATTTACGAGAACTGCATCTACAAGACAATAAAATACATTACATCGATAATCGCACCTTCATGGAACTCAGACATTTAGAAGTTTTGCGTTTAGAAGGAAATAGCATTTACAGTTTTGCTGTGTGGCAATTCACGATGAATCCATATTTGGTAGAGATAAGCCTCTCACGCAACCCTTGGTCTTGTGACTGTCAATACATGTACAAATTTAGAAATTGGTTTAAGAATAATCTTGGAAAAGTTGAAGATGTCGATAAAATTACTTGTATATTTGATAATGTGACTAACGCAGTTGGGCCTTTCATGTCCGATTTTAACTCTACAATTTGCACCAGCCACGTCGGAGGCAGCTCGTCTATAATCGAAAATCAAGTGATCAATGATTATCTGCCGTTGCTTTTGATATCGCTGTGTGTGTTCATCGTGAGCTCTTCGCTATTATGTGGCATATTTTATTACCGACGCGAGCTCAGAGTTTGGATATATTACCATTGTGGGCTTCGTATGTGTTACAAAAGCACGGCATTCGACGAAGAGCAAGACAAAGATCGCCTATTCGACGCCTACATTAGTTACAGCGTGAAAGATGAAGCGTTCGTGGCACAAATGCTAGCGCCGGGTCTCGAGTCGGCAGATCCCAGTTTCCGACTCTGTTTACATTACCGTGATTTTAATGCATCTGCATATGTCGCAGATACAATCATAGAGGCCGTGGAGTCCTCGAAACGGACAATAATAGTCCTGTCTAAAAACTTCATAAACAACGAATGGTGCCGTTTCGAATTCAAAACGGCACTACACGAGGTACTGAAAGAGAGACGAAGAAGACTGATAATAATATTATTAGGCGAGTTGCCGAACAGAGATATAGATCCGGAGCTTCGATTGTGTCTGAAGGCGAACACGTGTATCGAATGGGGTGATAGACAATTTTGGCAGAAATTGCGATTCGCGATGCCGGACTTGAGGAAGTGTCAGTACCATCGTTCTACAGTGAATATATACGCGTCAGTGTCACCGGTGGGGGCAGGCCGTGCGCCCGCGCCGCCGCCGCCGCCTCCACTCGGCAAGCTGCCGCCGCTATTGGGGGACACGCTGCCGCTGGGCCCACGAGACCCTCGCCGACTGCCACCGCCCGCGCCTCTCTGGGCGTAGCGTATGCTCCATCGCAGGTAATCTCAAACTAGATAATCGTGAAGTAGAGATTAATTGACAAACGTCCCTGCATAGGCCACACTATAACGCCTCGGTCACGACACGTTGCCTGTTTTTGTTGTGCATCAATTTTTATTATTTCATTATCACACAATCACAACAGATATGCCAAAACAATATTCCATGTTTTAGAAATTTAGTCATTTAATTTTAGATGTATCGCGCAAATGCGTATTAGTCCTAAAAACGTGATAATTAATGTTAAGGCTGTATTATTTGTAAATATCTCTGTAATAGTATGCATTTATTTTCACATGTGAACTGAACATTCTGTTGTTAATTTTAATTTGTTTAGGAATTTATTATGATTTTAATGTACATAAACTATTAAATTTGTTAAAATTGCGTAAATTATATAATGCCAAAGGTAAACATATAGTTGTATAAAATACTAATTTAGTTAAGGACCTATTGACATAAAAGAAAGACTGTAAATATTTGAATGTAAATTTGACGAGGAAAAGATCTTACCGAAATACACATTTTTAATTTAATTTGCTTTGTTTTATTTCCCTTTGTTAATCAGCTACTTATCACTACAAATAACATTTTCATTACAATTGAGCACTATACTTATGTTCTATTTTATGTTTGTTATTTTATTATAAATATATTCACTAGATATACCTACTTAGTAATATATTCAAATCTTATTAAGGTTTTTTCTGCTCATACGTAGATTTAGAGAACATATGTCTTTTTCGTCTAAAACTAGAAATTCCTTGTTATATTTTTTATTTACTAGCCTTAAACTTATTAATACGATAAAAACGCCTAAATTGGGCTAAGATATTCTATAAAGTATAGCCGTAAAATTACATTACTCCATGATATAAATAATTACTGGCACATTGATTTGTCTAGCTTTATTATGCAATAACTACTTCGGCTATAACTCAAAGTGCAATGCAGAACTTTAAGGCTCCCGTTCCTGAAACTTGGAAAATTTGTTGGTAAAGTATGAATACTTAGTTGGAAATTAAATGACAAGAACAGTAAGTATCGAGGCAGTTAATATTATCCAACGATTTCTATAATTAAACATTATTTTCTCCTATAAATAAATAGGCCTAAAATTTTTACAAAAGTTTTCATTTGTTATTTAAGGTGCTAAGTAGTATATTAATTTTCCTAAAGCTTCAAATAATGAATCTGATAGTCAATCTTGATAGACCTTTCATACCATTTATTTCAGAACTTTCAGACTTAATAAATTAAATAATAACTAAGTTATTTTTTATCTTTCACTAAACTCTTACGAAATGAAACGAAGATAAATTGTAAAATATAAATACTAATATGATCACTGAAAGTTTTATCAAAATTCATTCAATCATTTTGGAGTCTATTCAAATATTCCGAAAAGCAGAATTAGACGAAATTAAATCTTCTAAATAGAATTTCCTAAGAATTCCATTTTATATAGCCTAAGTCCTTCCCTAGAGTTCAAGCTTTCTCTGTATCAAATTTCATCAATATCGGTTCAGTGGTTTAGCCGTGAACGGCATTGCTGATTTGCTGAGTGAGACAGGCACTTAAATTTTACTTATCATAGACTTTTGTAGATATTTATAGTAAGAATGTTAGGTAATCTATTTCCTTTGACAAGGACGGAAGACAATATATTATATTTGTTATTTTATCTACCCTAATCTGACCTCTAACAATAAGTACAGACATTCTTTTCCCATTACGCACCAAATGTTCGATATCCTTCCATCTACCAACCAATATTCACTGTTAGAAACGTGGTACTCATGAAACTACTATTATCTCTCTGCGGACAAATCAAAACGAAATCAACATCGGTTACTTTTGTCGTTCTCACCCTTATCAAACCTAGGGGAGATGGGTCAGCGTGGAAATAATGGGAAAACTTATTTTCCAGTCCGCATTTTGTTCGGATTGTGTGTAAGCTGGTTCTTACTTTAGTAGACATTTCCATGAAAACAAAATTTAATGTTTGCATATTAAATTGTGGGGTTTCGTTTTGTTATGATTTAGGCTAATGGATTTTAAGTATGTAAGTACATAATATAATACACCTTCAAGTACATGGTTTTTAAACCAGAACAAATAATATACTAGAAATTCTATTAGTCGTTTGGTATTAACTAGACAGACCACGGGTTTGATCCCGGGTTTTTTTTATTAAAAACTTATGTCCATAATCCGACAAACCACACTTAGAGGCTTTTTCATCTAAATATACCTCAACAGAACTAGCCACTCGTTAGGTATACCCTCACAAATACCATTGGCTAAATGAGGGAGACTTGGTCTTCCGCTTCGTACCCTGGAACCGTAACACGGTTTCGGGAGCTGTAAGGCAACCCATGAAGAAATATCCCAACCCCTTAGCTTACACGTTGAATTTTAAAAAACAGTTAATTCCATTATTGTAGAGTCCAATCATATATTATGTATAAGCATAATTCAATAATACCTATCCAGTTTTTTGAGAAATTTACCTCTGTCCCCCCTGAACACATCACAAAATATAAAGGCCGTAAAGTCATTGCGATAAAATCTCTTCAGGAATAGTCAGTAGTAAAACAGATTATTATATTTATGATGCAATGATAACATAATCTGAGATTTAATTTCGGTAGGCAATACCTTCGCGTTCCGTGTTTTGGGTACGGAATATTATTATCGCGTTGAATCCCGGGGATAATGGAATTAGTTTTGTAATTAACTTACTTTATCGTTAAAAGGGACCTTATGTAAATAGGAGTCATATACCCGCAAATAAATTTTTAGTTTTACCAATGGAATACTAATGTTGTTCGAAATCGAGTTAAAATTCCCTTTCAGTTTAGTATTATTTAAATTTTCAACAACTTTTCTCTTTGTTACCACTCCTCTCTCGTACTAACTATATACTAGCTTAACAAGCTGGATTCGCCTGTGAACATTTCTGAAATTCAACCTACTAGTTTTAGTAATTATAAACATGTAGATAATAGGTACATATATCATATGTAACGCCAAAGAATACTTAATAGGTACCTAACTTTTTTTAAGTTATATATTTGAAATAATATGACTTCCTAATATAGAAAAAAAAACGGTTCACTAATTTCGACCAATTTTCGCCATCCAATTTATTAAATTCTTGTTATAAATTAGCGCGAGGAATGACATAAATTCATAAACCTATAAATATATCTACTTTTATTTCATTGTTATTTTATAGACAAACAAACATTATTGTAAGTACTTATGCGTGATGACATTCCTATCCCAAGTAACAAAACTCAACAGTACTTTGTAAGAGAAATGCATAGCTAAAATTATTACCAACGTGTTCGTTTAAAAGTCAGTCGCGTATCTGTGAACATTTATAGAAACAATACGTTGTCTTACGGTGTTTTATGGAGGAAGTATTTGATAAGTTCAAGGAATGTCTACAATTTCCAATATGCCAATAGATACTGTATTTATTTAAATATCTTGAATAATAATGTTGTTTCTTAAAAATTGTTGGCTTACTGTTTTATTCTCCATAATATTTAATAATAATACGCCTATTTACTAAAGGGGTAGGGGATAGGCATTGAGGAGTCAATTGTCTAGCTAGTACCTTACATACTTCTCTTGCTTCATCTAAAATCTACATCCATATCACATTCGTTCATACAGTTTCATACTATTTGGTTTCAAAATGTACTACTTAGTCGTCCTTTCATTCTGATATCCATCGGTATCACGGCTTCATTTTGTTTCAGCCTTTCTTCACAATTCAAATATAACTACCACGCTACCAAGAATGTCAATACTAAATGTAAATTATATTCTAATAGTTGTATAGGTAGGTACGCCATCATTTACAATAGCTTAACCAGCTGGAAAAATGCCATATGGTATAACAAAAGTTGTATGCGCAATTTAATAGCATCCTAGATTAAAAGCTTCGCTTCTCTTTGAAAATCGAGCAATCTGTATACCTCCGTCGAAGAAAAAACGTGCATTGTCATTCGATAATCCTTTACAGAATTAGAGACCACTCGAGGGATGTCACCGCGAGAGATCAACTTACTGCTAGGCAATGGTATTGAGTTTACGTAACCCAATATAAAACGTTACGCAGTCCCAGATAACTTTACACAGAATGCGGTCTTATTCACTGAAAAATAAGATCTAAAATTCCATAAATCAAGCAAAATGTGGTCACAAAGACCGCAAATAAGAACAACCGGGTTCGTGAACAAAGAGTCATAGATAATGTCCCATCCCTTAATCACATGCACTGGTGCTCTCGAAAAATATTTTGTTGTCCAATAGAAAGAACCATGTTGACAAAGCAAATTTCTATTTTGGAAACATGCATCCATTTTCTATACTTTAACAGTGAATTTAAAAGATTAAGTTAACTGAATTTGTTCAAGATGTTGAAATTCTGTAGACTGTGTTAGGAGCGAGAAAAGAAACTTTAATTGTCTAAATTTGAACACGGTTCAAGGAATGTTGTTTTAGGTGACATTCTGTTATTCTCATAGATCGTTTCTTTGACTCTTTCGGTTAATTTGACACGAATTCCGTGACACCGTGCACTTTTTACAACGCCATTAATTCAATCCGAGTTTTGTAGAGAATGCATGAGAATTTCGGCGCCCGGTAAATAGCTCCGGCGAGAGACCGTCATTATAGCGGATTCATTTCAAGCTTCTCAACATTAAACTTGGGTGTCTGTTTGGTATCCTTTGAATAATAAAATTTTGAATTTATTTTACCAATACTTGTTTAAAATAAAGCACCTCCTTATTTATTTGGACCAACATGAACTTGTTATTTATGATTTATTCTGTAAATATCTCTGTCAATTCCCGTTTCCTCAACTATTATGTCCAAAGCTCCAAACACATTCAACCATAAGCATGACAAACTAGAAAAAAAAACTCAAAGAAACTTGACACTTAAATTGTTAAATGTAGAATCGACTAACATAGTAATATTAGCATTCATAACCGCTTGCTCAGTTTCTATGAATCCTGTATTACTGATATAGGCCTAATGCAATTCCCAGCTGGCACAAGGGTATATGGTTTAGATAACCCAAAGACAGCGGTTCGTAGCGTACCGAGTGCCAATAATTGACTATCAAACTTGATATATAGCTTTCTCAGCGACCGCCTGCCCTGACTGCGCTAGTTGGATGAATTATTGTTGGGTTCACTCCCACGAGAGAAACGAAGAATCATTTTCTTAAATATTTCCTTCAAACTAAGTATATGTTTCAAACTTCCGAAGAAACTGTTGGAGAACGGGTTAAAAGAAAGATAAATAACAGTTTGAACGATACTAAGAATCTTGAAGATTGATAGCGATTTGGTCACCATATTATTATCATTAGGTTTTGCAACTCAAGAATTTAAATAGAATTCTATGTTTTTTATTAAATACATGATATTGATTGTAACTTATATAACTTTCAACTATAAACAGAGCTGAGGTCAAAAGTTACGCAGTTCTATATACTCCTATTATTAGTTCAACGGAGAATGTTTGTTAATTGAACCTTAACTAAGTATGAATGTGTGTGGTGGCCAATCATTTGCCTTCAGTGGATTATGATTGTAATCTAAGTTTGTGTCCCTTGTGATTTACCTTTGACAAGTTCTCTTAGGATTATTAAACTGATTATTATTGAGATTATTGTATCGATGATTTTGTTTACTTGTTTGGTTTATCTCTATATTTTTATTGTTTTCTTATTCGAATATTTAATTTCTAATCCTACTTTTAAGTCATTGACCGAAAAGTCTTCAAACAAAAATAGATTTATGAGCATCTCATTTTCAGTTTAGTGATGACATCTGCTTGATCATTAGTGCACACTCCCAGCGAGTAGAATTAAAAAACGCCTCTAGCTGACAAAGTCTCATTAATTTTATTTTGTCATACATTACTAATTTGTAAAATTTACAGCGACCTACTAATAGCTCGGTTTCCGGCAACAGAACGGTCGTATTTTCAACCCTGTTACGTTTTTGTTCGGTATAAAAGGGCGTGTGGTAGTCGAGAACATATTTATGAGTCAGTTAACACCAATAATCGTCAAGAAAACTCATCAAAGTAACATTAAATATTAATTTTATTATAGATGAGTCTCTGCTAATATGACACTACGTGTGGTCTTCAGTTATCACGCATAAATTTTTCTATTTACAAAAACGTTGGATTTTATTTTTATCATTAATGTTGAATTGTTGATCTATTGATTTTTAAAGAAGGTTTGCCTAGTAGAAAAATAAGTTGAAGCTACTCTGCACCTGAACTGTTAAATGTGTCAAGTAACGTTTGTTGTGATCATAAACAATGAATAATAGAAGTGGTTTTGGTTTCTTGATATGCCTGCGGTCAAATTTAATTATCGCGTATGATCAACGATGAATGTCGTTGTATATATCGGAAGCGCTTTAGGCAACAACTAATGTAATATTTCGTGATATCCATAGTAATAATTCAATAGGTAACTTAAACAATATAGTTGAAGTAAATAATGGTATCGATAGCTGTAAACGGATATGGTGTTACAATAAATTTTCTGTTAGGAATACAATTTAAAAGTTAACGCTTTATATGAAACTGTTGCTTATATATAATTAAATTAATTGAAGAATTGACAATAGTAGATTACTGACCCGAGCAGAAAGTGACTTCTCGTTGCACCGAGTGTTAGTTACTAAAAACAGGAGTGCAACAAGAAGTCACTTCTATTACAACAAAATATATACATGTAATTTTAACTTTGTGTACATAATTTTCCCCAAACCCGCCAAAACGTCTTTCGCACCGAAAATATTTTTTTGTTACACTTTTTCAGTTTCGCAATCTGCTTTTCTTTCAGTTTGATAGTTGATAAAAAAGAAACCAGTATCAACAAAGTAGTACGGGGCTCCATAGAAAAAGTACCTCTGTTTATAAATTATTTCTACATTAAAAGTACTTTCTACAGAAAAAGAACATAGTTTTTAAAAAAAACAAGAGCGGGCTGTTATGGATTTTCATAGTAATTTACTGCTCTAGAGTAAAGTAGCGCTTTCTGATATTGAAAACTAATGAGGAAATTAAAGCGTAGTTGGAAGAAAAATAATTATTTTGAGGCCTACTCTATTAAGGTATTTTAAGATCGCGAGCTTCAATTAGTGAATAGGTATTACATCAATATTTATTAATGTTAGTACAAAATTTAATTAGACTGCCAAAAAATCCTCTAAAAAATAATGTAATTCGATACAAACGGCACGGAAGTAATAAAAACCTTAAATTGGTTTAGCTTTGATGTTGTCTGTCACTGCCGATTATAATTTAGAAAACTATCGATATGAAATGAAGTGTACAATTTACAATTGTACATAGTCCAATAGGTACCTAAGCTTTTTGCTACTTTAAAATGTATCTACAAGCTTTTAAAGTGTGAAAAACGTATCCCTCTTTTCTTTTGGAAAATGTACTGTAGTTTTTTCTTCTCTTTAAAAATCTTATAACTTAGCGAAATCCTAACTAATATTATAAATGCAAAAGTGTGATTCTTTTTTTGTTTGTTTTTCTTTCACGTCAAAATAAAGTAACGGATCGATGTGATTTTTTGTTTGCACAAAGATAGTTGTAGAAGTTTTAGAAAATAGTTACTTTATCGAAACCCTTAGCATCTGACGGAGTACACCTCGCACTTGAAGGGTTTTACTTTTTACTTTAACCAATTATTCTTAAGAACATAGATCTCAATGATAAATATCAGGTTTATGCTCAGTAATTCCAATGAAACGCGGAGTGTCGCTGTAGTTAAACTGCAGAACAGTTACTTTTTCTACTAAATCCACAAATACTTAAGCCAAAGTAATTAACCGAGGTTGTTAGCCTCCGTAGTATGGCTTTCTAAACTCACAGCGTCCCATCTAGTCACATTAAGACGGAGGGAATAGTGCTGAGATCCTCGGGGATGCGAATTAGCCGTATAAGGATTAGGAATCCGTGAGTATATGTTTAAGGGAAATTATAGAGAAAATGCTTGCACAATGGGTAATTGTATACCTAACTAAAAAAATATTTTTAAAGCTATTGCATGCATGTGGCTCCATATACATAACAATTAAAGCTACCGGCTTAATTTTAGGATTTAATGCAAGTGATTTTTTCACAAATGGTTTTTTTAAATGTATGACTTTTATTTTTAATTATTAAATGTTCTGGCATGAAATTTTTGGTGTTGTAAAATAAATAATGTATTCTTGAAAGTCAAGTCATTGAATTTGATGACAGTTGTCATAGGTCCCAATCCTAAGATTGTTCAAAGTATGGTACACCTTATTCAAATTAAGTAACAAACATATAAAAAAATTAAGTAACAATTAACGAACAAAGAGAAAAGCAATACAAAGCGGTAACTAAACAATGATTTGAAGTGAAATGAAAAATTATAACAAAGCTGTTTTTCCGGCCTTTCATTTCTAGAAAGGGTGCTCCCAAAAAACACATTTTGCGAACATTTTTAATCCAGTCTCAACTCGAGTGTCATATTTCATCGTTAAATTAAAACCCGTTTCTGCCTTTATTGCTCTCGCTTCATTGTATACGATTTACGCCTAGAGAAGACTTTCTCTAATGTGATTAAAACGACTCCAGTAATAATAAACATTTTATGAGCGCATTACACACGAGCACTCTATCTCCATTCTCTACTATCGGATTACTCGCATAGTAACAAGTTTGTCTAATTAGCCATGTTTTATTGTAACGTTATTATATGACGACTAATTCGTAGGTTTATGATTCAGTTTATGTCGAGTATATGTTTATTTCAATTAAAGCTTTAACGAGCAAAAGTACTTACCTACTCTAGTTTTAACATCATTAGTAACATCTTTAATATGACATAAAGAACATAGAATTTAGTTCGAATTTATAGTTTGATCAAGAAAGTTTGACATAAGGCGATGGCAAAGTCACGGCTTTTCTATAAAAATACAGTCTACGAGTTAAAAAACTAAAACAACATTACGTCACAACAATTTGTGAGTCACGTCGGGCTTTATGAAATTTTGAGAAGAATATAAAGTAATTTATAACAGTTGACCTAAAGCAGAAAAAATAACAAAAAGTCCTGAGAACCGCTTTTACTTTCTTACTTCACAAAGGATTGAGCTTTGGCTTCCCGGGAAAAACTTCGGGTTCTTTTAAGAAATTTATGATGATGTTGATAGTAAACGAAAGCTGAAATTGAACTAAATTTGCATACAAGGGATGCGTAATGCAAAACAAGGCCATCGCAGCGGGTCACCTTTGTTAAAATATTTACGGAGCATTCTATTCTTAGTGACTTTTGTTGGGTTTGGTAATAATAACAATAGCGTTCACGAGGATATCTTATTTTAGAGATGACTCATTTTTATGGTTTTTTTCTTATAGGATGACTTGGACCCAATTTGATAATGTCATCATTTTTATAATGTAAGTCATAGTATAATTTATTACACTTTGATAAACTTGTTGGTGACACGACTTAGGAATTGAACCTAGTTAATTTCCTACAAAATACCTTACTGTGCGTCGGTGGCCGAGTGGCTAAGACGTCTGGTATTAACTAGGCAGGCCACGGGTTCGATCCCGGATCCCGGCCATGTACCAATGGGTTTTTTAATTAAATACTTATGTACATAATGCGACAAACCACACTTAGAGGGTTTTCCATCTAAATATACCTCAACAGAACTGGCCACTCGTTAGGTATATAGCTTCACAAATACCATCGGCTAAACGAGGGAGACTTGGTAACACGGTTTGGACAGCTGTAAGAAAGAAAAAAAACCTTATTGATCGGATTATAAAAGTATTTTTCAAATTGATTCAAAATTAATCTAAATTAAAATTACTGACGTAATTTGTCCAAACAAAAAGCACAGGTGATTTTTGTCGAAAAATTATAGTAGTAGTTTATGAAACGGGTTCATAATATGGGTACCTAATTAAAACGTGGATTTTTTTTATAACATCCACGAGTGTTTTAATTCCAAGTTATGTGCCCGTTCATACACTACTTTATCTAATCCCATGCAATAGGTATTTTAAATAATTGACCAATTTCTTTAGACAAATTGGCGGCAAACCGCGGTTATCTACTGCGCATGCGCGTTAACTGTCAAGTGACTCGCAGATGCGCGTGTCGATATTTTTATAGAGTTTAATGTGGCTGTATAAGACACATCCTCTACCCTTTCTTCATTAAAAAAAAACATTACGATATCGTTTTTGTATGAAAACTTCGGTACTGTAATACATTACATTATCGAAGTTTGACATATTACAGACGCGTGTATATAAAACATATAATACAAAACATAAATCTATCATCACGCCTTTTATCCCAAGAGGGGTAGGCAGAGACAATCGAATGCCATTACGATCGCTTCTTTCACATGTGAAAGTGAAACAAAATGCTGGCAGAAGACGACCTAGGTGTACTTTTATTCAACATATAAAAATGTATCGCTTTCTATTCCCATCATTATTATTTTTTACTATAACTTAAAACTTTTACTTTCAAAAATATTTGAACAATAAACGAGCAAAGCAAAAACAAATTACAAAAGATCACTTTCAGTTTAGGGCCTTGGAACCCAAATTGCTCTCTAAGGAAACTAACTCAGTTATTGTTCCCTATACTTTCTCAGCTCACCCCATTAAGTCAAAGGAAACGCCACAACGGGCATACGAACGGGCCATAACCAAAAGTTTCGGAAGCCGGACTCCAATATTAATATTTATTACTAACAATGTTACACTTTCACCGATCCAGCAGCTATAAATAGTTTTTATTTTACGGCAACTACCCGTTAAATACCGTAACAAGAGAGTTTTATGGCGCATCCTCGCTTTCAGAAAAGGTAAACGGATGTATTTGTCGCTTACAGGTATTATAATATTACAGACGTTTTCTTTGAAGTCATGTTTGCGCTTGAGCATAATGCGTACCTTTCTGAAATTACGTAATTATGTAGGTACTTTGTAAAGTTATCTATTTGTGTTATTCGATAAAATATGTATCATAATTATAAACTTGTTCGAATCTATGAATTCGAGGATCGTAGAAAATGGCAGGGACATCAAACTCAAAAAAAAATCTTTTTTATGTGTGATTTTAAAATACGACGTTTAATTTAATTAAAGAAAGCACAGCAGACATTTTAAAAAGCATATCAAATTCAGTCATGGAATTATAATATTTATTAAAAAAAGTCTTAAATATCATGATTTTTCAGTATAGATATTAAATCGACCAATTTACAGATATCACTCCAACTAAAGTTGTATTGTATTTTAAAGATAGAATAGACAGAAAAATGTAATAACAGCAGGTGCTTTCAGCAACCATTAGGCCTCTATGGACACTGAAAAAGAAAAACGACTTCGGAGATCACATTTTCCGATCCTCTAATGGCGGAACATTATCCGAAAACACGTTTTTGCGAGAATACAATTTACTGCCAAATTTTTCGGAAAACACACAGGGAAGTTATCTTTATGTATATTTTTTATATATTTCGCACCTAAATGTTATCGGGCGCAGTTAAAAGCGCTCTTTAACGTGATGACCTTTTCCCTGGGTTATCACCAGAAGTATACAGGGCAATTATTAAGAAATATTGCTGTTTCCGCGCAGTTATTCTTTGTAATGGCAAAAAATAAAACCTGTGAACTTAGATAAAGCATTAAAAACATAAAATTTTGTAGAAAAGGTGAACAGTGTTTTGAGATTGTGTTTAATTTATTAGTTTTTAGTTTACTATATTCACGAAGCAGAGCATATTTGTTTGTTTGGTTTTCTTTGTCAAAACTCAAAACAGAGCAACGAACTGATGTGATTTTTTTTTGCACAGAAATAGTTGGAGAACCAGAAAGTGACGTTGGCTATAGGTATACCTACTTTTTATCCTGGGAATTTTTTTTTATGGACAAATTTTATACCCGAGCGAAGCCCAGCTACTACATTGCTAGTACATACTTAAATGGTATAGTTTCCATGGGGCAAGAGATTTTTAAATAAAAAAATATTATTTTTGCAAACAACGTAACCAAGTATAAAGGTACTCATATAATAAATAAGGCTAAGAAACATCCAGCATACATTACCATACAACGAACGTCCAAATAAATTCGTTCCGTTTCTCACTAAAATAGCTTAGGCAATTTGTTTAAATTACTTTCCTATGCTAATCTCGAGAAGCAAATACGTTTTCTTTGCGAATATAAGGAACAAGGCCTATCACGGTGTTCAGATAGCTTTCGGATCGCATCGCTCGCTACAAAATGATGCATGGTCTAGGAGCTAAAAGTGGCTGTTGTAGAAAAACAAGACACACCAAGCTATTACAGGGCTTACATCGTAAATAATCGTCTTAGCGCGGTAAATAAATAAGTGTATAGCCTCCGTAGGTTCGTGCGAGAGTCGCTATCTGATCTGCTGAACGGCGGGACCAGCAAAACTGCGAAAGTGGCGTTTAAGAAGAGATAGGAACGTAGGACGTAGGAGGAACGCGCGGCCCGTAGGAGATAATGCGGAAATATTCGCTACAGGCACCTTACATTATAATTCCCTATTGTATTGTGTACATATTTTTAACGTTATCATATTCTCAAGAAATAAACTTTATATTAAATCTGACAAACTGTGTTATGAGGCATTTCGATCTTAAAATACTTCATTAGAATTGGCCATTCGAGATGTAGCCTAAAAATAACATGAATTAAATGAGGAAACCGTGTCTTCCGCTGAATATTCTTCTGGTCACATGGTTCCAGAACTAATAAGGCACACATGATGCTGAAAAAATATTTAGTCTGTATCCATTCAAATTCACTGATCACTGATCATCCTTTTCTCATTAACTTAGTCATATGTGGGCAATATAATCATCGAAACAAAGAATAGCTGAAATAGACGAACATTCAAACAGACAGACAGACGATGTCATGTAGTGATTATAGTGATAGTGATGACGATTATGATGATGATAGTGATACTGGAAAATAAACCTTTTCACACAAAAACTACTGCGGTTTTTACTGTTAGATACGTTGATGCACCGGGAAGGTTTCGAGCATTAAATCCTGTTTAAGCAATAACAGTATGAGTGAATCAAGCCTGGAAAAAGTAGCCCCAGCGAGTTTTCATGTCGTATGCTGTCTAATCCATCAGAGATATAACAAAATCATGTATAAAATGATCCAAAAAAACCGCATATCTTTATCTAATAGATAAGTAGTTTAAATTTTATTTATTTGTATTAGATGGACTTATAGATATAATGTCGACCTAAGTACGTATCTAAGAATTTGTTAGCTCTAAATATTCTTCATTCTTCCCGTTCTTCAGAAACGATATAAATCCATTGTCCAGTGCAATATGGGCAACTGGCTCAAAACTTTGCCCACATCGCAAATAATAAATGGCGTGCATGGACGTAAAAAAGGAGAGGACGGATCGCCGATAAGACAAAAGTGAAGCAATCAAGTTATGCCAGTTTCATTGTAAATACGAGCCTCACGCACACATTCTCATTCGGTTATACTGATCAGCCGCCATTAAGAAAATAAAAAACAATGCCGTCTTGTGTAGTAAAATTAAGCAAAAACAAGTCCATTACTCATAAAAAATCTCAAGGAATCACATTTTATAGGTAAGTTAGTAATTTACCACGTATTCAACAATTTAAAAATATATTAGAGATAAATAAAATCGGTAGCACACATGCACGCTTGGTGCTTCACTTTTGTCTTAGCGGCGATCCGTCCTCTACTTTTTTACGTCCATGATGGCGTGATTATATTTTTAATATATCAGCCAAATACCTCTGGTAGGCTTGGTTGGTATCTTTGGCAGTATTTTACAGTTGTTAATTTTCTTTAAAGAGTTGTTTCATAACTACATACAATTAAAAGCTTAGTCACGACTAAAAGAATTCAATTTCAACTCAGTCATATTCCTCCGATCGTGATGAGCCAACTTGTTTCGTTAATGAAATATGGACACCCACACCATGTCCACTTTGGTTTTGCTTAGTTAAATAGATTCATGTCTAAAATGTTAATGAAGTGAAGCAATGACAGACGAGTAACTAAAGACAATATTTAGAGAAGATATTATATCATACAAAATATAGAATTGTTTAAAAAGTATGTTAGGCTTAGGTACTTATCTTATACAAGTGGTGTCAATATTGTTGTCATAGTTCAACTGATCTCCAATTGATGGCGTCTTTTAAAAAAAATTAGTCTGATTTTAAAAGAGACATTTATTTTTGATTTGTTTGTTTATTTTTCCTGAATAGGTTTAATACCGACAAAAAACACATTTGACAAATAATATATAAAGATTGGCTCAATTCAAGACTACTATCTTTGCTAAACATCTCAAAATATATGTATTTTGTACCCTGAAATAGAAAGCGTAGAGTTTTGCGCATGATAAAATGAAATTGCTATACCTACCGAAAATTCATCAAACTAAGGCCGTTTCAGGATTATAAAAAAAAACTAAAATATAATATATATATGTTGTAGGTATAGTAGGTAAATAAAATTGAATATTATTTATAGGTAAAAAATGGGTCCTTGGCTGTCGGCCATCTTACTTCTGTTAAAAATATGGCAAAATCTCAATTAATCCTATAAAAATGAGTTTATTTATTTTCAACCCAAATTGCTGATAGTTATAATTTTAAATTGGATTAAGCCATATTTTCATTACTAAGAGTTCTATAAATTGCTATTAATTGAGATTTGCCATATTTTTATGACGAAGTTTTAGAAAATTTTAGACAGAATTTCTTTACTTGTCTCATTTAATAAACTATTAGTACTGGAATGAAATCGATATAATCTAAGTTAGGAAAGACTCCAAGGTAATGCATCATCCAGCCGATGCATCTCACATCTTGATTCTTTCCACCTCCCACATACGTTTCACATGGTAGGTAGGTATCTTGTATTTGGCTTCTTGACGTTTACTTCTGATAAAAGTTACTGATTTAACACTCTCGCGTCGCTACTGACTTGTGTAATCGATATTGATTTATTACTGCTTAGAATTCTTTTCGATTCATGTCGTCCATGCATATAATATATATATATTTTTGTAGTTAGCGTATATAAAAAGTATATAAGTTGTAAGTTATTTTGGTTGACCAACGGGGCTTTCTATCCAACTTGGAGCACACTACAAGATTTAGACGAAATATTTTGTTTCTAAAATTTTTAGGGTTCTGATGAAAAATCGGAAACCTATATAGGATCACTCATGTGTCTGTACGTCTGTCACAGCTTATTTTCTCGGAAACTACTGGACTGAAAATGTTGAAATTTGGTACATATGTAGAGTTTCATGACCCAATCACGGACGTATTTTGGTTTTGTGAGTTAATTTTAGGGAGAAAATTAAAACGTAATTTTTTTTTTAAAGTGCGTCATGTGATATAGTATATCAAATAAAAGAGCTTGTTATAAGGAATACAAAGATATATTTTTTTAATTTAAAATGCATAGTTAAATTATTTTAAAGAAAATATACAAAAAATTACCCCTCTTATCTCCGAAATAACTGAGTCTAAAATTTTGAAAAAAAAATAGAAAATATAGGGCCTTTCTTGTAATTTACAGGAACACCTAGACAAAAATTCTGAATGAAAAAATAGTACGGAATTCTCCGCGCGCGAGTCGTACTCGCAACTTTGTCAATTATTTTGATAATATGGTATTAATTTTTATTTTTTTTTAAATGTACTGCTCCGGTTTATTAATAAAGTACTACTAAGTCAATTGATTGATTTGAAAAATAAACTAAGTTTAATAATAAACAATTTTACAAAAAACATTTTCGGTCCTATACAAATATAAAAAAAACCTACATAAAAAAGATAAAAGCTAATTTAGATAAGAAGGAAAAGCAATGATACTTCTACCACACAAATGTGTAATATTACTCACGTATCAAAAATGTGAGCGTTCGTTTCTCGTATCATTTTCCTCAGTACTCCGTATTTTCATGTTTCCGCTATAGGCTTCAAAATATCCAGTGCCAATATCTGTTCGCCAACTCAACCGATATTAAAGCAAACCATTTGGCAATGGAGTCAGACGCTCACTGAAATATAGGGTGGCCTGTAACTGAATATAAAGTTTTCGTTTTTGTCAATACTTCTGAAATATTTGCTGTTGTCCCGGAATTGGCAAGGACTTGGGTTTTGCATACGAATGGTACACTCCATTTTGAAGGAGTAAATTTTTTTAAACAGAGAATATGTACTCCAAGTTTTTGAAATCTGACATAAGAATTAATTCAGAAGAATTTCCGGGATAAAAAGTAGCTTATCTGTGAAAAAAAAACAAACACAATTTCGCATTTATAATATTAGTTAAAATAAATATTTACCTTACAAATCGAATTAAACTATGTTAGCATATAGGATTAGTACTGACTAGGCCAAACCTGTCATCATGTATTTATATTATGAGTGGACATAATTTTAATGAACTTGTCATACAAGAATATATTAAAATGTCAAATTGTTAGCAAAAAACTGCACATGCCATGTTTTTTCGATTGGTATTTAATTTGTGCCTATATAAAGCCCGTCACAGACGTAGCTATAATAATCTATATATATAAAATTCTCGTGTCACAGTGTTTGTAACCAAACTCCTCCAAAACGGCTAGACCGATTTGTATGATTTTTTTTGTATATATTCGGAAGGTCTGAGAATAGGTCGTAAACTATTTTTCAACCTCCTACCCCCATTTTTTTTAAATCGCCATTTTAGTATTTTTGTATGAACAATATCTAAAGTTTGTGGTAGTGGTAGTGGGAGGGGTAGGGGTAGGGGTAGGGGTAGGAGTAGGGGTAGGGGTAGGGGTAGGGGTAGTGCAGACAAGCCAACGTTTGGGCAGGACAACGTCTGCCGGGTCCGCTAGTATGAATATAATTTATAGTAAGGCGTATCTAGCACTCTACCAGCACATGTCACTATTCAAAACATCACCTTATTTATATAAAATCAGATAAAATCAACCAGTAAATACATTATTTCGCCTATTCAAAATCATTATTAATATTATATCAACGATGAGACATTTATAGAAATACAAACGAGAACGTAACGTGTTCCGAATACATTTTTTCTTTTATAAATATTCGCTCCGGTGAACATGTTGAGAGGCATTTACTCATTATATCTCATTCGAAGTGGCGTATACTGTATAGATGAGCCTTCGACGAAGCTTTGTGACATTCGGCTCCATTGGTTTTGAATGTGACATACCTCAGCCTACTCTTAAATAGATAAGCAAATGAATTGGAAGGCTGTAGAGTTCTTTCTTTAAAAATATGGACACATTAATTTTGTGTCATTTTAAAAAGACACTTTGTCCATACCAATTGTCAGTTAATAAATATTCAACGAGCATTTACGAGAAAAAGAGGGCTTTGTCAAAATCACTTAACAGATATTTTAGAGTTACTCAGAATAAATCTATAGTAACAATAAAGCTAAACATTTTGTTTGTTTGTTTGAACGCGTAAATCTCTAGAACTACCAGTCGGATTTGAAAAATTATTTTTGTATTTGATAGCGCAATTCTTAAGGAAGGTTAAAAATAATAAAAAATAAATAAGGTATATATATGACATCAAGCTACGACCCAAAGGAGCGGAGCATTAATCATTAACGCGGATGCAACCGCACGGCACAGCGAGCCCTATCCATAATTTGTATGGGGATAAACTATTCCCAATTTCTCTGTAAATAATACACCTGTGTCACTGTAATTTAGCATATAGTTTCGTCCGAGCACTCGACCGTAGTAGATGTATCAGTTTTGTGCATAGTATACGCGAAAAATTAAGATAAAATGGCAAAAAACAGTACATTCGCCCAAGATAAACAGCTATCTTTCTCCGACCCAGACCTATCTTTATTGGAGAAAGAGCGTACGCCACCCAATTTTATTACTACAAGAAAAAATATGGCGACTAAAATAAATTCGTCCAGAAACTTTCAAGAGGAAGTACTAGAGATTTTAAATGAAATGAAGCAACAACAGGAAGAGCAAATGAAGGATCTAAAGAAAGAAATAATCGCAATTAAAGCACAGAATGAGGAGATTCGGGAAGCACAGGGAAGGATGGATAAAACTGTAAAAATAATCTCAGAAGAATATGAGGCCATGAAAATGAAGGTTGAAAAGCTAGAAGAGAATGCGAGGCAAACCAGTGAGCTGAGAATGGAAAGCAGGGAAATGAAGGAAATAATAATAGATATTGAGGCAAAAGTAGAGGAGACAACCAGAAAATTACGTGAGAAATCAGTGGAGATTAAAAACATACCTTTCAGCATTGAGGAGAACAAGATGCAAATTATTAGAAAATTATACTCTGAGCTTTCTTTGGATTTCAATGAGTCTCTTGTCTTGGATGCATATAGATTAACAGCTAAAGATAAAAACAGACGATCGTTAATAGTTGAGATGTGTAACACGAGACATAAGACGGAATTTTTAGGAGCACTGAAGCATTACAATAAATTGAACAGACAACAGCCATTTGGAACTTATGAGATGGGATACGTTGGAGAAAATGTTCCCATATATGCAGATCATTATTTGACACCAAATGCATCTAAACTTTACTTTTGTGGAAGGGATCTTAAACGTAATCACAATTTCAAATTTTGCTGGATTAGCTATGGTAAAATCTATGTTAGGAAGAATGAAAACACGCCAGCCATACTTTTAAGATGCGAAAAGCAAATAGAAGAGCTGAAGGTTTCCAAGTGACTATTTGTTTATGTCCTTATCATAGACGCTACTTCGAATTTTGTTTACCTGCTTGATTACTTATATTCAATAGCTGTAAGTTTATTTATGTTCTTTTATGTTTCTTACAATGTACCAAATATTACCAATCACACTCTAACCATTCAGTCACAGTCACGCCATATACCTTCTGGGAGCTTTTGCTCATCATTCAGTACGCAAGTGTATTTTTCCTTGTACCAATCACAATTTCACCCATTTATGATAAACTATAAAACACTTATACTTCTAACAAAAAGTACAGGCAAATTGATCAGTCCTAATAATAAATACATGATGAACACGTTTACATTAGCTATAACACTCTTGACCGTATTGCATTGCCTTTATCCCCCAGATCTATTAATGTATCTAATAGTACATAGTAGTACTTCAGAATATTTAAAGTGATAGATCTCAGTGAAGTAGTTGAGGATATTGGCTGTGTAATGGGGGCACGGAGTGTTTATGTGACTAGACCAGAGGACTGTAAATCAAATCTAATATCCACGGATGATAGCCTAACTGTACTCACACAAAATATCAGAAGTATAAATAAAAATTTGAATGAACTCGAAGTTTTCCTTAAGAGACTTGATATTGAAGTTGATATAATTATTTTGACAGAATGTTGGCTTAGCGATAAATATACACACTTTCCATTATTGGACTATAACTATCATTGCTCTAAAAACTATATCAATCAAAACGATGGTATAGTTATATACACAAAACCGAGTTTGAATGTCAAAATTGTCGAACCTATTTTCGAGGATGGAAGTTGCTTAGTCCTGACGTTGGAACATGAACTTTCTATAATAGCCATATATAGATCCCCAAATTATAGTAGACCCCAAAATAAAGACAATTTTTTAAATTCCCTCAATAGAATCATGCAGGATGCAAAAGGTAGGTCATGTGTTTGTACCGGAGATATAAATATTGATATTGCTCAAGATAATAGTGATAGTTTTAGTGATAAGTACCTTAACCTCGTTGCATATCATGGTTATTATCCGGCATATACTTTTCCAACTCATAATAAGACATGCCTTGATCATATATTGCTAAAAACAAACAATGAAGCTGCCAGTGTAGTGTGCGAGTCTACAATGACCGACCATTATACCCCCTTATTATCTGTTAGGATGAAAATGGATCGTCTGAAAACTCATCCCAGAGTAACATCAAAAATTAACTATGATATTCTAAAACAGGAACTACATCAATTTGATTGGTCCTGCTTGTATGGTACTAAGGATGCAGATTTTGCTGCTGAAATGTTTATGGACACTTTAAAAACTATGATTGACAAATGTAAAACACCTATACATATACCACGTAAAAAAAATAACCTAAAATCGTGGATTACTCCGGGACTATTGAAATGTATAAAAAAACGGGACCTCTTACACCGAAAATGCAAAAAGAATCCCACTGATGCAGACATTAAATACACGTACCTAAAATATAGAAATACTTGCAGTAATATATTTAAAAACTTGAAACATTCTGAAGCACGTAGGAAAATTGAACAAAATCTTGATAACCCTAAAAAAACTTGGAACAACATAAAATCTATTTGTAATATTGATAAACCGAAAACAAAATCTTTAGAACTGCTTGGATTGGCTGGCAATCCAGTGGAATCAGTCAATAAAGTTAACCAGTTTTTTACATCTATTGGAGAAAGTTTGGCTCGGGGTATTATGTCTAAATCTAAAATGACTGAAAAAGAGCTGATATGTAAAGCAGCCAACCGTATACCAAACTTCAACAGGTCTATGTTTGTGGCGCCTACAGATCTGTGTGAGGTTTCCAAAATAATAAGTGACATGAAAAGCGGCACGGCACCAGGTTGGGATGGCATAAATGGGGAGATCTTGAAGAATCTGAAAAGCCATGTAATAGAACCTATCACCTATATAATAAACTTGAGTATCGAAACTGGAAAAGTACCAAAAGTATTAAAGATTGCAAATGTCTGTCCTATATACAAATCTGGTGACCCATATGACTGCAATAATTATCGCCCCATCTCTCTTCTTTCGACCATAGGTAAAATCTTAGAAAAAGTTGTAAACAAAAGACTGATGAACTATCTTGAAGAAAATGATATTTTAGCAGCCAGTCAATTCGGGTTTCGGGCAAGGAGAAGCACTGAGGATGCTGTAACTTTTCTTACAAACATTGTAGCTCAAAACTTGGACCGAGGCCAGAAATGTATTGGTACATTTTTAGACCTTACAAAAGCATTCGACACAGTGTCGATTCCATTATTATTAGGGAAATTGGAGTCATATGGAATACGAGGTTTAGTTTTGTCGTGGTTCAAAAGTTATCTTTCGGATAGGAAACAATTTGTTAAACTTGGATGTGCAGAGAGTGAAATGCAAGAGGTGTCCTTTGGGGTTCCACAGGGAAGTGTTCTTGGGCCGACGCTGTTTCTGATCTACATAAATGATTTGTGTGGGTTGGATTTAGGGTCGGCCAAAATTATAACTTTTGCTGATGATACGGCCATTCTCTTCGAAAGAAAAAACTGGGTAGAAGTGCAGAATAACGCTGAGAAGGGAATGTCACTAGTGTCAATTTGGCTTGAAGATAATTTACTAACACTCAATGTATCAAAAACAAAATACCTGTGCTTTCACTTATCAGCCAAGTCAAGACCCCCGCAATCCCTTACTATTAAGATCCATGAAGGCCAATGCGTTGATAGTCAGCACTGTAAATGTCAGGAATTGGACCGCGTTGACCAAGTGAAATATTTAGGAGTCCTCTTGGACCACACATTAAACTGGAAGATGCAAATTGATAGCTTGGCAGCTCGAACGAGAAAATTATTGCACATCTTCAGGAAGCTCCGTTCTGTTTGTGAGAAGGGCGTAATAAAAACCGTTTATTTTGCTTTATGTCAGGTAGTGCTTACTTATTGTATTGCGGCATGGGGAGGTGCTGCTAAGACTACTTTTATAAAAATTGAGCGTGCACAACGGGCAGCGCTAAAAGTAGCCTTTTCGAAAACTTTTAGATTTCCTACATATCTTTTGTACACCGAAAATAAACTACTGTCTGTCCGGCAGCTGTTTATTCAGAGAACAGCTTTGATGTTTCATAAATCAGCACTGCAGACTGTCATTAATCCCAGGCATAACCTGCGCGAGTTAAAAACCCGTCCACGCCCTTGGAATATTCCCTTTACAAAAACCACTTCTGCACGTAGATTTAATTATTACCTCGGTCCTTACATTTATACTCATGCCAATAATGATCTGCAATTGATTTTAATGACTAGAAGTCAGTGCAGAAAGGCAGTTTGTAAATGGTTATTCAAAAAAGACTACATACAAACGGAATTGTTTCTGAATCCCCCACTATTGTGATCTGAATGACACTGACACCTCTCAAATGGATTTATTGGAATTGGTACGTTATGTTGGTTTTTGGTATATTGTACACGCTTGTGTTGCCGTATGATTGCGTGACCGAAATAATATATGTAAAACAAATTTGTAATTTTGTGTTCATAAATTATCTGCTTTTCGTGAGTATACTGTGTGCGAATCCATTGTGTACCCTCATTTGTATTCTTTATTTTTTAAATATTTTAAATCTGACTGTATACATTGTTTGATGCCTGTTTTTATTACATGAAGGTGGAAATGGATGAAACCCTGGCTACCCATAATACAGGGAATCCTAGTTTGGGAGCCAGGAACATCACATATTATATGCAAATTTTGGTTATAAATAAACATATTTTTATTTTTTTTTATTTTTTTAGTTACTTATTCAATATATCTAAGTGTAATAGTCTTAATTTTATCAATTGGTTTTATTTAACAGGAAATAAAAATTATTTTGTGATTTTTTAATTGGTCAAAAAAATTATTATTATTTTGAACTTTCAATAAGCTACAAAAATTTAAGAGCTTCGTGATAAATTATGAAAGAGAAAACGGGGGCAAAGTTTAACCTGCACCCACATTTCCTATTCAATAAAACCCATTGAAAACATAACAGCTATTTTACATAAATATATTGAATAAGTAACTATATGCTATTACAGATAAATTGGGAATAGTTTATCCCAGAAAAATTATTGATATAGGAGCCTTAAATCTAAGTCAAACAAGCTATAATTTTACATTTAGAATTAAAATAAATTTTAGATGAGTTTTTAATTGCCTAATAGCATTAATACATCATTAAATCTTTAAAAAACAACGTACAGAGCAGAATGCAAAACACAAAGCCGACATACACAATTCCGTTGAACGCATCTACTTTATCAAGCGAACAATAATTGCATTCAAAATCAAAGATGTGCGCGCAGATAGTCTGCGAGTATTTTCACTAATTAAGCCGGGACATGCACCGAGCGACAATTAAGAAGAGACGATTGTTGATAAGCTGCAGATAGCTGGAGTCGAGCTGGAGATAACAGCTTAGTTAAGCTGTACAAAGGATTCACACCTTATTAAGCCGGAAGGGGCGCAGTGACATTGTTATCTTCACATATTTCGCGAGAGCCTGTGTCGAGCCAAAGTGAATTTGGCGATACGCTTCAAAGAAGCTTGTTTGAACAACTTCGGAGATTTTTATCTTGAGATGTTTTAACGTAATGAGATAAACGCAAGAAAGCTTGTATGTTTTATTAACAACGCTAGCTACTATACACTTTACTACAGTAAAATGTCGCGTGAGTCGGTACATGTTATCCGTACGAATAATCTAAATTGACGTAGTATTTATTTTCCCGTAAATTATTTATTTTGTGTACACATGAGTTCGTGACTCTTTCATGAAATATTCATGTAGGTTATTAAACTTTTAGAGAAACATTGTATTCTGAGATATTATGCTGAAACTATGAAATAATTATAAACGTAATTGAATTTAATTTTAAACATATCCATTGAAATAAAATAACAAAATTTAAATTATATAATATGTCTTGAAACCGGGCTCAATTCCTACTTGTTCAAAAAAAAATGCTAAGCACCAATTTTCTTTAAGAATATGTGCTTTAATCAACTCCTCGTCTTTGCTTCGGAGTGCACATCTACGTCCATTAAGTGCAGCAACAGGCTTGCCACCTATTCTGTTCAATATGGACAACTGGCAAAAAGTGAACACTGTTACTGGTTATCTGGCTGTGAAGGTGTGTTTGAAATTATTTAACTCTGTTTTATATTAGTTAAATATGTACTTAATGTTTCTCTAATTAAAAAACGAGAGGCTAATACCAACACAACCCCAAAGCAAATCGTAACAAAGGGAAATTGAGCTTTTTACATCAAAAAAACCAGGCAACCCTTTTAAATTCACTCTTTTCCGACTACGTAAAACTTCGACGAAAAACTCCGAGTACAAATGCTCGATTTAACCCTCGCGGTAATCGTAACACAAACAATGGAACAGCGAAATAATGTCGAATTCCGGCCGACAAATTAGGCGACCTTTTTAGGCGCTCTTTAAAATAACAAAAAAGCGCTTTTCACTGGTTCATTCGCCCGACCAAGTTTGGATACAATATGTTCTATTTGAAATTCAAAGCTTGTTTCGCCTTTTCAGTTCTAAATTAAAATTTAACTCAGTTTCAAATACAAACAAAAGTATATTCGGTATAAATACTATTGTCCATATTAAATATAGCACGATAGACTCGGCATTTTAGTATTAAGCATTCTCGGGCCGGGTATTCGTTGGCTGGCCATTGGCCTTCGAGTCAAAACAAAAGATGTCGCGGTCTTAAATACTGATACTGGATATCGCTTTTAGATAGACTAACTACAACTAACCTGTTAAATAAACCATGAGTTTAATCATTGTATAGGTGTACTAACTATATATCGTTATAAATTTATTAACTTTTTATATTATATTGCATTATAGTTAGAGAAATGGAGATGGAGCTACTTGTATGCTGTTCACTCATTTTCTGCCAGCTGGTAGGAAAGGTTGTTTTAAAAATATATAAAAATAATTTGTAGAGGGGGCTCAGACTATACGAAAAAGAGGTTTTCTGCCAGCAAGTGCTTACAACCACTTTCTGTCTCCATCTCTCTAACCATTATAACTTTCTTATTTTTAATTATATTTCGTAAAACAGGCCCGTAATAACATAAAATAATTATTTATTTGTAACTAGCTTTCTGCCCCGGCTTCGCCCGTGGAGCTCATATTAACTTTCGTCTCTCGATTGTGATCTCGACTTTTTCAATTTTCTAGGGAACTTTTCCAATCTTTCTTTCCCTAAAGCCCTTTTTCAGACTATAACAAAGATTTAATTTTCATTAACGAATAGTATTTAATTTTTATTTGTATTTATGTAGAATTGTAGATATACCTACATGAAAAATAAACATACCTGCTATGTCAAAGTCCCTATCTATAGAATAAGTGGCGTGGCATACATCTAATATATAAATAATATTTTTTGTTTGTTTGTTCCATAGACTCAAAAACTACTGGACCGATTTGAATTTTTTTTGTGCATTTAATATTTAATATCACGCTACGTACCCAAGGGGGTGAATTGTATTCCTAATACAACGCGTACGAAGTACCCAATACATAAAAATTATACCGATAGTTTTAAAATGGTATTATCTGGTGATTTTCTTGTTCCGATAAGCACATAAAGCTTACGTCTCCATAATGCATGGGAAGAAGTGCAGCTGAAACATCCTTAATCCCAGATCAGTAGTGGCGTGACATCTTTTTATTTTTAAAATAGTTCAAAGAAAATTTTTAAACAAGGTAGTTGATCAAACGAAAACTTCTTTTACTGCTTGAAAACTACGAGTAAGCTTGAAAAAGGTCAGTAATATTATTACTCGTATACTACCGATAGGCCTCGACTCGATATAATCTTAGTTTCATCAATGTTAATTCAGCCTGTTTTGAAAAACATGACAGACATACAAACTGAAAATTCTTAAAAATTGTATAAAATATAATATCTATTAATTTTGGAATATTTAAAAGTATAATACTTATTGCGAGTTATTAAAATTTCTATTATATACTGATAACTATATTATTGCATATTATTATTCATATTATTGGAAAAACATAGGTCAACATTGATTTCCTAATATATATAAATAAATAAATATAAATAATGAAATATTTTATCTAACAACACACCCTTTTTCTTTCGTTTCTTTAGTTAATTTTTTAGCTGTATTCATCATGGAATAGCAAAACAAACCCCAACACGATGTAAAATAACTACAAAATTGACAATTATCTGGGGACCGTCGTCTAGACTCTAGAATAGCTTTAAATTTTGTTCCCCATTGTTCGCACGTGTACATCTTTATTTGATACAAAGTATTTGTATATCACTTACGAGCTTATATCTAGATAATATAATTATACCAACATAATAATACGACATAAAGCTGAAGGCAGCCGGTAGCAGATCCGGAAGCTCCAAAGTATTTTTCAGATATTAATTCCTAACAATCGTAAAAGTTATGTTCATGTTCCCCTAAAAAGTTATTGTCGCTTTCTCCCAGAAATGTACTTCGGTCGGACTTTATCTAAGTTCGCTTTGTCTGCACCCGGGGATTGCTCGTAATAACAATAAAGCAATAACACTTTTGTCCGAAATTTATTATATACGAAACGCACCTTGCGAGAGCATTAACTTGAGCAGTGTGGCCAGTTGCTAAAATGGCTTCTAATATACATGGGGAATTCATTTGTTTGTAGGGAATTAAAGTACTTTAAAAAAATGCAGAATATTTTATTTAAAAAGCAACTCGCTAAACATATACACTATTACATGTGTGTCAATGCCAGTGATGATGTTTTTTTAACAAATAAATCATTTTTTTGAAAAAAATAAAACCAAAACGTCTAATATACCTATCTACGTCCGTGAAAGTCTATCTAATCTATAAATTTAAAACATATCCGCTCATATCAGCCCATTAAACAATGTACGAACTCTAGTATTCTATTCTCTCACAACACTGATACATAATATGTTTGCAGAAACTTATAACCGAATTATAATAATTATATGAAAAGTAAAGCCCAAAGAAGCTGAATTTATTCATTTTAACTACTTAAATCCGAAAAACAACAACTGGGCATAACCTCAAAAAAAACAGCTATTCGACCAAAACCTTTGACATAATAATAACGCTTCGCTTTCTCCAAGGAGTTTAAATACTTCACGGAGTTCGTGTTATGTATACAAACTCCTTGGTTTCGTCAGAGTGAACGACAGTTTCGTTTGGTCACGGGTTGAATTTCAATCGATCCCATACAATTTAATTAAAGTTATCTATTCTACATTATTACGTTGTACATCATTTAACCCCCACTGTATCTCATAAAAAAATCATTACCAATATGTAATTATCTAAAAATCTATTCAACATTAGTCAACAGAATTTGTGAACAATGTAAACAATCCATGGACTTAAACCTCAACCGCAAATTGAATTTTAATTTTTAATGAAATTAATGTTCATTATTGACGACAGTAAATGTATTTCCGCTATTATTTTGTTACAAGATTATGACACAATACAAATAAGTACTTATTTTGCAATAGCCTATGCTTAATGTTATGCTGCTGAAAATGTTCATATTTCCCCGCTGAATCACGATGCTGATTTGTTGAGCGAGGAAGGAGCCAGCCCTTTTGTCGCCAGAGGAGATAATAATTGATTAGTCGATTACTTTTTGGTATTTGAACGCCACGAACCTAGAGATTCTGCACCAAACGGCACAAATTTAAAATAATTGAACTATTTGCGCCATTTGTTAGACTCTGCGATTTCCGACGCTGCTCCCGCTTTGATTACTGTTTCCCTGAGATGAGACGGAGCTAATGTGTCCACGCACGTAGCACCCCATACAAGAATCATAGTCATTAGAGATTTGTCCATATAAATTTTTGTTTGATTCTCGAGCAAGGTTTAGTTGTGTATAACATCACGGTACGTTTCTTGGGAGCAGAGCAGTTGTAATGGGATGGGCGGAAATCAAGTAACACGAGAAAACCCTCTAAAACACGAGAAAATCCCACAACATTTTGGAACAATTTGAATACAGTGAAATTATATAGGTAATTTAATATTATAAACGTAGCCCGTAATACGCAAAAGCTCTCTGCATTTCTACGAATATGCTATCAAGTGTTTCCCGTACATTCTAAAACGACTCCCTAATGGTATGAAAATAAAACAGGTATCGAATTGAATGGAATTTTCATGTACCTATTGTTTTTTTCAATTACTTCCTTTGTTGCACAGTTAACAGAGATCGCTATAAGCAATTACAGATTTGAACTTTTTTTAGAAATTTGTTCTGGAATTCCTATTGTTTATATCGAAATAAGAATAAATACGTGTTCACGGTCTTTATATACCTTGCGTTGTGACACCAGTAACATTGTCCACTTTTTGCGAGTTGTCCATATTAAACAGATCAGGAAAATAACACATTGCAGCAATGATTTCGTTTGCTTTGGGTTTGCATCAGAAGAATAGTGGATCGATTTGCAAATGTACCAGTTGCTAATATTCAATCAATCACCATTTCCCATTTCCGTTTAAAATCAGCTCATAGTTATGACACATATCATGGTTTTGATATATCTATGCGTAATTCATATTTTTATGTGAATCCAAGACAGCGTTTCATTTACATATCATGCAATATGTTCAATCTTTAGTTGAACAATAACTATTTGTTTTGTGAAGTCCTGTCTGAATAATCATTGCCTAGTCTAAATTGCTGAAGAAAGAATGCATATTAAAGTGTGTGAGAATGAAACAGGTATTTCAAAATAAAAAAAAATGGCTAAGAACGAGTCGAACACGCGTGGAAAAGGTTTCGTGCCATTTTCCGTAAGAACTTAAAGAGAGGATTTTCATTTAGGTTTTCCTGTTAGTGCAATTTCGTAACGCCATGTTACCTACAGCGTAAAGAAAAAAATAAAAGCTATAAATGGACTTAAAAATTTTAATTTAATTATCTAGAAGCTGGTGATCGCAGCTAGAATTAACTTAAAAAATATATGTACCATTGCATCTCGATCATGACAGGTAAGTTACTGTACGGTTCATTGCGTGTTCATAATACAATTTTGATGAGTTTTATTTTGGAGTTGTAACAAGTCGACAACGAGCCGGATCGAGACAATAAAGCATCTTTCAAGGCTGATGAGGCGGGAGTAATGATTATTGGTCGGTCGGTGCCTTGGCTTCTGGTTAGGTTTGGGTCATTAGAGTATATATTTAGTCTTATCTACTGTTTGGGGTGATATTTGGTTTAATTTAAATTTTGCACATTTTTATTTCTCTTTAATAACTAACGACCTTGAGATCTCTTGCCAATTGTCCATATTGAACAGAACTGGTGGAAAGACTGGGCCTGCTGCTGCACTTAATTTACCTAGATGTGTCACGTCTGTAAACGATGTCAAGAGTGTAACATTTTTACTATTTTTTCATCCAAAATTGTATTTATTTTTTTCTTATAAAACAATTCTGTTCTATCAAATTCCATTGCGATGATTTAGATTTTAGCCAATGTCAAGTAAAAATTTTGGAAATGTTGCGTCGGTCGCCAAGTGCAGGTTAAGACGTCTGGTATTAACTAGGCAGACCACGTGTTCGATCCGGATCCCAGCCATGTACCAATGGGTTTTTAATTAAATATCCGACATAATCCGACAAAACACACTTAGAGGCTTTTCCATCTAAATATACCACAACAGAACTGGCCATTCGTTAGATTTATCCTTATACGAATACCATCGGTTAAACGAGAGAGACTTCGGTCTTCCGCTAACCCGTTTTCTAAGAAAAAAAATTTGGAATATAATGTGGGTGGAATCCTAGAAAAGATCTAAGCTTCTCCAAAAAATATATAAGTATGTAATTATTTTAAACTGGAAAAGTGACATTTAAATGTCGCTTCAGATTAGAGCCACATACAAGTATGTATGATACATTTATGAATATTATATCTAGAACCTTTTCCTACAAAATATCCATAAGACGAGTCCAACGTACCTAATGGCCTTGCGGCGGGCAGGGTTGAAGCCACGTTTTATTATTTTAATAGTCATCAAAGTAAGTACGGTCTGAATATTAATTTAATTTTATCGCATATTTTACTAGATCTAATATATAAAAAATAATATTTGTTTGTTCGTATTCTATAGACTCAAAAACTACTGGCGATTTGAAAAAATATGTTTGCATCTTATTGTTCGAAGGTTATAGGCTATTCAACATCACGCTACCTACCTAAGGGGGTGAATTGTATTTCTAATACAATGCGTACGAAGTAGCGGGCAATCTGCTAGTTTTTTTGTCAGTGTCAAATATCTCCTACTTACTGTATCAAAGGTAATGTTTAATACGCCATTTTGAAGATTATATTTCCCTCAAATGACAAAAAAATTACAAACAAATCAAAATTAAATGTTTCCTTTAAAATTAGACTAATTTATTTCGTAAAAGACGCCATCTATTGGAGGTCAGTTGAACTATGACAACAACACCATTAGTATAATTTATAGCTAAAGAAATAATAGAGAGCTTGTTTTTAGCTCTATATATTTTCTAGTAGCATTATTGTCAAGAATAATTTTTTTTTTCTAAATGACCGCTTAGTGCTCCCTATACTTTTTCTTTGAGGACGGATATAGTTTTATAGTGATGTGAAAAAATAGGACTCGAAATCTGACCAAACCTCGAAGAAAGACAAACGAATAGCGTTTTGTTTAGTTGGAATTGGAATATCGTTCCACACATTTTAAAAAACTAGTGAACAAATTTACATTTAAAATTGGACCTAATTCGATTAAATAAGAAATAATCCTAATCGGTTCACAACTGGCAGATATATCGGTGCACAATGTACATACAGCAAAACATAAAAATTACAGCAGTCGCATATGATGTGTAACATCTGACATCTCACCTTGGTAATAAGCAACATTAACATTATATCCTTTAAACATTAACACTTTATACACAACACTGTAGGTTAAGCGCACAGCTGACTCTTTCTCGTCACACATACGCACACACTGTTGGCTGACAGTACCAACCTCTCGGAAAATGGGTTGGTACCATCTGACGGCAAACTCTACCACCGAGCTCGCTTATTGGTCAAATCAAATAGCGCTTGCTTCCCCGGCTTCCTGTTACACACTTCCGTCCCTTTTTACGAAAACACTCCCACAAATTGCAGGAAAGTGAGATTGAGAAACTTGTCCATTTTTTAAAGTCGGTTAAAATGTAACATTGCTGACCATACTCTCCGCGTCAAAAGTTACAGATGATTGCATTACATAAGTCATCATCATCATACGTTGTGGATACCGGCGCGTTTGTCGTAAGGAGAGAAAATATATGTTGTTACGCCGCGTTAAACAAAGACATGATGTATGTCCGTCCAACTTGCCCAAATTATAGTAATAAGCAAGTGTTTTTTGGGCTGTTTCCCGTTTTGTCTGTAACTCGTACCGTAACAAACCTAGCACAACTGGGCCTTGTTTTATGTTGTATACTTAAAGACTCATTTAGAAAACTTGATATTGAAAAAGGCATGTAAAAACCAGGAGGAAAAAAAATGGTAAGCACCAATCTTCTAAACATAACAGATATTTACGTCTGTTAAAGAAGTGACACATCTAGGTCAAATAAGTGCAGCAACGGGCTTGCCACCTGTTCTGTTCAATATGGACAACTGGCAAAAAGTGGAGTATAGATACTGGTATCTCTGGCCACACCGCAAGGTATAAAAGTCGTGAAGATGTGTGTGTGTGTGTGTGTGTTTGTGTTGCTATATCTTACGGAACCCTAACTTAATCTTCTTATAATTTATGTCTGTCTGAAATAATTTAGCACCATGACAGTCTGGCTGTCTGTCTATGACCGTTTCACGCAATAACTACTACCTGGAAGGTTGAAAGGATTAAACATTAATCTTATCAATCTTATTAATAAACTCGAAGTAGCGACGTAGTAACTAAACTGTGTTTCGTCTCCGTCTATCATAATGAATTGCAGATTTGTTAGACGGAGACAAAATACAGTTTAGTTACTACGTCGCTACTTCGAGTTTATTAATAAGAGTGATTATGTTTAGGGGACGAATATTAACAGTAATACTGAATCAAGTAGGGGAAAGTTAGCGCCAGCGCGTTTTCATGGCATATGCTGTCTAATCCGTCAGAGATGTAACAAAATAATTTAGGAAAGAATTGCGTAGCATAAAATAATTTACAAAAAAGTCCGCGGTAGTATATTTCCATCTATAATACATAAGTAGTTAAAAGCGAATTTGTGTATGAAGTGCGAAGCTAGTTTATTTATATAAAGTAAGTATAAATAGAATATTCGAGAAATAGAAATAAATAATCTAGAAACGGGTTTTTATATTATTCGAAAGTATGCGAATTTTAATATTACGTAGGTATAACATATGAAATAGGATTTAAGTGGATACAAAGAAAGAAGCGAGAGCTTAATCAAATAAGGTTGCCGGGGGCAACATGAAAGCGTGGATAAATTGCTAAAGCAACCGTATGATGCATTTACTTGGAATCCAACACCACACTCCGATGATTACCCCTTCAACCTTTATTTTCAAAATGCTGGAATCCACCTTTTTTGCATTTTATAGCATACAATTTAAGACACTAATGGTAAGATAGGTACAAGAACAGCTCGATATTATGCGGTTTAAGCTTGGTTTAAGTTTTGTAATTATTGATGATTGTTGTATTGTTATGCCTATACATTAGGTAAGTAAAAAAACTTTTTGATCCGAAGCAGTTATTACCAGTATCGATATGTAATGTTATATTTTAAGAAACAAGTAAAAAAGTACGTAAGTAAGTAAATAAACGTAAATTTTCCGATTATTTTTATTTTTTTAAATTTTGGTATATGTATTTATATTGATAAATATTCTTTATACTTTACAAACACAAAGATGTTTCATCCTTACAAAATAAGTTGCATAAAAGTCAAGAGCCTGCGATTTTTTGTTCAAACTTTTAAAATGTAGTAGGTAATCGATTTATCTCACAACCGGAACTATAAAAATAAGCTCGTTGTTGCGATGCATTACAATGCAGATATTGGAAACCACACACAAAGCGTTCAAAAGCGTATACGGCAACATTGTTACCCCCCGAATCGTAAAAATGTCACGAAACAATAAGAGATCAATCATTCGAGAAGAGGTCCTCTGGTAGCGATTTGATGTGAAAAATAATATCAGCACGATGACCCACTTCCAAGGATTTGCATTCAAGAGCGACTCTAAGTCATTTATCATTCTTCTTGAAGCACAAAAAAAACATTGAGTTATCTCGGTTTGAGCTTCAACGGAGAGGAAGACATTGTTGCACCGGATTTAAACATTTCTTTAGTATAACAACAACACACATTCCTCAATACATTTTATTCAAACATAAACTTATTATATAGAAAAATAAGGAAGCGGGCTTACTGACTGTAATGTCCACATTAAACAGTGTTGTCCTTATTAAGCAGAACTAGACTACAGCTTCGTAAATACTATTCTCATGAGAAGTTCTGGCATTAAAAATCGATGAAGCATTGACACTGAGCTTTATTGCTTTGAGTGGGGATAGGATACAGTCAAACCCTCTAAAACAAAACACATAAGTAAATATTTCTTTTATAGAGTAGATATTGTCATCGACTAAAAATACCCATTAACAAAAAAGTAGCTTATTTTGCTAAACAATTCCACGAACAAAATAAAAGTATTTTAGAAACATCGCTTAGGCAATAAAATTAGCATACGTCAGTAGAAAGCTCTGAGCTTTTGTATATAATCAGAACCATTAGCATATCGAAACATTTACTGAATACTTCACGGAAAAAAATCAACGAATTAATTTACATTATAGCGAAATATATACTTACAACTTTGTAAGTAATATTAAGAATAATTTTAATAAGTTCAGTTTTCAATAAATAAGTCGATTATCTAATCCACATAAAAATATTTAATTAAAACAGTCTAGGCATACTATATTGGATATCTTATAAATTCATATAACTCCAAGAATTCTTATAGCTAAAACTTCGATATGAATTTGTGGCAAGAAATCAATAAATTATATTTAACAATGATAAAGTTCCAATCGAGCTCAGCTCATGCAATAAATAATTCATAATTATGTTTTTATTAATTAATAATGAAGTGGCCTCTATTAAACTGGCTACGAATTTAGATATTACAAAAGAACAAGTAGAATATACATCTTAATTCTTGAAATTCATATTTCTTATGAGCTATTGTTTATATTTGATGCGACATTCCATTTAAATGTATGAGGGAAGGATTCGATGCTAAGGAATTTCATAATAGAGGGTTTATGGCCTGCGGCTACTAGAAAAACAAATTTCTGGCATGTCGTGGAAAGATGAAGCGTGTTATTACTTAGTAGATTGTAAATTCCCTTTTTATAAGAATTTTTATTTTTGCTTTACCATTGACCATAAGACAAGATTTTTCTTTACGAATTTATCAGAACCGTATCAGAACAGATAATTTTGAACTGTGATGCAAGTGGGAACGCATTATTTCTGTTATACCTATTAATATAGAAATTGTTTGATGCAAAAAAATGTTTAAAATGGCTCTAAATACACCAAAAAACATACCTCATATTTTTTGGTTACATTAAGTTGGATATTTAACATTTATTATGGATTTGATTCGTATTTCACTGTTTTAACCGACTTCAAAAAAAGGAGGAAGTTCTAGGAGGATTTGGGTTTTTTTTTGTAGTGACATTGTTCATTTACTTTCGGGAAGCACACTTTTCAGTGCATAATTTATGAAGTCGGTACACTTTTTTTAAAAGACAATTTTTACATAAACAATGTTTCGTTAGTTGTGGAGATAGAGAATTCGCAGCGAAAATTCACAGACGAAAAAAGCTCAAGAGGATGAAAAGAATCTATTAATAGTCAAATATGTATTTTTTTTATTCCCAAGTGTAAACACAAAATCAGATCGCAATCGCAAAGCATCAAAGAGCACATTGATCATGTTCACTGCATGTCCTCACGTACTTCTTTAACCCAGAAACGTCGCTTACATCCGTTGTATCTCGATTCACATTCATATTATTGCAGCGCCTATATCAGGAAAAACTATTTTCTATAGTGATCGACCGCCATAATCCAACGTCACGTAATTTCCGAGACATTTGCCATGGTGAGAAAAGCTGGTGCAATAAAATTTCTTTAAGCTAGCCATTTTGTATGATTGCGGCCATGTGACTTTCTCTGGTTATATGGTAAGAAATCAATTTGGACCACCGAATCGTGACTCCCCAAAATCATAGTGAATTTAAAAAAACCGGCCAAGTGGGAGTCGGACTCCGTTCCGTACCACCGTACAATATGTAACACTATATGAACTTTTTTAAAAATAGTTTAGTTAAAAATTTGAGGGAGTCCAACTCACACTTGACCGGATTTATTTTTTGTTGTTTTACTTAAGAGTATGCATTATAGTTATACTATCGAGCAAAAGACGCTGAAAAAAACAAGTTTTTTGTATGTATTTCATTTTTAACTTTATTTTATTTTTATTATTTGTTGTTATAGCGGCATAATATTTGAAAAAGAAAAAGAGACAATTACTACTTGAATTCTTGCATTAATTGTGCTTATCGTAGCGATAAAGTAAGATACTCGAACATATCGAAAACTTGCCAAATAAGTCGATTCCACATGATCATAGTAGGTATGTTTATATTTAATTATGTAAATTAAATTCACACAAAAATTAAATAAGAATAAAATTAATTTCTTACCAAGTCACTATATAAATTTCTAACTTGAATTTGAAATATGTTTTGTATAGTAAATAAACGAACAAAACAAAGCATAATAACTTCAGCTATAGCAAATTATAACATCGTTTCTGAGTTGATTATTTCAACAAAGCAAGTTACAGATTCTAACTTCATTGTCAGAACATATCTTACAGCTTTTGCACATGTAAGAATCGCGTGTCATGAAAACTATTTGCAAGGTGGAACTAAAATCACGTAGTTACCGCATCGTGACGACACGGGATCGCAGCCTGTTCTGCCACAGACGTGTTTAGTAATAACGGTTGTACTGAGATATCATCGCCTAGTAATATTCTCCTTGCGGATTATGTCAGTTATGTTATTATAACTTGAACTATGCTATGATTGGAAGTCATTATTAAGTGATTAATCAGTGCTACATTATATAAGACTATTTAAGGATATATTTTGATGTTTAAATGCAGAGTGTTTATTTTCTGGAAAGTTCTGATTCTTGTCTGAGCGATTCTAACTTTAGCGTATTGTTTTTGGCTACTTGTTATTATAATTGGCCAAACAACATAATAACTTTGTAGCTTGCAGATTTTTCAAAACAATTATTTTTTAAGTCTTCATCAGCTGAAAGATGATCATCTTAGACTTGTTTTGGCATGAACCATCCAAATGGCAAAATCTACTAAGCTTAGACATATTATAGTAAAGACTACGATTTTGGTTTGTTTAGTCTCAAGAAGTAAACTTGAAAACCACATATGAGAGGGTTGATATTTTTTCGCTTTTAAATATAAATCACGATCAAAACCGAAGAAGAAATCTAGCTTTGCATCTATTAGTAGTATCTACTAATAAGCTTTCTAGTTTGACTTCCGAATTTGCCGAATCAAAATTTACCTCCAATACGATTATTTACTCAAGCGATATTTACTGAATCGAAAATCTACTCAGTCATTACATTCCAGTCCGGTCCAGACGTGATGTTATTCTCGTGGATATAGCTTGTTGGCTTAGCTGCTAATTCTGTTTAGATAATAACTCGTTAACAAGCGAAATGTGTCTGATCCTTGTTATGTCTACCAGGGGTTATTGGTTACTGTATGTATCACAAGTTGTTACTCGTGACTTCGTTTGTTTGCATTTGATATTAAGAAATAAATCTTTCTGTTGCTGATGTATATTTTCCTCATCTTCCGCTCCGTATTCCACGATCAGTTCAAGTACAAATTGATTAGGACTTTACGCCTCCACAAATAATTGGTGACAGCAGGCTCTTTCTACGGTCAAAGAAAAATCAACTAGTATTTTTACGGATCTTGACATTTTCTTATTCAAAAAGTTTTGATTACTAATATAGTTTTATTTTAAAATTTTGTACTTCTTCAACATAGGATATTTATTTCATAGAATAAACAAACAAACGGACATCAATTCAATTTTATATATTAGTAGCAATGTTAGAGTTCGTTGTCTTCCATTGTTCGTTTGCCAAATGTGCTTGTAAATTGCATAGTTTATGACTGGCTTTCTCATTAATGCACTTGTCGTGTTTTGTTACTTGTAGCAATTGTGTGATACATTATCATTAATCGCTGTATGTTTCATTATTTTGTAATGACACAGACACAAATTTTAATTCTTTGGCACCCACAGTACAAGATAACCAAAATTTGTAACAACGAAACTTATAAATATAGAAAGAAAATAATGTTCAATATTTAATTATTATTTTACCTAGCAAGAAAACCATAACGACATAAATCTACTGCACCGATTTGGACAGTATTTTCAACTGCACTTTCTTTGATTTAACTAAATCGGGTTAGCTTGAGTCAGCAAAAGCGGGCAGACGATTGAGGCACATAATATAACTTGAAAGGCATCGTTACAGATTCCAATGTTATGCAAACGAAGTCGCAGGTAAAGCTAGTGTACAATTTATATATATATATAACAAACAAATTAATTTTAAAATATTATGATCCAAATTGAAGTAAAGATCAAGTGAAACATCACGTAATAAATGTAACACTTCCCAGGATAGCTAATGACCATTAGCTTGAAGATCACCAGGCCTCATTTACCAGACACATCAAAGTACAGAAACAGTCAGTTAAGGGAACAAATTAATAAACTTACAAAAGTTCACTCTTCCGAACTAAAAATACCAATCAAAGGAGCAAGCGTACGACGAACGCAGATCATTCTATTTATATTAATGTCACGGGCGTGAGGAAGCGTTTAAATCCAGTCATTAATTATTGTCACAGCTAAGACAAAATAGATAATACATTCACTATTTGTTGCCCTCTAACTAACGTCCTTAAAGATCAGGACGAAAGAAATAACAGAATAATAAGTAATGTTCGGTGGATGTTGAATAGATTGATGATAGAGTTTAGTAAAAGAAAAAAACCCTGTCCTTGTTATTAGGGATGCTCAGCTTTAAATGAGTTTTGAGGGAATGACGTAACATTCTCATTTGTAACAAAGGATGAATCTCGGTTCCCATCTAGTGTTGTCAACTTTTATGAATTATGTGAGCTTTTTCATTTAAATTTCAATTTGTCACTAGATGAAATATATTTTTGTCTTAGGATATATAAGGATGGCAGGCGTATTATAGTGGTTAGTGATCCTACTTGTGAACTAGACGGACCCAGATTCAAATTCTAGATCAAGAATTTTACTATACTTTACACAAAAGAAAAGACTTTCGAAATTCAACCCCTAAGGGAGTAAAAGGGGTATGAAAGTTTGTATGGAAGACTATTCTTTTAGTGTTGATTTTTACTAGAAATACATAGACGTATTTTATATTTTCCCAAAATTCAACCCCTAAGAGGGTAAAATGGGTTTAAATTATGCATTGGAAAAATTATTTACCTACTTACAACATAAATTTATTTATTTATTTGAAGCTGGGGCATAGATTAAATAATAAGCTGGGGTCAGAAAGCTAATGTATATATGAAGAATTTACTAAAACATAAATTGGAAAAGAGAAATATGTAATGTACCTACTGGTATCCTCTCAAATGCTCTAAAAATATACATAATTTCAGAAGCTATAATTTTAGTTGCTATAAATATTCATTTTCTATAAATTTAGATCGATTTAGAATCGAGTAGAAATCAATTTTAGGTTTAAAAAAAATTATAGCAAATGAATAATTGTAGAACGTAATTTTATATCTTATGTACTTATATATTCCAAAATTATATCAAAACATTTTAGAGATAATGTAGGATGTACCTACCTAATTACTTCCCCGTGTAGGCGTGAATTTCCATTGTTAAGAAACACGAAAAGTTTCGACAATGAGCTCCCAACATCAAATTTAATTTGTAATATATAAAATATTGTACAGCAATAGTCTCATTAAAACCGATCGTGCTACTTCGTGAGAAGATTTTCATTCAAATATATCACAAGTCATCAGTAATAATTGTACAGATCAATACAATCTAGAACCACAATATAAAATATTATGCTCCCAGCTTGATATCGTACAATTTCATTTATAAATACGAATTAACAAGATCGTATCTTTGAACTTATTTCCACTCGACGAGTACAACAAACCACTTCTGATTTTACAAGAAAGCACTGCAGATTGAATGAGTAGATTATTTTGAAAATATTTAAAGACTCCTAAATATTGGTTGGATGGGGAGACACCATATAAAAATATATATATATAAATTGTTTATATTTAAGGAGTTGCCCATAAGAGCATACACCAAACGATGTACATCATTTTATATAAAACTAAACCGTTTATGAGAAAAAAACTGACAGATATATCCAATTGATTATATGATTTTTATCGCACATAAGATTCATTTAAAACAATAGCATTAGAAATTAAAGCATAGTAAGATATAGAAAGAAAAGTCTATGAATACTTCCGAAGTTATTCTTATTTGGTCATAATGAGAATTGAACCCGAAACCTCAGATAATCCAACGCTCTACCCTTTCTAAAGTTCTCGTTTAATATGCCTCAGACATCTCTTAATCTTTTTTCTCAATACAATATTAAAATTGTAATAATCATAAATGTAATTAAAGACGGAAGGCGGTCCGTTTCTTTGTAAATTAACGGTAATCAATTAAACAGTATTTATTGCTTCAGGTTAATTTAAACCAGAGATATAACATTCAAAACATCTTGTTATAGTTTCTTTAATAAATATTATCATTTAAACCAGTTTCTATTCGTTGAGTTACTAATCACCGCACATTCTAATAAATAGCCTAACATTTGAGATCGGTGTATTTGGAAAGAATGTAAATAAATTTGATTGTATTCCAAAAAAGGATTTACCTATTAGTGTGGTGAATACATGAATTTTACGTGCAAAATAAATAACGAAATATAATTACCAAATGTAAGTTTATTTATTTATTTATTTTATTTTATTTATTTATTTATTATGCAACTACTTATGAACTGTTTATGTTTGCTATATAAAAATAACATTATGAATAAATAAAATTTAATTTTTTTTTCACACCTTGAAAATTTTCACGGGTGTAACCGGGAGCGGAAAACTAGTTCTGGAAATACTAATATTAATAATTATTATCGTATAGATAGACAATTGCTATTATGTAGGTATTAAACAGTTCCACAAATAACTATTTATTTGTGGAACTGTTTGTTTAAATATGTGCCTCTAGTGAGAAAGGATACCATTAAAAATAGCTACTATTTATGAGAGTCAAAATTATTTTTCAAAGTTTAGATTATTTTTGTACATTTGTTTAGTTTTAATTATAATTGGAATTAGGAATTAAGTTTTTCTGTAACTTTCTGCGCTCTCTTAAAATATATTAACAGATTTTTTTGTATTTCCTTCATTGTTTGAAATAATCGAATTGTAACCAAATACGTTCGAAATTATTTTTACACTTCGATCATAAAAGGTCTTAATGAAAATTATTATAATTGTCATTGTAATTATTTTTACACTTCGATGATGTAAAAGGTATTAATGAAAATTATGATAATTGTCATTGTAATTATTTTTACACTTCGATGATGTAAAAGGTATTAATGAAAATTATGATAATTGTCATTGTAATTATTTTTACACTTCGATGATGTAAAAGGTATTAATGAAAATTATGATAATTGTCATTGTAATTATTTTTACACTTCGATGATGTAAAAGGTATTAATGAAAATTATGATAATTGTCATTGTAATTATTTTTACACTTCGATAATGTAAAAGGTCCTATTGAAAATTATGATAATTGTCATTAAGACCTTTTACATGATCGAAGTGTAAAAATAATTTCAACCGTATTTCGTGAGAAGGCCTACCTACAAGTCGACTTTAGTAACTTTTCACCAAAAAAAAGCGTTCGAAATGATGCACTGACTGCTATTTAACCTAATTAATTTTATGCACCACTTAATTAAATTAAATTTTGAAAAAGGTAAACCATTTATACGAATACACACGTACACGTTTCGATCTCCGTCATTTTAAACAATATGTCTACGTTTCTTAGACCTTTCGAAAGACATTAATTTTGTTAATTATCAATAGCATTAAATCGAAAAGATACAATTCGACATATACCCTTCCTCATTAGAGGCACAAAAATATGTATTACCTATCTCTCGTTAGAATCCAAAAAAACGAAAAGTTTCATTCAGTTAAGACACACGTAGAATAACACTGATAAAAAATCACGTACAAATCGTAATAAATCTGCTCCCATATATACCCGTACAATCTCATCGTATAGTCACTGTTATAATTAAGTTAGACTGAACCGTGTCCGAGCACAGATGGTGCCGACTACGCGCGCAGAGAATACAAGAGAGAAAAAAAATTACTAACCAACTAATAAAGAAGCATACTGTACCCTTAACCAAACCGTTACCAGCTGCCGTTTTTGCTCCCAACGGAGGCACGGTTATTATTCTAGACTAAGAACTAATTAATTTCTAGTTAGTGGAGTCAAAAAAGCAAGAACCATCTATGTGTGTTACATCAAAGTAGAATTAAGGTCGTAAAGCTTAGATCTTTTCAATAATTGTAATGGGAATGAACTTTTAGGAACTACCTTGATGACTTAGATATTTCCCACGCATTCACCCGATATTATGTAGGTATATCTTTAATATTTATCTCTGGCTGGACCCTTTAATAATTAAGCTGATTTTGAATCCTTATGCACTTTTATCCCATTCGAAGCCTATTCTTGATAAACCTATAGAAAAACGGAAAGACAGAGAAACAAACAAAAACACTTTTTAAATTACAGCTTTTTTAAAATATTTTGATTTGTATTGTTTTAACTTTTTATATTGAATCTTTTTGTTCATGCATTTTTTCAGCTTGCACGTTTACCGGTACCAAATTAGAAGAAAACTTAACAATTTTATTATTTTGAGTTAAAACTAGTACATACGAGTATTTTAACAAACAGAAATTGACGGATTGTTCAAAATCTTGATAACTGCAACGCTCCTTTATCCCAAAAACCACGTGTAAGATATGATTTATTATCAAAAATTCCTAAGCTCCGATTTAACCACAGCATTTTTTGCATGAAGCGGCAACTTTATGTGCATTTAACGCTGATTAAACTGTAAAATTACAAACGCAAGAGCTTTTGTGACAGATGCGGCTCCAAATAATAACATTACACACACACGTAGCGGGATATCTTGGTAGCTTGCAATATCAGGCGACCGTGTCTTTGTATGAAACAAAATCCACTTACAATATAAAGAATACAATAGATATCTTTGGCAAATTGTAAGATATACACCTAATTATCTGCTATTGAAAGTAGACGGACCGTTAAGAGAATTTGTGATACCGAAGCGGCATTCAAGAAGGCGGTACTCGAGGTTTATGAAAACAAGTTACAAAGCGTGATGAATCTGGACTGCCCCTGTTGCATATTGTGATAGCTGTCTTGTAAAGTATCGAGGTCTTATGCAACCACGTTTATATTTAAAAACTTATTTTTTATTAAAAATTTGCGAATTATGTCCGTCCGTATGTCACGAACAAAACTCAGGCATATTTTCATCTATTCTAATGAAAATTCACAGGTTTTTTTATGGGAACCGTCATGCGATTTTGTAGTCAAATTAGTAAAACTATCAAAAACACCTATGGAATGATGCCTTTATAAACAAACTACTTTTCAGCTCCGCCTTCAACAGTTGATTTTTTTATATGTAACAGGAATTTATTCCGAATGATATCCTGAATAAAGTAGCCTATGTCACTTTTTAACCCTTCGACAAAAACAAACGTCTAAGAAGTGAAAGTGAAAGAAGGAGAAACAAACAAACAAACAAACAAAATTTCGCATTTATAATATTAGTTAGAATTTTATTACATTTCTTGCGATTGTTTAGTCAATACATTTTATTACTTACATAATGAAATCAATAATCTATAAAAGTAACTTTAATTAAATTTCTAAGCAAACAATAGCAAACATCTCATATTTATTTACGCAACAAGAACAAAAAATCATATCCATTACATATTTTATAACACTATTGTTACCAATCGTAGGTAGTTAAGTTATGAAATATTACACCAAAATATTGAATCAATAAGAAGCCGCCAGTGCTTTTTCTACTTAGTTTTTGCTTTTATTTTCGATTTTATAATTACTTTGAATATGTTCCCCGCCCAGCTTTCGCGCCGCTACCCTCGCGATTGTTTTGTCAGCATAACACCTGGATGCAAACAGAAAGAACTCAAACTCTCATGCAACGGCTATACATTGAGAAATATTATTGTTTATATTGAAGAGAGAATAAATAATAATTTTAACACCATTATTAATAACTTTATCAAAGAAATTATTTCCAAAGTAAACAAAACTTATTATTTCTTCACTAAGTTCTCTTATTTTGTACACACTGTTTGTTTGTTTTCAATATTAAACACAGACTTTGTGCAAACACTTTCAAAAACGTTTATATATAAAACTGAATAGTTTTTAATGCGAAATTTATTTTTATAGTTACTTATTTCATTTACAATTCTCAATGAAAGCCTTGTTTGTACGCAGACACAACAATAAACACCCTATAATAAATTCTCATTCATAATATGTTTGCACTACTCTCTTTGAATTATGAATACTACGACTAAGTTCTTTAAAAAGCTCTTTCAGATGAAACCAGATGTTTGCAAAACGCTTTTAGTAAAATTAAATCAGCTTAATATAATATATTACTTTAGTCGTTGAAACCAAGTTTATTTTGTTGGAAATGTTTTATGTGTAGCTTAAACATAACAACCTTGATGTAAGTGAATAAAATTTACATTTTAAAATGAATTTATCTATAAATCTGCTTCTCAATTAATTTCACGTCATTTCTACATTCGTTATCACAACTTAATTCTTGCAGATTACCTAATGGTGTTTTTGGCTCGATTCTGATAAATTTAAAACTAACGTGTTTTTTATTGAAATTTATTAGTTCTATTTAATATACTGAATGTTTGTATCGACACATAATCCAAGAAGCTTATAACTTAAGGAGCGTTATAAAGATGTTATCCTTTAAAAAATTCAATGGGAAACGTCAATCGATCAATCAACATGTTCACACCCATCATATTCTCATAACGGGTTCAAGTTGCATTCTTTCATACATTTGTCATATATTATGAAAAAAGGCTTTGTTTTGTGCACCTGTGTTTAGAAGATTTTTATTTATGAGCTTCCTATGAAAACCTAACGAAAACACACTTTTAAAAAAATTTTTCTAAATAACAAAAACTTAAGAAATAAGTCTTATACGCATTGTTTTAAAGTATAAATATATGAGAATAGGAAAACATAATTTCATGTCAACACCCTGTTAAATAGATCTTGTAATATATTCCTCGGTCCGACCTCAATTATTTATTATAATCGGGTTATTTTACATAATTTTCTTATTAGGAATGAGGTAAATTATTACCGGCCCTGTGTTTTAGCGGCATCGTAAATTTAACTCCGAGCAGTCCAGTTAGAGAACGATACTTTTATTTTTAATTAAATTTCGAATCGTTAAGTTACATCGGAATGCGTTCGTAAATTCGACTGTCAAATTGATAGTCTCTTTTGACACAACTACTGTATAGCTATACTTCGTGAAATGTATTTTTTTGTCGTTCGGAAGCTGTATTTACGAAATTAATCGAGCAGAAGTGATATAATTAATAAAATATGAACAACCATCGAAATAATTTAGTTGAAAAACTGTTGATTTCCGTTTTCTCAAGCTTCTGTAAAGTATGAGCACTCATTTATACTTTTTGTAGAAAATACTGGCTGTATGTTTTAATACTGGCAACTAATCTTTTGGACAGAGTTTAAAATAATTATAAACTATATTTGAAGCTCTGTAGAATTCGAGACTGAAGGGAGTCCGGCATCAGAAACGCTGGAATGATGTAAAATAGGACTCACTGAAATATATATATTATAAAATAAAAACCTACTCTTATCATTGAAATCGCCTTAAAACCCGTTATATGGTGGAGGCGCCGGGTATAGTATATATTCGATTGATAATATTGTATTGATCGGGTATATATATTTAAAATACGGTATTTACGTGATATAAAAAATAATTTAATAATATATCATAGTATAGAGTATATTCGGGATTAGTGTAAAATCGCGAGTGTACCAAGAGAAGAAGAAGAAGGTATACCCAGATTGCAGTTTTGTGGAGACAAGAAGCTGTTACGGAGTTGTTGGAACTTGAAGTATAATTCGACAGAAAAAATAATAAGAAACAAGAGGATAATATATAAAGCTAAGTGGTTTGAAATTAATAAAATGTCCTCAACATCGAGATACGACGGAATCTCGACTTCCTTTGAAAATTTTTTGACCCAATTTTCAACACTAAGTGCCTTGAATTCATGGACTGATGAAACTAAAGCTCTCATCATTATAAACTATTTAACAGGCCCAGCTCTTAATTTTTTTAAAACTAATTGTGATGCTTCTACGACTTATAATGAAGTTTTACAAGTATTAAGGGAAGAATTCAGCACCCAGACTGATTATGCCGCTCAATTTTATACATCAAGGCAAAATCAAGATGAAAGCACTTTAGATTTCATATATCGAATGACTCTATTAGCAAAGAAAGCCGAAATTACGAATGAGTCAATTATTATTAAACAAATATTATCCACATTGTCCTTTTATAATAAGCGAAAATTTGGTACGCAATTGTTTACCACATTAAAAGATTTTAAAAATGCGGCCAAACAAGAATATGAGATTTTTAACTCTCAGTCACAACACTTATCATTGCCTTTAAAAATACAAACGGTTGGCGATAAGGACACTTGTACACATACTTGCTCGCGGGGTGATTTCCGTGACGAGACCCAAAATGCACCAATTGTGCATTTCGAAAGTCAATTCAGTGATCGACGGGCACCAACTGATGTTTTTTCAACACCAGTTACGTCTGGACCCTCACGTAGGTTCCCACCGCCAATACGCCCTATGGAACCCATGTCTTCTGCTGGAAGAGGAAATAATTTCTCGACGCCCACTCAGAGACCGACGTTTCAAAACTCTGAGAAAAGAGACTCATCAATGGTCGCTCAGCAGCCAACGCATGGATATGCCTTGCGAAATAGACAACATCCATCTCAAGATGTAAGGCAACAGCACCCAAATGCTCGACGGCACTAGACACCGGGACTATGCTAGCCGCCGAGGAAATTGAAGGTCCCTCTATTTCGTCTCTGACGCCTTTTATTGAAGTGAAGATACACGGAATTACTACGTGTGCTTTACTGGACAGCGGTGCCAGCGTCTCCGTGATCTCCGAGAAGTTGTTTTTAAAAATATTAGATAAAGTAGATATTGGTTCATGTCAATTAAATAATAATAAAGTGCCCTATGTGCGTGTCGCCAATGGCAAATTTCTTGAAACAACGTTTTCATTAATATTAAACCTTTCTGTGTCAAATTTATTACTAGAAAATAGGTTTATTGTAGTTAAAAATATAACTTCAGATATTATTTTAGGGTATAACTTTGTCAGAAGGTATGGAATAACAATGGATTTCAGAAGTAATAATGTATTATTTCCTGATTTAGGTCCTATATCTTTTATGAACAAATTACGAACAGATGAGTATGAAGAGTTACCATATTTATCTGAATCTGATAATTATGTTAAATCTTTAAATTGTGCTATGCCTTTAAATAAAAATTTAAATTCTATTTCTTGTCCAGAGAATATTAATGAATCTCTAGATATTTCAAGAAATTTTTCTATAGAATGTAGCAATAATTTAATTAATGATTTGTGTGAATATAGAAATGAAGTTACTTTTGATAAACATGAGATAGAGTCCAGTGTAATTTCAGAACTTGAAATTAACATTATGGATGCTATTCCCGTACATAAGGCTCCATATAGGTTGTCGTACGAGCAGCATCGTTTATTACGCGAACATGTAGATAAAATGTTGTTGAATAATATTATTTGTGAATCGCGAATTCCTTACTCTTCACCAGCCAAACTCGTTAAAAATTCTGATGATTCTTGTTATTTTGCTGATTTAGATGTAAATTCGGGTTATTGGCAGATTCCTTTTAAAGAAGGTATAGGATAGGTCATTCATGTGCTCGTAATTTGATTCATCATCATAAGTCGATGAAACCTTTTAAGTTACGGATTTGATGATACTAATAAAATATCATCACGTTTATTTTATTTATTTCACAGGATTTGGTCTGTCATAATATTGTTATGTCATATTTTCTGACGGTCAAATAAAATGACACATTATTTTTGAAACCTACCACAGGGGAAGGTATCAAAAGTATACATCCTCTAATATTTTTTTTATGTAGATATAATTTTTTTTTTTGGTAAGTTGTCATAGTTGACAATGACAATTACTTGTGTCTTATGAATATGACATTCTTGTCTATAAATTTTTTTTCAATAAAAGTTTTGTCATTTTAATTTTTCTTACTCTATGACTTTGACGTGATTATATTCTCTTTGACTTTGATAAAGAGTAAAGTCAAATGTCAATATTGATTGCTCTGTGATTGTTTTGTCAATATTGATTATTTATTGAATTTATTAAATTGGAATTTTATTATAATTGTAATTTAATAGTTATAGTTTATTAACTGTTATTTATGCACAATAATTAATGGTATAAATTCTAAATTTATTTTAATTGATTTTAAGTATTAATTTTCATATACTAATAGTAGTATATAGTCATACTAATTTGTAAACAAATTACAATTTATTTGGATATATCTTAATATTGTGATGTCTTTGATAGGATAATAGCTTATTGTAGGATTTATTTGATGGGGTTTTATGATATTCTAGTAAAACTTTATGGGATAGCTTCCATATTTATTTAAAACTCCAATATGAAGATATTTCATGGAGGGAGTAATATCTTAGCTCTACTTAAACATGGTTGACATTTTATTCCCGGGGGTGGTAAGGTAATTTTATATGATATAGAGTAGGTAAGATTATCCTAATTGTTGATATTGAGATAGGTATTGAGAGTGAACTTCTATATTGACTATTTAATAGTTTGTTTCTTTTTAAGTTATCCTTTATAAAATAGGTTACTACAACTGTTTCTTAGAAAGAATATCAGTCATATATTGATACTTACTTCTTATAGTCTAATTAAATATATTTGTTGGATGTGAATTAACATTAGTAATTTTCAGATTCTTTTTAAATAAAATGATGACTGATGTTCTACCATACTGCTGATGCAGCATTTGCAGGTCCATGCAGCCTATACAGCCTTGGGGTTGTCAGCTGTTATACAACTAGTGCGCGTGTGTTTTTTATTTATAGTTAGGATTTAAATTTTTTTTTCAAATTTTAAAAATATTTTATTCTTTTGGTTTAAAGTAGGTTGCCCTAACAATCAGTATGATCAATATTTTTTGACTGGTTTTGATTGATTAGGATTAAAATAACTTGAACCATTTTCAATTATTTTATTTAATTGTCTTTCTTTTTATTAATTTTTCTTTAATAATAATTGGTGTAATGGTTTGTTATCTTAATCGGTTATTAGTAGTAACTTCTGATATTGGGTCATAATTGATGTAAACTGTTCCAGTCTTAGGTAGGTTAGATCTTTTTATAGTTTTTGTAAGCTTCAGTTTCGAACGAGTTCTAAACTTTTTTCGTAGAAGGGGGGATGTAAAGTATGAGCACTCATTTATACTTTTTGTAGAAAATACTGGCTGTATGTTTTAATACTGGCAACTAATCTTTTGGACAGAGTTTCAAATAATTATAAACTATATTTGAAGCTCTGTAGAATTCGAGACTGAAGGGAGTCCGGCATCAGAAACGCTGGAATGATGTAAAATAGGACTCACTGAAATATATATATTATAAAATAAAAACCTACTCTTATCATTGAAAATTAATATTACAGATTTCTTGAATGAAAACTTAAAAAGTTATTTAAATTAATATTAATAACTAAAAATTAAAAAATATAAAATATAAAACAAAATATAAGAAATAAAAATAAAAATAAAAATTGGTTTAGACACGTTGAAAGAATGAAGGATGAAAGATTGACTAAAAAGGTTTATATGGCAGAAGTGAAAGGAAATGCTGGCAGAGGACGACCTAGGTGTACTTTAATCGAACATATAAAATATGTATTGATCGATGGAATTATGTGAGCATGTATGAAAGGTATGATGAATATAAAAGAAGCGAAAGAGGTATGTCAGGATCGTAACAAATGGCATTCGATTGTCTCTGTCTACCCCTCTTGGGATAAAAGGCGTGATGATTGATAGATAGAATAATTCATTATTAATTTTAATTAAATACAGTAGGGTTTGTAAATGACACATTGTTGAACATATAATGTAAAATTGAGATAAATAATGTTGTTCACAAAAAGAACTACGAAATACGCCCGACAAATAAACGAGGAGATCAGTGCAGGCTGCGTGTCACAAATTGCTCTAATGAATGCTCATTTCTTCTTGTTATGTTTGTTATTTTTCTATTTTCGTGCAAACCACTTTGTCACGAACCCAATTTGGAAACAATTTTTGGAAATTTATGAGTTTGACAATTTAAATGAAACTTTTTATTAGCTACGTAGTAATATTTCCATTTTGTGTAACTTTTACTTCCGTGCATTTGCTATTGACAGTAGCAGGCAAAGTTTAATTCAATAGTGGTAGATTTTCCACTACCGCTAAAAATTATTTGAAAACCGGCCAAGTGTTGGGCCACGCTTAGGTTATACCTACGCTTAATTTTGTATTTCGGAAATTATTTTTTTATCGGTGCCCGTTATATTTTTTCATTGAGAGTTTACTATAAGAGCAGTATTCCTGTCTTTTGCAGAAATTTATTTGTTTCATTAAAAAAGTTACAGAAGGACACTTTGCAGGCTAATTTGAAGCTCATTATCTCTTAAACAAAACTTAATATCAAAAAATGGTTAATAATCATAAGAACTCTATGGAGTGAGGTTTAAAAAAATTCATCTAAATTTTACATATGAACAAAACCATGTCAGAAGTACCCTAAACCGACGAGCATGCATTAAGAATATGATGAGAGTGAATGAAGCGAAAGAGATAAGTCTGCAGGATCGTAGCAAATGGAAATCAGTCATCTTTACCTATCCTTTTGAGAAACAGGCGTGACTTTTATATATGTAAATGAAAGCATAATACGTAATGTTTTGTTACGTTAAAATTTATATCTCTAGAATCTAGAATTTTTTGACCGACTGAGAAGGACGGATGGACTGACGGACTGAACGATCTTAATCGTAAATAAAAATCGAAATTTATACTAGAAATTTGAGTAAAAATCAGAAGATACATCTCACGTTAGGATATTGAAGCTAGCTCGCAACGTTGACCCTATGTGTTGCACAACAACGCAGGCACGAGTCGACCCCAAGGCAATGGAAGTTCTTACAGTGTTCCAAATATAGGAGCTGAGCACGCCCCGTCACGTCCATATAACGGACACAGCATACCAGCGGATTTCCTCTATTGCAAAATAACTTTGGGGTTAATATTTTAAATATTAGATCCGCTTATTTTTGAAGTGAAAATTCTTAGGCAGCGATTCGATAATTTCGAAATTTCAAGGACGCGTCACGTTTAGGCACATTTCGTTACATGATAGGGAAGAAAGAGTAGAAACGTAGAGAGAAGGAGAAAGAGAGTTATACATATCTATATATATTATATAATAAATATAAAAAACATATATATCTAAAGCCTCTTGTACATAGTGGACCACAACTATACTTCCAGTGTGTACACGGGCTAGAAAAATTTATGAATAATGACGTTTTAAAGGAGTTTCACTTCTATCACGTGTACGATGCTGCACGCGGATTTTTTTAATATAAGTATTTTCAAATTCATAAAAATCTTTAAAATTAAATCTAAACATTAAAAATAATGAAATAATCCATGGCGATGTTGATACGTAGAGCGAGGAAGAAGCCAGCCCTCTTGTCAGCAGAGTTTCACAATGTAGATTGTAGATACATTTTCAGATAAGTTACAAATCTTTGTATAACAATTACGCTTAGTTAAATATTTCATAATAAAATAGTCTTGATAACTCATCTGTAATAATAGATTGATAACATAAAAATAAATCAAAATTCATAAAAATAATTGCATCCAGAATCCATTGGTGTGTATGAAGATAATTAACGTGTACCTACATTATGCATCTTCTTGAAAATTAAGCGGTTAGATATACTAAAAGCAATTTTTATATATGCCTTAGCAAAAAAAACAGATATATTTATCTTGTTGTGTGCAATGTTTTTTTCATTCAAAGCAGATAAAGCTTATTTTACAGCAATAGAACAAAATCGCAAAATCGGCTTACGTCGTCGTTGGGACAAGGGATAAAAAACTGCGCCCAATTTCGGAAATAAACAACTCGAAACGCATAAATTGACATAAAAATGATCTATTGAAAAAGTTATTCAGTATGAAATATGAATATTACTGTCTTGTAATATAAAAAATACACCAAATATGTATCTTCAATGTTCCTGACGCAAAAGTATTTTGAGTATGCACATTTAGTCCACTCAGAATACAGAATAAATCAGAATCTACATTAATTCTTCAAACTGAGGCCAAAAATAGTACACCAAATTAGGGTACCCGATTGATGTATTTCTTGATAAAAGACAATTAGGTACAATTAATAACAAAATAGAATAGGTGTTTTCAACCAACTTAAAAATAAGGAGGTTATCAATTCGATTGTATTTTTTATTAAATTATGCTATATATAAGAAATGTATCCAAAATTGGTAAATCGTAGCGAGAAGTATGACTCTTTTCAATTCTAAATTCTCAATTCGACTGTTAATCAACAGAGATTTTTTTCGGGATGGTCCCATTTTTGAGTTGGTGAAAATTGGTTCAGTAGTTTTTCAGAAATTTTGAAAAAACTTATTTTCAGGCATTTTTAGTCATAACTCGATGAAATTTATGCCGATATTATTTTACTACCATTACTGACAGTCTGATTAGCTAGGTATATTAATATATCACATAATATTTATTGTATATGAAGAACGAAGAATGACATAAATTGGCAGAGCTTTTTATCTGTATAATATATTTCGGTAGTATATATCTGTATAGTATCTTTCCGCCCCCGGCTTCGCCCGTGGATATATTCGAACAAAATAAAATATAGCCTATAGCGCTCGGGGATAAAGTTATAGCTTCCTATTAGTAAAAGAATTTTCAAAATCGGTTCAGTAGATCCAGAAATTACCCCCTACAACCTCACATTGTCCATTGCATATGGAGTATCCTATCTATCTATCTATCATCACGCCTTTCATCCCAAGAGGGGTAGGCAGACACAATCGAATGCCATTTGTTACGATCCTGACATATCTCTTTTGCTTCTTTTATATTCATCTTACCTTTCATACATGCTCGGCGATTGTGTGTACTTTTAATATTTCCTTCGATCAACATATTTTTATATGTTCAATAAAAGTACATATTCAGCCATATATACCTTTTTAGTCCATCCATTATAGAGTATCCACATTCAATAAATAACGAAAAATATTTCATATTTTCTATAAAAAAATATCTAACTCCAACAAACCCTTTCTCGTCGTTAATTTACCAGTTCACGCACAAACAAGCCCATTTTATTTTCATATTACGAAAATACAGATATTCCGACATTAAATACGGCCGCGTATCGACGGCATGTTTTCGGATGCCCTAGAATTACATAACCCGGTCCCTACGAAACATCGGGCCCTTAGGAGCCCTACCCACGTTTACGGCGATAGCTTCTGTCGGCTTATATCGGGGAAATTCGCTAAAAAATATGGGAAACATTTTATGAAGTGCGGTCTACTGTGTTGTGATGAAGCGATAGGATACTGCGGCCGTTTGTAGCTGTTGTGGGGGAGATATCCTGAACTACATAGTCAGTGTTATGTACTAAAGATATCACTTATACGATAAGGTTTTAAGTATGTGAACAAGTAGTTTAAAGAAAATAAAGGTATATTACTACAGCTAACGTATTCTAATATATAAAAATCAATATGTGTTTGTTTGTTCGTATTTTAGGGACTCAAAACTACAGGACCGATTTAAAAATCTTATTGCATTTGATAGCCCAATTCTTGGAGAAGGTTATAGGTTATTGACATCACGCTACCTACCCAAGGGGGTGAATTGTATTCCTATTACAACGCGTACGAAGAAGCGGGCAATTAGCTATCTATTACATACTGACTATATGGCAGAGATAAAATCAAACATTGGTAAGCGCATCACTTGAGAATGGCTAAGCTGACTTAGCTGTTTTTTTTTATAATTTTCGTAATAATTTGAATAAGATTTTTTAGGGAAACAAAAATTTGGAAAAGTTGCCTGGAAAAGTGGAAAAAAGCTTTTTTTTTTTTTTTTTTTTTTTTTCTTCTTCACGGGTTCAGCTCCCGAAACTTTTTTCTATGGGATTATTATGGTGTCCACGGGCGAAGCCGGGGGGAAGGATAATAGTAACTAATATAATAAATGCGAAAATATTTTTTGTTTGTTTGTATAGGTAGGTATGTGCTTCTTTCACGTCAAAACAGAGCAACGGATCGACTTTTTTATCCATCTTCACGGGTTGCCTTTCAGTTTTACGGTTCCAGGTTACCCAGCGGAAGACCAATTTTCCCTCGTTTAGCTGATGGTATTTGTGAGGCTATATCTAAATTAATACCAGACCTCTTATCCGTTTTTTGCACAGAAATAATTAGAGTACCGGAGAGTGACATCCTTCGGCGAACTGTGACGGAAAAGTAGTAAAATAATAAAGAACAGCTTACTTGATCTTAAATCTGGCTGGTAATAAGTAAAGCCAAGCTAAATCTAAACGAAGTAAAAATTCTTTGAAAACCCTTCTACAACCAACAAATCGTAGCTCGTTTAACGAAGCAATATCAACTCGAGAATTTTATTTCTGTCCCATAACAGATGTTCTGTGAAGAAAATATACGATTATTGTTTTATTGTCGAGTTATACACCCGATGTAAATCTCTTTGACGACTGACATGATCTCTTATTAATTTTTCTTTAAATACTAATTGATATACAAATTCCTATGGGAATGAACTACATTGGGTCTGGCCCAGGCAAACTTACTTATCGAAATGATAGTAAAATAATTTTAAAAGTTAATCATTTCAACATTTATTGCTGAAAATATTGGATGAATGCTTTAATTAAAAATAAAAAGAAGGAGTAATACAACAACTCAGCGTGCCACATAGCGTAGCATACGGTCTGCCCATACGCATACGTCACCCTTCATCCCGCTCTTTTGTTCCTCTTTCCGCGCTTTTGTCCCTTTCGCACGGTGTATTTTTATGGCGAAACGCTGAGATGCTACATCTAATTCTTTTATAATGATCAAAGCATGAATGATAATAGTGAATCGTTCTTAAAATTGAGCAAAGCTTAGTTACATTTCAAAATAAGTTATTACATCAACAATACCCAGTCGGCGACATAAAAAAATAATAGCACTTCATCTAAAAAAAAGTATACGCAAGAAATTTCCACGTTTGCTATCAAAAACAACAAGTCAGTTCGATAACCTCCAAGTTATTACATCTGGACACTGCAATCTTCGGCGATGCTTTCATCTGTTCTGTGAGTCAAACAAGTCATTAGAAATGATAACGCTTTAAAACAGAATGGACATTTCTAACTATGTCTTATATTTTTACCTATTTCCTCACTGATGTGTTAATTAGCCTTAGCGATGTGTTCTCAAGCCTGTCATGGTTTGGTATATTAACTTATCTAGATGACCCATGCGAAAACTTCGCAACGTTAGTTCAAGTGATCTTTTACAAAATACATATTTTTTTCTAATTTTAAAAGACTCCACTATCGTATCAACAATTAATTTTGATGAAGTATTAAGGGAAAAATATTTAGGGCGGTACCTACCGACAAAAAACACCCCAGAGTATATAGAGTATAGTAGAGTAGTAATATACAGATATATAATTAGGAATAGGCATATAGCTATGAAAATCTATTACAAATTACGGGGAAAATGCCCGAAAAAATGCCAAAGCAGAGATTTACCAAATAGGTCGCCTGTTCTGTGAAGCATAAACTCATCTATGATAATAAATCGGTCGGTGTATCTAGAGAGCGTGCTCTTGCGCACGCGATACACCAAAATTTGTTCCGGACACCGACAATAGCGGCGCACTTCTTACAACAAAATCAAAACCTCTAGGAATGCTCCATTGTGGCGACAAATAGATGTATTATAATGAAGCTTTGTGCTTATTAATTCATATTATACGGCCGTTTAGACCTCTTGAAGCGGTGACAAAAGGTGGTTTGGGATGTATGCTAGAACTCAATGGTCCGGGCAAACTGAATATAATAAATTACTATCTCTTTCCTCAACAATCTATCTATATATCCAAGTATGTTGGCTATTGTTCCTTTTTTTGGTCCCATTTATTTGTATACTGGGACAATAATTTATCTTGGGACGTCGTAGTAGTATGAATGAGTGAGTAGGTAATCGAAATCTATTGCATTGACATTTGAAAGGACTATTGGATGATATTGAATAATTTGAGTGCTTCTAATTTGGATTTTTATATTTCTTTAATAAACCAATTTGAATATAATGATAAGGAATTCTTGTAAATAAATAAATATCAATCAATGTAATCTTTATCTCTTTTCACGCACTCCTTTAATTTTTTTTATTGTTTTATTTGGTAAAGAAACTTTTTATTTATTAATTATATTGTTAGTTCTAAAAATGTAAGACAAGTAAAAAAAAACGCTTTACATCGTTGCACCGTTTTCCATCAATTCCGAAAATTATAAGTGACTACCTAAGATAAAATAAGCCTATCCGTAATTTCTTTTGTAATAAATTCTCGGAATTCTTGATATAATTTTACATAATTTTATTCAGAAACTTCAGTTACCACGATCACAGTAATATCACTGCATATTTCCCGACGCGGTTTCAAAAAATCTTTCAGTAGTGTACCTTGTATAACACAAACGCAAAGTGGCTTCTTTCATACTCCTTTGTCTTTCCATTTTCCTTCGAAGACAACGAGAACGTATTTGTCAGAAACACCGCGTGTAGGCACTTAGACATTGAAACAGGTAATGTTTCCTTTTGTGTATGTTCGAGTTTCATTTCATATTCAAAAATTATGCGTCCACATAGTATGAGAATGGAATATGAAAATGGTGCTTTGAGAAATTCTGATATTTCTATTTGAAATACTTTTTAGATTTCGGTGCATATTTAGAAAGTTTAAAAATGACAATATAAATGTTTGGAAATTTATTACTCAATCATACTGTAACGGCTAAACGGATGATCTATATAAAGATATTACTGTGAATGGTAAATTGGGCTGGGGAGGGACTTAATCACAGTCATAGATTTTATTTATATATAGGTGCGTCGGTGGCCGAGTGGCTAAGACGTCTGGCATTAACTAGGCAGACCACGGGTTTGATCCCGGATCCCGGCCATGTACCAATGGGTTTTTTAATTAAAAACTTAGATAATCCGACAAACCACACTTAGAGGCTTTTCCATCTAAATAAACCTCAATAGAACTGGCCACTCGTTAGATATAATAGCCTCACAAATACCATCGACTAAACGAGGGACTTGGTCTTCCGCTTGGTACCCTGGAACCGTAACACGGTTTCGGAAGCTGAAAGGCAACCCGTGAAGAAAGAAAGAAAAAAAAAGATTTTATTTATTTATTCTAATCAGTTGGAGCCAAAGGCAAAAGCTAGGTAACTTAGTAAGTTTTTAGATAAGTTACAAGTTCAACGTGCTCAAAAACTAACATTTTAACACATAATAATCTACCTCATAAATATGATAACCATAACCTACGACTACATTAAAAAGGTCATTTTATCAATATAATAAAACTGAAGTGTCTGTCTGAGATTTCTAAATCATCCAATATGTAAGTGAGATAAATATTATTAACATTATTTACTCTATCAAGCATAAATAAGCGTTTTCATAAATGTATCTGAGTGATAAATTTTTCAGTAATCATTAGAGCTTCAAAAACAAAAAAAAACTTAATTCTAACTAATATTATAAATGCGATGTGTTTGTTTGTTTAAGAGTGACATAGGTTATCTTTGAATCTTAAAAGAAGAAGAATTTGATAGCCTATTTTGGTAGAACGTTGTCTTGAAAACGGAGCTCCCGGGTTCAATTCCCACTCGTTCCAAAAAAATGTGAAGCACCGATTTTCTTTAAGAGTATTTGCTTTAATCGACTCCTCGTGCTTCGGAAGGCAAGTTACTTCTAAAAAGATATTTACGTCTGTTAGGAATTGACACATCTAGGTCCATAGCGACGCAGCAACTGGCTTGCCACCTGTTTTGTTCAATATGAACAACTGGCAAAAAGTACAGGACACTGTTAATCGTGTCTCTGGCCATACACCGCAAGGTATAAAGGCCATGATAATAAAAAAATTGCGGTAAATTTTATGTCACATTCCAAAATTTTCCACGGGCAAAGCCGGGGAGGAAAACCAGTAAAATGTAAGGCCATTATTCATAAACGTATTTTAGCAAATTTTTGTTGAAATATGTTTTGTTTCTTTCTATTATTAGTAAAGACAGGTTTGTTAAAGAGTGACAAAACATATTTTAACTAAAACGCTTCTAAAATGTATTTATGAATATGGCTATACTCTACATATTATTATCAGCCCATCCAATAACATCAATCTTATAAAAATATTCATCGTGGTCTATTCAAAATTACTTCTACCAATCTTTCAGAATTATCTGACCCTAAAATAAATCAAAAATTTTCGTGCTCCTGATAAGGAGTTACCGGAATTAAGCGTTCTAGGTGGTATATCGTAGATATTGTAATAAAATGATAAATGACTTATATTATTTTTCTTCATTACCATAACATGACATGTCCATTAAGTGTCCGACTACATACATACAGACAACCGGCAAAACTCCGGTAAAATATATTCCTTGTAATGTTATTCATTATGTCAGATTCGGTTAGAATATTTTATATCAGAAACGCAAAGTCATCAGTGGTAAATTTGTTATTCTACTGTTGCGTGAATTTCGATTTATAGATAAACGACGTGTTTATAAATAGGCTACTTTTTATACTTTGTAACCCTTTTCCTAGCAGCCAACCCTTTTAATGGAATTAAATTGTAGTAATGACATTTTAGTTTTAGATAAATAGGATATCAAAATGTGTAGGCCTATAACGTTAGATTTACACAATGATATAAGCATCAAATTCAAGGTATTACCGGTCGATAAAGTGATTTTGTATGGATAATATATAAATTAACCAAAATTACATGTCACATTACGTGAGGTCATATTTAAAAAAAAAACCGGCCAAGTGCGAGTCGGACTTGCTCACGAAGGGTTCAGTACACTCAATAGTATGCACTAAGGTCAGACCAAGTTTGACACCCCTGTATGGCGCAGGAACAAATTAGCGCTAGTCCGACTCACGCGCCGAATAAAACACGTTTCTTGTATGGAGACCCCCTTTAATTTTTTTTGTTATAGCGGCCAAAGTAATACACACTCTGTGAAATTTCAAGTGTCTACGTATTTTTGTTCAAAAGATACAGACCAGTGACAGACGGACGGACAGACGGGCGACGCGGTGCCTTAAGTAGACCACGCACTGGTCCGGTATCTCAGCGAAAATTTTCGGTCCGGTTCGCCGTATGATCGAGTTTGAACACAGGCCACACATTAGCGATGTAAATCTTCAAAAATCAATCAATCAATTCACTCACTCACACAGACACTCAAGATTCGATTAAACAAAGTATCAAACATCCGTGTGTGCGTGGCAGATCGTTCCGGCCATCGAAATCAACCACAAATACAACGATTTGAAAACGGATGGCGAACCGTACGAGTAGAATTGGACGAGTCTGTGGTCGATTTCGGCGGACCGTATGGCGGTGCGCCGGCTATTGGACGCATGAGTGGCCACCTTTAGTAATAGGGTTTCCTAAAACGCACTTGCTGTTATAAATTTTACCAAAGACACTGGTTAGATAACATACATATTAAACAGAACAGATTGGTGCATTTAATAGGACTAACTGCAACAAAACATGGGTTTCAAACCTTATGAGAAAATCTCCAATCACTTAATATTATTTCTAACTTTAATTGTAATATTGGCTCGGATATAGTTACAAGGTATATAATACATTTAGTATACGTAATCACAACACAACATAGTTGATGTTTTATATCCACTCTAAAATTTTGTTGTGGGTGTTGTGTATAGATATAGGTAGGTACATAGGTAACTATGAGGTAATGTTAAACTACCCACTTATACTATGTACAGTGTTTTAAATGAACAATAAACCAGTCGTTATCACAATGTCGTACGAGTATTATTGAAGTTCCTTATCCTAAACATCACATGGTGTCAGGTGTGGTTTAGGACTTGTAGAAGTGACCAAGTAATTAAATAATATGGGAAAGGAAGGTGAAACGACTCAACGCGGCAGTGAGGCGGTCGCTAGCATACCGCCTGTCATGTATTCGGCTATACAGCAACCGGAGCCTTTGTGTGAAGATGGAAATCTGGCCGTAAATTGGCGTGAATTCAAATCATCGTTTGATTACTTCCTTGTCGCGTCGGGCAGAGACAACTCTTCACAACGAGAGAAATGTGCTATCTTTTTACATGTCGCGGGAAAATACGGCAGAGAGTTATATGAAGAATTGGAAGTGAATAAAGATAATTATGGGGACCTTATAAAGAAATTTGAGGAGCGCTGTGATCCAGCCAGCAATGTTAATTACGAGCGCCACATATTTTTTGAGACATATCAAGAAAATTACGCATTTGATAAATTTCTAAGTACCCTGAAAATTAAAAGCAAGACTTGCGAATTCGGCCAACTCAAGAATAGTTTGATATTAACACAATTAATAAGAGGCCTTAAAAATAGACAAATGAGAGAAAAGTTGTTGGCTAAATCGAAATTGGATCTGGAGGAGGCTACGTCGTGGTGCAAAGCGGCGGAAAGAGCAGAATCGCAGGCTGCGGGGTGCAGCGGCGCGCGGCGGGCTCCGGGTGCTGCGGTCGCTATGCCGGGCCCGGGGTCATTCGGCGCGGCCGGTGACGTCGGCGAGCTGGCACGAGCAGTACGCGGTCGCTGGGGGCCGTCGCAGGACGTGCGCGAGGCGCGCGGCAGCGCGTATTGGCGCGGGCCAGCGCGTACACCGAGGCCGGGAGGCCTAGGTCCGCGTAACCGTTGCGGCAAGTGTGATAAGTGGCATGGTGATAGTGCGATGTGTATAGCAGAGAGAGTGAAATGCTATCGGTGCAATCGTGTAGGTCATTTCGCGAAGTGTTTATTGATGATATATTGATATACGGGAAAACAAAATCCGAGCATGATTACAGATTACAACAGGTATTAGAACGGGCAAAAATAAATAATGTTAAATTTAATAAATTAAAATGTGTATTTGGGGTAAATTCAATATCATATTTGGGACACATATTTGACGAAAGAGGCATGCGACCTGATAAAAATAGAGTTAGTGCCATAATTAAAATGACGAAGCCTGAAGATAAAAAAGGGTTGGAACGTTTTTTGGGAGTGACTAATTACCTATCAAAATTCATACCTAATTACTCTAATCTGACAGCACCGTTGAGGGATCTAGTGAAAAAAGACATAGACTTCCAGTGGTTAAATGTGCACGACGAGTCATTTGATTTGTTAAAAAATAAAATAAGTAAAGCTCCTGTATTAAGATACTACGCGCCGGACGAACCGATTACGGTGTCGGTGGACGCGAGCGGGCGCGGGCTCGGGGCGTGCCTTATGCAGGGAGACCGACCGATCGCGTACGCGGCGCGGGCCCTCACTCCGGCCGAGACCCGGTGGGCACAAATTGAAAAGGAATTACTAGCTATAGTATTCGGTTGTCTTAGATTCCATCAGTATATTTACGGTCACCAAAATGTCACTATAGAAAGTGATCATAAACCCCTAGAATCCATATTTAAAAAACCGTTAAACGAAACGCCGGCCAGACTACAACGAATGTTGCTTAAACTACAATCATACACTATTAACATAATATATAAACCGGGCAAACTGTTGCATATTGCGGACGCACTGTCACGCGCACCTGTCGAGTCGATGTCGGCCGCTGATTGTGCTGATACTGAAATATGTAATGACGTGACAGTGCACGTCAATACATTGTATGAAAATGTTAATGCGACAAGAGATAAGTTAGAAATAATTAGGCAAGAGACAGAAAAGGACATAATTTTATCACTATTGGCTAAATACTATGTAGATGGATGGCCGCAAAGAAAAAACAATGTAGATAATAGGGTGAAACAATACTGGACGGTCCGCAACGATCTGCATGTAATTAACGGGGTGTTGTTTAAAAATAGTCAAATAGTTATACCGACCGCTCTGAGAAAGGAAGTCATTGCGAAGTGTCATGAAGGACATTTAGGTATTGAAAAGTGTAAGCGTCGCGCGCGCGAAGTTATGTGGTGGCCAGGCATGTCGTGCGACATAGAGAGCGCGGTGCAGAGGTGCGAGCTGTGTGCGCGACACAGACCGGCACAGCCTCGCGAGCCGCTGTGCCCGCACCCGGTGCCGACGCTGCCCTGGCAAGTACTTGCCGCGGACTTATTTGAATTGAACCGAAAGCATTACATAATATTGGTAGACTATTACTCTAAGTATGTAGAAGTTACATCGTTGACTAACACGTTATCGGCTACTGTTGTAAGTCAACTTAAAAATATATTTTGTCGTTTTGGTATACCACAAAAATTGGTCACAGACAATGGACCACAATTTACCTCAGAAGAATTTAAGAAATTTAAATTAGGATGGGAATTTGAACATGTAACTAGTTTACCGTTATATCCGCGATCGAACGGTTTAGCTGAGCGCAACGTGCAAACCATAAAAAATATGTTAATTAAAGCTAGCGAGGATAAAAACATGGATTGGCAACTGGCTATATTAAATTTTAGAAACACCCCAATTTCGGGCGAAAAGTATTCGCCAGCTCAGCTGTTGATGGGTAGAATGCTCAGGACGAGGCTCCCGGTAGCCGACGATGCGCTGCGTCCCGTGTTAATTTCCCCAACAATAATGAAATCTGATCGTGATAAGAGAATTACTAAATACAAGTCATACTATGATAAGGGAACTAGGAGTCTAGTACCTCTAACCTCGGGTGAAAACATAAAATTACGGGAAAACGATGTGTGGGTCAACGCGCAAGTGCAGGGAAGGGCCCGCGGAGACCGCTCTTATTGGGTTAAAAAAGAGGATGGCGGTGTCTATAGAAGAAATCGCAGTCAGTTATTAAAAATAAATAGTAAACACACCCGCAATGTTCGATCTGATGATGCAACTATAGACAGATATAATAGTTTAGAAGATTTGTCTCCAACTTCACGAACAAACACACAAACAAAGACATCATCTTTCCGTGACTCATCGTGGTCGCCGATCAAAAGGTTCACCCGCAGTGGAGTGCAATATTACCCTTTAATTAAAGATCGCTAAAAACCGATATAAGGATGTACAATGTAGGTACATAATGTATATGTATTGGATATAGTATTAAAATTAAAATGTTTACTTTTATTGTTTAGGTAGGTGTATACCTACTTACTCATATTTAATTTAGTTTTAGTAGGTACATACATTATCTAATAGTTTGTTTTTTTTTTGGTTGTTTTTTTTGGAAGAAAGAGATAAATGTAAGTGAGTAGGAAAATATTATGTAAATAAAATAGTGGATATATAGTTGTATAATTTCCACATTATGTTTTGGTGTAAATGTGGTTGTAGTTTTATAGTATTATTAAATTTTAGTTTTCTTTAGTTTTGGGAGGGAGATGTTGTGTATAGATATAGGTAGGTACATAGGTAACTATGAGGTAATGTTAAACTACCCACTTATACTATGTACAGTGTTTTAAATGAACAATAAACCAGTCGTTATCACAATGTCGTACGAGTATTATTGAAGTCCCTTATCCTAAACATCACAGTGGGAAAAGGTAGAGAGTGTAAAATTTTAATTTAAAGTTTAAAGTAGTTGCGCTCCCAGACCGTGGCCTCTAATCGTTGCTACTAATCGTGCAACATTGTAGACAAACGTAATTGCAAATTATCCACTTTATTGCACACATAATCCTCGAAGCGCGAAGATCTTGCCGTATATCAGCGGACGGCGCATCATAAAGGTTTGCGAAGTGAGACCGTATATCTCTCAGTTACGAGCGAGTTTTTTTGCCGTTTGTTTTCACGCAATAACCTCGCATTACGTGTTATCTGCGAGGCCGGTTCCTCATTTATTGTATTATAAATATGTAGGAGGAGTTTCGAGCGCGGACCGAGTCCTTCCCACCGCACGAACAAGACGGCGATACGCCACGTTTGCTCTTCAATAAACAACGCGAGCCATTATTTTAAAATTCATAGAACGAGCCTCGTCTAGCGTAAAAAAATGGGGCCCCAGTCAAGGCTTCCCTTATTAATAAGCTATTAGATTACGAGAATGTCGCTTCGTACCCATTGGTAGTCCAAAGGGAATCCCAATAACCGCTGTCCCCACTTCCACGCGATCCAGATTCAAAAGAAACCCGGCTTTTAAACGCGCTCGAAACAAAACACGCGCTCGAAAGAGACCCCGGCTCTAATTCTCTTTACGATCTCCAATTTCAATTGCTCCTTCAGAAATTTGAATGAAGGGAGGGACAAAGTTTTGTCACGTAGGGTCGCCGGTATATACATACATACGCACATAATGCGGGCACAAGATTCATACGTACCTAGCCATTAACAGGAGTGCCACTCCTAAACGATATCGCATCTAAAGATCGAATTGACAAAAAGTACAAAAAAGCTCACTGAGCTATTTTTACGAGCCGCTCTCTTATTAAACAACTCAAATAAATTCATTCTCTATTCCATCAGTTTTTTAGTAACCCATTCATTCTATTAAGTCGACCTCGGAACCCTTTTGGATAAACATACTAGTGAACAACAAAAAGTTTTTGTCGTTGGTTCTGTGCGACAGTATTTTTCTGTTATTTTTTTCCCCCTTTTTTAGTGATGCTTTTTGATACTGATCATTTTTTGTACGACCATTATTACGGGGCATTGTGCGAAGGTTCACCATCGATATGATCTCGGATATGTCACCAGACGGTGCAATATATTTTACAATATCTAAAATAACCTTTTAGTATATTAAAAACTGTGAGAAATTAATGTTCATGTGTTACCTATATTAAATACCAGAGATATTCCCCGATTTTGCAGTGATCCTGTGATAAATAAAATATCTTAGTTAAGATTTATCCATATCGTATTGATCACGATATGGGTGTACAACAGATTATCTATTAGAGATAGCTATATGCTACCGCGAATTTTTATGTAGATCATTTTATTGTACACAACTCGTTCCTACATCATTCTTTTATATATCTGACGAATTAAACAGTATATGCCATGAAAACTAGCTGGGGATAACTTTTTCTAAGTAAAGTAAGTAAAGTATTCATGTTTAATACTCGCAAACCTTCCCGGTTAATCAACCTGTCTAATATTGAAAATTGCAACAAAAATATTTATTCAGTACTTTTTGCGTGAAAATGACACAGACAAACAGACATGTTAAATAATATGTAGTGATAAGTAGCGATAAATATGAAATTTCAAGTAATTTATTTTATGAAAGATTCTATCACCCCCTTTGAACTGAAAAAAGATTTCACTATCCGAAATTCTTTCACAAAAACTCATTATTTCCGTATCCATTCCTTCCCTCGACATTGCAAACATCACACAAATCATCAATCATTTCAGATTACCTCTCAAATCGAGGCATTCACACGAATAATCTGAAAATTGCATATTCAGCATCGTAGGAAGATAAATTTGAAATAAGTAGTGCAGAGTTTTTTTTTCAAAAAACGCTGAATCACCGCTTTTCCTGAAGTACATCCCTCAGCTAAAATAAAAATGACGTCGCTACTAAAGACAAAAGATAGAAACAATGTCGTCTCTGAAAGAGCATAGTTTTGTTAAAAAAATCTACTCTCGAAAGTAATAATAAAGCGAATCGAGTCATTGTGATAGTGACTAGGGAATTTATGAAATCTATCCTTTTGAAATGTCGAGATGAAGATAAAGTTTATATTTTCTTGCTAAGTAGAAAAACTTTATGAAGCTTTATTTATTTATTATAGAACTGCATCAATTCGTTTAGAACTTTAGACCTACCTGATGATTTTGCCTTTTTAAGGTTTGATTATAAAACAACGTCTGTTTTTTACCTTTTCACGTAAAAATTACTGGACTAATTTTGTTGCGATTTTTACGATTAGATAAGTTGATCCACCGGGAAGGTTTTCGAGTATTAAACATACACCTATCATGTTTAGGAACTGAGCATTAACAATATAAGTGAATCGAAGTCGGGAAAAAAAGTTAACCCTAGCGAGTTTTCATGGCGTATGCTGTCTAATCCGTCAGAGAGATAACAAAGTGATGTAGAAAAGAATTGTGTAGAATAAAATTATCTACAATAAAGTATGTGGTAGCATATATGTATCTAATCTATAATAGATAAGCGTCTCAAATTGTTTTAACCCAAAATAACACAGTGCCATGCTTCTTTTAATTCGCTAAATGTAGACATTGTTTCCACCACATTTTTACCACATCGCAGGATATAAAACCGTAATGAAGCGATATTTAAATTATAAAAATTATAGTACAAACGTACTTGTTTGTTGAATTTGTAGATGACTAAAGCAGAGATTTATTTTATAACGTAACAGACAGGTTTTAAAATAATAATGTTAAGCTGACTTTGCTACTAAAAAAAAGTCATAGGTATTTAGAAATTATTTATTTTGTGTAAGTTAGTTCCTCATACAAGAAGAAACCTTTCTGTGTCGGATTTCATACAAACTGGGTTTTTTGTAGTCTCTAGTATGTCTAGTATCATGTAACTATAACTTGCATTATTAGTTAGTGTTGAAAAATTGCACTACTTTTTTTCAAATCCCAGGTTAAATTCTCAATCGAGGCAAAGATGGCTTCCTCTCTTCTTCTCAAAATGGTCTTACCACCTATTCTAAATGAGCAACTTGCAAAATGTAAACATTGTTACCCTTGCATAAACACTGCAACATAATTAAAGTACAGTCTCTAACACTTACCATTTGCTCTTGGTGTAAAATACTTTGCAGAATTAAATGTATTTCATATAATTTGTTAACGTAAATGAAGTCAGATTTATGTAGAACTAAAGTAGGTTTTGCTGCTTGAATAGTCAGCTAAATTTCTGGCACCAGCTGCCGATTGCGCTACCAGATTGTGCAAAATTTAATTCCCGCACAGTAGCATATTGAATTTCTTTCCACCGAAAAGGCCGGCTTTAAAATATTATTATATTTTAAAATGTCCCCAATTCGTAGTTATCGTCTTCAGGTTACCGATCAGATTACGTGCAAGCTCTTTTGTTAAGCAGCCATGAAAGATAATGATCTTGGGTAAGTATACAATATTGAGGGAGTTTGGTAAATAATTACTTTTATGAGAATTTTAAAACCACTTATTTTGTAGGTGTTTAAATGGGCGTGCACAACATCAAAAGTCAAGTTGTACAAAAATACCAGTACCCAGTACATATCTCGATTACCAAGCAAATTGTAGGTTTTGGTATTTTGTCAGTTTTTTTTGTATTTAATTTTTATCACTGGTTTTATAATGTAAAAAAACCGAGTTAATTTTTTTTTCTATATTGTGTTTTTAGGAAAATATTGCCTATCTTATCAAGGACTTACATAAACGATATCCGCAATCAGATCCCGAGTTCTACTAAGTGCAGCGATAGGCTTACCTCGTTAAATAGTACCACCTTTTTTATCTTCACGGGTTGGATTACAGCTCCTGAAACCGTGTTATAGGTTCCAGGGTAGCCAGCGGAAGACCAATTCTCCCTCTTTTAGTCGGTGTTATTTGTGAGGCTATACCTAACGAGTGGTCAGCGCTGTAGAAATATATTTAGATAGAAAAGACTAGGCTTTTCTATCGAAATATATTTCTACAGCGCTGTGTTTGTCGGATTATGAACATAAGTTTTTAGTTATAAAAAACCCATTGGTACATGCTCGGGATCAAACCGTGGTCCGTCTAGTTAATACCAGACGTCTTTACCAATCGGCCACCGGCGTATTATAATTATTGTAAATTATTTTGAAACTTTAAATTCTGCTTGACGTAGGTACTCACTCATAAATCCTACTCTCGCTTGCCATCTGTTCACATCACACTTGATCGGTATTCAAGACTACTATTGGATTGAAGTGATTTTCGAAAAGTTATCATTAAATCAGTATATAACCTATCATATCACGAACTTACATGAAAACTATATCCAATAATCCGATATAAAAACACGATACAATATAAATTACAGTCTAATAAAAATCTTCTTGAGGTAATTTCGTAACCACTCAGACGTTTTAGAATAGCACAGCTGTAGGTCGGTCTACTAATGCATTTTAAACAAATATTAGTTTTGCGAGATACAATAAAAGCCTGTAAATACGATGAGCAATTACTTCACCGGTAACATATTTACTTAGGACCGAAGAATTGAAGTGTCTTCAAGCGTGCCAACACATCTCATTCGTATTTTCTATGCTGGCCGTATGGATATTCTCTTACGACTACTTGTGACTGAATAAACACTTGCTGAGTACAGACAATAAAATCTCCAATAATAATATGATTGATTTATGCGTCGCTACTGAATTTTTGTATTATTTCAGTTTAAATTCATGTTGTGCCTGTAAAACATATCTAAAATTTTTTAAGATCATCATGGAATGGCTTGGTATGGTCAGATACACACATGAAAAGATTCTGTGTGTCGAATCACGGACGTAAATGTAAACAGTCGAATTTCGATTTTGGGGGAAATTCAAAAGTTGGAAATACAGGTCCTAACTCATAGTTTAGAAGAAAACCTAGTCTTAAAGTTTTCATGGAAAACGGAAGGGTGTGGAACCCTCTCCATAATTTATTTTAAAAGAAGTGCGTATACTAGCTTTGCTTGCCCTCCGAAGCCCAAGAAGGCGAAAAAAATGTATGTCAAGTAAAGATTAAACCCTGGACCTCTGGTTACAATTTCTACCCTTAATTTATTTGTTTTTCAAGTTGCCATTTTAGAAATGACAATCATACAATGATTTTTACATACATAGGTATAGAGAATCCCAAAATTAACTTCATAATTTCCTTGCAGACATTCGTACAAGACACCCAATCCTTAAATAAAACCAAGGACACACCCGCTACAAATGAGAAGGGAAAAGGAAATAAGGAGAAAAAATATTAAAACTTTCTTTATTCCATCTCGTAACGTTGCCTCAGAATCCTTTTCGCTAACTTTGTCTAATATAACTACTACGATGAAACCCGTGATATAAGAAAAAGAAGAAATGTATGAGAAAATGAGGTCTCTAGGAAAGCCGATATTACACACAAACTCTTTCTTTGCAAATTATGTTGGGAAATTGTTTTGTATTGTCATTGACTTCAGAAAAAAACAATGAGAGATATCTAAAAAAAATTTTTTGAAACGATTTCTCTAACTTTAAAGAGCACATACTAAAGTCGTTGATCTTACTTATTTTAATAATTGACACTTACGATTTTGATTGATTTACGGATTTCTCTAGTCCCAATGCCAATAAATACAGCGACAAGCCTCTCGAAAAATGTGGAAGTTGTTACCAGTTTTTCTGACCACACCGAAAAGTAAAAGTCCTCTCTAAATTTAATATCTATAAGTTTAAAAAATATACGAGAAAGTTAAATCAGAAGTATTGTTTGTTATCCTAACATTTTTTTGTTATTATATTGGCGTAAATATTTATGTAGAGTCTGTATTATTTTATATTTCGTGAATATATTCTTATCCTTAGTAATACCTATTATATTTGAGTTGATTGCCTTTGCTGTTGAGACTATGGGTGTGTGGTCACCGGACACAAAGATATTTGCCGAAAAGATTGGAAAACTTTTAATCAATGCATCTGGTGATCGCAGACGTGTTGCGCTAGAAATTCAAAGAGGTAACGCAATTAGTGTTTTCTGCACTCTAAGCCAGTCGTCGAAGTTTCTAGAACAAATATTTTATTTATAATTTTAGTGTGTGTAGGTAATTATAAGTTTAGTGTAGTTTTCAGGTAGGTAACCACTTTTAATTTATGTATTTATTTTTTTATTTAGATATATTAACATTATATAAGTTTTAATTTAATGTATATTTTAGAATTATACCTACTTTTATTTAGATGTTATAGATATAGGCTATATTATATATTTTGTGTATAATGAGAAAGTGGGTTGGTTTGTCTGTTTGTTTCTTTGTTTGTTCTTCTTTCACGTCAAAATAAAGCAACTGATCGATATGATTTTGAAATAGCTGGATGGCTGAAGGGAGAGTGACTTAGGATAGGCTTCTTTTTCCCGGAAAATAATAATAACGTATAAACAGTACCAAATTCATAGTATTCGACGAAATGAAATCCTATCACATTCCGCCTACAAAAAGTTCCTCACAAGTCCCCTCCCGTGATAAATAATTTACGCTTAGTACATCCAAAGGTAATTTTTGCGTTTTCATTTTCACCAAAAGCGTACAGAGAAAATCGAGTTTGCGTCTCTCCGAGGCTCCACATCTGTACGGAATAGCTCGATCGTCGAAACACACACGACAAGAGATTGAAGGTTATTTTCTAATAGCAAAAGGTTATAAAGACCATGTTTAAGTTTCTTGTAACTGGAAAATTAAATATACCTTAAGGGATGTGAAATAGAGTTGACAATGTAATGGTTAGTTTTATTCGTTAGCATAAGCAGACAAAGCCAAAATGCAATCTAGCCTCGTTGAAGGTAGACACCAGATGTTGCGGTTTTCAAATTTCTGTGACAGGGAGTAACTAAAAGCGTTGAAGTAGTTTATTTATGATTTCCTTTACAGACTATTTTAGGAGATATGATTAAATTTTATTAATAATAATTCATTCATCATTTATCTTTTCATGTCTGAATCGTCAAATTGGAAATCAGGTAAGAAAATATTTTGAGTCTACATATTACAAGTAAAAGGTTTTTACGATACTAATATCATCTGTCATTAAAAAACCGGCCAAGTACGAGTCGAACCCGCATACGAAGTTTAGTAAAAAAATTTGGGCGAGTCCGACTTACACTTGACCGGTTTTTATTTAAAGTTATACTAGATATACGTTTGTATGTGTTGCCTTTATTGTCATTATTAAAATCGAGCAAAAAACGTTAAAAAAACATTTCTTGTATGGGGACCCCCATTAATATTTAACTTTATTTTATTTTTATTTTGGTGTTATAGCGGCCATAGTAATAATACACACTATGTGTAAATTTAAAGTGTCTATCTATTACTGTTCAGTGTTGAATAGATAGAGCTCTGTGACAGACGAACGGACAGCGGAACTTTTTAATAAGGTTTCCGTTGTCACCCTTTGGCTACGGAATCCTAAATTTTTTTTTAAATAACATTACGGTAGCAATATAATTAGTTAGTCTATTATTTTTATATCCTTGATAACCCCCAATTTCTGAAAGGCGAGTCAAAGTTAATCAGAGTTTAGTTAAATACTCGTAATAACTGTCAAAACTCTTACTTATTTTATTGCTCATTATGAACGTTTCTAGACTATTATGTTCGACGTGATTTTTGGGAGTGATTTTTTTTTCTTCACGGGTTGCCTTACAGCTCCCGAAACCGTGTTACGGTTCCAGGGTACCCAGCGGAAGACCAAGTCTCCCTCGTTAAGCCAATGGTATTTGTGAGGCTATACCTAACGAGTGGCTAGTTCTGTTGAGATATAGAAGTGTGGTTTGACGGATTATGTACATAAGTTTTTAATTAATTGTACCAACATGGCCGGGATCCGGGACCGAACCCGGGATCTGCGTCGGTGGCCGAGTGGTTAATACGTCTGGTATTAACTTGGGAGTGCTACATTTTAATGTCACATTTAAAATTTTTCCACGGGCAAAGCCGAGACGTAAAGCTATAATAATTGTTTATAAAAAAACAAAAATCACTATTTTGCTAGTAGGTAACAAACACTTGCGCAAACTAAATGGGCCCAACTCGATGGGGTTACGCTTCTCCATCATCTAGGACCAGAGTACCACCATCCACATCCTGGCTCCATTATCAAATCAGATCAATTCGAATTACATAGGTAGGTACACTTACAAAATGCCAAATCGATAAATAACACGCTCAGCGCCAGTGTGTCATTTTTGCACACACTTGTTAATACAGTGTGTATCAAAAATGATATACACAGTGCCCAGTTTAAGCGGTGTGTATCGCTAATGCACATGCTTTTCATACATTTTAGAAGGTACAAGAAATGTGCTGTCCTGGGCAAATATTTTGGTGTATTTGGGTTTGGGGTACGACTTATGCTTTAGAAAATATGAAAGATTGACTAACTAAAAAAAACTAAAAATAAAACTAAACTAAAATGTGTGAAATTTACAATATACACGCTTGGCGCCGAGCGTGTTAAAAGTTAAATTTTACTTCGAAGACTTGTTTACATACCATAGTTACAGATAAAACTAATATGAAGCGTTTGATAATATAATATCTCGAGATGAGGTTTACTAACAATTTATCTTAACTATTATATTTCCATACATACTCATTTCGTTACATTCTTGTAAAACAACTGCTGTCACAGATGTCCCCAACAAGAATTCAATAAAAACGCGAATATACATTTCTTCATTAAAACATTCACGACCACTTCAAAGGCAAATTACTTCGATATTCTTAGTGCAGTGGCAAAGAACTTTTGTGATTACACCATACTATTGTTGTCATACAAAACCGATATACCCCAGGTACCCAACCCACCAATTACAGTGTATTGTCAAAAAAACCGATCCAGGAGACATTTCGAGCGCGGATGTCATTCGTGTACTTAAAACCTTTTGTGTGTAGGTCCTCTGTCACATATCCCTTTCATTGTGATTTTTATTTCAATAGATTCCACGGTATTCAATGTTTTTTTTTCTATCCACTCGTTCTTTAGTTACTGGATTTTTTCACCTGCTTCAGTAGTTGCAGGAATTACATGACTTAAACACCTACCGTTAGCTGCTAATATGTCGTCAGTTTATTAACTGAGAGTTTTTTTTAATATACGGTACACCGTACATCCAAGATTCAAACAGCATTCATAACTAGCATTTAGCCTGTGTAAGTTTTCCTATTTGAATTTCAATAATTGCCTTTTAGAAAAAATGGTACCGACTTCAAAAGTTATGCACTGAAAAGTGTGCTTTCCGAAAGCAAATACACAAGTCACTATAAAAAAAATAACCAAATCGCTTCAAGTGTACCTATAAAATATGAAGAGTTCTCGATTTCGCCAGGATCCCATCATCAGATCCTGACCTAATGACCATGGAACCACCTGGGAGTATACCCTTTCAAACAAAAAAAAATTCCAAATCCGTCCACGCATCTTCAAATAATCGGGGAACATACATAAAAAAAAACATAAGATTCCAACGAATTGAGAACCTCTTCCTTCTTTTGAAGTTCGGTTAAAAAGAATGTATACAAAGTAATGAGATATTTTCAGGGGTTAAATTAATATAACCTTTAACACTCACAGGCCTTCAAACCATCTCTGCTCTTAAAATTACGTCGATTCGTTGCTTCGATTTAACGTGAAGAAAAGACGAAGGAACAAACAAACATTTTTTTTGCATTTAATTTAATATCACAACTGAGAAGTCGCGGGTTCGATCCCCACATCCGACCATGCACCAATGGGTTTTTATAATAAAAATCTATGTACATTATCCGACAAACCGTACATTGCTTTTCCTTCTACATACCTCAACAGAGCTGGCCATTAGCCATTAGCCTCAAAAAATCGTCGGCGTGAGGAAGACTTTGTCTTCCGCTGGGTACCCTGGGGCCGGCAACGGTTCCCGGGAGCTGTAAGGCAACCCGTTGAGATTTTTTATATAATGATAACACTGTTCCCCCATCCCATTATTTAACCATACGTATCAATACATTATTTAATCAAATATACTTATATAAAAAAATAGCCAATTATTTCACAGACATTTGGTCAGTAGATATGTTATAGCCTTTATTTACTTTTTTTCACCAACACTTATTGAACAACACCTAGTAAGTAATTTACAAAAAATATACAATTGGCTGACATTTAACATTACCGATGGTTATAGCAAGTGGACCGTACACAATTTTTTTCTTATTAATTCACTTTATGAAGCTAATAATCGCACAGTCAATTATAAGCAAATCAAAAGCGCTATTATAAAACGTAACTGCTAATTTCTGTGAAAAAATCAAGAAATATCCTCTGAAAAGGCTGTAATTAAGGTCCGATTAGCATCCTTAATAATTTTGTTTGTACTGTTGGGTCAAATTAGAGATTTAAATTACACGGTCTTAACCTCTGTAATTTATGTAAATTATACAATGTCTTAGAAAATTATACAAAAAGTTTTTGCAATATAATGAAATTACTTATTCTAGAATATTTGCACTTTTTATTCTAACTACATTTATGTAGTACACAATAACGAAAAATTGTATAGGACGTTAAACCTTTTCACAAACTGAAATCACCGAATAATAAGTAACTTTTATCAGCCATGAACATTTTTTTTTTCACGGGTTGCCTTCTCTTCTTCTTCTTCAGGCCTTCTCAGCATTGCGCCACTTCTCCCTATCCTCCGCAGCTCTCTTCCACGCTCTAACACTCACTCAGTAACCCTTGATGTCCATCTACCATCGAGTCTTCGAGCTACTTGGCCCGCTCATCTCCACTTCAGTGTCGCGACTCTAGTTCCAATGTCTATTACTCCTTGCCTTACAGCTCCCGAAACAGTGTTACGATCCCAGAGTCAGAGACCAAGTCTCCCTCTTTTAGACGATGGTATGATTGGCCAGTTCTGTTGAGGTATATTAAAATGCAAAAGGATCTAAGTGTGGTTTGTCGGATTATGTAGGTACATAAGTTTTTAATTATAAAAAAAAACCATTGAACCTGCGTGGTCTGCCTAGTTAATACCAGACGTCTTAACAACTCGGCCACCGACGCACCTTTTTGAAATTAAAAAACAATACCTGACACATTTTTTTTACAATTGTAGGATAATATCTAAACCTTACAAACAGACTGAATTACTTTCGCATTTATAATATTAGATTAGTATGGATGAATATAGAAAAAGCATTAAAAACGTTTAATACAATGCAAAATTTAAAACGAACTAGCAGTCAAAAGCGATTTAATTTTAACGTTCTGTATTTCATATCCGACGTTATTGGACCTCCATTGAAACTTGATCATTTATAAATGTCGTATTTACAATCACAATGGTGTTCCACATCGATTCACATGTGGGATCCCTCACTAATTAAAAAACGACTGACGAATTAAACCGACGATTATTATCGTTCGTCGAATCGGATAACCAAAAGTACCGTAGGCGTTCACTAGGCTACCGTCTCACTCTTTCTCACCAAACTACGATTGAATGTCTCTGTCTTACTTGTATATTATTTAGGAAAATAAAATCTAAATAATATAAACTTATTTGAATATGTATAACTGTCTTGCATGGCTATCTTTTAAATAGTACTACATGATTAAGGAGTGGTCAATTGTTCTAAGAGGTTTTTGAACTCAAAATACCTCAACGTGCTCTCAAAATGTATCATAGGATGAATAAGGAAATTCTCGTAAACAGACTGTAAAAATCTTGTCGTAAACTTATAATACTGGTGGCCACAGGTTCAACGGGTAAATCCGGTGTTCAGTCCAGGATCTAATCAACATGATCAACTATCTAAAAGTGAGCACTGTTACAAGTGTATCTAGCCGCTAGATACAAAAACCGGCCAAGTGCGAGTCGGACTTACAAACGAAGGGTTCCGTGTTTAGTAAAAAAAGTCCGACTCACTTGGCCAATTTTATTATTTATTGTTTTACTTAAGAGTGTGCATTTGACATTATAGCAGCCATACTGATACATACACTGTGAAAATTTCAAGTGTCTATCTATTACGGTTCAAAAGATACAGCCCTGTGACAGACGGACGGACAGACAGCGGAGCCTTAGCAATAGGGTTTTTGCTGGCACCCTAAAACCCGTGATGGTACATTTATCATGACCACAAAGCACCTGTTATGTTTCACAAAGTAATTGCCAAACATGACTTCTTTCCGATGCCAAGTTCAAACAGTCTTAGTGAAATATCGTAAATCTTGAATAACAGTAGACATGGATAGTCCCTATAATGTATTCTTTTGAACATTACTATAGTTCCCGTAAAGATAACATTTTATGGGCATAATTATTGTTATAGTTGTCTTCGAGCTTTTAATGTTGTGACTGCGCGATAATTCGGGTAATAGTTTGTTTTTATGAGAACTCTTCTTAGAATCAAATAAGACAAAAAAAAAGACAACTGGCAACTAATATCTTTGTGTTGTATGATTTAACTAGAGACTATCACAGGGTGGCCATGCCCAGGTGATAGAAGAATTTATACTGAAGGATTTCCAGGATAAAAAATTCCAACCATTTCTGTACAAAAATCACGTCGAAATTGAAGTGAAAGAAGGATAAACAAATTAACAAACATACACACTTTCGCATTTATAAAGCATTTTACGATTACGTTCATACTATAGACAAAAGAAATTAATAATGTCTAGTCTTTTATTCTGACGTTTTGAGGATTTCCCAGATAGATAATATTTTTAGATAAATTGATTTGAGTTAGGTATCAGTAGAATATTAATAAGGTTTCAATTGGAAACTTGAAGGATCAATCAAGAAATAAAAAATTTCTGTGGAATTTCAAAATCGCATTTCACGTAATTTCCAATAAAAGAAATTTCTTAAAAGACCTAAAAATACAAAAAAATATAATTACTTTAGCAGTCTACAAGGATCACGTAGAAGCGTAACATAATATTTACTTAGATAACAGCATTGTATGCGACGTCATGTACATAAAGGCATGCGCTCATCTTTCAAAGAGGGGTAATCTGCATGAATATTGCCTATAATTTACCCTTAATACGTGTACGCGTAGAATAACAAGTATCGCTTCCAAAAGCGTCACTACGGTAGGTACCAAGTCCCTACAGATTTTCGTAATAATATGCAAGTTCCTTATTAATATGCATAACACCACGATGGATGCTCCTAGAGAGTTAACTATCGGCAATAGGGAGTCTTGTGAAGTAATTTTAGATGGAAACTTCATAATTAATTCAGAACAGTATTCCACTAAATACGCTATATATCATCATTGTAGTGGGAGGTTAGAAAAGCATTAATTTGGGAACACCCTATGAATGAAATATGAATTTGCTTTTGACACCAAACAGTGTTGTATTCATTAATTTCTGTTGAACTAAACAATTTTGTGTAAATCGTGTCGCATGTCAATCATTTCAATGTTTTTAACTTTATAAATTTACATGGTACCCTATACAGCTTATAAATTGTATTCATGCCACGTGGTTGTCAGTATATTTTTGGTATTTTTGGCTGTCTCAAAATCTTCATCAAACTGTTATAGGATAGGATGAAATATTCCTAGTTCATAATTTCAAAAACACGAAACGTTCATCTTTGTACTAATTTCCATCCAAAAGCAGTTAAGATTTATTACAAGTATGATGTGACATGCCGTTTATACTAGACTAAAAAGAGCAAATTTCAAAATTTTACAAAAACTATTTTTGGGAATATTTTTTAATTTCTTATAATATATATTCAAGAAATTATCATGTTTACATATCTTTCTGATTATTAATGCTGGCAGAAGACGACCTAGGTGTACTTTTATTGAACATATAAAAATGTATTGATCGATGGGAATATTAAATGTACACATAATCGCCGAGCATGTACGAAATATATAATGAATATAAAAGAAGCGAAAGAGGTATGTTAGTATAGTAACAAATGGCATTCGATTGTGTCTGCCTACCCCTCTCGGGATAAAAGGCGTAATGATAGATAGATTTAATTATTAATTAAAATATGTAATACCATTTAATGTAAGTACAAAATGTTTGTTTCTTGGAAAATTTTGTACCGAAATACCCTTGGATAACCAGAGGCTTATTTCAGCCTACGCGAGCTTCGAGTCGAATATAAATTAACTTTCATCCCCTATTATGGTCTTGGGTTCATACAACAATCCCGTAGAAATAAGCACTTTCAGTTTTTCCCGAATATTTCATATTTCCGGGCAACTTGTCCAATTTTTATTTCCCTAAAAACCTTAATCAGACTATTACGAACATTTAAAAATATAGCCAAATCGGTCCAGCCGTTCTCAAGTGATACGCTTACCAACGAACAGTAGTTAATTTTTATTTATATATGTAGATAGATATGATAGGCAAAGTTGAAGGCACAAATCTTACATTTTATTTTCTTGTAACTAAAGAAATGGTTAATGTATAGTAATAAAAGTCGTGACCTTTTGCCTCAAAGTAAACTTTTCCAATAAGAACTTTACCTTTTTTTCCCTTACTTTCCTTTTCTATTTAATAATAATACTCTCTGTATTATGTATGTTACTAAATAAATTATTTTGTTGAGTGTGTACACGCAACTTACGATTCACACGACATTATAGTAATTGAATTATTCATTCACACACACATCACCATATCTCTTTCTTTGCGACACTTAGCCCAAGTATAGATATGTCACTTCTTACCTAAATAAAAAATTCAATCAATTCAATATTTAGTCCAATGAGATTTTTTTCTTGGGAGTCTTCTAAAACATATGGCATCAGTTAACTATCACAAAATCGCCTTCGGTGCTTGTTTATTCAGTTCTAATCTATAATTACGTTTTGTCTTGTTAAGTTTTTAGAACCTGCTCAGACATTAAAATTAAAAGGGATTCAGACACCGCAGCCCTTATACCGCAACGTACAGTTATTAACAATTCCGGTACCGAAAATATTTTACTTCCACCTTCTTATTATTAAACTTGTTTTAGGTTGCTATACATTGTTATACCTATCGATATCATAATATGGATATGTCAATATCATAAATCATGTTTTTCAATATAAAAATTCAACTTAATTTATCTTGGGTAAAACAATATAATTTACCTTAAGAATCGGAGGACACGACGTGTAGCCGTCCGGAGATCATCTGAAAATAATAGATAGGTACTATTTTAAGAAGTAACAGCTATACATAGTAGGTTTGCCATAGTATGTCCAGTTTTTTTTATAAAAAACACTTCATATGACTCGCTATTCACATGATGGAAAGAGGTTATATATTATGTAAGTTCATGAATGAAGATGACACACCAAAGAAATTGGAATCAAGCGCGGGCTTTCTGACAGACTGCTTGTCCCCTCCTATATTGAAAACACAGTGTTGTGCACAAGCCAAAGCAATTGAACTATGTGTTTCTAGTACAGATGTTCGTCTGTTCAGCATGTAAATATATGATGAGGCACCGTACTTTTCCAGAGAGGGACAGCCCCTACTACTAATAATAGATTCACGTTAAATATGGACAAATGATTTTATAAGAAGTGACAGTCAATATTACTTAAACGAAGTAATAATAACGAATTCGTTGTATAAAATTCAAAATTATTCCTCTTGACCCCTCTCGCTCCTTTATTTATTAACTAGCTTTCCGCTCCCGGCTTCGCCCGTGGTTATTTTGTAACAAAATAAAATATAGCTATAGCACTCAGGGAGAATGTAGCTTCCTATTAGTGAAAGAATTTTCAGAATCGGGTCAGTCTTTCCTCCTTTCTACAACCTTGGGTCCTTTAAGCGAAGCGTGAAGTGGGCTCGACTGGCGGACTGTATTACGATCTGCCAGTCGCGCGCATTCATGGACCTTGCTTAACAATCAGGCGGTGGCAAGGTCACATGTGGTCTTCTCTATAAAAAAAAAGTAGATTCAGAGATTACCCTCTACATCCAAACTTAAAAACTTTACCTCTTTATAATATTAGTATAATTAGATTTAAATTTTAAGTGGAATATCCATATTTTTTCGTCAGTTGTTAGTAATTTTATTGTGTTTTTTCTTTCGGTTAACCTATATTCGTGCGGCGTCGTTATAGCAGACGCGCCGGCGAAGGCGCACAATTATGTAATTACGTGTTAGGAGATCTGTTTTTATCACGTCCACCCTTGTCTATTGGACGATAATTGAGCTCTTGTTTTGGCCGTAATTCGGAGTCATTATGCCTTCAAAGTTTTTCTCACAAGCAAAAAAGTCGCCATATGTCCTCTGTCGCGACGAAGCCGTTGATACGTGTTTCCCTGTAGCGTCTTGGCCATCGTAATTCGTGAGCCTATATCACGTCTTGCTAGAAATATCTGTTTATCTATCATGATGTCTTTATTCCAGGGAGGTAGACAGAAATTATCAAATAACATTTGTTAGGGCTTTTTGATAGAATTAAACAGGAGTAAATTAAAAAGGATTTTCACGGCAGACGGCAGGTGTTGTTGGCCTAATAAAATCATGCTTTAAATATTTTGTTTTTATTGTCCTCTGGAAACATGGGATTCCATTGAGATGGATAATGTTTTCACAATCAGTAAACCACTTTGCCAATTTCTATATTATTAACAAAATTATTATAAAAAAAATAAGGTACATGAATCAGTAAGATTTTTTGCCTTGAATACTCATTTTATCATGAAAGTACAAAAAATATCGTAAGTTAGTATCTTTGAAATATTTTCGTGTGAAATTATTAAACTTGTAAAGATCCCAACTTCTATGCTCTATGATATCTACACTATAAATTATGAATAAAAAACTTGATTTATGAATGAATGAATTTTGGTGAAACATTCAGCGAAAGATAATAAAGAATAAAATTGTCTCGATTTAAGTTAAAAAAAAAAATTTTCAAAGCCAAGTCAGGGCTTATCACAAGTAAAAAAATATAACACAATAAAGACAGCTGCAACAGTTGCAGCGAAAATTTGCCAAAACCTTTTTGTTTACCAACCTGAGGTATTATCGATATTATGTATCAAGGAGAGGAACGTACGAAAATTTTGCTAATTTAAGGCCGGCACGAGGTAATTGTGGAGGCCATATGGCGATAACAATAGGACTACTCTGTCGGGTCAATAACATAAGCATCCTGTCAGTGGGCCGACCCACTTGCTCATTCTGTCCCAATAACGTTAGAGATCTATATAGAGTGAAAACAACGACCTAACCTAAACCTAAACAATTCTGTCAAATTATGTCAACGGTTAAACGTAGGTGGTGCAAACAGAACTTCACAATAATTGGCCTTGCCAAGATCATGTCATATTATAAAATTAAACCCATAAATATAGTATGCTGGCGCTCTAATAGATTGTTAATGTCGTGATTAGAACGAGATCAAAAAATTAATACACAGAGCGCGTGTAAATGTGTAATTCTTTGGATTTTTCATCTTAGATGACTTACATCAATAAGATAATCTACTACTGATGCTAGGCTGTTACAGGCTGTTACCGTATTCAAAAAACGATCGTCTATCTGTCTCACTTTAATAAACGCGTATTATGCGATTTCTCTTTTGTATTGCCAATCTAATAGAGTGCCCTATGATTTAATTATTATTGTCATTTTAATGGTCTAGTATATTGTATCTTCTACGTATAGTAGTCTTCTACGTTGTTGGTAGAAAAAACAAATTTTCTACTAATTATTTTTTATCTAGTCATAATAAGTGAGATCATAAGACATTCATTTCTAAGTTCTTACATTTTCAGTAACGATCTATGTTGTGATATTTTATGAAAAAAACTATATGAATAATAAAAATATCACACTAATACAACTCTATGTAGATTATTTCTTGAACACAACCCATTAAAGGCGATCCAATCAAAAAATCATTTTTTACAATAAAACTTGACCGGACGCCGCGGATAAAATGACGTACGTAATATTACCTTATATCAAATCAAAAATAAATTAGTGTATATGGAGTTTTAGTAGTAGGTACATATAGTAGGTACCTCTACTTAGAAAATTAGAACAATAACATTGTATCATTTTGTATTAATCTATTGTAGGTAAAATTCCGCGTAGCATTAATTTGGAAATGATTTCCGGATATTTCTCTTTAATTGTTATATTTATGTCATTTCTAATAATATAATAGTTCATGTATTCCCAAATAAAACAACGTTTTTACTATACACTAAAACAAAATCACTGATAGACCCGAATACCGTAAACTACGTAATATCAAATGAATACAAAAACAAATAACAACGTGATGGAATAAACAAACCGAAAAATTTCTCTGAATTCGCCTTCACACAATTTTATTAGGCTAAGAACAATAACGGAGTTCACCAAGAAAAGACAAAAATGTGAAAAGTATTTTATTATTTCGTAACGACAAGACGTCATATACTTATGAACGCTTTACGAATAATATCAATTATTATTGGGTCTACTCATAACCTATTTTTAATACTAATAAACTCATTATTATAGAATAATTTAAATACCTAGATTAGAATATTAATTGGAACATAATTAAATGTTTGTGGCTAGTACTCTAGTACTATTAAAAACCGGTCAAGTGCGAGTCGGACTCGCGCACCAAGGGTTCCGTACCATTATCTATAAAAAAGCAAAAAAAAAAAAAAAAAAAAAACACGTTTGTTGTATAGGAGCCCCCTTAAATATTTATTTTATTCTGTTTTTTAGTATTTTTTGTTATAGCGGCAACAGAAATACATCTCTGTGAAAATTTCAACTGTCTAACTATCACGGTTCATGAGATACAGCCTGTTAACAGACAGACAGACGGACGGACAGCGGAGCCTTAGTAATAGGCTTTCCGTTTTTACCCTTTGGGTACGGAACCCTAAAAATTAAGATTTTTTTGTATTTTTGTTTCATTTGTTTGTAATAAATAAACTCAAAATGAACCGATTCCAAAAAATATTTTACTAATAGAAAGCTATACAATATCCCTGAGTGACATTTCTATAGACTACATTTTATACTGTTCGAATATATCCACGGGCGGAGCCGAATCTAGTAACAGATAACCGTCTGACTGCAACTGCCCTTAAAATTAAATACTGTGGTAATAAAAAATGAAGTGATTTTAATAAGAAATACTGAACGGTATATATAAAACGAAATGTCTACTAAGAAAAATAGTGGGTCACCGGGTCTCCGGGTTTCGTCGTAGGATTGGGAGGCAACTATGCATAATTTACGTTAGGTTCTTCCGATGTTATAAATTTTATTAAAGGATCCTTTGAAACTTTTTTTTACTGAATTCAGAATGTTCTTTTGGAAGTTATACAGGAAGTTAGTTTGAATGAAGAAGGATGCTGATGAAATATTTTGAATTTGTGTATAAATTTGCATAAAAATATATGACAAAAATAACATAGCTAAAATTAGGAATAAACATAATTTAAATTCCAATGAAAACATAATTGAAAACAGACACGAATTTCATATATCCAAACCACAGACCAAACTAGACAGCACAAATATAATCCACAGTACCCTAAAGCGAATAGAAATATCTAGTATTTAGACATTGTGCCATAGTTTCCAATAGATCGAGTACTCGGTGAGCATCATTAATGAACTTTTATGCGACCGCGAGCTCTTTCAGTTGAAAATCCTTTTGAAATTGCCACTTTATTAGAAAGTCTTTCATTGAAACTATCCAACCTTAGAGTTAGTTAATAACGGTTGAATTCTATTAAATATTGTGCTCATTCGAGTTTGTAGCAATGCAATAAAGGCTTATTTAAAATCACTTGAGTATATTTTTGAGTTCTATGACCTTCGAGGACTTGTATTAAAAACTCACTAAACAAAGATTATTACCAACAGATGAGTATAAAAAGTTCACGAATCAGGCAATAATTTCACAGGCAGAGTTCGCTGTTAATCCCTTTAAATAAATCTCCTTCACCGCTGCCCGAACGCATAAAACTCTCGTTTAATTTACCTCTAAAGATAATGATACAATTGCAAATTATTCTCTGGGCCTCACGTTGCCACGCAACCGTTGTGTTTATCTTTAATCACCCTTTACTTTTTCCCTATTTCACCCCGTTCGTACGGACACCCGCTATGTTTGGGGTAAGGGTTTCATAAGCTTCGTCAGATCCTGGATATAGAAGAACGCTAAAATTTTAATAAGACAGATTTTTCATAAATTTTGACCGCCGGAATCAGTGTATGATCTGGAAATATACCTACATACTGTACTAATAACAGTTTTATTAATTTTTTAGATAGACATTTATGATTACAGGTACAGTGTGATCTACTATAAATATGTATATTGAATGACAGTAACGCAGTTAAAAATAGAATAAATTTCCATTTGACAACAGGAATCCATTTAACTCTAATGCCTCTCGTGATATAAAACAGTACTTCATTCCATTATATTCCATATAAAGCGAGATCAGTTAATTATCTCAGCCACAACATCAGTCTTTTTAAATGGTGTTAATTGGCATACATGAAGTCTCTAGCCATTAGGTCATAGGAAATTAAACTCAATGTGCGTACTCGTGAATATTCTATGCAAAAACTTCTATTTCATTATTTGGCGAAAACTGTCATCTTATGACCATTTTTTATGATAACTTTACAGGTGTCTTATGTAAACCGCCATAAAATTTTGTCGTCAAATTAAGAAAATGTAAATATCCCTTCATGTTACCTACATATAATTGGGGAATGAAAAATTTTATTTCTTGTACCCCATCATGTAGGATATTGTTGAATAGTTCTAGATTAGACTAGATGAGAACAATTTTGAGAATCATTTGAATTTTTTTATTATTTTGCTTTCTATATATCCATAAACATCTGTTCTGTAAATATATATAAAAGTGTATCGATCAAATAACCTACAATATTCAACTGCTTGGCTACCCTATAATAAAAGCCCAAATTATGCGGTATCACGCCGTAGGATTCTTTAACCCTTCCCCGCCTAAGTCATGATTTTGCTTATCTGGTGTCGAGATCGTGGAATTTAAATACGATTTTGGAGGACTTACCCCGAGATTACTCGCGTTGCGTGTAGACGCAAATTTAATGCCGTTGTCGCAAATAGCTACCTTGAAAAGGTTAGTTTATATTGTATTGTATTGTTAGAACAAAGGATTAGAATTGTACCAAGTCAGAATTTTCTCATCAAAATTGAAATTGTTAACGAATCCTTATTGTTCCACGAATTTTTTCGTTAATTACGATAATACCAAAAAGGAATTTTATTCGTAATAATAATTTCAAAGTCTGTTAACACATAAAAGTCGTTCCCAGCATTAACTTTACGATAATTGCTGCGTGACATAAAAATTTAATGAAACCATTGAAAAATGCAATCCTCGGCAGTTATTATTTAATTTTCCCTGCCCGTATGCGCGACATTTGGGCGCCATAATGTCAGTACAAGTTGTGTATAAATCATTGAGTTCTGAATAAGAATAGTCATTTCGTTTAATTATGAAAATAATAATGAGCATATAAAGAATGAATTCGTGAATATTGTCAGCTAGATTTTGTTGTATGAGTTACTTACTGTTATCTCCGTAATATATTTATGTGCATGACTTAAAAATGCATTTATGGTTTCAAATTATGACTTACGACATTAGATTTGAATAGTTACTTATTCAATAATTGTTTATTTTTTTAAAGTACTACATACAGGTATACCTAGGTTTGTTTAATGGATTAAATTACGCTATAATTAAAGTCCGTAACAAAAGAGATACCCGACCGCATAATGTTTGATACTATAATACGTAGGTATATGGGTATATTAAATTTGACAAAGAATTGTAAAACAGACCTGACAAAATTTTAAAGGAAATAATGTAGAACTGTTTACTTGCAAATTGATATAGGTAAATAATTATTATTATTTCCTTTAAAATTTTGTCAGGTCTGTTTTACAATTCTTTGTCAAATTTAATATACCCATATACCTACGTATTATAGTATCAAACATTATGCGGTCGGGTATCTCTTTTGTTACGGCCTTTAATTATAGCGTAATTTACAGCCATCCCCAATAACCCGTGTTATATTAATTTAAATTAGTGCTCTAACCAAGCGTGAAGTGCACGAAAATAAAATTGTTAATAAATAATTTTTAATTTTCGTCCTGCCCTCGTTAAAGCCCCGGTGTTAACCACACAAGCATTTCCAATTTTCCAATGTCAACTTTCATATTTATGTTTTTCATTAATTCACTAACGACCCTGTTAATATGTATAAACCCTACGTAAATATTTAAGTACGTAATTAATTTATTCCTTGTATTGGATTTAAGGCAGAGTTTGATTCTCAGTTAGAGCTTCAAATATCAAATTGATATATCTGCTAATCGATATAGAGGAGTCCAAGTATGAAAACTGTAGCAGTCTGTTGAGCGTTTGAGAACTCTTATACATAAAATATACCTATTATTCAACTTTAATTTGCATTTTTTTGTAGATAGATTAGTACAAGGCTAACGTCACAGTACAGTGCCATGGTGGTTCATTGTTTTTCGACAATATTTAGAGTATTCTCAATTTTAAATTTCTTAAAAATTAAATTCCCATGTCATCAGGTCAGGATCTAATGATGCGATTCGAGTACTCTTCAAATTTTATAGGCACACTTGAAGTGATTTGGTTTTTTTGTTTTATAGTGACTTGTGCATTTGCTTTCGAAAAGCAAAATTTAAAAGATAAAAATAGTTATCCTTAGTAGAGGATAGACATTGCTGTCTTGGGCTTTTTTAAAGAACTTTTCAAGAGGAACAATTCAGCCATACATTATTTTCGTGCAACTTTAACTATTAATACGACTTTTTCTGACTTAGTTGACGAATATAGCCTTTGTCCATCTGGAGTAATATACCTTTCAAACCCTCTATATACACACGCAAACTCACAAAATTCGCACTCTCTTTTTATAATATTAGTATAAATAGTATAGTTTATTTTCTTACCTACAATATTTAGAGTGTTCATATAGTTGCGTGCACTCACATTCGCTGAAAAATGCCAGGGGCGAAATCACTGTCCATTAGCTAAATTATTAAAGATTTTTCATTCAACCATGATATAGTGCTAAAAAATACTCGTGACAGTTGTCGCGAATGTTCAAACTGGTACCCGATATTCAGCCGGGAATAAAAAATGTCATCCATTACTAAATGACGGCTAACCGCAGGCCTGTCGAGAATTGAGGAGTTCGGTAAATGGTGCCATTATGTCCAATATTACTGCGCTGGGGGAATAGACAATGCGTGGTAAGGAAAGTTTTATATGGAATATTCTTTTGAAATGTTAATTTACATCTGAATTGACAAAATAATTTTATTTAAAAACAGGAGGTACCACAAATTGTTGATATCAAATGACATTTTTTATTTAGTTCTAAATAATATCTAGAATTCTAGAGGTTCTTATTAATGCCTCCTATATAAGAGTTTGTAATAAGGACACAATGTGCATAATAATAATAACTAAAACTCTGTTGTGTACTTATATGTACGCACGTTAGAAGTTATACTTTTTTGGCATAATACAAATAAGCTAATTTAGCACGCAAATAATTAATGGAAATAAAATTGCGTGATCATAAATGCGGTTGCTAAAATCTGAAATCAATTAAGTAATTAAATTTTAAAAATGGCTTATTATAATTAAGAATTAAATATAGGTAAGTACTAAAAATAGGCTTGCATCGTGAGCGCGCATCCTAAAATTTCACTCTCGGCAACTTCATACTGTCGATATTTCTTACATTGTCGATATTTGCTACCCGTAGGTACTATTACATCATAGATAGCTTATATACCTTTTGCAAATTTCTTATTTATTTATAGAATTATCTACGAGCCTTGTCGTCACGGCTGATGGTGACAAGAGGGCTGGCTCATACCTCGCTCAAAAAATCAGTCAAAAAAATACAGCGAGGCAATGCAGCTAACGTTCTGGGGGCCGATTCTCGCGTTTGTAGACATTTTGTCGAACGATAGAGATGAAATGCGAGTACGACACGTGCGCAGAGGGTTCCGTACCATCAAATATTGTCGTCACGAACTCTAGAGTCACGGATTTTTAGTTATTTAGTATTTAATTTAAATAACTTAACAATTTGTTGTAAGTACCTACCTACATTTTTCATAAAATAATTACTTACTACTGAAATTTCTGAAATTTTTTTTTCATTATTTTTATTTTTCATGTAAATCCTGACAAGTGAGTAGGTACTAAATTATTCCCATATTTTTCATAATTTTTTTCATAGTCCTGAAAATTCCTGATAAACTCTTCTTTCACATTTTCCTTTCATGCAAATTTATACTAAGCAATTAGTAATAACGCATATAAAACAATTTTATTGTTTTCATAATTCCTGAAAATTCCTGAAAAACATTTTTTAATACTTTTTTTGTAAATACCATACAAAAGCAATTAGTTGTACTTTTTCATATACCCTGAAAATTACTGAAATCTGTTTTTGACAATGTGAAAAAATGTGTTATTTTATTATGTACCTCGGGGTTTTAAGAGCTCTCATATCTCGCTAAATATTTACCAAATAATATATTTATTATAAAGAGGTTAAAACAAGTCCATGCGACATCAATGTCGACTACAAAATGACCACTCGACACATGTCGTGCGCTGGGAATAGAGATATGCCTAAAAAACATGGCGGATTTCAAATGACGTAGCTGTCAACATCTTGTAGTAGTTATTATATCTAACGTGAGACAAAACGAGTAAAAACAAGCAGATATTTTTGTGATATTTTGACATAGAGATTTCTCTAATTCGACTAAATGTCTAAAGAGCGAGAATCGGCGCCCTGGGCTAACGCACGGCAGCAGTCTAGCTTTTTTACATTATAATAACAATTATGTAGATTTTAATAAATAATTCTGTATTTTAACAAATAAGTATAAATTTCTTACATCATCTGTACACAATAGATTATTTAATGGCATATCCATATTATTCTTTACATAAAATCATATAGGTACCTCAAACTATTATGCCTAACATTTGGTAAAAACCTAAATGCATTAAAATAATATTACCGAAATAATTCGTATTATTCCCCTTCATATTGTTGTTAATATTTACTGGTAAGTATGAAGTAACTAGCCGATTATCAGCTTTTAAATAGCATAATCCTAATATTGGTAATCATTTTAAAATCACAGTTTTATTTAATATTATAAAGAAGTAAAGTTTGTAAGTTTGGATGTAGGGGTAATCTCTGAAACTACTTATCCGATTCTGAAATTCTTTCACTAATACATTATAAGGAAGGAATTACTTAAATTATCCTTTTTCGTCATATGTCTGTGAGATAATGTCGAGAAATTATTATGTCTTAAAAATATAAGTCGTCAAAATCGGTACATATTTTATCGAGATATCAAGAAAAATGTACTTATAAAGTCAGTTTTTTCAAAATTTCTGAAAAACTAATAAATCAATTTTTATGAGATAAATTATCTATCGATTAAAAAAGAAACAATCAAAATCGGTTCACAACTGGCGGAGTTATCGATGTACATACATACATAAAATAAAAAAAAATAAAAATACGGTCCGAATTGAGAACCTTCTCCTTCTTTTTTTGGAAGTCGGTTAAAAATTTTAAAAGTTGCCCGGAAATTTGAAAATTCCGAATAAACTGAAAGTGGTTTTTCTATGGGATTTTTGTATCAACTCCATAATACGGGATGAAAGTTAATATGGGCTCCATGGACGAAGCTAGTTTGTAAATATAAATGATTGTCAAAAAGCGTAGCGAGTTTACAATTTTCCGTTTTTGTAAATTACATCACCATTTCGTGCAGGCCTAGGATCCACGAGACGCTGTTTTAAATCATCGCTCGTGTCGACTGTCCGTCGTAAATCTTCATCAACGTACGGAATTGTGGTAATTAGGACATGCTAACATCGTTTCTGGCTGACAAACGTCCGCGTGTTCTGGATTTGTTTTCTTCTGGAAGACTTTTTTGGAGAATTTTAAATGAAAAAAAAATATTTTCCTGGGTACCCTTGGAACGGTAATACAACTTTCTGAGAACCATATGGCAGTTTCGTGAAGATAATTACTTTCTGGACATGAATCTACATTATTTAAGGCTACGATTCATTAAAATAAAGTTTGTGTTCCATAAACAATGTATTTTGCATTCAAATAATCATTACACGGGCGAAGTTAGAGTGGAAAGTTGTAGTAATAAGATTAGAACCGCAAAGTACCTGTGATATCAATTTGGTTCATTCATTTTAACAAAATTATAGCACCATATTATATGGAGCCCATATTAACTAAGTTCATATAAAATTCCTATAGAAAAAGCACTTTCAGTTTTTCAATTTTATTTTTAAGGTTTCGTACATCCCACGAAAAAACGGAACCCTTATAGAATCACTCTTGTGTATGTCTCCAAATCTACTGGGCGAAAAAATTTTTTTTATGTGACATGCATATCAAATGAAATATATTTTATTTCTATAATTTCGAAATGCAAAGTTAAAATTATATTACAGAAAATATACGGAAATTGAGCGTGTCCCCGCTTATCTCTGAATGAAAAAAATAGGAAATGTCCCTACATTTGTCCTCGCTCATAGGAAACCCTAAACGAAAATCCTGTCTAAAGTCACGAAAAAAAATGGTACAAAACCCTCTCCACGCGAATTCGACTCCCTCTTGGCCAATTTTTATTTATAAGGAGATTGTGTACTTTTAAGTGCAAACTACATTGTATGGATCAGTTTTATTAATGAACAAAATTATTACAGAAGCTTTACTAAGTTTCCTCATAATACTTGTATTGGTAAAGTTGATGTACGGAGCCAAGCCTTGCAACTTCTGAGAGGGTAACAATCGCCCCTTTTAAGTTTAAAAATAAATTTATAACAAACTTAAATTTACGTCGCTCTTTATTTAGAAGTTAAACGCAGGAAAATTTGATTCGATTACAGAGTTTTAATTGAATAAAGTATAAAAGTGCAAAAGCGTGTGACTCCGAACTTAGCAAACTTTGTGAATAATATTTTAATGGCAACCAACAGTTTCATAGTAGTTGAGTTGTGGTATGAAGTTAGGTCACTTAGTTTTATGATTTTAATAAGTAGGTGATTTTAATGCTATAATATTATGATAATCCATATATAAATACGTGAAGACAAACCTTTGTACCCCTTTTTATCCAAGTTGCGCGTCACTGAGGAGTATGAGATTTGGTATAGTTAAAGTTTATATGAAGAAGGTGTGCAGAAAATAAATATGTTTATATAATGTGTTAGAAATTCATTACATTAAATAAAATAAATGTTCATGGTACAATAAAGGTACAATGTCAAACATGGCGGCTCGTATAGAGTAAAGTTGTCGCCAAAGAACAAAGCTCAGAATTTTTAAATGTTGCCAATAAATAATTTGACTGATACTAGATTTTTTTAAATCTGTCACACAGAAGCATTGAATCATATTTCTAACAACGTCACCCTCATGTCAATAACAACACTTCAAACAGCATAATTTATGAAATTTCGACCACTAGTAATTTTAATTTTATCCATTAGGCACTGAAAAATATTTAGATGTAAAATTTATTATTTTATAGAATTAATTTCAATAATCTACCTATACATTTTACTTGTCCATCAATCGGTAACATAGTCCAAATTTAGCTTGTTGCATATTAATTGGGCAGGATTTTGGCAAGAATTATAGGAAGTCAGCTTCTTAAATAGAAGTATATTATCATATTTTCAAAAGATATAGGGCGCCAACTTTGCATGTTATATGAAGCACTTTGTCATTATTAACCGACTTCGAAAAAAAAAGAAGGAGAAGGTTCTCAATTCGGACCGTATTTTTTTTTTCGTTTTTTATTTTTTGTATGTACATCGATTACTCCGCCAGTTGTGAACCGATTTTGATGGTTTCTTTTTTAATCGACAGATAATTCTTCCGTATTGGTCCCATTTTTATCTCATAAAAATTGGTTCTTTAGTTTTTCAGAAATTTTGAAAAAACTGACCTTATAAGTCAATTTTTCGTAATATCTCGATGAAATATGTACCGATTTTGACGACTTATTTTTATAAGGATATAATAATTTCTTGACATTATCTCACAGTCATATGACGAAAATTGGTTCAGTAATTTTTCAGAAATTCAGTAATTTGTCTCTGTTTACTGCTGAAAATCATATCAGAGAAAAGCCTTAGCAACGGTTGCTATTGACACGAAGTTGTCAATTTTCGTATCGACGGTGGTCTAGCGGCTAAAGGTATGGGATGCAGCGCAGGATGCACATTGCTCGAGGTTCAAATCCCATCCACCGCAGTATTTTTTTTAATTTTCCATCATTTTTTTTTAGTTGCGTTATTATTTATTTCTCAGGGCAACAAAATCACTTAAAAGGGAAAAATAAACCTTTTAAAAAAAAGTGTACCGACTTCAAAAATTTGTACTGAAAAGTAAGAAATAATAAAAATTTCGTCGTAGAATTTGAAGACGGTTGGTGCCAAATTAGAAATAATTTAGTACCCAAATTCACTAATCTAGATAATTCATTAGGAACCTACGATCATCAGTACAAACACAGATAATATTGAACAGATCTTTATGTCCCTAGATGTTTACTTAATTTTGTATCCTAATTTCCAATAATCCAACCGTCTTCAAATTCTACGACGAAATTTTTATTATTTCTTACTTTTCAGTACAAATTTTTGAAGTCGGTACACTTTTTTTTAAAAGGTTTATTTTTATTTTATTAAAGTAGATATACAAAATTGATTATCCTAATCATCATAAATATAACAAATGCGAATGTGTGTTTGTTTGTATCTTTGTCCTTCACGTCAAAAGTGTCAAAACAGAAAAACGGATCGACGTGATTATTCTTGCACAGAAATAGTTTGAAAGCCGGAGAGTGGCTTAAGGCGACGCATCACAGCGCAACGAACTCAGTTTTACACGCGACTAATTTTGTCCATATCTCTTTAGAAAGCGAGATGGAATACTATTAAAATCGGTAGGATAATCAAAGATAAGATTCACATACCAGAAACATGAGAAAGTAAGATTTCTCAACAAAATCTGTCTTGTGATAATACCCGAAAGGGACTTCGGCTGTATGAGTATCAAACAAAAACTATTAAAAAAGCAAATTGTAGTTAATGTTTTCTTAAAACATATGAAATTATCTATGAAATAAACGAAATAAAATTTGTACATTAATAAATATTATATATGATATGGTCGCAAAGTCGGTTAAAAATACGCGAAAAATTGAAGATTTTCAGGGCTTCATAAAACTTAGGTTTAACTGATTTTGAAATTTTTATTTCAGTTAAATCATGTTTAATATATGAATATTTAGAATGAAAATTTAATGTTGACCTCAATAAATATAGTTATCACGTAATTTACACATAGCTGTAGCATGTAATTAGTATGGGACAAACTTTATGCCAGAAATCCTTGTGAAAACTTAATTTTATTCTTATGTCACATTTCAATCATTTCCACATAAAGAAAATCTAAGTTAGAGGCAACGAACTATATATTTGATTGGCAAACATTATTAAGTAGTTAGCAAAGTAAAGGGGTTCATTAGCCTTTATACTAACAAAATAAAGTTTACTCCGATACAAAATCGATGCCTACATTCGGAAGTTCAGAAACGACTATCGATTCAGTACTAACAAACCTCTCGAGTTTCAATGTATTGTTCTCAAGTTTAAAGGGCTTTATAGCAACTATCTGACCTAGATTAAGCCATCTAACTCTCGCCTGTTTTGTTAGCAAAGTCGTTTGTTAGCGTCACCTCACATTTAGTAATGCTGCAAAGTTCATTCAAGTTATTCTAAACATTTCCTTTGTACTTAGGTATACAGTTTGATTACTTGACTGCATGTTTCTATTTTAATTATTAATAACGACGGCTTCGTTTTTAGTTTTAAAACAATTTGTGCACACAAATTTCAAATTTTCGGCCAAATTTTAATCACTGCTCACAACTCGACGAATAAGGAACATTGACATTAATGGTTACTGCATACATAAACCTTCGTTTCAAAATTTCAAATTTCAGGTTCCAAAGTTAGGTTTCAAATTCAAAATTGGCTGTTTTTTTGATATAACTTTGGAACCCAGGAACCACATCTACAGTTTGATCAAGAGACGGTTACCGTACCATTCAAAAACAGTCTCTATAGTATGTATAGATACTATACTTCAAAATTATCTAGAACTGCCCAGAACTCTCTAGATTCCCTCTCGACAACTTGCAAATGTGATGAGACGCGGTATGCGGGGCATCACTAACAATATTTAACAGAGAGCAGACTGATTCGTTCAGACACAAGGCCCTGACAGAGGCCCTGACCAATAGAGCCCTTTCCTTTTCAATCAATCTATGAAAACGTATTCAGTGTTATGTGGAAGACTTTGCCTTCCGCTGAGTGCCCTGGGGCCGGTAAAGAGGTTCTGGGAGACTGGATGCAGCCATGATAATAAAAAAATGAGGGTGTACAATTCGTGTGAAACGTTCTGATTACCTACTTTTAATCTCTAATAACAAAAAGTTATTTGACATGTTTTTGTAGTTCAAATCAGATAATACAAATCCATTTACGTTCAAGTTACTGAATGGCTTACTAAAATCGGCTAAAATATAAAATAATATTTACCAAAGCTACTCCACCCCAAACGAATGTGGGTGTCGGACTTATGACAAACGCTGTTTGTTGCAAAATAAATAGAGGTCCAAATTAACTAGTATATTTTATCATTATTACAATATATTTAAACTAAGGTTCGAGGCCACTAGTCACATTTAAGCTTAAGCCGGTTACAGCCCTCCCTATTTTCTGATGGAGATTTATGTCAGGGGATCAAAAGTTTCTAACTCACACAAACTCAATGCTTTCCGTACGTACACACGTCTATTACTCTATTTTAGTATGAAGCGTACAAAAAGAACTCATACGAATTTGTTAAGAAAATATTTCACTATTTACCAACGATTTGCTGTCAGTTTTAATAAATAAATTGCGCCGGTGGCGGTTCTTCGCGAAACGTGAAAATTATTATGTATGATGTTGTGTATATAAAGCCATGCTATTTTGTCTGAAAGTTTGTAAAATTTATTTTGTTAAACCACAAAATTAGGTATTTACAAACACATGTTCAGTTATAAGTTACAAATATTCTATTGAAATAACTTGAAGTGAGAACTTTGTGCTTGTTTAGGGGAACTTCGTGTTAGTTCTAAGTTTACTAAGTAACTAAAATTTCTCTTCATAATTTGTTAAGAACTCTTTGAAAAAGATTATATTTAACATTAATTTAATGATCATTTTGAAACATTTTTAATTGAAATGAAAAACAGAACTTATATAGGACGACTTCGTTGTGCGTCTTTCTGTCAGATAGACACTTACTAAGTTGACATTAATATCAAACTCAATGAGGCTGTCATTGTCCTTAAAAAAGTTTCTAAATCTATTTCATAAAAATAAATAAATCTTCATACAGATAGACGAACTCATTGACTGATTCATACATCAAAACAGTGGGGTTATGCAGAATGCCGATCAAATTGCTGGGTCGGACAAAGGCATTCCTTGGTGGGTATTGCTGTGGTCCCATCGTTTTTGGCCTTCGAGTCGAAACGAAAGATGTCGCGTCATGTTAGCTAACCCGACTGGGTTCATTCCATTGACAGAATAAAATACTAATTAAAAATTTTTGTTTTTACTGAACCCCGACTAGCACTTTCATGAGTCAAAAGTATGAAATTCGTCCAAAATTACTTTATTAGAAGCATCCCCTTGCTTATCTACATTTTTAGTAAAATAAAAATTTTAATTTATGACAATATTCTGCATTCTGCTCGTGTACACTGTCGTGTTTCCGTTGTTGTCTAGATACATTTTATTTTCCAAACAGTTTTTTTTGTCCTTTCTCTTATATTGAACATTCAACAATGATGGACTTTGGAAAAACCAATATTGCTTCTGAACTTCGAAAATATCCACCAAAATTCGATAAAATTACTCTTTTATCCACCAACGGTAGCGTAGTGAAACCAATTTTGAGCTTGACTTCGGTTTTTTTGTTCCCTCCAATCGTCCCCACATATTTACAAAGCTTTGTTCGAAGCTTTTTTATTTATATAAGCTTCGTTTAATGATTATTAGGGTTGATTCAGGCTTTAATAAGTCAAACTATAGCGTCAACTGCTTTATTTGATCAATCATACGTTTATTTTGTACGTATTTTTCCCATATTCGTAATTTCAATTGCAAATCGTAGTTTGTACAAAATAAAATTAAGGTGTCTGTCTGTAATATCAAAAATAATATCAGTATCTAAGTTAGATATGACATTTACTCACAAACAAACATAAATCTTCACAGCCTTAATATCTTGTGGTGTGGCCAGAGACACAATTGCCATCTGTTTTGTTTAATATGGAGAAAACTTGGATACTTAATGGGGCCATTGTCGGGTGGTGGGGTAGCCAGGCCGGGTAGATGGGTAGACAGGTATAGCAGGAAAACTCGTAGTAAACTTTCACCATTCGTTTATTGGTCGAATTAACAAGGAAGGAACAAGCAGGAACAGCAAAAGAACAACCAGGAAAAAGGATCCGTAAGGAGCCAAGGAGCCGTCAAAGGAGCGCAAATAAGTTTAAGTATCCAAGTTTTCTCCATATTAAACAAAACAGATGGCAATTAAGCTTGTTGCTCCACTTATGGACCTAGATTTGTCACTTCTTTAACAAGCGGAAACATATCTGTTATTCTTAGAAGAAGTGCGGACGCCATCCTAAGTACGATTTAAAGCATAAATAGCTGTTTTTAGGGTTCCATCTCCGATGAAAAAACGGAAACCCTTATATTACCATTCATGTTTCTGTCTGTCTATCCGTCTGTCTTCGAAAGTACTGAGTCTAAAATTTTGGAAGAAAAATTAGGTAATATAAGGCATTTATTATAGTTTATAGGAAAACCTAAACGAAAATCCATGGTACCGAAACTCGCAACTTGGCCAATTATTTTTTAATCTTGTCTACCTGTCTGTCCCAATGTTTTTTCGAAATATGTAAATAAACTTTCACGATACCTTCAGTTCTGAAAATAAATAATGACAAAATAATACAAACGAAGCCGTGGGCACCTAATTAAGGGTAAAAATACAGTCACTTCTAAAACTAATTATGTAGTTTGAACGACAGAAACACTATTTAGTCAATTTTAACTGCAAGTTTAGTTTTACAAAACAGACAAGCTGTCAACGTCCCGTAGGTAATGTTACACTGAAAAGTAGCAGTGTAGACATTTTTACAAAATTTATTGTATACAAGAATAGCATAAGCTCTGTTAATGTCTGAAAAACGTCTCTGCTGGATCATGGATCAATTTAGCATCTAATAAATCTTCATCAGATCATGTATGCATTGCATATGAACCAAAGAGATTAAAATACTATATACCCCAATATGAACTTTTTAAATCTGACGGCAAAAATTTGAATTTTTATTTCTTTATAGGTTAATCATGTTATCGGTCTTCCTCTTTTAGCCGATGGTATTTGTGAGGCTATATACCTAACCAGTGGCCAGTTCTGCTGAGGTATGTTTATACATTTTTAATTGAAATATTTGGGGTCTCAAGTAGATAACATTTGCTGATTTTATAAAACAAAGTACGTAAAAATAACTAAAACCTTATTATATCTTCAATAACCAATAAACAAGAAACAATTACTCCATCCTCTCTACTTAGGTAGGTACCCATATAGGAGGATATACTTTAAGGCTCCTATATCCATAATTATTCTGGGATAAATTTTATTCCCTATTTCTCTGAGAATAATCCACATGTGTCACTGTAATTTAGCATATAGATACTTATTGAATATATCTAAGTAAAATAGCTGTAATTTTTTCAATGGGTTTTATTGAATAGGAAATATGGGTGGTTAAACTTTGCGCCGTTGTCCCTTTCATAATCTATAACAAATCTCTTATTTTTTTTAAAGCGCTGGTATACCATTACCCTTCCATTATTTACTTCGCGTTTTTTTGTAGCTTATTGAAAATTTAAAATAATTATTATTTTATTATTTTAAACAAATTAAAAAATCATATTTTTTTTTTTGAATTTTCAATAAGCTACAAAAAAACGCGATGTATATAATTGAAGGGTAATGGTATATCTAAGAGCGCTTTTTAAAAAAAATAGAGTTTTGTGATAGATTATGAAAGAGACAGCAGGGGCAAAATAATCCTTTATTCCACCACCCATATTTCCTATTCAATAAAACCAATTGAAAAAATAACAGCTATTTCACTTAGATATATTGAATAAGTAACTATATGCTAAATTACAGAGACACGAGTGGATTATTTATGTACAGAGAAATTGGGAATTGTTTATCCCCCATACAAATTATGGATATAGGACCCTTAAGGAGGATTTCTATTTTTAGTTAGAATTAATAAAGTTTGTAATGGCAACTCGCTAAATGTGGCCATTGTTACCATTGTATCTGGTCACGCCGCAAAGCATAAACGCCGTTATAATGCGAATTATACAGAACTAAACAATTCGACCCTAAAGTATCACACTTCATCAACTGTTTCTATGAATATTAATGTAGCGTGGTATAACGGATACTGGTGTAGTTCTGACGCCTAGTTATGAACCAATAAATCTATTAGATCACTGTGATATTCAACATAACTTCCTAATTTGAAATCGGAAAGGCGAGGTCAGAAGTACCTTATGACGAGCATGTATGAAGAATATAACGAGAGAGTAAATCTTGGGTTCGAAATTAAAATACTGATAAAAACATGATATAAACGAAATAAAGTTTACAAAATCAGTTAAACATAAGTTTCATGAAACCCTGAAAGTCCTCAATTATTCGCGTATTTTTAACCGAATTTATTAATTAATGTACAAATTCTATTTCGTTTATTTCATCGAAAATTTTATATATTTTAAGAAAACATTAACTAGAACTTGCTTTTTCTAATAGTATTTGTATGATACTCAAACAGCCGAAGTCCGATTCGTGTATCGCAAGATAGGTTTTGTTGAGAAATCGTACTTTCTCGTATTTCGGGTACGTGAATCTAGGTTTACCTTATCTTATCCTTGGTTATCTTATCGATTTTAATAGCATTCCATCTCGCTTACATCTTTCAAAAGAGATATGGACAAAACAAGTCGCGTAGAACTGAGTTCGTTGCAAAAGCAAAAGTATTTTAGCCTTTAAATTATACAAAGTGAGTACATAAAGCAAATCCGACATTTATATATCTACTCTAACATTATGTACATAGTAGATATGATACGAAACCTGAATGAATACTATATACATAAGATGATATGAAGCAGGATTACAGCTTTCACAAAAGCACTGGAATATTGTCGACGTCCTTGTATTGTTTGAAGAGCGAATATTTACTCCACGTACGAGGCTTGGAGAAATGAAATTATGTAATGTAGGCGTAAAGTAAAAAATAAATGTGAATTATGTGACTGGATTTAAGCTGGCTGGTTTAAAAACACAGTTCGTACTTAGTTTGGGAACTGTATCTTTATAGGATACTAGATTTTTGTCCCGATTTCGCCCATTCGGAAGTGCGAATAAAACATTATGTTTATCTAAACATATTGCAATTTGAGCCCGTAAAACTAGCCTATGTACTAGCAAGTGCAGGATTGGAAGAACAATTTAAAGGCTATATTTTCTTGTATATTAAACTTTTCATTTTATTTCCTTTCCAATGCCATCAATTACATAAAAGCTCAACGACATTCAAATTGTTAACCACAATATCAAATATCAACTGACTTATTTTCGATTGTCATATTTTGACACTGACGAAACGTTATGACTTGATAATTCAGTCAATCAACCTGAGTAGGTATTGAAAGTAAATAGTATTGAAAACAATATTTCTCTCTTTTTATTCTGATACAATCTGAATGAATTAGAAAATGCAGTAAAGTGTTGAGCGAACCTTTTTTCAAGTGTATGTCGACTAATGCTCCTGGTAGTGCATCTGCCGCGCGAGCATGACAGTGTAGAGAGAATATCTCTGCTTCGAAAAAATCTCAGTTAGAAAGATATAATTTTCCATAGAGATAAAGTAAGACAAAAAGGATCGGTTTCAACGACGCTATCTCGTTGTCCTACTTTGTTACTACGGGAAATTATGTCTGTATCTTTCTAACTGGGATTTTGTTGAATATTCTTTCTACACCGTACTGCTTTAATGACCTTTATGACTGACAATAAAATATTTTTTCAGGTCTAGTAATTTTGAACTTTGCTTCTTACAGAGAAACAAACTCTTTATATAATTTAGTGTTGATTTTTCTTCTTTTTTCATATTTTCGTGATTTTGCAATCAAAAACTACATAATTATATTAGCATTGGAATAGGATAAGAAATAATTTTCATTATCTAATCTTGTCAATCTAATACTAGCCAAGGGAATTTAGTACATAACCTAGATATCAAACATATTATTTACCAGTAACAAACCAGTGGACTGTATATTGCTATCTACTGTGCGCCAGGGACTATTCATATCGAGTTGCATAGACTTCCGTCGCAATGGACGCTTAAACCACTGTAGTGTAATTGAATGACAATGCGCTTGCACTAGGCATGTTAGATTTATTATGTCAAAATTTTCAGTGATAATTTGTTAGTAAGTAAAAGTTGTGAATGAACCTAAAAAACTTTTTTGTTTTCGCGCAAAAACATAAAATGTTTGAGATTACATTTTAACAGTTTTGCAGTCTTACATAATAATATATCTATACTAATAATAAAGCTGAAGAGTTTGTTTGTTTGAAAGCGCTAATCTCTGATTTGCATATGATATGCAATAGGCATGATGACTAAAATATTATAATTAGTCCGTCAGTTAGATTATCAGAAAATATTGGACACGTATTTTTTCTTTTGTCAATTAAACAAAAAATGATGAAGATAATAATTATAGCCCGCTAAAGTTCCGCGTGACGTCACGCCGTGGTACAATTTTTAGCAAGGCGTGACGTCACCAGCCCCCACTCCCAAACTTTAACGCGCTTTATCTCTGTCGTTTTTTATTTGATTGACAAAAGAAAAAATACGTGTCCAATATTTTTTGATAATCTAAATGACGGACTAAATAGAATAATATTTTGTTTACCCTGTCATCTACCCTATTATTGAGGAAGTTTATAGGCTATATAACATTAGCTACGACCCAAAGGAGCTGAGCAGCAACCATAAACGCGGGTGCAACCGCAAGGCACAGCTAGTATATATATACAAGAGTTTTTTAATTTTTCCAACAACTCTAATCTTAAGAACTACCAGTCCGATTTGAAAAAATATTTTTGTGTTATTTATTGAGGAAGGTTATAATAAATCACGATACAACACAAAACACGAGCAAAGCCGGGGCAGAAAGATTTTTATAAAAACTTTGAAGAGTGACTCGTTTGAAGAATATTAGATATGTGAGGTGTACTGAAATTTTAGTTAAAACTATTTTTTTTATAAAAAGACACTCTTTTCAATTTAAAATATTCAAAAATAACTACCTAAATAATTTTGTAAACTTATGTCGTGTCGTGTACAGTAAAAGTTTTCAAACATGATAACTGTAACAACACAACACAAACCGACAGAGATTTTATCACAATAATTGACTTAATGTTATGGTTATTTGCATGATATAATAGTTAATTTCAATTCATGTTCCTAGATACACATGTAAACTTGTATGGAGCAAAGCCAATAAAGTTTGATACAGATCGTTACGATCAGGGACATAGTGCGAGTGCATTTAAATTGTTGTAGAGGGTGCAGGAATGACTTCGGTGCATCGATTATGCTAATTTTATTATTGAATTTTAGTATCCCTAACGCCGTCTTGCATCTGTGTACTAGACATGTCGTACGTTTACTCTGTAATCGATTATTTCAAACTGTACAAGCTGTGATTATTTTTATAATACAATCTCAACATATAGACTCAAAAAAAATCATCGGCTAAGTGAGGAAGACTCTGTCTTCCGCTGAGTACCCTGGGGCCGGCACCGGTTCCCGGGACCTGTAAGGAGACCCGTGAATTTTTTTAATATTAATTTCATATTTTTTTATACCTCGTTACAATCGGTCATTTCCGTCCTTCTAACAAAATATGAAATATCTATCTAGCTTGGTAAATATTTATAGGAATATAGGTTTTACAAAAAGTAGCCTTTATCTTCCCTAGGGCATTATATCATCACACAGGGTTCAAGCTTTCTTCGCATCAATCAAATTCAGTGCTTCAGTGGTTTAGCCGCAAAAGCGTAGCAGACAGAGTTACTTTCGCATTTATAATATAATATTTAATTGATTTATGCTCAATTTCACTTCTTAAATAACCGAGTCCTTATTTTTAGAAGAAGGATGACGCTTATATTTTTGGCTCGAGAAATAACATAAGCCGGAACCTCCGCTAGAATTATAAAATCCTTAAATAATTTGTATATTCGTAAATATATTTTAATTAAATAAGGAACACAATATTGTTCAAACAACGTTGTCTCAAAATATTACAGCAAAATCAACAACAGAGCAAGGCAAACATCGCCTTAAACACAAGGGTAAGAAAGTAGCGAAATTTTGATTTGATGTAGAATTTCCGGAGGAACGAATGGTCTAGTAAAATTTACGAGCATGTTTACCTTGCGCCGATGTAAGTTTGTTTATGATATAGCATAGAAGGGAGTCCCTATTCCTTGGGCAATGAGAACGGATAATACTGTTTGTATTTCGACTAAGCGGTTAAACTTCATCGTGAAATGAATTTCTGTTTACGATAATGAGTTAATAAAACAGGCGACTTCGAATTTGTTTTGTTTGCTCGAATATCGTGTTTACGCTCCATCTAAACTTTCGAGTTAGGATTGCTTTCGAATCAGTTTCGCGAATGTAAAATTTACTCAGGCTAAAGTTGCGTTGTGTTACCCCTTATTGGGTAAAGATTTATTTTCAACATTCCGGAAAACTTTTTATCCTTCTAAATAAACATTTGTTTTTGGCGTGAACCAGAAATATATGTAAAGTCAAATTGGTTCATTTAAACTTTTAAATTTTATGTTAGATTGTTCATTGCCCACGCACATTTCTCAAAATAGCCTACTGATAATTACACAAGTTTTGCATGGTTGAACTACAGATTCGTATGAAATTGGAATCTGTGATGTTTAATTTAGAATCAACACAAGACGGTTGCTCGGAGGAAATGAAGTAGGAAATAAGACTAGTTTGTCATACCGCAGCCGTCACAATCAAAGAGTTTAGAGGAAGAGCTCAGTTAAAACTTTAATTGTCCGTTTAAACTCATTAATTGCGGCTAACGTTGGTTTGATGATGATAAATTCACACGTTACAGGCCCACGTACATTTTCGATATTCATGCGTAGTTGTGTCGGCCCGCGCCTTAATCTGTGCTCCATTACACGGAACCATTAATCATAGTTTTAATAACAATTTAACCCCAACTAGATTAATATATCTTCATTTATTCACATACACGGTACGCGGGCGAAACTTATCAACTTTTATCATTCAAATTTCTATCCCAGTTCACTCATTGAAAGTCGAACCCGCAACAAATTCATCTATTCTTTTTATTCATGTCCCTCCGTATTCATGATTTCGAGTGCAACTGCTACAAACATTGAAAACTTCTCTTTTGTAGGTCGCCCATTGTGTACAATTAAACGTGGAAAGATGTAATAATCACAAATGGAACTAGTTTTTTATATATTTTTTTCTTTTCAATGCCACAGAGACACATGTGGGGGTCAATAATAAATAATAAGTACAGAATTGTCGGTGCGAACATTTTATTCTTTACAATAAAATGAATGTCAGTCCTAAACGAAGGGTTGATCAAACTTAGTTAAGCGTGTTGCGTATACGCAGCCAAATTCGGGGTGTGCCATAATTTATTACACTATAATATTTTGTTGCAGTCCACCGTTTATGATTCATATATTTTATGACAGACTAAATCGTCTAATTAAATTAAGTTAAAAGTAATGGGGATAAATATAATGTACTGTTTGACTTTCTCACAAATTCTTTTTATACCGAATATATTGTTTTAACAAAGTCTGAACTGTTGATTATTGTATTGTGATTGATTTAAGATCAGAAAGTCATCAACATCATGTAAGCTAGCAGGTTGGTTTCTAAACATATCAAGGAGTTCAGTAATTGAAATATATTTTATGCTTGCTTGAAATTGCAAGTGTTCGGTTAAAACCTACCTTGTTCCAATGAAATAAAAATCTTGCTTCATTTGAAAGCTAGTATTGTCCTAAACCAGCAGGATATCTTCAATAAGAGAAATCTATATTAATCGATACAATCAGAAATGGTTCACATAAAAACTTCACTTGGGGTTTGACCCCCAAATTATTGGTTTCGCCTGAAGCAATTGAAGCAATAAAATGTAAATGTAACTAGATTCGCTAATAAGCTGTTTCGGTTCTTTTGTAAAGACCTCACTTTTAATTTGACAGTAGATTTGACCAACATGAGGTCCGTTAAATTGTATAATGGAATTTTACTACATTTAACGATTGATTGAGAGCATTTCTAAACTGCTAATCATTTTATTACTTACCTACTTGCTTTGCTGTTAACAAAAGCTTTTACTTTAAAAATATCTTCTCTCCAATTAGATCCAACAAACTCTGAAGAAAAAAATAAATTGGTCCAAGTCTCGTGCATCTGATGAATAAACGGAACCCTTATAGGATCACTCTTGCGTCTGTCTGTCTGTCCGTCTGTCACAGCCTATGTTAAATGCAAACTCAATGAAGCTAAAATTTCTAAAATCGTAATCATGAGTCCTAATAGGGGACATACGCTCTAATTCCGAGACAATCAAGCTGGTCATTATTTTTTATTTTTTTTATTTTCCTTTTTGTTGTAAATGTTCTATAAAAGTTTTTAGCTTAGATATAGATGGTAGTTACCTATATGTGTATGTACATATATGAAGTTGCGGTGGTACGGGACCACACCGCAGTACTGTCACCCCTCGCATTTCATTAAATACATTTCCGCATATCACGCACTATGTCATTTCCTTTGTAGTGAAGGGGAATGAAAGCTATTATTATCGATATAATTACTTTACTAGAAATTAAAATGTAGTGGTACATTTTTGTAATAATAGTATGTAATGATAATAAGGACATGTTATGACGCCTTAGCAGTGCACATGTTATTTTGCATTTTCATTCATGTTTCAAATACATATTTCAAAAAAAACTGGTTAGAATGAGATAGTTATCAAAAACGTCAATATAAATTGATATAAATATGATTGTTTGATAACCCGTGAAGAAAAAAATCTTTATATAAAAAAATATACAATACCATCAGCTAAAAGAGGAAGACTGGTCTTCTGCTGGGTGGGTACCATGGATGGTACCGACAACACGGTCCCGGGAGCCGTAAGGCAACCCGTAAATATATAAATATTTTAACAAAAACCAACCAACAAAGTTCTAAACTATAATAAGGGAAGTTTAAAATATTAGTTTCTTTAGATATAAAATGTATCGATAAATCGAAACATGCTACAGCACCAGTGCACCAAAGGGAGCACTATGCGGATTCAATCAAATTCACACAGCTGTGAGATTAGAGAGTTAAAATTTAAATACGTTACTTATCTAAAGTACTGAATTTTAAAGCTATTTCCATATTCATATATGTACCTTCCTATAGGGGTAGATAGAAAGACACTTTCTGATCTAATACTTATTTAGGGACTTTATATTTGTAAGCTAATGACGGGAGCATCCAAATCAATTTAGATAATTTTTGACATTGTCACATAAAGAGAGGTAATAAATAATGTTAGTATCTACCTATAAACACAGCTGAAATCAATATGATCCCGCATCACAAATTGCTGGAAACGTCAGTCAAGCTTCCCAATGTGACACAGAATTGACATACTTAATCTATTTGATTTCATGTTTTGTCACATTTTGTCACAATAATAAAATGATTTTGTAAATAGAGATGATCAGTTTATTGATTAAATATAATATGAAGATAGGTTTAAACTAAAAGAAGTGTTTATGGGAATTAATCACAAAAGTCCCACAAATTAGCATTATCATTCACTGAATAAAGATATTAATTTTGGTGGCTTCAACGATTAGATACAGTCAAACAATAGCATTATTGCAACCGGCATGCCCGCCGCGTAGGTGTATGTTCTAGCGTGAGGCATAAATTTAAAACCAGGGTTGATTCGCTGACAAGCGAATTTTACAATACGCTTATCTATCCTGTAAATCGCAGTGCGTAATTTTGATTTTGGAAATTGTTCAAAGTTTGGTTCCCAGGCCGTTTGATTGTTTAGGGCTCGTAGGATAGCCATTTCACTCCCTCCGCTTTAATTTATTTTATGAACACCCACTGTTTGGGGTTTGCGTGCTGAGATTACATTCTGTTCTGCTTGTTTAACACCCACAACTTTTGTTTATTTCTTTTATTGGTAATAATGTTAAGGTGTGTTAAACTATATCTTAAAACTTTCATTAATTTTTTTTTATTTTAAATGGCATCAATTGATTATATTAGTATTAATCTAGTAGTCCACAATTCATAATAACAAAATAGAAAAAGTACTTAAATTAAATCTAGTTTTATACAATTTTAACGATAACTTATAAATAATTGATTAAAATTTAATCTGCTAATCAATAGGATAATTATCTAAATTTGACACTCGAATCACAATTATGATTCTACTTAACCCAGCATTTATAGTCCATAAAATAAAGATTAATATGAATAAGTTTTATTTCCCTGAACAATAATGGAGGATGTAGATATTAAGGACCAAAACCCGATTGAAATAGCTCGTAAAATAGCCAAGTCGGGTTTTATAGATTATAACACGTTTATCATGTGATTGAAAAATGTAAGCGGCATCAGTTGCTAATTGGGATGGTCGGCCCACCTATGTAGCATGTCTTCATTACAGAAAGTTATGTCATTAGAAATTTCACTTTTATTCGTTGTTAATTTATTTAGTGCTAGTATATTTTCTTTATATAATGACCTATATTCAAATAAATATAATGATTTTACCAGAATAGTATGACTTAACTAAAAATGTTAAGAACGAAGAAAAAGTAAAAAGAAACATGCGTATATATCTTGCTAATCTGTATTGTTCACCTAAAGAACTTATTTGACGAAGATTGATAAATGAAGAAGATTTTGGTCCAGTAACACTGTTACGAGAGCCGTAAGGGAACCCATGAGCACTTTTAAATATATTTATTTTAACATATAATATGACTGAGATACTGATGAAAGAATGAAGAAATATATATGCACATAATCCGACAAACCACAGTTAGAGGCTTTCCATCTAAATATACCTCAGCTGAACTAGCCACTTGTTAGGTACTTGTCACAAATACCATCGGCTAAATGAGGGAGACTTGGTCTTCCGCCAGGAACCGTAACACTTCAACCCGTGAAGAAATAAAAAAAATTGATAGAAAGAAGCATCGATCAAGATTATTATTATTAGAAGTGGCATTGGATGAAAGGTCTAGTCAGTATAAGTAGATTTTTCTTTCCTCATAAAACAGTCTAAAAGTAAAAAAGTCACTTGCATATTTAAATTTTGGTTTGCATTTTTTACTGAATTCATTGTTTGAATCTCTCTATCAAAATTAAACGTGAAGAGGACTCTGCTTTTATATTTACTCGAATGAAACGAGTTTTTAGAATCAATATTAGTTTTATCATACAAATGAATACTTTTTTGTACAATGTAGCTTCCACTTTGACCGTTGTTCTTGTGTTTACACAGACAATTCTCAAGCCAAGTCGATGCGGTAAGGAATCGTGTCCAGCCTTACATATACCGCAATGATAAAAACACATCGGGAAATAAAACTTACATTTGTTCAGATGCAGCCAGTGTAAAGGAATGCATTTTATGTTAGCGCCATGTGTACATTATGAATAATGTATTTCTTTAAAATAACATTTCGGTATGTGGTCTGAGAAATGTATGAAACACCTTGGTGACAAACTGTTAATACATATTTTATTATTGTTTTAAGGCAATAATTAAAAAAAATTATTATCATTTTACTTTTGTTACTTTCACAATTTTTTCTTTATCTACAATTAAGAGTCGATCGATTAGTTGTCAGCAAATGAGCGCGCAAACGAGTTTCATCTTAGTTGTTATTAACATAGAGTTAATTTTAGTTCCTTCGCCGGTTGGAGTGCACGGATTGTCCTAAAATCCTATTTTTAGGTCCTATTTTTATTATATTAAAAATTACAAACCATATAAGAACCAAGTAAACGTGAATTTAGTTAATATTAAAAATTGTGTGATGTTGTGTGTCCTTACAAAATGCCAGCGATTTATTTGTAGGTAATTTGTTTTTTTTTATCGAGAAAATATCAAGGAATAGCGTTTTTGGTTCATATGTATATATTCTCTACTACATTGTGTATTCATTACAAAAATAATGGTACATCATTGCCGATACAGTAAATGTCTATGGGAAGCAATGTGAGGTATCGACCCTTAACATAACGACATGCTTAATTTCTTCATACTCGTAATTACAAATTTCAGCGGTCCCTCGTTTTAAAAATATAATACTGAATTTTCCCGGAACCGATTGTTCATTTCATATTAACTTATAGGTCGGATTAAAAAAGCCTTCCGTGCAGGCATAATATTATTATTCCTTACAGTTCCTTCGGGCCACGGGGTGAAGCTATTACTCATCTTTTTCCTCGAGTCGAGGGCTCCGTTTTTATTGCTAGATGTGAAAAATACCAGAAATTTCACCCAGTCCGCTCAAAGTGCCTGGATTAATTCAGAAGGCACTTATTTCAAATTGGATTTCGTTTGAGAGCGACTGGCGACGTTGGTGTATGCCGCTCTTTTATTCAATTTTAATAGTATCCGATTCGCGATCCATTCATTTCGTACAGTCATTATTTGTGAAACAATCATTATAACACAATTTGTATTGTATGAAAAGGAAATAATTCTACTAACCAGTTTAGGCAACTATTGCTACTAGAGTAGCATTCATGCTTTTATCCTATCTTAAACCTTTACAACCAAAGCATACATACATACATACCATTCAATATTTATGCAATATTTTTCATAATTAATTTATATCTGTGATAGGAAAAATATTATAAATTATAAATATTGGATGTTTGCTATCCATCTGTATTAATATTATAAAGAGGTAAAGTAAGTTTTGTAAGTTTGGATGTAGGTAATCTCTCAAACTACTGATCCGATTCTGAAAATTATTTCACTATATTTTATATTGTTCCGGGGAAGTAACTCTGTCTGTCTGTTACGTTTTCACGGCTAAACCATTGAACCGATTTTAATTAAATTTGATAGCAAAGGGCATTAGGCAACCTTTTTTTAGGGATGGATGATAGTATGGGCCTCAAGCCGGGGCGAAAAGATAGTAGGTAATATATAATTATTTAGGTTATTTAGGACAATGTCAATCACATTCTATTAAATTATTATTTAAAAAAAAAATACAAATCTATCACCATAACCTTAGCATGTGTTTAACAAAAGTATCTGTTGTAATTTCACAAAGAGAATTCAACAACATTTCAACCCTTGTTCTTACAGGATAGACGTCTGGACATCTAAATTAAACCTACAAGCCTGAAGGTTAATTGGGGGTTGTATTAACTCACTTCTACTAGACTGTGATTGATGAGTCCTTGTTATGAAATACCATTTGTTACTTGCTCAGATCAATGCAAACCTTTCATTAATTAGAGACACTAAAGAAACAATATAAGACTTTATTCAAAAAGGCCTTTGAAATTCATTTTTAATTAATTAATATATTATCTTAATTGATTATTATTTTTGTTAAAATAAATGGTATGGTATTTATTTATTGGTAAGTGCATTTGAAAATTAGTGAATTAAGTACCAAGAAACATACCTTCTAACGAATTTAATTACCCCCTTAATTTGCTCGTTGATTTCATATACAAACGAAAAAGTTGTCTGTTACAAACCTTATAAAGTGAAGAATGAAAAAGCAACTTATATTGTTAAATAATTATTATATATATATAAATATTGTTATTAATAAAATTGTATTTAACGGGCTATATTTTGAGGTATATTTTACCAATTCATTGGTAAATCTTAAAATTAATTTTAGGTACCGTTTGTACTTTGTGGTGATCTAATTAAAAACATTTTGGTTAATTCGAGTGACTTTCCGCCACGTAGCCATTGAAATTTGCTGAAAGTTATTATAACTACATCACTTCTGTGTCATTTACAATTTAATTTGTATTAAAGAAACTTAAGAAATCTTATATGCATAAATCCATAAAACTCAAGTAGCGTAGGCTAACGTTAATTAACAGGTAACACTTTAGCAACTTGCTGGAGAAATCACTGTTTGAACAACAGTATTTGAAATGACCACCCACTACAATGTATTGAAATAGTCAGAATCTATTTGTGTAATAAAATAGCATGTTGTCATCATCACTAAGCCGAAACCGAAATGAACTTTTGTCAATTTATTTTATGACAGTAGACTAGACATTCACTATGAAAATATTTTTCGAAATTCCATCGCAAATAATAAAGTCTTGCAGAAAAATCCATTACGTAGGGTATTGTTAAAAATAAAAGAGGATATAAAAGTCTTAAAAAATCCACGATGGATCTTTCAGGGAATTTTTGTAGGTATAGGAAGAAATGTAGATTTCTTTTTTTTTCTTCACAGGTTGCCTTAACAGCTCCCGAAATCCTGGGGGTACCCAGCGGAAGTCAGTCCATGGTATTTATGCCAGTTCTGTTGAGGTATATTTAGATGGAAAAGCCTCTAAGTGTGGTTTGTCGTAATAATTAGATTTGGTCTGATTTACGAAATTGTGTCAATTATTAAAAAAAACCCACGGGTAAATCCAGGTCGGAAATATACTAGCAAGTACTTTCACATACTATGTGTACAACTCGATTCGACAGTCCCGCCTTTGTTTTGTCTAAGAAACTTGTTCAGTTGTTGTTATTGCTTGTCTAAATGTAAATGTTACTCTCGATTACCATTAAAAGCTCTTGCCGTTAGAGCAGCAAGAATTTCGAAAGCACCAGGATAGTAGCCAACTTTAATTGGACACGTAAAGCGGAACACGACTCAAGTTAAATTAAGTTTGCAGGATGAATTTTGTCACTGTGTTAACAGCCGTTATTGCATGCGCAATTTGTAGGTAACTTTTACATACAACTAATAGTTTTGTTATTATTTGTACCTGCATAATTTGTAGTTTATTTATAATGCTTATTCTTGAAATAAGAAGCTAACAAATATCTGAGGTTTCATCCGTAGATCCCTAGAAATACTAGACATGGAAGTCTCAAGTAGAAGTTACTGAATGCGTTATTTCAATTTAATCGCGTATAGCCTAAGAATCTATAGCCTATTGGTAGAGCGTTGTCTTGAAACCGGGACGTCCCGGTTTCAATTCCACTTGTTCCAAAAAGAATGCTTAGCCAATATATGCTTCGGAGGGTACGTAAAGCCAGCGACTACACTTCTTCTAAAAATAACAGATATTTACGTCTGTCAAAGAAGTGACACATCTAGGTCCATTAAGTGCAGCAACAGGCTTGCCACCTGTTCTATTCAATATGGACAACTAGCAAGAAGTGGACACTGCTACTGGTGTCCCTGGCCACTCCGCAAAGTATAAAGGCCGTGAAGGTGTGTTGTAGCCTAAGAGTGCCCTAGATTCTTGTTCTAAGTTTTATAGGTCTAGTCCCTAGCCTAGCTACACCATATTAATGGCAAAAAAATCGAGGAATCAGAACTTGGCTTTATCCTTAAAAGCATTACCAATTATCATTGCCCCATTAACATTTAGTTTTCTTTTTCAGTGCATCTTCGGAAGGCACTGCGTACACCTGGCTACCTGGCACAAGAATCGAGTTCTGCTCTCCATACAGCCGCCGCAAGAGTTCTAATTCTACTATGTACGAAAGTGACTGATGGTGTCATGGCTTCGACCAATTAGACGAAGCATTACTTTGATATACTATTAGCAAAAGTAACAGTGCTTTTGTAAAAACTATTGTGGACATTTGATAATTCAAGACGCTTTATACTAATGCAATATTATAATTGTAAATAACACCAATGATCATAAAATTGTTAATAATATACTTAGACTAACTTGAAATATTTGATTGCAAAGAAAACTTAACTATTAAGCTTTCGTTTTTTGTTTAAGGAATAGGTATCCATTGTATTTTCAAACACTAACCAGAAAAGCAAGTACTTCGACAGTTGAACGAATAGTTAGGAATTATTCCTTATATTTACCAAAGTTGATTACTCTGAATATTATAAAAAGATTTTAATAATATTTAATAAATCATGTATAGATTACTTAAGGTTGAAAAGTAAGAAACGACACCACAAAATTGTTGTTTAATTAATTGTATAGTTAGGCTAGGATATTTAAAATATTTGCTGTGATTTTTTAATTGGAGATTATGCCTTTATTAAACTTATTTCGCTGTAAAATATGTGTAATTTTTCAATAAACAAAAATATTAAATGTTTTATTTATTTTTATAATGTAGATAGACACAAGTTTCAATACTTAATATTATAGTAATTTAATATTAAAATAAAGAATTGCTACGTTCCATAACAATAAATTCACAATTACTTATATTTTCCCATTGAATATTAAATTTCCGTCCCATGTTTTTACAAAATTTTCAGTGGATTTCACAGTGTAAAAATATTGTGTGTTTTATGTTTATGTCTGTCTGTAATTTTATTTCCATACTTTTAAATAGATATACATAAAGCATTCTTATTCACACAATGTCTTATAATATTTTTATTATAATTATGAACTGTGTATTAGCGTGGTATTAGTCTGTTAATCTTTACATTTATTATCCAATAAATACACACCTTCACGGCCTTAATACCATGCGGTGTGGACAGAGACACCACTAACAGTGTCCACTTTTTGCCAGTTGTCTTATTATCATGTAACTGTAAATTCAAGAGTGCAATGCTCGGTCCTTTGTAATGCTTACATGGGGACATAGGTCCAACACGTAGAGTCCCTTTTAGTCTAAAGTGTTGTGTCTAGCACTCGTTGGGACCTATCTCTGAATGCATCAGAGACAATGCGCTCACAGACAGGCCCCGTCAGTTGCCTGGACTATTTGCTGAAATGTAATCAAATTAAAATTGGGCTATTGTTTTGGTTGTGTTAAATGGATTGGTTTATGAAGTTTATCGGTTGAGACTACGGTCACTGCCGTTATTATTATCCAACAAATTCATGTTGTAAATTAAATCCACTGTGTACATAAGTCATTATAAACAAATGTAGGTATGTTACTAAAAGTTGATTAATTTGTACTTAATTATTTGATAATATAATGTTATATTCAACAAATAATGGTTGTTTATTTTATCCCTTGGCAAATTGAACATTTTCCTTAGATTTTTTTAGTAGTCCAGTATTTCATACATGGATATAATCCTACAACAAGGGTTAAAAAGAACAAAGTTGATCATTTTATTCTACACAATTATTTTTCCCACATCACTTTGTTTTATCTCTGACGGATTACACTAAACGCAATGAAAACTTGCTGGGGCTAACTTTTTCCCCGATTTGATTCACTTATACTTTTAATGCTCAGCTCCTAAACATGATACTCGTAATCCAATCAACCTATCTAATAGTGAAAAATTAGAATAAAGAAAGACTATTTCAAAAAATATGTATGAAGATTTATTGTACATTACTATTAATTTACTATTCAAGGTAAGGCAACAGAGAAAATAAGCAGGATTAGTTGAATAATGACTTCGCTGCCTTTCCCAAATGTGCCACAAAAGCTCGTTAATCTTTAAGGAGTTTAACTAGCATCGAAAGACAAGTTTTCTGACGAGACCATACAATCCACAACTTTGGAACGAATCGATCTACGTGTTTCGTATTACAGAAGCAGAGATTCCCTGAACTTGGTCCGGTCTATGCAGTATGTGCAATAAACTTAATACCTAAGAAATATAGTAACATTGTGGACAATACAGAAAACTATAGTTGTGATTCATTATTAAATTATGTCCATATATATATATATTTTATATATTCAGTAATATGCCTGTCTCTGCACATAATGGACTTAGAGTTGTTATTTATAATAATTTTCTTTTATGTTTTTAAGAGATTTGCGAAAAATAATTTTAAATTCGAATCCTACAAACAATTATTGATTTTTGCCTGTCAGTATATATAAATCTAATAAATTTTATGAAAGCCGTAGACACACCACTTCAATTCATTTATATGTTTATGTTCGTGCTAAGTACATAGACTGCCAAAATCATAACCTCTTGCTTTGCCGTTTGGGTATTAAATAACATTTATTTCTTGGTATGCTATTGCATGCAGCGTTTCAGTCGTAAGCGTCACGGTCACGAAGCATATTGAAAAGTTCCACCTGAGTTTATTTGAGTTATTCGATTAGGAACCCGACGGAAGTCCGATGGAGGTGGCGTTAATGCCAGGATTTTGTTAGGGCACAGCCGTCGGCCGTCGTAGTCTACGAAGTTCTAAATAGACGAAAATAAATACGCCGCATTTTCCTTGGAACGTACGCGAGCAATACGCTTTTGTGAATTAAGATTTTCACTTGAATTGAAATATGAGAGAGCATCTCCTCTTTCGCATGCTACATATTTTTCTCGTTTCTTCTTTGAAATTTTCTTACAGTTTTATTTTTAAAAAGATTTATGAATATTTTATATCGGCAAGTGAATACTTTGTCGGCCTATCGTAATTTATATGCTCAAAATAACTTCAATTATAATGAAAATATGATGACTGTAGATGAAATTAAAAAAATGCAGATTATATTGTAAATAATGATACACGAGTATTAAAAATTAAAAAAAAAAAGTTATTGTTTCTGCCAGTAGGTATCTCTATATATTATTTCTCAAAGGTTTTTTTGTCGGTATCAAATATCTTATCTCCCTTAACACTTGTAAATGTTTGATACGCCATTTAGAAGATTATTTTTCCCTCTAATGACGAAAAATAAACAAACAAATCAAAATAAAATATTTCTTTTAAAAGTAGACTAATTTATTTGTATTGTAAAAGACGCCATCTATTGGAGATCAGTTGAACTATGACAGCGAAAACTTCGTACGGGTCATCTAGTTATACATATATTTTCATCTAGATTATTGTAGGAGACCTTCTATTTACGAGTCTATCAAATTTGACCACCGGTTTTATGGACCTACTGAGCTGCTAAATCCAAACTAATTCTAGCCTTACATCTCACTATATCCTGTTACTAATATCCTGAGTAACACATTTTGTATTTAATTATATATATGACCTAATGTTTAACAACTGGAGATGTATGTTAATTCTAAAATCCGGTATGGAAAATCAAATAAAAACTATCTTCTCTGTAATATACTTGTTTGGGCCTTCGGTAGCAACTCAATAATCGATACAACAAATCAAAAACCTTCCATTTACATATTTGTTCGGCTTCACATGTGCTTAACGGTAGTATGCTAGATGATGCCTGGACCTACCAGAGTTACGAACGTTAGAGACCAATTCTCACGCCTAAGTCAATACCACATACATTCAGTAAACAACGTCCAACAATAGACGGAGGCATGTGGATCTTTATTTCATAATCTGATCTCTATTTAATGAATTTTCAACTGTAACGCTCAGAAATAAAGTCGAAACTCTCTAGTTTAGAATACAGGCAGTCCATCGACTGACTCCAATATTAAAATTTCTGGCTACCACAAACCATATTGACTTTGCCTTTGTAAACACTAATACGAAATTCAAAAGTGGGAACCAGTTAAGATGAAACAGTGAATATGTTAATTTTGTTAGTGCCACTCGTAACGTTCACGATTTGGAATACCTTGTTTCCCTTTTATAGTTTTTCATAGAGATATTGTAGATACCATTGTCGTGTTTACAAAAGACATTATTTCACAAATTGTTTTAACAATTCTATTGCTACATTCGTAATTTATAGTTCATAATCGACTCCTCTGAAGAAATCTTGTATAATAATAACCACTTTTTAAAAAAGGTGAGCAAAATGATATGAATAATTACAGACCAATAACTCTAATTCCAGTAATATCTAAAAACCCTTAAAAAAATAATGCATAAAAAAATATATAGTTTCTTAACAACTGCTCGAATTTTATGAATGAGCAATACGGATTCAGCAAGGGATATTCCACTACTCTTGCATGTTTTTCTCTAATGAAAACCATTACATAGGGCTTAAACGGTGGAATCTACACAGTTTCTATTTTCCTCGATATGTCAAAAGCTTTGTGTGTCACAAAACATTGCTAAACAAACTAGATGATTATGATATTCGCGGCGAACCTTGGAAATGGATAAAGAGCTACCTAATAAATCGATTATTAATAACAATAATTAAATAAATAGTTCACTTCCACTCCGCGAGGTATAAAATCCATTTGTACTTTATTTTTAATACTGTTCTTATTTTTAGTAAATACCTGACGTAATAAAATAAAAGCTAAGAATTCCAGTAATAAGACTGTATTAAAATATAAAATACTTTAATGTGGTGTTTTTACGATATTACCTGTCCTCTATCTCCAAATTATTAAGCCATTAATAATTTTATATACATATAAACTACATCAAACTGAATAATTGATGAGAACTTTTTATCTTTTAGTGTCAAAATAATATAAATAGCACTAAAGTAAAGCGATATCAAAGAGACTAAACCCTGCAAATCTGTGATATAAATTCATATTATTTACTATACGCCGTAATCCAATTTTTATGTAGGAAATACGCCTACAAGTAATTTGCTGGGCATTTTATGTGATTTTAAAAGAGTTCTTTTGCTCGAGAATTTATACGTACGTGGGAGGCTTCAATGCCAACTTGAAACCTTCTTTAGTAAGACTCAATTACTTTTAAATTATTTTTTTAATGACCAAATTAATAATAATACACAGTTTGCACAGATTCATTAGAAGTTAAATAAAATATCTAAAATATTTTTTTATTTGAACGCAAACAATCAATCACGCGGACAAAATATATTCGATTTTATTTTTCACTATAGAAAAATGTATAGGCTTTTTTTATTGTTTATTCTTTCACTAGCATGTTTATTAAGGATTCCCACTACTGATCATCTTTCAGGTGACAAGAGGGGACGACTGAGCATCGCGATTCAGCAGGGAAATGCAGCCAGTATTGTTGCCAATATTCCACGCGGTTTTTTAATGTTTAGAATATTGTTATGTTAACTAAATTCAAATAAATAATCGTTACAGACTAGTCTACGACAATTTAACTCTAATAAATAAGCCTTATTCTTACCTTAACTTAACTTCTAGTAAAATATCCAGAAAACTACATCACAACTAAAAGGATTTTCAATTCAACTTGTCATCGCAATCATACTCCCATATAACTATTTCTTCATACAATGAGACCCTAAGTAGTTTCACAGTAGTATTCAAAATTTATTCTTAAATGCATTTTCATGTAATGCTTGTTAGTGGTCACTTGATATCCAGGTATACAAAGAATAGGTGTTAATGTTATAAAGTAAGTGCGTTGAATAGCAAGTGTTGTTTTATTTTTTATTGAAATAAAGTTGGTTACTTATTATATTATTTTTATTTTGTGACAACTACGAAGTGTGTAATTATGAAAAAAAAGCATATTTAGCCAGTTGCCCGTAATAGACAGAAGAGGTGGCACATAGTGTGAACGACTGCACCAATTTGGCTTTTTTTTTAATGTTCTGTATTAGGGAAAAAAATTGGAAATAATGCCCGTAAAATTGGAAAATATATATAAATAAAATGTAATGTTGTTCGTTGGTAAGCGCATCACTTGAGAACGGCTGGACCGATATGGCTTATATTTTTTAATTGTTCCTAATAATCTGAATAAAGGTTTTAGGAATAGAAAAATTGGAAAAGTTGCCCGGAAAATTGGAAAATTCTGAAAAAACTGAAAGTGCTTTTTTCTATGGGATTTTAGAATGAACTCAAGACCATAATAGAGGATGAAAGTTAATATGGGCTCCACGGGCGAAGCCGGGGCGGAAAGCTAGTATTAAATATAAATATCTTTCTTTTCTTTTCGGAGCAAATGTTGTTGGACTTTAGGCTCTCTTTGAAACAAAGTAAATTCATAGAAAATGGGCGCAAATCACTTTTTGCTTCAGTGAAAATGTTATCTGTTACCTCCAATTTAAAATTCAAAGATATTGATGTTCGTCGTGGTTATTGAAAAGTTGGATATATAAAATGTAGAATTTTTTTCAAAATTTCAGTCTGCACAATTTAATGAAAATTACCGAAAAAAACACTTGCTTTAATTCCGTTTAAACTTAGAAATAAACATACAATGACACCTCTAAAGCAAAACTACAAAACGCATAAGAATAGCAACATTAAACATTGAAAATGGCCCAGCTTTCCTGAACCAACGAGTTCGTTCACCAAAACGGTCGTCCCAAGCCATGTAGAGCTCAATCGAGTTATCGAGCGAGTTAAAACGACACTTAACCAACATTTGTACCTTTAACTTTTACATACAATGAACGGTGGGCGTTATACCTAGCGTTTACCTGTGATTTATCTTTTGATTATTCGTTCGCTCCTGAATACGGCACTGGCGCCTTAATGGCAAGCCATTTAGTGACGATCACTTGGTGGCAACTGGCAAGTCACAGGATATATCGCGTAGTTAGCGGTGCTTGTTTGGTTTGCATGCAGTGGTCGCGTCCATATTTGGAACCTAAAGCAAATATAGTAGGTTTAACTTTTTTGCTAGGAGATCCTTTGCTTCATTAGATTTCAAGATTTGGAAATTGGGAATAAATTAACTTTTTCTTAAACAAAAAAAATTACATAGCAAAGTGTATATTACAAAAAGTACATGAGTAAGTAAAATGAAAGAAAGCAATTAGTACCTACTAGTCTAATGAAATTTAAAATATTAATTAAAAGAATTTAGATAGAAAAATAGATAGGTGGATCAACAAACGTAAAAAAATACATCTATACTAATATTATGAAGAGGTAAGGTTCTCTCAAACTACTGATCCTTATATCCATATCCATCTCCATAATCTCTATCGCACATATTTTTCTGACAATATTGTAAAACCAAAAGTCTTCAAGAATCTCTAGATTACATGCAGAAAGTTCGTTCCATATTTTAATTAGCATAAAAATCGTGTCTGTGAACATTTAGATCCCATACATTATAAACTCAATAAAGAGCTATTCATAGTTATTTTTATCAACAGTACTCACACTAATGGAGGTCATAAGGTGATCCGCAATTTACATACAAGCGTGATTCTGACAGATCAGAACGAAGGCTATATGACATGTCGGGTCACATCCGTCATGCACCGCCAATACGTCAAACTGAGCCGTAGTTAATGGGATATTGAATACGCCCGTTTTCGATCATCTATAAACGATATACACTCGCATCAATCAAGAACTTTTAATATTAATAGGGTAAATGGCTTGATCGTCGTGCAAATTGGTTTTTTCATGCATACTTAATGTATTGGCGGTATCGCAGAGTAATTCCAGACAAATAACATCCAAGTACCATCTATCTACCTATTTATCATAACACTTTTTATCCCAGGAGGGGTAGACAGAGACAATCGAATCAGTCGCTTCTTATAATTATATACATCATATACCTTTGTCTACGTACATGTAAAAAGAAATAAAATGTCACTTATGATATAGATTTGAAAGCTTACTTTCATGTTATTTTTGACTTACTAGAAATTATATTTATGTTCATTTAAAAATGTTGTATTATTATAAACCACCGCAACAACCTTTCATTCATACTGTCTGTACCTACTTTCTTTACATCACCCTCGCTTTATTATACCCTCACATTAAATTCATACGATTATTACTTCATATAAATCTGTACAGCCGGTACGACGTGATATCGCTACATCCCATTGAATATATAAAATTAATTGTTTCTTTCTTTGTTTCTAGCACAAAAATTACTAGACCGATTTTGTTACTGATTAGATAGAGTGGTTCACGGGCTATATAAAATCACGCTAAGTCCTTTAGGAGCGGAGCAGTAACCGATAATGTCAATGTTCTTAATTATTCGGTTAATTGTGATATATCGAGTGTTGTCAAAGGAGATATAACAGGTACCTACAGTATAATAACGATAAGTCGCTTTTTTCCATTTTTATTTTTAGTTTAGTTTAGTTTGTTCGTATTCTATAGACTCCAAAACTACTTGTTATTTGTTCTGTTTATGAAAATACTAACTTTTTGCCCTAGGCTTCATAAACTTTCATCCCCCTATAACGGTTATATATTTATGTATTACTAGCGGACCCGGCAGACGTTGTCCTGCCCAAACATTGGCTTGCCTGCACTACCCCTACCTCTACCCCTTCCCTCTACCACAACCACTACCACTAATTTTGGATATTGTTCATACAAAAATACTAATATCGCGATTAAAAATGGGGGGTGGACCTACCGAATATACACAAAAAAAAATCATACAATTTGCGTTTTGTACTAGTATGACTATAATGGATACTCTTAATTAAAAAAACAAATAATAAAAACCGGTTAAGTGTGAGACGCACTCAACTTGGTCTGACCTTAGTGCAGTGTACGGAGTCCGACTCGCACTTGGCCCGTTTTTTGACATTGCATTGTCTTCAGTTTCAAAACTCAGCAATGCATTTCTTTTCACTATAACATGGCTGATAAGTTAATATTTTGAAATCGCTTCACGAAGTAGACGACAAGATTTAACAAAGCGTATATTCATCGTCAAAGGAATCTAACGTGTATTGTATAAACAAATTCCCGTTACACACATCCGAACATCAAATAGTTTATATTAGCATCCCTTTTTGTTTGTTTACTGTTCCATCAGGACACACACCCTAATAAATTTTAATATGCTCTTTTATGTCATAGGTAAACAGTAATAACCGGAAAGATTAAGTTTGTTTAATATGCTTAAAATTAGAAAATCATAGCTTACGTTGTTTTTTAAAGTTTCGTATCATGAGGTATTTAGCCTAGTGCAGTAACGTGTCTGGGGCGTCACCATGATCAGCCTTTTATTCATATTTATAATGTGACCATACATACCGTCCCCCTTTTTGGGTACTTCGTCACGATGTCTTCGAGGCAAGCTTCAGGACGAAATATCGTCCCGTTTTCTCAGAAAGCTCAATGGCGCGATATTTTGAAGTGACGGCGGCTGAGGCCAAAAAAATTGTACCAAGATTTTTATTCTTACCAATAAACATCACCAATTAAGTAGATATATTAAAACAATGTGTTTTTTTCTATTATTGCTGAAAATAACTCGATGTCCCGTTTTAAGAAAAAAAAGGTCACCTGATTCATAAACCTCTATAATTTCACAAATTTGTCGGTACGGTATATCTCTCTACTTCATCGAAATTAATGTTTGATACGCTATTTTGAAGATTATATGTTCCCCTCTAATGACGATAAATAGGATTCCACATCCGGTCATGGCGACATACGCACGCGTTTTCGTCGTGGCGTGATGTGGAATCCAGTTTAATCCTGTTCGCGCTGTGATGGTTGTGATTAATCAGTGATTAATAAGACATATCACGGTCGGCGGGATTATCTTAAATACCGATTTACCGGCTATATACACTATAAAGGCTATAATACTTGACATTGGCAAATCACCGATGAACATTGGTGGAGCCATAATAAAAAAGAAGAAGAAGAAGAAGAAGACGATAAATAATCAAACAAATCTAAGAAATTAAACGTTTCTTTTAAAGTTAGACTGATTTATGTATTTTGTAAAAGACGCCATCTGTTGGAGATCACTTGAACTAAAATAGTTTTCATTTCGTTTCATTTCAGTAAGATCACTATATCACTTTAATTTGAAATTTGGCATAACGTTAGTAATTGTTGACGTGCACAATGCACAAGACGCCAGTCACCTAAATTGCAAATGACGGTGGTTGATAAATTATATGAGAGACTATTTATGATATGTTTAGGTAATAATTTCGTGTTGTGGTGTTAAAAAACCATGTCAATAAAGTTTACAAGAAAAGAAATACTTACTCACCGATTCCCGCTTTCGGTCATTTTTCAACACTTTACATATTATTATACACATTTCACTTAATTTATATCTATCACATTATTTAAACAAATCATAGTTACAGTTTCGCAAATATCACAAGCATAACTTTTATTTTTACCTTTTTTTTACACGCTAGTAGCGACACTAGTAAATACTTAGAATAATAAGGTAAATACCATATACCTAAATACAGCACACGTGACATTGTTTTTTTTTGTTCATTCAACTCTACTGGGCAAGCTCATGTACTAAGTCATACAGCCAATATAAAACTAAACCATGTTGAGGGTAGTACAAGTCTGTTGAGGATAAAAGGCGATTTTTCAATCTGAATATTTAAATTAATTTATATTCGTCTAAATTTTAACTTTTAATTTTATAAATCCAAAAGTCAACGTGAGGGTAGGTAGTACATTTTTTATGTGGCTTTGGCCAGTGGATTCTATTAGACTTCTTCTTTTTCATTTTTTACACTATTAGACTTTAAATAATATTCAAACATGTTTAAGAAAGACTCTACCCCATCATGTCATGGTGGACAACGCAAGCTCCGTCGTGACATGATGGGGAATCCAGTTTAATCCTGTCCGCGCTGTGATGGTTGTGATTAGTCGACGATTAATAAGACATAATATCACAGTCGGCGGGAACATCTTAGCTACCGATGAATTGGCTATTGTTACTGTGACGTCTACAATACTTGACATTGGCAAATCATCGATAAGCATTGGTGGAGCCATTTAGTCAGTGATTAATAGGACATATTACGGCCGGCGGGAGCATTCTACCTACCGATCAATCGGCTTATTGTTACTGTGACGTCTATATTACTTGACATTGGCGGAATCATCAAAACCCTGATGGAGCCATTTTGAAAAAAAATAGAATAATAAAAAAGAAGAAGCAGACAAAATCGCATTAATCGTAAAGAATAATTGAATATGAAGACGATTATGTGTTGGAAGTTGAACAACCCCTGTGTGAAGTGTCATTTCTTTGATTACAGTAACTTTGTTTTGTTTAAATAATGTGAAACGATAAAAGTGAAATGGAAATGTGTATGTGTGAGTTAAAGTGAGTACCTAAGTATTTCTTTTTAGCACGGCATGAAATGTTGTTTTCCAAAAGTTCATTTTCTCGATGGAAAGAAAATATTTTCCCGGCATATTAAATATACATAACCTTTCAGCTAACCTGTGTGCAAAAAATTAACGGCACTTCTTTGCTCCGTTTTGGCGTGAAATTTTGATTTGAAAGAAGGACAAATAAACACACACACTTTCGTATTTATAATATTGGTTAGGATATCGCAAACCGTGTTGATTAACCTTAACTTCCCAAAGACACTTAGGTCCATAAACCTACAGTTTGCAAGACAATAAGATTGAATGTTGAAAAACATAAGCTAAAAATCAGAAATACGATCTATTTTAGAAAGAGACGGTATTTTTAAACTAGATCTCCTCCATTTGTTGCATTTATGCTTTAGTAGATACTATTTGAATAAATATAACAAAATTATATCCAAGTTAAAATTGAATAACACCTTTCCCTCAAGTTATCCAAGTTAAAATTGAATAACACCTTTCCCTCAAGTCGGTTATGTTAAAGAGATGTCATACATTCATTGTCCACTTTATATATCCACTACCCATTTCTGAACACAGAGCGTCCGATACACCGTAAATATACCACAACAAATGTCTCATTGGTAGCGTTTAGGAGCAATTCTGGTCAATAAAGCATTCGTGTGGGCGACAAACGGGGCTATTGCTATATTCCAAACGTGGGCGTCATTATTTTAAATGTACCTATCCGTATATCCTACACATGTCTTATGAAAATCATATAGGTATAGCGAGGCCAATTGACTCGGATGCCCTGAGGGCTAACAGGAATTTCTCTAGAATCTTTGTAGTAGCTTTTAAAAACAATCACAATGGGTTAACTGATGAGGAATCCTGAAGACTCATGGGAAAATAGGTGATAAGTGAGTTTTGTTGTTTGTTAGTGACAGCAAGCTGTGAAACTATAAAAATAATACTTAATTTGGAACCATCTTTTGCAGTAGTCACAGTAACTAGCTAGGATAAGTTTTTAAGTAAAGTGTTTTTTTCATTTGTCTTATTTGGTAAACACGTTTTGCGGTTTTGCATGGCTGTTTTTAAATAAGAGTTTCACAAATATATATTATTATTAATTATACTAATGTAAAATGGTTTAAAAAGTTTATTATTATGTAAAATTTTAATATAACGTTATTTAAGAATTTTAAATGACAATTTAAAAAGACATCCAAAGTTTATTTACCAAATAAGACAAATTAAAAAAATACACTTTGCCTAACGTGCTTTAGAGGGCATGGAAAACATATTTCATCAGAAAATACTAAATATACAAGTGACATCTCTAGACATAAAGTATATTACAGCGATAGCCTTGTTCTGTTCAATAAGGGCAACTGGCTAAATGTCAACATTGTTACGAGTGCCGCAGGTGTCCCCTTCGGTTTAGTTTTGGTATAGGTACAAACCTAATTAGAAAATAAACAATGTCACTATGAATCACAATTAAAATTCTACAAACGCAACAAAGATATCTTGTAAGGTAAAAATGAGAGAACAACTCTATCAAAGTCCAGACGGGTCTATTCAGGCTTCAAGATACGGCTGAACTAATTATAGTGAGAGAAGTAGATTGCTTGTAAGCTGTAATTTTTGTTTTTGCTTGAGCCTTAATTTTTGCGACACGGTCCCTTCGGATGTCGATGTGTCAGTCTTGATCTGGCGTGACGAGCGGCTCTGCGCTTTGATGTGGGGCTAGGAGCAAAACTGTACAAGTTCTGAAATAAAATAACATCTTGCTTAGCCGACTACTGTTAAGGAAACGGAGGGGTATGAATTTAGCAAGTCACTGAAGTAATCTGTAGGTTGTAGACCTCAAAATAAACATTAATATCTGTTCTCCTGGCTTCTCCCGTGGATATTTATAAATGTACCTACTAAAAATTTTTTTTTTGTCCGTTACTTGACTTTGACGTGACCGAAAGACAAACAAACAATTAATCACACTTTTATTTATAAAATTAGTCAGGTTTTTCAATTTATAGAAATGAAACTTCTTTAGACACGGTAAGGAATACATTTAGTATGGTAGTAACATCTAATTACCTGCGTGAAAAATATGTGATAGATACATGAGTATACCTAATGGTGAATATACAGTTAATACTATGGGAGAGTGTTAGTTATGTTGTATATCCCATAGTTTAACCAGAATGGATAAATGGATTTTGATGAAACTTTCAGGGATCGTTTATAGTGGAAACTGCTTATTGGAATCTGCTTATTCTAGTATAGCTCCGGAACGGCTGAATTCATTGAAAACTAAATTTGATGACACTTGAATAATTATGGAATAATTGTTCAGCGATTTCTTTCTTAAAGAAAAAAATTTCAGGTGCATCATGTGACATATCAAATGAAAGGGCACGTTATAAGGAATTCAAATATATATTTTTATTATTTTAAAATAAATTAAAGAAAATATTTTTGGTAGTGGAAAATCTTATGGTTTCGCGACTTGTTTTCGCGACATGCTCTCGGCACAAATACGGTCGGCTGCGCGTTTCTGGCCGACAATTCTCGGTCCGGACCGAGTTTTTTTTCTTTAAGTGTGTGTTAAATTGCGTTATTATACGTTTTATAGTTATAAATTAAAAATCAATGTTATTCATAGTTTTTAGTTTTCACTTTTTCGCCAGTCCCCATGACTGCCTATGCCTTTTTTTGTTGTATTTAATTTAATAGATTAAAATATACAACTATATAAAGATACTTAAAATTAAATCTAAACATTAAATACTAGCTGTGTCCTGCGGTTGCATCCTTTGGGTCGTAGCGTGATGTTATATAGCCTAATAATAAAAATTGGACTATCAAATTCAAAAATATTTTTTCAAATCGAACTGGGTTCAAGAGATAGCGCGTTCAAACAAAAAAAAACAAACAAACTTTATATATACTTTATATTAGCTTTATTATATTAGTATAGATAACTCAATAAACCAGATCCGCGTTTTTTATTCGTCTTAGATTAAAATTTATTTACTTTTAACCAAATAGAACTTGTACCCTTTTGCACAGAAACTACTTGATAACCAGTGGGGCACCGCGGTATGCAACCGTCTCGTTACAAAGGAATGCCCGAAACGATGCGCCAACCAACACAAACGCCGGCAAAATACTATAATTGAAGTAAAACATACTGAAGTATTGTTTAATTATATTTCAAAGTTTAACTTCTGCCAATTTATTGGATGAAAAGAAAATAATACAGTGTTAAGATTGACAGCTGAATGATTAAATTGCACTTGTGATTGTTTCTTGTTTATGCAGTTTGTATCCATTTTTGTAATTTTGTTGTTGTTTTATGACCGCAATGTATGACAAAAAGCAGACACTGTTACTAATGAACTGTTTACAAATAAATATAAGATATATGAATGAGATCCGAAGTTTTGGGTTCATTTCTCAGTTGAGTACAAACATGACGTAACTTGAACAGGCGTTTATCTTCTTTAGTATTTATTTTATTTTGTATATTTCCGAATTTGGCACCAACTGCCTTATTCGACGACGAAATATTTAATTATTCTTTGCTTTTCAGTGACTTTTATGTATCTATGCAGTTTAATGCACGCCAAAAAATTCAATTCGTTATTGAAAAAAATACTTAAACAAAATTATTTTCGGAAACTTCTTATGCATCATCGTAAGTGCAGACCTAAAACGTATCGGTGCATTTTGAATAAACGCCCACTATAGTAACTGCTCCACCCATCGATTTGAGTAATAAAATTTCAAAATCAGATAATAAAATGGTAACATTATTGATACAGCATCATTCGATTATTGTAGAGCTAAGAAAACTTTAAGATAAATTTATATATGTAAGTCACTTATAGTAACAATTATTATATTTAGCAAAATACCCATATTAATCATACAATTGCCTTCCGAAGTATAAATAAAATTGAATTATTTATCTATGATTTTAAATTTAATACCAATTGATATTTGAAGTGAAACTCTTTAGGAGCGTTGAGCGATTTTTGGTAGGGGATAATCTTATGCTTTCGCGTCACCGACATGCTATGGTATCGTAGAACAAAGCCCCAACAAAGCCCATATAGCAGCGCCATCTATTCTCTGAACTGGACCAGGCTGGCCCCAACTATCAATGACAGATACATTTATATGTGAAATGCTCGCTACATGGCGTTATACGTTATATACGGTTTCCACTTCTGTGGGCAATCCTCATGACCGTTTAGACTTTTAACCGACTTCGAAAAAAAAAAGAAGGAGAAGGTTCTCAATTCGGACCGTATTTTTATGTATGTATGTACATCGATAACTCCGCCAATTGTGAACCGATTTTGATGGTTTCTTTTTTAATCGACAGATAACTCTTCCGGATTGGTCCCATTTTTATCTCATAAAAATTGGTTCACTGGTTTTTCAGGAATATTGAAAAATCACACTTTATAAGTATTTTTTTCTTAATATCTCGATGAAATATATACTGATTTTGGCGACTTATTTTTTTAAGGATATAATAATTTCTTGTCATCATCTCACAGACATATGACGAAAATCAGTTCAGTAGTTTTCCAGAAATTCAGTAATTTGCTTATGTTTACGGCTGAAAATTATATATCAGAGAAAGGCCTTAGCAACGGTTGCTATTGACACGAAGTTGTCAATTTTCGTATCGACGGTGGTCTAGCGGCTAAAGGTATGGGATGCAGCGCAGGGTGCACATTGCTCGAGGTTCAATTCCCATCCACCGCAGTATTTTTTTTAATTTTCCATCATTTTTTTTAGTTGCGTTATTATTTATTTCTCAGGGCAACAAAATCACTTAAAAGGGAAAAATAAACCTTTTAAAAAAAAGTGTACCGACTTCAAAAATTTGCACTGAAAAGTAAGAAATAATAAAAATTTCGTCGTAGAATTTGAAGACGGTTGGTGCCAAATTAGAAATAATTTAGTACCCAAATTCACTAATCTAGATAATTCATTAGGAACCAACGATCATCAGTACAAACACAGATAATATTGAACAGATCTTTATGTCCCTAGATGTTTACTTAATTTCGTATCCTAATTTGGCACCAACCGTCTTCAAATTCTACGACGAAATTTTTATTATTTCTTACTTTTCAGTGCAAATTTTTGAAGTCGGTACACTTTTTTTTAAAAGGTTTATTTTATATCGAAGTGTTCCTGTTTTAACCGATGGTATTTGTGAGGCTAACGAGTGGTCAGTTCTGTTGAGGTATATTTAGATATTTATAAGAATAATTTAAAAATTGTATGCCTCATTTTTTTCAGAATAGGCTTCGAAACGACTGAATCGATTTTGACAAATCTTTCACGGATTATAGTGAGTATACACTTAAATTCTGCTTATTGTTTTATCTATATTTTTAACTAGCATTCCGCCCCCGGCTTCGCCCGTGGATATTTAGGAACAAAATAAAATATACCCTATACCTACCCCTACCCCCCCCCCCCCACCCTTATCCCTACCCCTACCCCTACCTCTAACCCTACCCTACCCCCACCCATACCCGTACCCCTACCCTCTACCTCTACCACTACCTCTATATCATCAATAGTTTTCGCAGCGCAAGCGATGTAAGGAATTTCTTAGGTCATTTTTTACACCTTGGGTTACATTATTGGAGTTTTAGTAAGGATCCCTAATTTTTTTGAAAATATAATATAGCCTATGTCACTTAAGGTGAATGTAGCTTTCCAATGGTGAAAGAATTTTTGAAATCGGCACAGTAGTTTTTGAGTTTATTCATTACAAACATACACACACACAAAAATACAAATCTTTCCTCTTTATAATATTAGTATAGATGGATGAGTTAGCATAGAACTTTCAAGGTTTTTTATAAAATTGACAATCGTACATATACTGTGTTTATTCATAAGTATCTCTGACATCCATATAGAGTCAAATAGTCTGTTACAGTCACATCAAATATTCGTTATGTCGGAAATATTCTAATTTACTTTGCTCAATGCAATACAACATATTAATTTAAATAAAGTTTCTATAACTCTTCTTAATTGACCTTTGCAGCAAATGCATTTTGAATTTGTTTCTTACATAAACACAAGTCCGTTCATAATACACAATAATTTTTTCATCATCATCATCATCAACCTTTTAAGATCCACTGCTGGATAATTGGTCTCCCTCTAGTGCACCATATTAGTGGTGCTCATTGAGAGGAATTGCCATAGTCACCACGCTTGGCAGGCGTGTTGATGTCCGGACCGACTTTACGTGCCCTCCGAAGCACGAAGAGTCGATTTAAGCACATATTCTTAAAGAAAATTGGTGCTTAGCATTTTGGCAGCGAGTAGGACTTGAACCTGGGATCTCCGGTTTCAAGTCCACAGTCCTACCAATTAGGCTATCGACTACCTTTTATTTATTATTTCATAAATAAATAGTCCTACAAAAATTGTAATAAATGTGCGTCGGTGGCCGAGTGGTTAAGACGTCTGATATTAACTAGGCAGACCCTGGGTTAGATTCCGTATCGAAAACTTATAATCCGACAAACCACACTTAGAGGCTTTTCCATCTAAATATACCTCAACAGAACTAGCTACTCGTTAGGTATAGCCTCACAAATAAACGAGGGAGACTTGGTCTTCCGCTTGGTACCCTGGAACCTTAACATGGTTTAGGGAGATGTAAGTAAATAAATAAAAATAAATAAATTACTAATAATATAAATTGTAATTTTCTAGTAGATATAAAGTACCATCTAAATATTTTTTTAAAGTATTTTAAATATGTTTTTACTTGTCTCTTTTCTTATATATAAGTTTTTTAAAGTTCCATCTCTATAGTAATTGGTATAAACCATTGGACCTTCATATTATTTGCCAGTAGCTACTGCCATAGTGCAGGTAATCAAAATCATGCTCATTACTGTTACGATCATAATATTTATGTTTTAATTTTACCTGAAGAATATTGCATTTTTGTTAATATTTGTTTTTTGTTATTCAAAGAAGAATTGTTTTTAATGTTGACCCTAAAGAGAGAGGAGAACATTATGACAAGGCGGTAGGTATGGCTTAGCACCTTAGCCTGTCCCGTTAGGAACGAACGAACCAAAAAAATAATGTATTTTTGTTATTTTATTCACAGGCCATTTTATAAATTTTATATAAATAAATATAAATCTTAACTGCCTTTACAAGTGGTCACCAGTAACAATGTCCACTTTATGAAGGCGTCATTGTACCTAGATGTGTCACAACTTTGACAGACAGTATCTGCTACTTTTAGAAGCACAAGATTTCGATTAAAGCACATAATTATTCTTACAGAAATGTTTGCCATGTACGAGAATTGAACCCGAGCCCTCCTGTTTGTATAAAACCAGAAGTTCACGAACGCAATATTCGCATATTGCCAACAAAAAGTACAACTCCAATGTATGAATGTCTAAGGGGTGTAATTTCCTTGCAACGTACGATTTATGCCGAGGCAAAGGCATAAAGCTCTTTACTGCCTCAATAACAAATCACATTGATTTATTGGTAGGTGATCGTACTGCCACTTTCTCAGTAGACACAAATTTAGACACTTCTTTAATTTTATGCCCTATAAAACGACACGAATTTAAATTTAACGGGCATTCCGCTTTATACTCTAAACTGTTAAATAGTTCTATTTATAGAAGGTATATGTTTGATATTTTATTTTAGCCGTATTCTTTAGAACAAATGCTAGATATTTCTCGACGCCTTGTCTTCGCCCGTTGAATTCGATTGTTTTTCTCCGATTTTAATTGCTTTGTCTTATGAAACCCTAACTTTTTTAAATTAAAGTGTAACCTGTCAGAAATATTTAGCTTAAAAACAATGAAAAAATTTTTCAAATAGGTACAATAGTTTTCTTCATAACAATTATTTTCTACAAGCTTCTGTCCCCGGTTTCACTTGCGTGGAAATAGATCCAAAAAGAAATATGCCCGTGGCTGTAGTTTGCCCCTCCCCCGCCCGCTTTCGCGATATAAAAAGTAGTATATGTCATTATCTGACCCCTAAATTACCACTATGCAAAAAATGTGAAAAACAAAAAACTAAAACAAATCTATCCCACGGGAACCATACACGTTTTCGGGATAAAAAGTAGTCTGTGCCAAATTTCATCCAGATCCGTTCAGCCGTTCTGCCGTGATGGAGTAACAAACATACATATTACAAACTTTAACGTTTATAATATTAGTGGGATAATACTAGACATGATATATTACAGCATTTACAGCCAATGCAAACCTTATTTCTAAGTATCATTTGAGTATATATACGTACGTTTTATTTAGCAGAATTTTGTGTACAATACTTTGACCTATATTAAATGACACTTAACCCGTTTACATAAATCTTGACAAAGGCCTAACTGACGTCAAAGTCTCGTGTGTTTTGTAACCCGCTATTCTGAATACTAAACCGCTTCAACAGCTCGGTCAATGACGGCCCTTTGATCGAGCCTCTTCACCTGTTAGACGCCTCTCTAGGCTGACTTTCGCAGACACTTGATGCTCATTTACAGCACCTGTGTTAAATTGAGAGAATATTACCTAACAGTAGGTATACGGTACTGAATTATGCAAGTACTAAAGATAATTCTTAATTTGTTTATAATAAGACAACATAATAGTGAAGATCACGAATTCAGAAGCTTGCATGACGTTTCTTAGACAAAAAGACAAATTGTGTTAAAGATTTTTTCAAATATTTGCAATTTTCAGTAAAAAACCTTATCATCCGTTTGAATCAAGAAAATAAAATTAACTCCTTGTACACACCCACTTAACTAATTTTTAGATTTTCATTTTGAAATAAAATCTCCTTTGCTAAGTGTGTGTTGTACTAAAAATATATGTTATAAAAATATGTCATTAAAATTAGAGCCATAATCCTTATAAATTATGACGTATAAATCTAAAAATGAATTCAGTCCAACAGTCCAAACTAAATCATCACTTTCATAATGTCGGCAGCTGTTGTACATAAAAATATAAAAATTACATTTTCAGTATAAAGTCACCCTAATAAAAATAAAGAAGCATCATAGTACTTGAGTACCAAAATAATCCTCCATGAAACGGAAATCATAACATATTTAATGGTAATTTATTAATCGCCAACAAACGTGACATTTTAAAAAAGCTACGAGATAAAAAGGCCATATTTTGGAGGACATTTTTGTGAAATCCTTTCATAAGAGGTCGATAAAAAGAGAAGGAGACTTGTTTGTATTTTGTGGGTCTGGGACTCGATTTGAATCATAATAGTGTTTGAAAATTTATTTGCTCGTAAAGCGAGAGAGTGTTACCGGGCTGGGCTGTGACAAAGGCCCTTTTATCGCGGCCGGTGAGCGATCGTAAATTTTACTTCGGCTGTCAAAACACTGTATGCCACCGCCGCTATATCGCAGTGACCACGCGATAGTAGAACCATCAACAATTATTGCTAACTAGGGAATTCCACCCCTGTTACTATCAAAATTAACTGTTGATAACATCTATTTTACTAGGGCTAACGTAAATAACCAAATTATGGGCATGTCATAACAAACAAGTCGTTTATATAAACGCATTTCCTCGTATCACTTTCCGCTCTGTCTTCGCTCATATTTTTTAATGTAAAACCTCAGATCAGAGAATACAACTGATCTGAGTGTAAACCGCCTCTATTTAGCCGTTCAGTCTTTTTTCTCTGGTTTAAGTTGCATAATCCGCTAATTACGGAACTTTAAAAAAACAGCCTTATGTTAACTAAGAAAAATGAAGTTGCATAAGAGTAAAGATTTTTTTAATTCATAAAAAGTCCTAATAAAAAAATAATTTATAAACGCATGAAATACTGTTTACAAGTATACCTATTTAAACATGAAATCGATTGATCTGTTGCTGAACCAAGAAAATTTTATAGCTAATTTTTGCATACGGCGAGATTTATGATTATAAAATGTCGTAACTGAAAATTGCTTTTGTTAAAAACCTAAACAATTCCCATGTGGAGCTGAATTGAATTTCTATTTTACATTTCATTATATCGCAAATTCAATTTGCAATATATGTACACTTACTAAAGAATTTATGAGAATATTGTTTTACAAAATACTAATTTGAGCACATAAACGAATAAATAAAGACATTTTCAGGAGAAAGGTCGAAAAAATACACAAAAACAGGAAGGCAACATCTTAATTTAGTACAATCATTATGCATATTGTATTCCTACGTTCCCTTTATGTTTCGATAAACACTCGTTGTTTTCAGTACAATTTTCCCTTTTCCCACTTTTTTATTATTGTATCCCGCATTCACCTGAGGACCGATGGATATGCACAGACTCGCTAACAAAAAAGTATCTTTATACAAAATAGGAATAGATTTATTTTAAATTTCTAAAATACGTGTTTAAATGTTTGTTTTGAAGAGTATTTGAATCAAGTTTTCAAGTTAATACACGTATATAGGGAATACGCTTTTCCATATAAACGTTCAGACTCTTATGGGTTGTTTTTAAAAAAAAAAATCAAAAGCTAAGTTTCAAGAAGATCCGATAACATTTTCAACCATACAAACTGCAATACCCAGTTGCACCCCCTCAATAAGGGTTTTACTGAAAAATCCTATAACACGTGTTTTATTATTTGTTTTGAAGAGTATTTCAAACAAGTTTCAAGTTGATACACGCAAGGAATACGATTTTCCATACAAACGTTTAAACCCCCATTTCACCCTCTTACGGGTTGTTTTCGAAAAATATTTTTTTAGTAGACCCTTAGATCCTAGAGAATATACCTTCCAATTTTCACATTTACATCTTCAGTGGTTTAGGCTGTGCGTTGTATGTCAGTAAGTAAGCGACACGACAGTTCTGTGTATTTAGATGACACATGCGAATACTTCGCACCGTTAGAGATGTCAATATTGTTGTCATAGTTCAACTGATCTCCAATAGATGGCGACTTTTACAAAATAAGTAAATTAGTCTAATTTTAAAAGAAACATTTAATTTTGCTTTGTTTGTTTATTTTTCGTCTTCTTCTTTGGTCTCGCCTTATCTCGTTACACGGGGTCGGCTTTCTTATCATGCAGCGCCATTTGCTTCGCTCTTTTTCGTCCTCTTGCGTGAGGCCCATCCTTGTCCTTATGGACCTTCGTCAGCCAAGTGGTTTGGGGTCTTCCTCTCCCTCTCTTGCTTATAGCCATAGTCAGGCACTTTTTCACGACATGATCGTCTTGTCTTGTCTTCTAAGTAAATTTGTTTTTCGTCATTAGATGGAAAAATAATCTTCAAAATGGCGTATCAAACATTAACTAGATATTCAAATTGGCAGATTTTGTTTATTCAAATATCAATATGTACTCGTATATAAAATGTAATTCAACTTACAATACTGCCTACCTAATGAAGACATTTTTCACAATATAATATTATGAATCATGTAAATTATTATTAGGTGCCCTTTGATCATTGTGCAAATATATGTATCAAGACTCCTGTGGGAAATTTCATATTTAAAACATCTTTTACATATTAATATTGGATTATGGTTCCTCTACCTTTTTACTTTTATTCTAATTTTCTTCTTGTCTTCTTATTTTTCATACGATTTTGACAAATATATTTTATGTTTTCCAAATAATTCCCTGTTGTGCAATGTTCAGAGATCTCGACAGACATCGCTCACAATATTGTCGACGTAATGGGAAAGACGTTGCTCTCTCAAGCCATATTCCGAGTTCCAACAAAACAAAATTAGCCTTTAGGTAATAAATTCAAATCACGGCGCTCCGTAATTTTAGCCCCTTTTTCCCCAAAAGAGATTCGCGAAGTAATTCCTAATTTTGTTTCTCTTTATTATTGTATCTGCGGTTACGTTATTTCTTTTACTTTTCATACATTTTACATCGACACCTTTTTTTAAATGTTGTAATGATGGATCAAACATTGAAGAATCTTTTTAAACCTAGGCTAGTTAAGCTACTTTAAGATTTTTACATTATTCTTTATAACTCATGTATTATTATCTCAGTGCTATGCTACATTTTCTTAATTTTTTTTAACAGTAAAAGCGAATGTAAAAAATGTGTCTGCTTGGGGTAGGCAGAGAGGGCTGAGACAACCGTATGACATACATACCTCTTTCGTCTTCTTTATAGTCATCACACTTTTCATGCGCCTAACAATTTATTCGTATCTTAGGTACTTGGTTTTTTACAATTTACAAAGTTATTTATTGTAGAAAATAAAAAACTAATATAGCAAAAAAAAATTGGTAAGTATGGAGGTTGATATAAAGGGGATGCAAAATATTTGGGGGACTAAATAATGTATGCATAAATAAACAGATAATAAAATAAATAAAATACATAATGCTGTTTTAGTTTCATCACTTGGGTACGTATGGAAAGCAAGACATGGGATTGGAATAAGAGGCATGAAAGTAAGATAGACGAAGTGGAATTACGGTAATTACGTAGAATGTGTGATGTAAGGCGTAATGTAATGACCGCATTCGGAATGATTTTGTTATAGAAGAATGCGGAGTGAAAGATGATGTTGTGTCTAAAATAAATAAAAAGTAGTTTACGCTGTTTTGGACACGTTGAAAGAATTAAGGATGAAAGCTTGACTAAAAAGGTTTATATATATGGCAGAAGTAATAGGGAATGCTTGCAGAGTTTATTGATTGAAGGCAATGTTAAAAAGGTATGATGATTATAAAAGAAGCGAAAGAGATATGTCAGGATCGTAGCAAATGGCATTCGATTGTTTATGTCGACCCCCTCTTGGGATGAAAGGCGTGATGATAGATATATAGATAGGATTCCTTGCTTTGTTATGGTAATAATACAAGAATGCTTATTTTCTAGCTAAACATAGCTTCTTTCTAGTCTCTGGTTCTGGTTGAATGATTAATGCATATCTTGAAGAAGTTTCAACGGTAGTTTGAAATTAATTTATTGATTGCACCACAGTGTTTGAAGTAGCGATGGAATCTACTAATACCTCTGATAGTTAATTCACTTGACGCTTTTGATTTATTATGTACTACAAATAGGTAATTCTGGTTGCTATTTGCCTAACGTGCGGGTAATAGATTGCCTGCAGGTTTCAATGTCTATCTATCTATTACCATGTCTACTCTGGGTAGATTATTTCGTATGATTGAATTGGGGAAATATCTCGTACTATGTATCTAAAGTAAAAACTAAGGTATGTCTTTTTATATTTTTATTTCAAAGATTAAAGTATTTTATCTACTCTTATATCGTAAAGTATCTATTACAAAATCGAATTATACTTCATAATGATATGTTTTATATACACGCGTCTGTAATATGTCAAACTTCGATACTGTAATGTATTACAGTACCGAAGTTTTCATACAAAAACGATATCGTAATGTTTTGTTTTTTTTTAAATGCAGAAAGGGTAGAGGATATTTCTTATACAGCTACATTAAACTCTATGAAAATATCGACACGCGCATATGCGAGTAACTTGACAGTGTTAACGCGCATGCGCGGTTGCTAACCGCGGTTTGCCGCCAATTTGTCGATTAAGAAATTGGTCAATTATTTAAAATACATATTGCATGGGATTAGATAAAGTAATGTATGAACGGGCACATAACTTAGAATTAAACCACTAGTGGATGCTATTATTCCACTTATGTTTTAATTACAATTATTATGAACCAGTTTCATAAACTACTATTATGAAACTAATTTTTTTTTTGTTTCCTATGCAGTGGTTTTTTATAATAAATATTCAAAGTTTTAATGTTTTAAAGTTAAAATGTGTTTTGTTTCTTTCTATTATTAGTAAAGACAGGTTTGTTAGAGAGTGACAAAACATATTTTAACTAAAACGCTTCTAAAATGTGTTTATGAATATGGTCATAGGTATATAAGAAGAAAGCTTTGCTCAAATTCCACGGCAGAACATACAAATCCATACAATATACATAGATATCTAGATAAAAAAAGCATAGTTTACAGCCTCCTATTTGACCAGAAACACTGGTAACAATGTCAACATTTAGCGATTTGGCACAAGTGACAAGCCTACGGTAAGTTTCATGGTGTTTAGATTGTTGTGTCGAATATTTTTTTTAAGTTTAAAACCATTGCATTTGCATTATTTAATATACATTTATGAACATGCCAGATTTTATAAACATCGGGTCGTGTCTAACACATGTTATATCAGCTTCTTAATAAAATAAATTGACGAATGAGCTATTAAAGATATTTTAAAAGATGTGTCACTATTGATAGATTTATTTAGAAAGCTAGTCATAAAGCATAGACGCGAAAAATTGTCCCTTTTTTTTCTTCGCGGGTTACCTTCGAAACCGTGGTATTGGTCCCAGGGTACCCAGCGGGAGACCATGTTATAAAATGCCCATTGGTACATGGCCGGGTTCTAGCCGTGGTCCGTCTAGTTAATACCAGACCGACCAGACGTCTTCGGCCACTGACAAAAAATGTCTTTGTACTTCGAAAATCGTAAATTTAATTTTGATGATTCAACTAGGTTATTAAATCACTCAATTTAATGTAGAACACATTTTGTTACAGTTATTTATACGTTTCTGTCTAATAATTTGCAATATTTATTTACTTGCTGACCTTAGTTGTGATTGCACAATTTTCCTCACAAATTCGTCATAACATTTTCCACTATATGCTGCCCACGGATTTACCCGTATTATTTTTATATCACTGCATATAAATTTTCAAACTAATTCAAGATATCGAGATTTTACTCACAATGAAAATTTTTCATCAAAATGCATTCAGCCGTTGTTTCTGGGCAAACATTGGGACAGACAGACAAAATTCTATTGAAAGGAAAAGTCAGACATTTGAATAGGTAAATATAAATTTCGAATGTACCGTTTTGCAAGATTTTGTACATACAAATGAATATACAAAAATATATATAGACTTTCCTTATATAAATAGATACGAGGGATGGTGACCACGTGACAGGCATGACAAATGAGATGTTCGGGGTTCAGGCCTCCAGAGATTCCTTTTGGCTATGAAGGACGACCTAAGCTGAACGAAACGAACTCTTTGCCGCCTATATAAATATAAATGGAAATATTTAAAATAAATCAACGTTTATCTTTTTTTAAACCGTAGCGGAATACAATTAATTAAATTTTCCTCACGTAGGCAATGAAATTGATATTGGAGCACCGAAAGTAATACTTACATATATTTTTATTAAAAAAGCCATTGATTGGATGACCAAATTGGAAATGGAACGTACCGATGCTCACACCAATATCCACGAGGCCCTTTGGCCACGAGTATTAAAATAAAATAAACAAAATCAGTTACATTTTTATCAAAATTACAAGTCTCCAAAATGAAAATATTCCTTAATATTTCACCTATATTCCGAATTTATATCTGAATTTTAATTTAATCCTGCATTTATTAAAGACTAGGACCTTCGCCCCGGCATCGCACCCGGAATTTTTTTAAATGTGATGTGACATAAGAATAAATTTATTCTGAAGGATTTCCTAGGTAAAGAGTTGTTTATGTACTCAAGAGGGCGCTCCAGAAGTTTTCAATTTAAAAAAAATCTCGGTCCGGACCAAGAATTGCAGGCTAGAATAGCGCAGCCAAAAATGCCCGACCCAGGCATACGTGGAAGCCATACACGAATTCCTGCCCGGAGATTCTCAGGTCGAACATACTCCGGTCCATCCGGTCCGGTACCTAAATCCATGGTCTTGTTCCGAAATCATGTCGCGAACACAGTTCGCGAATCCATAAGTTTCTCTTACCAAAAATCGCTGAATGCGCGATGATCACATAAATTTTTTGTGAGGTACGTAACATTGACGTCTTGATATCTCGTAATAATCGCATAATATATCAAAATATCTTAAACTTACTTACGCAAGCAGACACGCCTCAATGAATGGACGATTTAACCAATAAAAGGTATGAAATATTAAAGGTAAAGATTTATATTATGGTTTTCCAAAGTCAACACAATCTCCAGCTAATATTTGCCCAGACAGCTCAGCCGTATCTCGAAATGATCTGCAGTGTCACACAAAGTAGTTACAGCAAACAAATTTACAAACTTCAAGTTATACGCTGGTCGATGCACTGTACCTACAAATATTTGTTTAGGTGAAGGTATTTACAGCCATAAACTTAGCTGCAGGTAGTGTGTGCATATGCCCCTTTCATTTAAGGCTGACATTAATAGCTGTACATTTAATTACGTGACATGTCGCGAAAGTGTGTTTGTTTCTCAAAACAGAACAACGGATCGATGTGTTTTTTTCACAGATATATTTGGAGGGCCGAATATTTTTAGGAACGAAAAGTTAATGAATGTGTTTTAATACTTTTTTAATCTTACTACTCGTAACGTAGATGATGCCTTATGAACAGCATAAATCGGAGAATTTAAAACTAATTTGGAGTTTATAAATCAAATGTCGGTATATAATTTTTGAAAGAAACTATAAAACTAAATTGAAAATATACAGTTATACCAAAAAATAAAGTAAGTAACCAGTGTGACGTGTTGCCTGTAAGTTTCTTAAATTATTTTATCATATCTACTCTCCCTAATATTACATATTTATTTTATAACTTGAATAAACCTTTTAAAAAAAAGTGTACCGACTTCAAAAATTTGCACTGAAAAGTAAGAAATAATAAAAATTTCGTCGTAGAATTTGAAGACGGTTGGTGCCAAATTAGGATACAAAATTAAGTAAACATCTAGGGACATAAAGATCTGTTCAATATTATCTGTGTTTGTACTGATGATCGTAGGTTCCTAATGAATTATCTAGATTAGTGAATTTGGGTACTAAATTATTTCTAATTTGGCACCAACCGTCTTCAAATTCTACGACGAAATTTTTATTATTTCTTACTTTTCAGTGCAAATTTTTGAAGTCGGTATACTTTTTTTTAAAAGGTTTATTTTTCCCTTTTAAGTGATTTTGTTGCCCTGAGAAATAAATAATAACGCAACTAAAAAAAAATGATGGAAAATTAAAAAAAATACTGCGGTGGATGGGATTTGAACCTTGAGCAATGTGCTGCATTCCATACCTTTAGCCGCTAGACCACCGTCGATACGAAAATTGACAACTTCGTGTCAATAGCAACCGTTGCTAAAGCTTTTCTCTGATATAATTTTCAGCAGTAAACAGAGACAAATTACTGAATTTCTGAAAAATTACTGAACCGATTTTCGTCATTTGACTGTAAGATAATGTCAAGAAATTATTATATCCTTAAAAAAATAAGTCGTCAAAATCGGTACATATTTCATCGAGATATTACGAAAAATTGACTTATAAGGTCAGTTTTTTCAAAACTTCTAAAAAACTAATGAACCAATTTTTATGAGATAAAAATGGGACCAATCCGGAAGAATTATCTGTCGATTAAAAAAGAAACCATCAAAATCGGTTCACAACTGGCGGAGTAATTGATGTACATACATACAAAAAATAAACCTTTTAAAAAAAAGTGTACCGACTTCAAAAATTTGCACTGAAAAGTAAGAAATAATAAAAATTTCGTCGTAGAATTTGAAGACGGTTGGTGCCAAATTAGGATACGAAATTAAGTAAACATCTAGGGACATAAAGATCTGTTCAATATTATCTGTGTTTGTACTGATGATCGTTGGTTCCTAATGAATTATCTAGATTAGTGAATTTGGGTACTAAATTATTTCTAATTTGGCACCAACCGTCTTCAAATTCTACGACGAATTTTTTATTATTTCTTACTTTTCAGTGCAAATTTTTGAAGTCGGTACACTTTTTTTTAAAAGGTTTATTTTTCGCTTTTAAGTGATTTTGTTGCCCTGAGAAATAAATAATAACGCAACTAAATAAAATGATGGAAAATTAAAAAAAATACTGCGGTGGATGGGAATTGAACCTCGAGCAATGTGCACCCTGCGCTGCATCCCATACCTTTAGCCGCTAGACCACCGTCGATACGAAAATTGACAACTTCGTGTCAATAGCAACCGTTGCTAAGGCCTTTCTCTGATATATAATTTTCAGCCGTAAACATAAGCAAATTACTGAATTTCTGGAAAACTACTGAACTGATTTTCGTCATATGTCTGTGAGATGATGACAAGAAATTATTATATCCTTAAAAAAATAAGTCGCCAAAATCAGTATATATTTCATCGAGATATTAAGAAAAAAATACTTATAAAGTGTGATTTTTCAATATTCCTGAAAAACCAGTGAACCAATTTTTATGAGATAAAAATGGGACCAATCCGGAAGAGTTATCTGTCGATTAAAAAAGAAACCATCAAAATCGGTTCACAATTGGCGGAGTTATCGATGTACATACATACATAAAAATACGGTCCGAATTGAGAACCTTCTCCTTCTTTTTTTTTTCGAAGTCGGTTAAAAAAAAAATACGGTCCGAATTGAGAACCTTCTCCTTCTTTTTTTTTCGAAGTCGGTTAAAAATATACGTATAATAACTACTATTGTTAACAATTTTGTTTATTAATTAATATTTATGTTAAGTACCTGTTTTATGATAATAATAAAATTACTGTTTTTGAAATAACGTTATAGAGAAAATATTCAACTTACTTATCTATAAGCGCTTGAGTGTGTATGGTAGCCCTAAAGAAGACTTATTATTATGAACTACGAAGAGGATAGTCTGACCTTTCAGAAAATGTGCCAGCTTTATGTATTTGACTTACTAAACTTGTAACTGCTTTCATAGCTATAAAATCATTGCTTATATTTTATTTTTTTTTTCTTCACGGGCTGCCCTCTCGAAACCGTGTTATCGGTCCGATCCGAGGGTACCCAGCGGAAGACTAATAAGTCTTCTTCTTTTAACCGATGGTATTTAACCTAACGATTGGACAGTTCTGTTGAGGTATATTTCTCCAGTCTTAGTCTCCAGGTGTGGTTTGTCGGATTATGTACATAAGTTATTAATTATAAAAAACTCATTAGTACTACTAAATTGAACTTATGTTACTTATGTAACTGATTTGATTAGGCTTTCTTTATCTCTCATTAAAAGCTGAAAAACATATATTAATATTAACTTGGTAGCCAAATCCAAACTATGCAAAATAACATTTTAACCTCATAATCTTGTTAATAATCTATAGCCAGTAACTCCTAGATATTTTTTCTCACTGAAAATGAAGCAAAATTATAGTTAATTAATAGAACTTTTACAAGCCGATCAAAACTTTTAAAGTGCCGTTAGGGAAACTTTTACCCAATATACCAGTCAAGTTTTGCTGGAAAACAAAATGTTTTCAAACTTTTGAAACTTAACAAATTTCTAAATTAAAGAAAACCAAAATTTGTATTTTATATGAGAAACTTTTAAGACTCATTTGATGGTAATTTAACAAAAATATTTGATCTAATTCTATAAAATTATTTTGAAATATGATAATGAGTACGCGGGATTAATTAACTTATGTTTAGAATAGAGACTTTAATACGTGTATTATCCTCCTTGAAGATAGGTACAGGCTAATAACCATAATACTAAATATTTCGTACGTTAAAATAATAAAAAAATATTTTCATTTAATATTCAATCAGATTATAATGTAAAGAAAACACTGTATTTTTTTCATAATTCGAGAAATATTACAACGATAAAGCAAATAAACCCAACCGTTTGTTTAGGATCTTTTAATTGTGTTAATTATATTAATTTTCCTTGTGGAACTTTTTTCTTGTATGCTGAATATTATTACGAATTACATTCATATTATAAATTTTAATAAAGGAAAGGTCTTCATAATATTTTTAATGCTCTTCATTTTCTTCCTATATGCCTTCTATGTAAGAATACCTATAGAATTTTTACTACTATGGAATACTGACATTTCTATCACCATGTTTTGGTTTTCTAGATCTTATCTCGTCAGTCAGTTTTTTTAGTTTTTTTTTAGATTTAGTGCCTTCTGAATTTGGCCAAGGTAATCAGTGACACCGTTATATACTCTACTTACAATTAATTTCGAAGCATAAATAGATTGTGGTCTAAAATTACTATTAGTTTTATTTTAATATTGAATTGTAACGTCATAGAAAAGTAAAAGTATTTACAGATTTATAGAAAAACTTAAGAAATAACTCAGTATTAAAAAAAGTAATATACTTGTTTATCATAGTTCAGCTGAAGAAATAAAGACGATAAAATTGCCGCAAAAAAAAATAATATTTCAAAAATGTCTTCACAATTCTCGTGAAGAGGCTTCATTATAATTCCCACTTCGTACTAGTCTTGCGGCTATGGAAAGAAAATATAGGCTCTGTGGGCAGGCAATAAGCCAAATAGCTGCAGATGAGTGGACGATCGTTATCCTTGCTTTATGCCGCCATTTTAGGAAGCGATACTTTGTAAGAGTACGTGCTCTAACGTTTTAGAAATATCAGATATCATTTATGTTATGTCAAATATATAGGTACCTGTATACCTATCTTTATATAATAGTCTTGATTATATAGGGAAATTGCAAATTAATTAATAAAAGGGAATCTTTTGCAGACCTGAGACATTAAAACAAGCAAGACGTGTGCTGTGCAAGGTAAATGTTATTTTGGTTTTGTAAAGTCTAAACACATATTATTATTATGCAGAACACTATAAACTCAAGTAAAAGTCTAATTTCTACAGAATTAATTAAAGAGATCTATAGATATGTAAACAAATAGGCACGAAAACAATTTGCCCCTAAATCCTCAATTTTATCAGAATTGAAATAACTTAAATTTTGTTTAATCCAAAAGAGCTCAGTAAGCAATAAAGTATTAGAGGAAAATTGAAACGTAGAGACGTAAATAATTCATCCTTAATTGCTTCGTGACTTCAGAAGTCCCGGTCATAAAGGAAAGGTCCTCAATTTTTCGCTTATAAGAAGAACCCTTTGAAAATGACTCGCATTTGGACAGAAATATCTTTGCATTCTGAACGTCTCAGTAGTGGTAGCGTCCGGTGTCCTTCCGCACCTCTTGGCCAGCGCCGGCCGTCGTTGATTGCTTTCGACCCCTGAATAATACCCACTTTGTACCCAATAAAAGTTTTCTCCCTTTCTCGATATTGGAAACAATGGCTTTGACTCACAATTTTTCTGTCGTCGCCACTTCGGTTGCTCCGGAAACGGTTCGGATTATGCCATTCTTTTGATTTGAGGGTGGACGTGATATCTTTCCAAATGAAGCGTTTATAAAAATCATATTATTATACACTTTTTTTGGTTTAATGGCGGTCGCGTTATTTGTAATAGACAATGTTGTTATAATGGTTTTTATTAGATACTAGCAGTTGCCCGCGACTTCGTACGCGTTGTATTAGGAATAAGTGACGTAATTTATGTATTTTTTTTTTAATTTATTTTATACCCCTGAAGTTGATCCGTGGGACAGAGCTTCAAAAATGCATAATTATATTATTCCCCATGAAAATGTTTGAAATGCGATACAAGTTCGCCATAGACAATTTATTACCCAGTTGCACCCCTAAGGGTTATTTTTCAAAGAATCCTTCTTTAGATAACCTCATTATGTCATCTACCTAAGTTTCAAGTACAACATCCGACTAATACAACATTTTTCCCTAAGTATATAAAATACAACACTTACTTGTACAATAAAATCAACGAAAATTAAAAAAAATACCATGATAAGGTGGTCAGCAGGGTGATCATTATAAAATGGTTGCTAACGAAAAACTATAATGAATACATACAACTTTTGTGAAGAAATACCACATATACACACACAATTTTCCTTTATTGTACCTACATTTATTTTGAATTATATTGTATAATTTAAGTAATAACATCTCGAACTATAAGTCTCTGACTTAGTTCAAAGGTATCTGTAAAAATTGTTTTAATAAAATATGTATTTGTGAAGATTCGGAAGACCTGAAGATGCCATGGACTCTAAGGTTCTACCTGAACTATAATTATAGATAGAACAGCGCGAAATCTACAGTGAGACTGAGCAATGTGCGTCAAAAACTTTTGTATTTTTACAAAAATCATATAATACTTGTACATTATCACTATACATACCTAGTTTGTATGCATTGTATTGATCTGAATGTATTAGCACCGGTCGATTAAACATTAACCAAAGTATCCCCAAATTAGACAAAGGCGGCATTAATACGGAAGCCATTAAATTGAGATAAGCGCGGTGGAGCAGATTGGGTGGCGCCCTTCGGGTGGTATTAGTCAGTAAGTCTTGATAAGTGAGGGTCGAATAACGGGGACTTGTGACCCAATCGAATACTTATTTCTTAATAAATGAGTAGAACGGACCATCAATGACTTTTTTGTGAGGTGACCAGCTTTTTTAACCCCTAAGGGGGTATTATAGGGGATGAAAGTTAGTAAGGGTTTCACGGGCGAACATGTAAAAATACAGAGGAGGGCCACTTCAAGTACTGCCATTAAAATCACCATCCGTGATCAGAGACACTGGTAGCATGTGGACATATTACATTCAGGAAGTTTTTCTTATTAAATAGAAGTATAGAACACAATGGATATATCTGTACATTCGTCAAATCGCCGGCGCGTTGCCGTACGGTCCACCGAAATCGACCACAGACTCGTCGAATTCTTGTACTAAGAACGGTCCGCCTAGATCATCAGGCGGCCGGAATGGGAAATGTTCTGTGCGATATAGAACAAATGCGTTCAGTGGTTTTATGTAACCTTTGAACTTTCTACACAAGATATCTGTAATAAATATTTGTCGGTATTTGTACTTAACTTCTTCAATGACATAATCATCATATAATTAATATTATAAACACGAAAGTGTATTTGTTTCTTTGTTCATTCGTTCGTTTATTTGTCCTTCAAGACAGAGCAACGGATTGCACAAAATTAGAGTTTTCTACCTGTGAGAAACCGGAACGGGGTAAATCTGAGAGGTTTCATCTCAACCCAATACCCAACAAAACAAGGCGATTATAGCCTTTACAAAATATTGTATGACTCTAAAGCAGCTTTAAGGGTAGCTAAGGGTGGCAGAGCGGTGTCCGTATCGGCGGTAATTGGAACGCCCGCCGGCAGACGGTTTGTCGCTTGACAATCAAGGCGACGTGATGCGAAATCCGATGCGCCCGATACGATAGACATCGGAATGATTATCGCTTGATTGTATCCTGTTACAACAATCTAGCCATGGTTTTGGGTGTAATAGGGCTGTAAATTGTTTGTTTAAAATGTTGATTTAGCAATAATTCAGTCTTTTATTATATCTACAACTCCAGACGGAACAGAAATCTTCCTCAAATAATAGATGATATTGTTTACAGGCAAATAACAAAATGCAAAAATTTGTCGATGACAATTTGACTCAGCTCTCTCTGTGACACCTACAGTAGGCTACAGTTTATTTGAAAATATTTGCCTAGATGTGGGATTCGAAACTACTATTATGTTTTTACACCAATATTCAGTTAATAAGTTAGTATGCAATTGAAACAAACATCTTGACCCCAGAGCCTACTTAACATTATTGAAATTAAAAAGTTTGTCAAAGTTTGTAGGTAGATACACAATAAATTCTACTCGTCAGATAACGACAAGATACGGATCGAATCGCTTGCAATAGCGCTCGTGTCGTAAAAATGAGACTTTTCGCGTCGGCTTTTTTCATCGGGTACCGCGCATGTCGCAAAAGTCACCGCTTGAGAACGTTAGTGCTCCGATTCACCTGTAGTGCAACAGATTTCCTGACAACGGAGAATGGAAATCAAGTAAGTGCATTAAATACATTATCTAAACTAGCTCCTGTGCCCGCGATTTCATTCGCGCAAACATGTATTATGTGCGTATCATATTAATAAAATTTACATATATTTTTAAATCATCAACCAATTTAAATGAAATAAACACACAGCCCAAGCTTATTTCAATACATCACTGAAAACCGCATCCAAATTGTAGAGATTTTATGATATAAATTAATGCAGAACAAACAAACGCGTCATCAGGCCGTACCTTGCAGCGTGGTAACAAAAGTCACATTTAGTGAATTGCCCATAGTAAACAAAAAAGGTGGCAAGCCTTGGAGCGGCGGAGACGAAATGGAAAAGCGGTATTTAATTGGATCTGTGACAGTATTGACATCGAGACATAAATTTTTCGATCTGTAAAGGGGTCTCTATACGTTCAAAATTGCTTGACAAGTACGAAAAATTTACGTTTAAAACGAAACTTGATGTGCTTGACAAGCAAACTACGTGCTTGATAATGCTTTATGAAAAAATATATTTTTGCAATGTTTGTCAAGCATGCTTGCCCGTTTAGATGCATGCTTGTCAAGCAGCACACACATTCAGAGCGCTACGGAACGTCACGGCTAGTGCACACGACACGAGCTGGTAAAGCGGTCTCTTAATAAATATCTAATCTATCTATCATTTACCAAAGTGGTCTATATGGAATGGTCGATTTCTACTTGCTTCGTCAAGCTTGCTTGTCAGGCACGTAAATGCTTGACAAGAAATTTTGACCGTCTAAGGACACCTTCCTTAATATATCTTCAAAATACCTCAATGGCCATTCGTTAAGTAAACTCAAAAAATATCATCTAATTCCATTATTATGCTTTAATCGACTTTTTGTGCTTCGGACGGCACGTAAAGTGTATAAAGGCTTGTTCTTTGTTGTATATTTATTCCTGTACTTTATCCACGCGGATGAAGCCGCTAGTTGTATTATTATAATGCATTCTACGTATAATTATTTTTTCAATAGAAACTTATTCACTTAGTTCATAATTTTTTTGTACCCGGCGCGGCACATCTGGCAATTTTTCTTATTTCCTTCTTTTTAATTTCTTCAATTCTATGTAAAAGTAAATGTTGTTATTACCTATGTAGAAGCTTTCAGAATTATGAGTTCTTTTTAATTTCATATTGCAAAATAAATTATGCTACGTGCTATAATGTTCTATGAGTATTGCAAATATTTAGCTCTTTTTCCTATGGACTATGTTTTTTTATAGTTTTGTATTTCTTATACTTATGCTAAAAATTAAAAGTCTCTAGCTGTAACAAGATCTAACCTGTAGATCTTGGAAATGGCTCGCCAATTTTCGTTAAATATTAGAGCTTTAAAATCAGTTCAGCCGTCTTGGAGCCTTGCAGACAAAACATTAGTGAGATAATACAAAATATTTCGAGATTTCTCAAATAAGTTAAATTATTTGCGTTAATACTTTTCATTGTATATAGTAACTTATTATTACCTAATCCAATTTTAATGGTAAATAAATGCACAAAAAGGAAAAAACCCTGTATATTTTGAAAAATGTAACATCATTTTAGTCTGTTTACGTTATATTAATATAAAATTCAACATTACGCCCCTCGTTACTTGAGTTCAACATTTACAGTAGATCATAAAAACCAGCTATATTATTCCTGTATTACGTTGCTTGTAAAATATGCTCCCTTATCTTTTTTGTCATGAAAATTTCGAGTCTGCGTTAATAAGGGGTTAATATTCAGAATATGTTAAAATAAAATTAGGCTACATTATATTTAAATATTTTTATTACTTTTCAAATAACCCACGGTACAATATAAATAAAATTATGGTTTTAAATTTATTTTACATGCATATTTTTAAATTCCAAGACACCATCATGCAAAAAACATTTTCAAAATTGATAGGTTATGTTTTTTTAGCTGGATGTTCGTCCAGAGTAAAAGAGTTTAATTAATTTTGATAAAGCTTTCAAAAGTTTCAAAGACAAATGTATAATTTTATTTAAAAATCTACTTTTTGTAAAGTGAATTTCCAAGTTATCACCAAATTACACTGATCCCAATTGAAAATTCAGTTCTGTAAGGTAACTAGTAGAGGGAAAACTAAAAAGAGTTGAACTGGTTTGTGTAAAGATTACACAGTGCGCGAGTACTAATTTAAATAAGGAACACTGTCATAATGAGAATAGGGATGGAGTGATAGTTCATACTATCAAAGCTAATGAAGTTAGGAACTACAAAATAGAGATAGCGGTAGACATATAAAGTGTGAAAATGTTAAGCCGTCATATGACCGGAGTATGCTGGACGGAGGGTGTAAATTTAGAACAAAGGGAATTCCTTGGTCAATACATTTTGAATAAATTAGAACATTTTGACGTCAAGATATATACTCTTATGACTTATATACTCTTTGGAGTCAAAAATACACCTATTAGGTGTAGGTAGTTTATGGTAAAGAAGGATTACCTAGTGCGACCTCTATTCTTTTGTATATAAAAAACTCAATGCAAATGAATAATTTCGTTTGTTATTATTATCAGCATGTTGTCATTGTTTAGTCGGGTGTACAGTGCGGGTGTGTCAACAAATCGCGCGATGATCGCCCTGCGTTACATTTTGTTATGTCGACCACCCGTATCTGTTTCTGTACGTTTATTATAAAGTAAACAGAATGACTTTTTTAATTGTTCCTTTTAGGGAATGAAGATAATTAAAGCCAAAATATAAAAGGATTTGCGTTCCAGTTTTCACCCTATACATAGTTTTTACAATGGATTTTTCTTTGTACAACAGTTTAAAAAAAATGACAAATTTAATGTTGAATCGAACAACAGCCCTTTCTTACAACGGTAATATTGCTCTGTAGGTACTGGGCAATTTTCAGTAAAATATTTTTATAATTTCTCTGAAATCTGTATACCATTACAGGTGCTTTTTGATTATTTATATTGTATTTAAAGACATAATACACATATTATTGGCGTAAATTTTCTATTTCTAGGTATAAATAAGTCTATTTTAGAGCTCACATAAGTATTCCAGTCTGTTTAGCACATTGTCCATTTCGCATTAAATTTTCAACGAAAATACGTTTTATTTGATCAAATTTATGTTAGAAAAGTTTTAATTCAGTAGAACATACATAATTGTTGCTTAATTATAAATAATGTATTGTTGTATTTCCTCAACGTTGATTACCACTTATTTGCCGTACAAGCAAATTAAATTGAATATAAATGAAATTTTATTAAATGCTTTTTGGAAAATATTTACAATGACATCGACATTTTCGTCGCACGAAATTAAACGACAAATTTTGTCCACTGTGAACGTAGCGAAACTCAATTAATTAGCAAAGTTTAATAATGGAAAACTGTATGGCTAATGAATGTTTTGACTTGACTCTAGAATTATTGAATCAATTTTACAAAATTAAACCTTATTTATCTTGAATAAGTCCTAGCGCAAAACTTTTTATAACCTTATTATAATTTAAACAACTTTTGGGAAAATAAAGTCTACTAAATAATAAATTATAGAAACAAGTTCCTGGATCCTTTACCTTGACGATACTTCCTCATGATAAATATATAAAAGATATTTCAACAAGATATCAAGTCAAATTCTATTCCCGGATGCGGGTTGGGTGACAACACTTTATGCAGGAGAAATTCATACTTATATGAAATCTGGAAGACTGCGGACTCACAAAACTTTCTTATCAGAATTGAGCAGCTCTACAACTTTCTCTCAAATAACTTAGTTTCACCAGATTTCCCTGTTTTATAAGTTTCCTTTCTACTAAGGTAAATTCATATCTAACAAAACTTTTTGCTAAAAAATGTAGATTACTATAATCTAACGTGGCAATACGTTTATAAAATCAAACTGAAAATAAATATAATGTCAAATATTTAGTCGATTAAAATAAACTTAGTTTGATAGTTTTCAATATCTATTTAAATAAAAAATAAATTATTTTCATTGGTAAGCGCATCACTTGGGAACGGCTGGACCGATTTGGCTACTAGTTTTTCAAACGTCCCTAATAGTCGGAATAAGGTTTTTAGGAAAGGTAATCATTAAATATTTTCATTAATGAATGAGTAACCCCAAAATAAGTAATTAAGACCCTGGTATTTTGTGTTAAGATCTCGTATAAATAAAGTAGATACACAGTCAACATAATCGCAGTCATTAGTGAAATTAAACGGCCTCAAAACTCCTTATCTCTACAGAGTAAATTCAGCAAACTTTCGGATTCACCATCAAATTTTACGCTTAAAGATCAAACAGCGGTCGTGCCTCATCATTGTTTGCTCTTTCCCTTTTTGTCCAAATTTCCCATGAGATTTGACCACGATCAACATTTCGACGCTTGTTTGACTAAAAGGGATATAATGAAGGTCCAACCAAATACATTATACTCACAAACTATACTACAAGTAGATATACTACCTACTGTATTTTGGTACATATATGAAATTTGTTGATTTATATCCGGTGAGACTGTAGGCAAAAAAATATAAATCGATTTATTTGCTGTATGTATATATATATATACATCGCGTTTTTTTAGCTTATTGAAAATTCAAAAAGTAATTATTTTATGATTTTTTTTATTGGTTAAAAATGTATATTGAATAAGTAACTATATGCTAAATTACAGTGACACAGGTGGATTATTTACAGAGAAATTGAGAATAGTTTATCCCATACAAATTATGGATATAGGGCTCTTAACAGTAGTTTATGATTCTGGTGTATTATGTATAGTGCAGATTTGTACAGATTGTGTCACTTTCAAGGGCTAGGCAGCGAAGCAATTATTACTTATAGGAAAAAAAAACGTGAATTTTAAAAAATACTGAACAAAATACTACATCTCCTACGAACCTCCGTAATGAACTATCAAGTACATTATCAACCAAGTCACGTATATGGGTGTAATTGTTATGTGAACGAGCGGCGATCTCAAAGCTCCTGTCGCGAATTCCGATACAATTTCTATACAATAATTTAGTGCAATTGACCAGGAATTAAGGTATTTCCTCAATGAACAGACAGTTCTGCAATTACTAGAGCTAGACCAGTTTGGCATCAGAAATACTAGTGTTTAACTACTTGCTGCCATTCTACAGTTGTTTGAAAAATATATAATTACATTAATTCTCTTCGTCACAGAAAATTACATATAATCAATCAGCATCACACCTTTTATCCCAAGAGGGGTAGGCAGAGACAATCGAATGCCATTTGTTACGACCCTGACATAGCTCGGCGATTGTGTGTACTTTTAATATTTCCATCGATCAATCAAATCAACAACGAATTCCGACTAATTTTCATTAAATTAAAGCGATTTTAAAGTGTGCAATTGGTGTTATGGTTTTTGTTTTGGTTTCCTTTTTTTTAATTAAGTAGTAAAAATAAAATTATCAGAACTGAAAAGCACTTGTAAAAGAAATATGCGTCTATTGATTAGTAATCGACAGATAAATTAAGTAAATGTTATTTCCATACAGGGCCTAAGCCAACCAAACTCAAAACCCGGTAGGTAAGCAAAAGACCACGCAAATTCTCATTAAGTCTCAAGTAACAATTTTTATCACCTCATAACTTCACGTAATGATCGTTTAACATTAATTAATACAAGTCAAGTCACAATTGTAAAGGTCTTGCATGAGAGAATGCGCGTAACGTGTAATAGTGTGTTACCCATTGTTTCAGTACTACTGAATCGCATCGACATGTAGCTCAAGTCAGCCTCTATTCTAGCCGCATTGTTCACCCGACTCCTTCAAGAAAGGGCGCAATTCTGTGACAAAATATTAAACATTTTTGAGCCCAAACTAGACGTTGCTAGCTTTAATAGAGACCGAGATTTCTCTGATAACATCTCAGAAGCTCTTGGAAACTGCTTACCTGATTTTCCATAAAACATAGCTAAGAACCATCCCAACTAAACCAGACTTCAAATTAAAAGAAACGATGAAAGAAAAGGAGCTACGATGCCACATACAGACAAACAATGTCTGAACATTGGCTTCAAACTTAAAACAAACAAAAATAGTCTAAAACGAAAGACACGAAAATAATTGAAATAAATGCCTGATTACTTCATACATTTACACGATTTAAATTTAAACGATTATACCCACTATACCAACCCAATTGTCCATTAGTCTTCTTTGTCTGTCTGTTCATCATTAATGTCTTCACGGGTTAATACTGAACGAATTTAATGGAAAAGGTTCCAATGAAGGCACTGATTTTCAGATAGCGTAGGTATATCAATTCCGAAACAATGGATGCGACTTCTATATAAACTCTAACATAAATTGTATTCCATGCAATATAAATTGGAGTCTGAGGATTTAATATTTCTTAACAATATATTTGATAAAGTTAACATGTTCACTTTTAAAGCAATCGTTAAAGAATTGGCCTCTGCACAATTTAAAGGAAGTCCATTCATTAGAGTAAGCTCTACAATTCAACCGGTGTTCGATATATCGTGAATTCTTGCTTCCATGGACAAGTAAAGCTTCACCGTTCCATTGAATAGGATATTTTTCACTCGAAAGAGATAAGACTTCATTCTTGAACTTCTTAGCATAGCATCAGTTGGACATTTTTATACTATCAAGGTGCCTACTAAAATGTATTTTTATATAGACTCTATTGATTTAAGGCTACTAAACTCAATACGCAAAAAAAATCTGTCTCACACCGGAATTGAACCTAAAACTCACTTTTTGCCAATACGAATAATCCTCGATATTGACTCGTATATGTATTCATTCAAATTTATTGGAAAGTTAGGTCCAGACACATAATATTGTGTCATTTATTTTGATAATTTTATATCTTATTTTTACCAATGATATTTAAATGTCACTTTAATAGTATTAAGTTAGTTATATATTATACATATCCACAAAAATAGAGATTTCACTTAGAATATGTTTCAGTAAGCAATTTGTATAAAAATAACTGCCTCTGAATAACATGTTGGAAAACTTTCAAACGCCGCTTCTGAATCAACGCTGTTACGCAGCGGCCAGTCCATTGAAAATGCATTTCCATTCCGGAAGTGGTTCTAGCGGAGTCTTGTCGTCGTTCGCTTCTTTGCAAATGTACCCAGTAATATCCGACACCCACTTTTACACATACTACTTCGAATTTTTATTACTAACTGGACATAGAAATTTGAACTTTATTGTTAAGAAAATAAAGCAGAGGATTACTTTCCAGATATAAGTGCATATATGTCTTTCTATGAAAGTGGAATCAGTAGTTTTCTTTACTGACACTAACGCCAAGCTGTACTATTCCTGGAATTTGTTTGACGATACCCTCGCACTTCTATTCTTTTTCGACTACCTTTTTGCTAGCCGATGAATAGTCACGGGATTACGAAGTCTCTTTATTGCATTCTGTTTAAACAGTAGATAATTAAAGATCTTTCTTTACTCTCTTCAAGACTCTTTTATTGCGTTTCAGATAACAGTCTGGACTGTTCCAATATATGATTATTGTACTTTTTTTAGCTATGCATTTCAAATTAATGCTACGTAAAATCTTATTTCAAATTTAATTGGAATAAGACCTTACCATCTCAAAATATGTCAAGAGAGATGGCTACTAATGAAGGAGACATGTCTTCCAGGACCCTGGAGTCGGAAATACAATACCTAAGGGCAAAAAATGTACCAAAAAAGGTAATCAATTATTATAATATCCTGTATCAGGATGTAGGTTAAACTAGGAAATAAAACTTTACGACTGACTTTTTCATTTGTTTCTCTATTTGCAGCCAAAATGGAGGCTGTGATTGGTGATAAATTAGTGTTCTTCCTTTCGTTTAATTATTAACATGAAAATTTTACATTTAGTAGACTTAATTTATATAATAAGGTCAATCCCTTTGACCCATCCCAAGAGGGGTAGGCAGAGACAATGGAATGCCATTTGCTCTTTCGCTTCTTTTATATAAATCATACCTCTCATACATTCTCGGCGATTGTGTGTTCTTTCAACATTTCCTTCAATTTTTTTTTAATACTTCAATAAAGTACACATACAAAATACAAAGAATACAGTCTACTTAATTCACATTACATACAGTACCTATGTTGAAATATTTAGTTAGATATAACTATATAGATATATATAGTAGACTAAATATCAAACTAAACTTTAGTATGTAGTTAGGTAGATAGTTGTGTACATATTTTGTTTCACTATAAGTAAATTTCTAAATTTCTTGTGCTAGTTACTAGGTTAAGTGTTTTGGTTTTCAAAGTTTAGTACCTTATATGTTTTGTGTAAACTATAGATTTAAGTACCTTAGTATTTTTTATGTACCTCAGTAGATTTGACAATGTAAATTGTTCAATATAAGAGAGCATATCCGCCAACAAACTGTGTAGCAGTTTGGCGGAATTTTGAATTGTACATTAGGTTAATTTTCTAAGAGAATAAATAGAAAATGCTCCTGATAAAAGAAGATTATTCAGATTTTAAACATTTGTAGTTCTTCGTCGCCAATGTTTATTACAGTGTTGTCCAAAAAGATATTCTAAAAAATAAATTTGTATCCCAAAGTAAATGTCCCGACCGCAGCCGGCCATAAGTCTGGTTCAGGTAAGCCTTATAAAATATTTACTAGCCGCGCAAAGAACTAAAGTATTTAGCGTCGAGGAGTACTCGGTGAATTTCTTTCTGCCTTCTGTATGTTTACCTCTCCTTTTTGCTCTCATTCGTTAGTTTTACTGCGCATTGCTTTAAAATTTATAAGCCACAAGGTCTTACCCCGGTCGCTTTAAGACTTTTAACACCGTAAAACTTGTCTACGGTGATTACTATATTCGACAACACTAGTAGAATTTATGTCCCTACGCTTATTGGAGTAATAAAATTCTTACTATTTTGTACTTTACAGACCAATTTATAGATTCAAATCCAATGTGAGACTTCCACTAGATCTATCGTAATGGTTATTAATGTCGATAAACATGCAATATAGAGGCGTTGTATCGCTGGTAAAACAAATTCCCACACTTGCAATAAAACTACTTTCTCCAATATTTAATTAACTCATAATATACTTGTTTCATATGTTCTTATTCTGGGTCATTGTTCTGGGTTAATAAATTGTAATAATAAAGATAAGATATTACTTCTTATTCTAACAAAATATCATTATCATCAGTGGCTACCTAGCTAGAGCACTCAGCTCCTTTGAGATTTTTGGTCTTGCCTTCTTATTTAATACAATTGATGTTTTTATTTAGTTTTTTGTTTTTAATTTAGTTTATAAAGAGTTATAAAAATTAATTACTATACAAAATTTAAATAGATGAAAATAATTAGCCAAGTAATACATAATCTCTTTAGAATAGTCTATTTTTTTGTTATTTAATAACCTGAATTTGTTTGAATTTCTCTTTTTTTTTGTAAAATTATCACGGGTATACATGGCCGGGATCGAACCGTGGTCCGCCTAGTTAATACCAGACGTCTTAACCACTCAGCCACCGACGCACCTTAAATAAAAAAAACTTACAATAAATCACGTACAGATGTAATACTGCCCAAAATACTCAGTTTACTTATAATTGTTTAAGCAGATAAACGTAGGTTTAATAGTTCACCGGAAGCAGTTCTAAGAATCCCACATATCCCTAACAACGACGAAATAAAATGTTACTTTATGGGTGGGCGATGGCATCAAGCCAACAACATGACCTGCTAAATCCGAGGGTAGCCCGCTATAGTCCGGTACATAAACTAACAAACAGAACCATGTAATTGTTGAGATGTTCTCTTGTGGCACACGCAAACCAAACTTACCATGCATGCAGTAACTTAATAGCTTAACTAGCAAGTGATATACCTACCTAAGTAATTGAGGATTTTATAATTAGATTAGCCCTCGACTCGCATGTAAATAATAGACAGACAATAATTTGGTTATAAAGAATATATATAAAATTGTTATTTTTTTATTGTAGTATTACGTGATATGGGCTTGAAATGTTTTTTTTTTTATGATTATTGCATGGTATGATAGCATGCAAATCTATACGTATAATAAAGCTGAAGAGTTTGTTTGTTTGAACACGCTAATCTTTGAACTACCAGTCGGATTTGCACATGATAATTCTTGAGAAAAGTTAAATAAAAAAAAAATAAAAAAAAATAATAGTAGTTTATGATACGGGATCATAATAGGGGGGTAATTAAAACAGAAATGGAATTTTAAAAAATGAGGCGCAGCCGAATTACCTACTTTCTGCGCATGCGCATTAACTGTCAAATGGCTCCCACATGAGAGTGTCGATATTTTCATAGGCCTTTATTCATAAACGTTTATTAGCAACGTTTTTGTTAAAATATGTTTTGTCACTCTCTAACAAACCTGTCTTTACTAATAATAGAAAGAAACAAAACACATTTTAACAAAAACGTTGCTAATAAACGTTGAGTTTAATGTGGCTGCATAACACATATCCTTTGCCCTTTCTGCATTTAAAAAAAACATTACTATATCGTTTTTGTATGAAAACTTCGGTACTATAATACATTATAGTATCGAAGTTTGACATATTAGAGACGCGTGTATATAAAACATATCATTATGAAGTATAATTCGATTTTGTAATAGAAATTTTACAATATAAGAGTAGATACGATCCAAAGGCACAGCCTACTGCTAACATATTTGGCTTACTTACACAAACATTAAAGCATAACTTTTGATTAGGGACAATTCGACCTTTTCTTACTTTTAAGCGAAAAATTTGTAAAAAAATAATAAAATTTAAAACTAGTGAACAAATTAACGATTAACCTTACTACATTTACTTATAAAACAAAGTCCCCTGCCGCGTCAGTATAAAATCAAAGGTTTTCAGTATTACATAGGTTTACAAGGAAGCTGAGCATTAACAGTAAAAGTGAATCAAGTGAGGTTTTCATGGCGTATGCTCCCTAATCCGTCAGTATATAACAAAATTATGTAGGAAAGAATTGTGAAGAATAAAATGATCTACAAAAAGTCTATGGTAGGATATATCTATATATAATAGATAAGTAGTATAGGCGTATTTGCGTGGGAAATGAAATTGTTGTAAACGCATATTGGTACCCGTGCAATACCGGGGGTGGGCTGCTAGTATATTTATGTTTACTGAAGTAAAAACTATTGAACTTTTTATACCAACTATAAAATGCATAATAATTGCCAAGATATACTTCTTACCTATTTTAAGTTACAAAGAAAATGTCGTTAACTTACAAAACGTCTTGGAAGAAATTTCGCACAAAGAAATTATCGCAAATCTTGAATGGCAAAGGGCAGAATAAACATGAACCAAACCAAGTGCGTGTGGAGACAACGCGAAGCTGTAACCATCCGGTTTAATTGTATCGGGTAGTTGCGTAGATTCATTTATCGGTACCCCGAGGTAGATTCCAATCAAGCGGAGTTAGGGGAGCGAGAAGCATCGCGAACCACCGACCGCCATATATTTCTCGCTCCTTCGCCTGTGTACGTTCATACTTACGCACAAATCTTCTCGGGCGTCGTCAACATTTTTCTTAAAAAAATCTTAATTGGATTTTTTTTTATTGTAAGACGAGCAAATGGCCCACCAGACCCGTTAAGCAGTTGAGGTGAGTCTATGAGTGAATGTAACTAAGTATTGCTTAGTGCCACACAGTTTACATTTCGCTTGAAATACCCAAGGCTATGGACGACGACACAGAGAGTCCTAATTCTCTATGGCAATATATTTAAGAGTAACCGAAAATTTTATTTTGTCTGCTAATTGTATTGATGTACCCACATCCATATCTGTAGCGCGCGGTTCTATTGCCATTAGTTCGAGGATCTCAAATCCCAATGAACACTATTTAGGTACCCTCAAAATCAACCCACCGACCTCTAATCTAATAATACTACATGGGTCTCCTACAATATCTCTAAAATGTTTTGATATAATTTTAGAATATATAGGTACATAAGATATAACATTACATTCTATAATTATTCATTTGCTATAATTTTTTTTAAACCTAAAATCGATTTCTGTAATTTTCAAAATCACTATTATCAAAATATATAAAATTAAGTTCTATAATTATTCATTTGCTATAATTTTTTTTTACCCTAAAATCGATTTCTGTAATTTTCAAAATCACTATTATCAAAATATATAAAATTACATTCAATAATTATTTATTTGCTATAATTTTTCTTTTGTCTAAAATCGATATCCGTAATTTTCAAAATCACTATTATCAAAATATATAACATTAAATGATCTAATTTATAATTTGCTATAATTTTCGTTTTATCTAAAATTGTTTTCTATAATTTTCAAGATGTCTAAATTATCAAAAGGTACAACATTTAATTATGTAATGATTAATTTGCTATATTTTTTCCAGTTTATTTGCGAAATATTTATTAATATATAAAAATCTTCCTTACTTATTATAAATAATATATATATAGGTATCATATCCGTTATCAACAAGTGATGGTTGTTTAGGTATTTATGAGTTTCTGGCGCTTCGCCGTCCGCTGCCGCGGAACGCTCGCTTCGCTCGCTCGTCTCGCGCTCTGTTTTAGCACTATTCGAACCACGCTCGTCGCTTCGCTCCTCGCTAACCTATTTTTATTTACAAATTAGGGGAATAGGAATCGAAAATTACTGCAAAAGACATTAACAAAATCTACTGTAAATTTTAATAATAGTACTTATTTAAATTGATTACATTATAGAAAATTATTTTTTATGATTATATATTTGTAAATGTAAATAGAATGAAGTTATACGTTTAATAATATAGTGAGTACACTTATTTTAACAATCCATTAGAGCAAATGATATTATAGATTAATAAATTTATAGAAATTGAATTTATATATTTAGAAAATTATAATAACTGCAATTATAGAAAAGTAACCATTAGTGCAACTGAAATTAGAGATTATAAAAATTATAAGACATGAGATTATATATTTTCAAAATTATAGTAACAGCAATTATAGAAAAGTAGCCATTAGTGCAATTGAAAATAGACATTATAAAAATTATAGGACTTGAAATTATATATTTTGAAAATTATGGCAACTGCAATTATAGAAAACAATACGTTATAGGAATTAATATTATAGATTTAAAAAAATATATCAAACAAATTTATAGATTTTTAAAATTACAGGAGCTAAATTTATAGAAAATGAATATTTATAGCAACTAAAATTATAGCTTCTGAAATTATATATTTTATTTTAGAGCATTTGAGAGGATACCATACTACATATTATTATCTCAAATCATCACCTAAAAACAGATTTACTTTATGGGAGGTAAACGGCTAGTATCTATCTTTAAATTACTTTTTACTTATTTATTGCTTTCTATAAAGTTAAACTAAAACGAAGGTAAAGATACATTGCCAAAGTATGACAAAGCTAATTGTTCACCGTCTCCGATACGATCTCGAGCGACAAGTCAATAAACTTCGAAAGTACATATCTGTAATAAACAGTTTTCAACTCCTGAAGTTTGGTAGCAAGTTGCGAGTCCAGCGCGAGTGTGTGACACTCGATAATTAACTACTTATTATCGACGGTTAATAATGTCCAGACAATGTTAACAAACTAAAATTGTTCCTTGGTAGATAGCTCCTACATCGACGTGTATTTATGTTTGTGAGATAACGGTGTACATGGCACCGCGCCTGTATTCTACGCTGTCTTTTTATTGTTCTGTTCAATTTGCCTGCAGGCCTTTTAATATTCTCAATATATCACTAATCAAAGTTAATTTAAATTAAAGGTTTTAGCATTTCCAGTTAGGTTACTGCAACTAACTTTAGTTATAAAATATTTAACATTATGTAACTTCATTGCTCAATGTGAAATAGGTTAAACCCATTATTATTATTGTTAAAAAATATTCAAATTATTATAATGATAATTTTAATAAACTTAATACAGAATCAAGTATCATAAATGAGATACTGGCTGCTCGAACGGGTGCGTGAAGCCGCAAAGAAAGTTCTTAAGCTTTAATTAAAAGAGCATCGCGATTACTGCTATATTAGTTACAATTAGGACAAGAAATACGTAGAGAAACGATTTATTTTTATTTGCTTAAAAGAATAAAACTAAAATAATATTTACACTGTATAACAATGAGCACTTATATTATAACCAATCAAAATTAATAAAATACATACATCACATTTTTAATTGAAAATCGTAGATAAATAAGAAAGTTAGATAGATTTATTGAAAGCGTCATTTTGAGACACGTAATAATAATAAAAAATAGTTAATCTACATGTCGAACGAAATTGTATTGAAAATTTAGACGAAGGTTTTGAATTAAATTTTTTACGGGTTGCCTTACAGCTCCCGAAACCGATTCCAGGGTACCCAGCGGAAGACCAAGTCTCCCTCGTTGAGCCGATGGTATTTGTGAGGCTATACCTAACGAGTGGCCAGATATTTAGATGGAAAATCCTCTAAATTTGGTTTCAAGTCCGGATTATGAACATAAGTTTTTATTTATTATTTGAATAATATGAATTTTTCCAAAGAATTCACCATAAAAAATAGATTTTCTGATATCAAATGATAAATGAGGAATTAATTACTTATAACTTGAGAATTATTAAATAATATAAGGAATCTCTATGACTTTATTCCAATCCTCATCAGAAAGTAGGTACTGATCTGATATTAATGGGCTTGTCAATAGTATGATGTAATTATTATAAATGTTCCCAGATTCAAGATAAAATGTTATTATTTCTTGTGTGCGGAACTTATTACATACGGTAGAAAGATTCGCCCCTTCTTAATTGCAATGTACGCAGTATGCTGATTTATAGTTGGTGCCTTAAAGGTGATAAACTATACTGTACAGAGAATTCATTTACTGCCAATATACGACTTGTGAGATAAATATGACTGCAAGCTTCTAAAATATTAAAGCGAGCATGAACTCACTTTTATTGTAATGTATTTTTAACTCGTTTTGTTTAAAATTTCTTTCCTAACTTGAACTGTAAGAATAATATGCACACTATGGCCATTTTTACCGTAGTGTCAGTAATAAACATAACAGGTGGGAAGTATGTCGCTGCAAATAATGAAACTGTCACTCTTAGAAGGTTTGTCGCTTCAAAACCACGGATAACTTCACGGATAATGAAAAAAAAATAAACAAACGATTAAAAATTAATTTAAAAGTTTATTTTATTTATTTAAAATTATATTACTCCAATTAAAACAAAGCCAACTCAAATAGCTCTCGAACTTAATGAAGTAGGTTAACTCGCAATTATTAAAATAATAATAAGTAATTAGAGTCTTAGAATACCGGAATAGAACTTTTAATAAAAACCCCTAAATAAACCCAGTTACTAATTAAGCTGAATATAACTACTCTATGATGAACCTCTATAAAATTATTTGCACTCTCTCAAAGCTCTCAGGGAATCAATATTTACCTATCCTACCTGCTAATGGTGAATAGGTAATTATTATAACGGCTTCTTTACCCAAGCTGTGTTTAATCCATGTTAGCTAAAATTTATGCAGCTTTAAAATTATTATAATATTATACAAGGCAAGAAACAAAACTCTGCTAGGGATAAAAACTTTTTCAGCGTTATGCGTTAGTTTCCATAGTCCTTAACTAGTAGAATTTAAAAAAATTTTCTAGATGTCACCAGAAGCAAAGCATCATTCAAATTACTTACATATTTCTAGGCTTTAAAGTTGAGGATTATGTATGACATTAAAATAAAAATTCTTCTTGTTTTGATCTAGGATGGTTGATGATTGGCGTTGATTTATCAGTAAGTCAGCATTTCCTTTTAAGGATTCCGTACTCAAAGGATGACAACGGAAAACCTAAAGGCTCCACTGTCCGTCCGTCCATCCGTCCATCACAGGGCTGTATCTTTTGAACTGTAATATGTATATACTAGTACTTGAAATTTTATAGTTTGTAGTGTATTGGTATGGTCGCTATAAAGGCAATACATACAAACGTCTAACTATTGCTATAATCCATACTCTTAAGTATAACAACTTTGTTCAAACATAGTGCATACTATTGCGAGTCGGAACCCTTCGTGTGCGAGTCCGACTCACACTTGACCGGTTTTTTATAAGTATTAGGATTTGTAAAAATTTTTTTAATCATACGATTATTTTTACTTCAGCTAAAAGCTTGTATTAAAGGTGTCGTATTTGTCATAATATTTAAGTGAGTGACGTCAAGCACTTCTTTTAATAACAGTAATTAGCTCGGAGAGAAGCAAGTCATCTCATCCGGACGGCTCACAGCTACGTGCAGATTAAATATAAATTTTAACCACTAACAAAAACTTAACAATTTTGGGACGGTTTTAGGAAAATCCTTAATTAATTTTAGGCTGACCATTTTATAACTACCTACCTACTTAGGTACTTAGACTTACTTATCTAAGATTTCATATAAGATTTGATATTATTAGGTATTTGACTATTGCATAGTAGAATCATGGTAATTAGAAGGTAATTTCGTCATGATAATTAACTTGGGTCTAACAAACGGTGCAAATATGGTTCAATTATAGAAAACTACTTTGTGCCGTTTGGTGTTGAAACTCTAGGTCCGTAGGAAATATCCCCACGACTGATCATCTGCTCTGGTGATAAGAGGGCTGGCTCCTTCCTCGCTCAATGAATTAGCATCACGATTCAGCGGGGCAGTGCAGCCAGTATGCTTGCCACTATTCCACGCGGAGCTGATTTACTTAGTAATATTTAATTTTTAGATTTAGATAGGATTTGCGGATAAACTGGCTTCATACTAAAATTGTTCTCTATTAGACCGATTGCTAGCTTGACCGGATGTTTGTGTAAAAATATACCTCAACAGAACTGGCCACTCGTTAGGTATAGCCTCACAAATACCATAGGCTAAAATTGGGAGACTTGGTCTTCTGCTGGGTACATTGGGACAGTAACACGGTTTCGAGAGCTGTAAGGCAACCTGTGTGGAAAAAAAATGAACTAGAACACATTGTTAAGTTAAAAACCAATACAAATGTAAATAGAGCCTCGAGGAATATTTCTTCGGATCTCTCCCTATAATCAGGCGGTTTAACCTATGTTATTAAATTGTCTTCTACGAATTTTGTTTGAACAAAAAGTGAGCACCATTAACAAGTGATACGAGATGATCCGACCGATAATACATGTCTTGTCAAAATTAATTGAGGCCACTCAGAGCTTTAATCAAGAACGTTTGGCACGCAAACTAGTATGTAGTACTAATTAATGCTTTCAAATAGCGATACCTCTAATACCATAAAGTGTCAGTTATCACATGTTTATTGTACACAAAGTTATATCGTACAATTCGTACATCGATCCTAATATTTATTTATATAAATAGGTACCTAAAGAAAGCCTAAGAAATTAATAATGATATCAAGTTTTATTTTTTCATTCATTCACTTGCTGTAGTTTATATCCTTTCACACAAACCTTTCATCATCATTATCTAAAACTAATACTTTTGATTTCGAATTATTCATTTTCATGAATTTATTCTCGCATTCCTCGCAACCAGGCTTTGCACCTCTTGCTCTGAAGATGTAATTAATAAAAAATGTATCGATCGATGGAAATATTAAAAGTACACACAATCGCCGAAAGGTATGATGAATATAAAAGAAGCGAAAGAGATATGTCAGGATCGTAACAAATGGCATTCGATTGTCTCTGCCTACCCCTCTTGGGATGAAAGGCGTTTTATATTTCATAATGTTTAAGACCCCGATAATATTTCCCTCATTTTAGATACTTAACCATACTATTTTTTTCACCTAGACTTTATTTTAGGTTGAATATAAAAGTACCTTGTATTACTCTACTTTATCAACCCGCTAAGTTTCGCCCAAGGGAATTGTAGTACCTACCTATCGTCAACTTTTTTTATAATTATTATTAGCGACCCGCGCCCCGCGCACGTTTAGAAAAGTTGATAAAAATTCTAAAGCTCCAGCCCTCCAGATATTTCTGTGAATCGTGTCGATCCGTTGCTCCGTTTTGGCGTGAAATAAGGACAACCAAACACACTGCCCATTTACAATATTACTAGCTGAGCCTTGCGGTTACATCAGCTTCTTTGGGTCGTAGCGTTATGTTATATTGCCTATCTATAACCTTCCTCAAGAATTGGGCTATCAAATGCAAATACATTTTTTTAACTAACAAACAAACAAACAAAACAAACACTCTCTTCAGCTTTGTTATTACTATAGATTAGGTATAGGATGACTATCTGCTTGCTTTTAAATCTAAAGGTACCTATATAATAATGTTCCGTCTGCTGGACAAAACACGAAACACTGTACACTCAGAAAGGCAGACTTATGTTTCACTAGCTGTTAGCCCCAGCTGTCATCCCCTATTATACCCCCTTAGATGGGTGGATTTAAAATAAAAAATAGTCAATTTTTCTCCGTCTTATCCGTGCCAATTTTCATCAAAATCGGTTCAGTGGTTTAGTCGTGAAAGCGTAACAGATAGACAGAGTTAAATTCGCATTTATAATATCTATTAGTATGGATATTATACTCGTAGATATATATATATGTTTCAGCTATAGTTCAAATAAACAGGCAAGACTATAAGCGTCTCAATTAATTTGCTACAAGTTGCACAGGCTCGAGTGTGGAGATTTTGCAGAGCTCACCACAAATCCAGGAACATTGATTGAATGTCTGGGGAGTTGGAAAGCAAAGTTTGTTCATTGTTAGGTATTCGAAAGGTTGTAACAAAAATAAGTAAAAATCAAGAGGATATTTTGCTGAATTTATATTTCTAAATAAATATTGATATTCTAGATCGCCCGTGGATTTTTTAACATATTTGTAAAAGTGTGTTGTTTGTTTTTCTTTATTTATCCTTCTTTCACAGTACAGAGCAACGGATTGATGTAATTTTTTTACACAGAGTTGGGTAGACTATTTTTATCCCGGGAAAATATCTCATTCCCGGGGAAAATTGATTTTACTAAGCACTTCCTAATACTGTATCGTTTGTACCTACGCGAATTCTCAAAAACATAAAATTAAAATAATATTTCACTCAAGGAAAATCCCAACAAACATAAGGCGAGAGAAACAAAACAAAATCTCCTAACTATTACCCAAAAACGAGATTGTATGCAAAGCTTTTTTAATAAGACGCCTGTAGTTATTTCCGTTTTATATCGCTGGTACGTCTCGCGGAAATGTCAGCAATCTGGGGGAAATCCTACTTTATTATTATTGTACCGCATTTTATTCGAGGCTCAACCGAAAGGGAAATAAACCTGGGAATCGGTTGCGAGTAAATAAAGTGGCGTCGCCGGAAAGCTGATGTAGATACTTCAGTCCCAAACAGGAATTCATGGAGATTTTTATATTTAACAATAGATTTAATTTAACTAAATATGTAGGCATCTTTGTGCTCAATTTTATCAAAACCAGTTCATCCTTTCATCTCTTTTAGTAAGTCATGTTATAAAGAGGTTATTTGGATGTGTGATTGAAGTAATCTCTGGAAGTGATAGAGGCCGTCGGTCATCGTCTGGGAAAGTACCACCGCTCATTGAAAATGCCGTCTAGTGACATAAAGCATAGTGTTTCGGTTCAAATGAGTATCCAGCATATGACCGACATTTACGAAGACATTGAAGTCGGACATCAACATAATATTCATCACTTTGATTTGCCTTGGCCCGTGCATAATCACTGTTGCCAATAATCTGACATAGTGGAGGTGAGAAATATAGGAATATATGCATTTGTTTGTCACCTCCATTCAGAAATCCGATACCCACTTTCCATCGAGTGGATGGCGAGACATGTCACAATATCTCTGATTTTAAAAATTACAATTTCACGATGATGACGACGAATCAGTTTGACCATGGCTAATACAGCAATTATTTTTACATAAAAAAATAACATTAGCGAAATTATTACCGTTCGTCTTCAGTTCTTCACTCCACATGTTTTTAATATATTAAGTATTTCTTTACAATATATAAAACGAGTAAACAGAGTCGGGATTTCTTATGGAATTAATCACATGATATTTTTAAATACCTACATTTTTGTTTCCTCGTACTAAGAGAATATTATTCATATAGTGGAAAAACTACGTACGCACGTTTTTGAGATGTCTATCTTTTGAGCTATTACGAATTATGAAAAAACTGGCCAAGTACTAGTCGAACTTGCACCGAAGGGTTCCGTACCGCCGTACAATAAAAATAGTTTAGTAAAAAAATTAACGCGAATCCGACTCACACTTGGCCGGTTTTTATTATTGGTTGTTTTACTAGTTATATTAGTTAGACGTTTTTATGTAAGTAAGGATCGTGCAAAAAACGCAGAAAAAACTTTTCAAGGTTCTACTTATTATAGTTCAAAAGATACAGCCCTGTGAAAGACGGATGGACGGACGAACAGACAGCGGAGCCTTAGTAATAGGGTTTAGTTGGCACCCTTTGGGTACGCAACCCTAAACAGGAAAACGTACAAGTAGCTTTTCACTATGTCAATAACATAGATACTAAAATTTCGTTGAAATTAGATAATATTTAGGGGTAGTAAAACATTTTCTTCGTTTGTATGGAAACTGCTGCGGTAAGCAACCCTCTCAATAAGTTTTTAATTTTTTATGAATATCACAGGAATTAATTACATACATTAAATTACCTACATATTGATCCACGGGTTGAAATAATTCAGACAGTCAAACAGTAGAACGTTTTTAGAGCATCGTAGAGCTGCATAGATACTTACATTAGTTATGAGTTTTACAAAATTGATGAGTATAAAATATGCAATAACATTCTGAAATCCATGTGAGCGAGTCAGAGGGAAATAGCTAGTACCTATATTAAAATACTTACCGTTCATTGTCCATGCCACACTCATTCACGATCGCGTGTGAATGCGTTTCCCACGCAGAAACTACGCTTGGATGCGTGCTATGGTGACGTCACAGACACGTGACTACACGATCCGGCACAAGTACAGTCAGAGCGAGATGGTGCCATAAGAGTGAAAGAGGCCTTATTCTCTCTTCTCTTTTACGTATATAACAGCGTCTCTCTCTATTATCTGAGTGCCGAATCGTGTATTGTAGGACGGGACGGGAGGGAAAGTAACTAACTTCAGTCGAGGCGCACGCCGCACGCACGCGGACGCAGTTCGAATTTGTATTTTGAGAGCACGTTTTTCATGTGTCATTATAAAATTAATACTATGGATTTGTTTATTGAAAGTGTACGTAAGAATCCTTGTTTATGGTATAAGAACCATACCTTTTACAGAGACGTTGTGCAAAAGGATATAATTTGGGATCGTATAGCCAAGGAGTGCAATATGCCTGGTATGTTAAACTATGTTATATTCATTCATCAAGTTTCATTTTTAAAGCGAAAACTTCTTTAGGCGCGTTGAGTGATTTTTGGTAGGGTTATTGGTGGTATGACTTCAATGTATAAAAAAATCATATTAATTACCTACTACATTTCCTATTTTACCCAAATAACGCCATAAACTTTTCTATTCCTCTTACAACACTGATTGCAGTGTCATTTCTAACTAATTACTTGGTCATGTAAAAATCCAATAATAATATGTACCTACTATTTATTTTGCAGCTGATGATGCAAAATACCAATGGACGAAATTACGAAATAGCCATAGAGAAGCTTTGCGGCGTCGAAGAAATGGAGCAGATCTAAATTTAGTACCTTGGAAATATGAGGAACAAATGAAATTTTTGGTACTAGAGATGGAACCTGACACTCAAGAAAGTATTCATGATAATCCCACAAATATTAGCACCAACAATTCAACTACAGACACTTCACTGCAATTTCAAGAAGCTTTACAAGCTCAAAGTTCTTCTCCTGTAGAATCTGTAACCAGAGACAGAAAAGATGGAACTGCTGAAATGTTAAAACAATTAATAGAGAAAATGCAAAAACATCAAGATCCAAAAGATGCACTGGAAAACTTATTTCATAGTCTGTTTCAAAAAACACGAAATCTTCCAAAACACTTACAATTAAGAGTACAAAGAGAAGTTTTTGAAATAGTTATTCGAGCTGAAGAGGAGGCTCTGCATTATGAATAACACAGCATTTTGGTTCTACTAAAATTGTTATTACAACATAACCAGAAATTTGCTTTGCACTTTGCCTTACCGCAACAAATAAATGTTTTTATTTCTGATTTATATTACAAATATGCTTTCCGCCCCGGCTTCGCCCGTGGAGCCCATATTATTTTTAATTCCATTTTTTTCCATGTATTTTCCATTTTTCCGGCCAAATTTTACAATTTACCTTTCCCTAAAAACCTGACAACCTGACAATTACGAACACAACAAAAAAATCAGCCAAATCGGTCGTGCCGTTCTCAAGTCATGAATACATGCGACAATTGTTTTTTATTTAAATAGATGTGTTTTTATTTTCTTGGCGATTTACAAATTAGAACATCTATATTGTTATCTTTTAGAAATCTGAGAATGTTAATTTTATTTGCTAACAAAATAATAAACTTTTCTATTTCAAACATGAAACCCATTGGGTAAAGATATCATTGACTGTCTTTTCTTTCTGGAACCCTTTCAGTTTCTTTCAGACACATGTAACGGAAAAAAGTAAGGCTGAATGTGCTTGTGTGTCTGTATTCACCACAGATTACAGATGCATTTAAGTAGCGAGCGCACTGTCAAAAGTTCAGAATAGAAAATTTCTCTTACCGAGTGCTAAAATAGTGCCAGATTAAATAGGTACCTACATATAAAAAAGTTGTACAATGAACACCTTTCTGTCCATTTGTATTGGCGTTTACAGATGCACGATTATTAAGAAACCTAATTAACAAAATTCAAGTTGAATTACTAAAATCAAATCTTTCATCTCCGAATCCAATTTTAGCTTTTACATTCGAAGAAGCATCGGCAATAAAAGCGTTGAACAAGCGAAGCTGAAAATCGTGTAAAGTAAGTGGAGACATCAAAGATAAAATAAAATAAGTAAAGATTGGTGACAAGTTTGATTGTGACGAAAAAAGCATACCTATTCGTTACTGTACATAATACGTCTTATTTATGATAAAGTGAGTTAGAAAATATTATATTTTATTCAACATTTTTGTTTTTTTTTATCTTAAGTGTCAGGGAATTTGTGAGGGTAAATGCTTAAAGGGGTAAAAGTTTTAAATATATTTGATATATTATATTGTATTTCTAATATTAAACCGTACGAAAGGTGACTAAGGTAAATGTGTATTGCTGTAATGCATTTTAAAACCATAGAAACATACGCATTACGCATAAACCGCAGTCCCTTTACATTTAAATCTCATTAGTACGATTAAAAGACTTTCTTAAAAATATCAAGTACGTTTTTAATTACAACTTATAAGTTCTCATTACATTATTTTACTTTGACTGCCTTTGCTAGGGGCTACGCTCAAGTGGAAAATAAGGCTCCCGTAATCTATATTATTAGAGTACCTATCTTTGTCATGGACCAGTATGGACTTCCTCAATAAACAATGCATAAACTGACCTTTTTTTCACGGGTTCTGGAACTGTGTTACCCATCTTAGAGTACCCAACAGGTTAGACAAGTCTTCCTCAATTCGCCGATGACGGTTTTGAGGCTAATTAAGGAGTGTCATTGTCTTCTTAAGCAGTTGTCCCACTGCCAATGATGAGCCAGAAGCGAGTAGAGCTAGAAACGAGTTGCCGATCAACGAGAGGTGAGAGTGTAGTCCCGATAGTTTTGTCGCTGCGCTAATAAGCGAGTGTGCAAGTGCGACGGGCGATTACTGGCACCCTCTTTTATTGACACGGGATTTACATCTATTGTACCTACGTTTTATAAGCCAGAAAATTGTCGATAATTTAGTTGCATCCACAGACTACTATGTTGCATCCTCGTTGTCGGTGGGACAACTGCCTGATTTACCAAACAAACCAGAATACGCACGCGCTCTAAATTTATACTAAAAGCGTCATGTGTTTGTTCTGCATCTGGTTTGTTCTGCATCTGGTTTGTTCTGAATTTGGTTTGTTCTGCATCTGGTTTGTTCTGCATCTGGTTTGTTCTGCATCTGGTTTCTTCTGCATTTGGTTTGTTCTGCATTTGGTTTGTTCTGCATCTGGTTTGTTCTGAATTTGGTTTGTTCTGCATCTGGTTTGTTCTGCATCAGGTTTGTTCTGCATCTGGTTTGTTCTGCATTTGGTTTGTTCTGTATCTGGTTTGTTCCGTATTCTGAGTCCGAATATAATAGTTGTCGTAATGAGATCCTGTGATTGCAGGGACATTTTACGGACGAATCCGACGGGGAATGCTAGTATATATTTAGCCCTTAAAATAATGCCCCAAACGCCGCACAGTCTTTTTAAGCCATCTTCAAAGGCAACCATGACTTTTGCAGCTTAAGGGCCGTGACAATATTCACTTGAAGTGGATAAAAATGTACTTAAGCGACGGTGATTTTCATATTCAATTACAAATAGACAAGTGGCGTTCTAGGGTCGCCTTTGACGTTCGCTTTAATGGAATATTAGGAGGCACTTGTAAGAGGAATCGTAATAAAAATTCTCCCTCTACAGTTTCTATTCCTCTTAGATTGGTCTTCATATTTTCCACACTAATTTACTGTAACTGTTGTTTATTTCTATTTTAGTTTATACGCATTTATATCTTCACTATAATATCTCAGCCCAGGGTTCGCATTGGTAGACAAATTTTTTAATAAAAAATTGGATAATTATATAATTTCCTGGGATAAAAGCCTATGTTTCTCTCTGGACCTTCAACTATTTATATGCAATCACGTCGAATTGTTGCTCTGTTCTGACGTGAAACTAAACGTCGCGTCGGTATTTCGCAAAGAAAGCTTTTTTTTTAAGTGTGTAAAGTCTCAGTCTTAACTTTCTTAATGTCATTAATGCGAAATTGTGTTTGTTTGTTTGTTCTTCTTTCTCGTCAAAACAGAACAACTGATCGATGTGATTTTTTTGCAGAGAGATTGGCTACTTTTTATCCCGGAAATTCTTTGGAATACATTCTTATTTAAATATGTTTTACGAGCGGATGGCTAGTAATTTAATTCATAAACATGGCAAGCGGATACTTAAGTTCATAATGTCATGTATTTTTCAGTTTATGTAATATTTATGGGAGAGGAAAATTAATTACTTATCAATTAGAATCGTATCACGCATCAAATCATTTAGTTAAAAGTGTATTAGTTTTAGATCCCGGCCATGTAGCAGAGGGTTTTATAATTAAAAACTTATGTACATAATCCGAGGCTTTTCTATCTAAATATACCTCAACAGAACTGGCCACCCTAGAACCATAACACGGTTTCGAGAGCTGTAAGGCAACCCTTGAAGAAGAAAAAAATGGTTTTAGCAGATTTTTCTATATAATATGCAATAATTATTAAAACATATTTTCAAGATTTATTTGAGTATATTAAAAAAGTTATTATGATTGAAAAACTTAAGCCTTTTACAATGCTAATGAATTGCCTAATGAGAGGTACTTATGAAAATTATTTTTTAAAGGTATTAATTATTCGATATTTCTATAGACAACTAGTAGAAAGCCATTGTTTGTCAGTCAATAGGGATTACAGAGGCACTTTAATTAATTTCCCTTCTAGCAAAATTAATTTTAGCTTCAAATCATTTAATTACTGTTTGTTGTAAAGTTGAACCATCGTTATCTTATCAGTAGGTATACCGCATTATAAAAAATATTTTATGATTTTTAATTGGTCAAAAATAATAAAATAATTATTATTTTGAATTTTCAATAAGCTACAAAAAAACGCAAGACGTTTAATTGAAGGGTAATGGTATAACAGCCATTTAAAAAAAATAAGAGCATTGTGATTGATTGTGAACGAGAAAACGGGGGCAAAGTTTAACCACTCATATTTCCTATTCAAAAAAAAACCATTGAAAAAATAACAGCTATTTCACTTATATATATGCTATATTATATAATATATGCTAAATTACAGTGACACAGGTTGGAATAGTATGACACAGAAATTGGGAATAGTTTAACCCAGAAATACCCTCGACTGATCATCTCTTATGGTGACAAGAGGGCTGGCTCCTTCCTCGCTCAACGAATCAGCATCGCGATTCAGCGGGGAAATGCAGCCAGTATTCTTGCCACTATTCCACGCGGACCTGGTTTATTTAGTTATTTTTAATCTTTAGATTTGATTTAAGGTTTTTATATTAATAAATAAAACTTAGTGTTTACTCTATTTATATAATGTAATTTCAAGTAGATTAACGCTGATTTTACCCAGAAATATAAATACATGTTTGATACTCATAAACCTTCCCGGTGAATCCGATCTAATAGTGAAAACCGCTACAAAATTCGTTAAGTAGTTTTTGCGTGAAACTGTCACAGACTGACGCTGATATATGACGTGATTATAAAGTGTACAAATTAAAAATAAGTAATTATTTCTCCGCAATTCGACGTCTGAAAGCGCCTATTTTGCATGTGGTGGGAACTACATGACTCTTCCCAACCCAGCTCCTCCAAAAAACCTAGCAGACCTCCGATGTTGTTGCAGGTCTCCAGTAGCGTTCGAATGGAACCGAGGTGTTTCACTCTATATATACGGCCACTCCCTCACACTCCAAGAGTATGCAATGTGAGCAGCCGTTTCTTCAGTCAACATGCAAGCCCTGCATTACGGACTAATCTGTAATACCAATGTTATATAAGTGTTTGTTAAAAGCAGTGATGGCTTGAGTCACCGATCTTAGTTGGGTTCTTTTTAGTGTCAAGATCTTGTATTTACAGTTGGTAGAGTTGCCCTGATCTGTCTACATTCCATAAGTAACTAATAAACATCTAAACTAAAAACTAAACTATTCTAAACTAAACTATATAAAAAAGTACATAAGTGGGACACTTAATACACTTGCAACTTTGCCACATTGAATTCAGCATCGCGCGTCGCCATATTCTGGGAATTACTTTCATTCTAGTCTATATTTCAATCTTTGAGGATTTCTTGATAAGTCACAATTGCAAAGGAAAATCAATGAATATATTAGGAATGCATATAAAATTAATATTGTTTTTAAATAAGATCTCCAAGTTGGACATCTATAACTAGCTGTGCCTACTTCCTCAAGAATTGGGCTATCAAAAGCAAACATATTTTTTCAAATCGGCCTGTTCCAGACATTTTTCGTTTCGTTCAAACAAACAAAAATCTAACTCTTCAGCTTTATTATTAGTAAGTATAGATTTTTTTTACATGAATTTAGAATAGTAAAATTTTTACTATAATAGACTTCAAATTCGATTATTCATTTTATTATTAATTTGTAAGTACCACTTGATTGTCAAATCTACAATAAATGCATTTTTTTTAAGTAACAACCGAGAGTTTTGGGTTTGATAAAGCGTTAATGCGTTAATAGGCGAAAGCTGAATAGCTGCGAAACAATATATATTCCCTACCTATTTAACAACCGTTAAATAACAAGCGTGGGTGTACAAGATTTGCATTACCATTATTTCTGGGACCCCTACTCAAAGGAATTTGTATGTTGTCATAATGAAACAGGCGAATTAAGCACAAAATCATATCGTGTTACATACACAGACAAAGTAAGTGTAAATGTTTGCTAATATATTAATATGGGGAAACCTACCTCTCTCTCTGCTCTCGTTTGTGAGGTTGTGAAACCTGGGGCGCCGAGAGATCAAACAAAATATTGCATTCAAAGGGCACATCCATACTAGACGATATTATTATGTGCATATCCAAGGTATAAAATGAGGGAATATCAACTTTACGACTCCCCTCTGCCTGCCATGTTTTATATAATTACCTTAAGCGCTTTAAAGAGGGGTGCTTCAAATTTGTACTGAATTTTTCAAGTCTTAATCAATGTTTAGATTGAACATACGAATTTCATCCAACGTATTTGAATTTATTTTGGATCATGGTCGCCTTTGTAGTTGAAAAAGGGTTTGGTAATTTTGTCATGGCGACATGTGTCCAAATAATGCCCTCAACCAGATTAACTAAAGTTTTAAATGCAAATATATTTTCAACTGCATACATCTATTTCTCAAAGTAATATGATTCGCTAATGATATTTTATATAAGTATTTGTACAAAATTTCAAAATGTGAAATTTATGTTATTTAACGGTATTTAGATTAATTTAATTTTAAAATGGTAAATAAAATACTTACAAATTACATTTCACAAATTTATCATACTTATTTCAGTTTAAATATTAAGTATTAAGGTTTCATGAATTTCATAAACCATACAGTATATAAAATTTCATGGGTTGAAGTATTTTTTAGAAAATTATATAAATTCACAGAGTAATTAAAATATATTAGTTGAATGGATGATATATGTAAAAACTCTATCGGGAACGTTTCAAACATTTACTAATAAAAAAATATATATTCGTACGTCGTTGGTGGCAGAACAGTTTTAATACCTGTCCGGATTCCTCTAATCTATTTTCAGATAAACTTCTTTATACAATAACAATACCGTTTCGGTGTTTTACAATGACGTCAAACCGGCGAACTTAGAAGTTTCTAAGTTCGCTGCGTCAAACTGTCAAATTAACACAAAACCTATTTACCCAAAGAAAGGGTGGACACCGTGAATGAATTAAGAAATCAGTCGCACATACTGATAAAGGGTTTATACAAGTGTTGATATTTTTGACAGACTCATTGTGGCGATATGAAATGTGAATTTAAAATTTGAAAGCAATCTGATTTTAGTTCACTACGACGACGTTAAACACAATAGAATTGTCAAAAACTGTTCTCCTATTTTATTGTAACAATTGGTGACAGCTGATGGTAAGGGTTGTGTTTAATTTCATGGAAGGACAGTTGTAAAGTTTCGTATGTTTTTTTTAAATATTGCATACACGACTAAAAATAATCTACTTCTGTTAATATTAAAAGTTAAACCAATGGGTTATTAATAATTAAAAACTTATGAACATAATCCGACAAACCACACTTTTCCATTCTAATCTAAATATTTTATATCTCAACAGAACTGGCCACTCGTTAGGTATAGCCTCACAAATACCATCGGCTAAAAGAGGAAGACTTGATCTTCTGCTGTGTATCCTGGGACGATAACACTGTTCCAGAACTCATAATAAGGTGAAGAAAAATTTAAGTGTAAATATCAACAAGTTGTGCTATCTATCGTACAAAATTACTTGTAACGCGGTAAATTATCTTATATTGACTTTCTAATAGTTAATTTTCCTTTGCAGTTAATGACATAAAAGTTTTAGTATCCTCAATAATTTAATTCTAATTGTAAATCTCATACTTTATTTGCCTAATAAGAAATTTAATATTAAGAGGTTTGCAATTTATTCCTCTAATAGTTATTCGATATCAGCCAAGTTCGCAAAGGAAAATATAACTTGCAATTACGAAATACATTTGCAAGCGCCTGTATCTTTCTTACTTCAACTGTGCGGTTTTGATCGGATATATTCATATCAGGCGTTACAACAAATATTTTTAGTCAGAAGTATAATATATTATTAATTTATTATGATGATATTTTTATATCTCTACTTTCATTTTTACCCACGACGGAGCGGATACGGTAAATGCGTTTGGGGAAAGAGGTTGTTTGTGTGTGTGTTTAGTTTATAATATATCTGTTAGGTACCATTTATTTTGCATTACATACATACATATGCATAGACAGATTTTAGAGCAAGTGAATTTATAAATTATTTGATGCTTTTTAAATTTTTGAATGTTTATATTTTGCGTATGGGGTTTTCTTTAATTGTTAAATTAATTATTACAATTGTTTCCTCTTATTACTTCTATATAAGTTTCTGCAATTCCTATATTGATCTAATCAATAATTAACTTTAAATTTTAAGACAACATGGGTTCGTGGGGCCTCGGAGCAAAGAAATTATATAGGGAACTATCATCTCGTCTAATCGACATTTCAGGTGACAAGAGGGCTGGAACATACCTTGGGCAACGTATTAGCATAGCCATACAGCGAGGAAACGCTGCTAGCCTTCTTAGCACTTTACTGCAGGATAGTGATTTCGAGAAGGTTTTCTACTTATGAGTATGTATCACTACATATTCATGATTAGAGAGCTACTCATGGGGTTCCCTGTGTTTTTTTTAGTTTGTTATCAAGAACTATAATGTTATTTTTATTAAAATATTTAGTATAGTTTATATTCCTAAGTGACTTTTATAATTAAAAGACAACAACACACATACAAGGGCTTTCAGCTTGTATGTAATGTAGTCGCAGCAGAGATTGTCGGTCATCTACAATTTTAGTACCTTAATCGGGTGAATCTCTCAGAGTTTATGCGCACTTAAGCGTGCTTTCTGTCTCTGAATAGTTTAAAATCCGTTCTAAAATCCGCTACTGCGGCTTGATGCATTAACCTACGTCATAGGGCTTAGTCGAGTATCTCGCCAGCGTCGGCCCCCTCCAACCTAAGACGGGGATAATGTAGGGATTTTTACTGAAACCATTTTAAACCAACACTAAAAGTATCCTCTCATGACTGAAAAATAAATGAGTATTTGTGACAGAATGCGCGGTTATGGCATGAAGGAGATCAGGGAGCTTTGTTTCTTATTTAGATTTGCTTTGTTATTCTGAATTTAAGGATCATGAAAAAACATTTACTTCTGAAATTATTTATTTTAAGAATGAAAATCTTAGTAGCAACAAAATTATTATATAGTATGTGGTAGTAGTTACTAATATTATTGTTAGTCCTTTCTTACTAAATTATTGCTACGGTCTCTGCCAAAATAATGTTTTTAGCAGTAAACAAGTTATGAGCACCAATGAAAATGGATTTAAAACTAAAATAACATAACGTATTAAAATTCTTGAAATTTCCAGATATATTATTGTAAATGTTACTATTTTAGGTACTAAATTTAGGTAAAAAATAAATTTAATTACAATTGTATTACCAGAAATATATTTTAAAATAATATAATTATTTTAATTTTATAGAATCGATTCCGGATCCCGACCACAATGGGGTTTTTAATTAAAAACTTATGTAGGTACTCGTTAGGTATAGCCTCACAAATACCATCGGCTAAACGAGGGAGACTTGGTCTTCCGCTGGGTACCCTGTAAGGCAACCCGTGAAGAAAGAAAAAAAAAATAAACTCTAAATATTCCTAATTAACATTGATTATGTCAGTCCAACAGATACTTAGAATAAATAAATATACTCTCATACCATATAATGCAAAGTTGAATTTGTCAAGTGTATTGTCATAAATCGATTATTCATTCATTTTCATTTTCTGATATTTCCTTTTCATGTATTTATCGATTTCAATGGGTTTCATTGTCATTTTCTTTTCGTAATTCCTTAGCCAACTTTCAGCATGATGCGTGTTTCTTGCTTCGACAACAGTCGTTGGCATCGTTACTCTGCTTAAAATTCCTTGAATCGCTTGTAATAGGAATGATAATAGTGACATTGATAGTACTATGTTTACCGGGTCAAATCCGATCGAATGATGGTGATATGTTAAGCCTCCATGATTATTGTTAGGTGGAGCACCATATCCCGTTGTGTAAGATCCATAATTTCTGTTTAGGGAATCAGAATAATCTTGTAAACTTCGTGAATGTTGTAAAGTACTTTTTGATAATTCCGGTGTCTCTATCTGTTGTTCTCTTCCATCATTTGTAATAAATCGGTTTCTGTTGTAATTGTTAACAGAATCTAATTTCTTCAGCATTTTCTTCGCGTTCTTCTGAATGTTGTCAAACAGCGTTTGGACTTTCGTACTTTGTTCCTTTATAATGTTTGTCACGAATTTCTTAAAGTTTTGCACTGTAGTCGTTTGATGATTATCATTTTGTAAATCTGATTTAACTGCGGTTAATAGTAATATTATTAGAAATACTATAACTGATAGCACAGACATTATGATTAATACGGAGTAAATTTTAAATGACAACATGAAGTTCCTTTCTTATACCAGGAAATGGTTAGTGTAGTGTTCTTTACAAATATTTTATATGATATTTACTTCGAGGTCGGTTGCATAGGCTAATAATGTGTGCTCTCTTCTCATTGTTACCTTGACATTTGACCTATACGATGTCAACCTACATTTTATATAGACTGGGTCACTAAGAACACTGATTGAGATAATTATGGAGAAATTCATACAAAAGCGGAATATGAGGAACATGTCAGTTACGGATTACGGAATACCGTCTAGTAGATTAGGTTTAATTTTATTTATTTTTCTCATTCTTATTACTTAAAAAAATATATGGGACGTGTTTTAAGCTAGTACAAAAGAAAATGTGTTTATGAAGAATCCGTCCACTTCGTTAAATGACAAATTTAAAATTTTCTCTTGTTTTTATGTTTTGTATAGTTACTTATATATAATTGCCTTTTAAAAAAGTGGACCGACTTCAAAAATGATGCACTGAAAAAACCCAAATCGCTTCAAGTGTGCCTATAAAATTTACACAGTTTTCGATTTCTCCAGGGTCCTATCATATCCTGACCTGATGATCATGGGACCACCTTGGAAGTATACCTTTCAAACAAAAAAAAATCCAAATTGGTCCAGGCGTCTTCAAAGTAATCGGGGAACATACATAAAAAACATTAAAGATTCCCACGAATTGAGAACCTCCTCCTTTGGAAGTTCGGTTAAAAAGTGGACGAAATTAACCTCCCCGATTGCACCCCGAAAAAGGCGGCACTTTTTTGACATTCAGTCTACGAAATAGGTATCACTGAATGAACATGTCGGGTTAGTATTTTGTCATGATAACTTGAAATATTCGACACCCTCCGGAAGAAATCCCTGATTTCCTCATTTCCCCACGACAAAATAATATACAAAAGTCAAGAACTATTATTAATAAATATTTATACAAAATTAAATTTCTAAAGCGCCACCTGTAATACAATAATCGAACTTACAATACATCGCCAACCAGAGATCCAATCCAACGCTGTACTAGATTTCGTTTGTCTTCAAAAGATGTCGCTTGCGACACATGTGCGCATGATTCGTTTGGTGATTAAAATTACAATAATTAAATTAAATACGTTACGATTACAGTCAATAAAATAAACATTATCACATTATCAAATTTAATACATAATTATACTAAATCGACGAATCATGCGCATGATTTGTGGCGACATCTGTTATACCGATTGTAAACTATATTACTATTAAAGGTTTTTGATTCGCGTCAACAGATGGCGCTGTACATTACTTCAGATTTAGTTCCCTTTGTATCCGACAGAGACACTATTTTCAATTTGCCTGTTGCAAATAATTTGCAAATAAAGCAATTTGCGACTTTAGTAGTGTTGTACAAAATGTTACCTGCGCAAAAATGAACCTTCTCCCGTCTTGAATTAAGTATATAGATAAGTTTAGCTACATTATTGTATTCATCCCTTATCCAAATCCCTTCAGCCGTGACGTAAAAACATTACTTAACAATGTTTCTTTTAACTAATTGCAAAATTTTATAGCTTAAAAAGGTATTTGTAATGAGAGATGATGGAAGAATTTCCAATTGAGATGGATTGTTTTAAAAAATTTACCGCTCAATACCGTATGGTAGGTAGGTAGGTTATTACAAAATATTATTACAAAACAAAAAATTTGATGTCTGTACATAATACGTCTTTAGGATAAAATAGAGGCTCAACTTATTTGGAAACATTTAATTTGGACCCAGAGGCTACCTTCATATTAAATCATATTTTTCAAATCGTTTTGAGTGAAACCTAAAGCTCTTAGAAATATAGAAAAAATTACATGTTATAATTAATCATATTTCATAATAATCTGTTAATCATAAAACATGTTTTAAGAAACTTTGCTCGATAGAAAAAAATTGCAAAGTAGCCTCTGAAAATAGTCTCCTTTCCAAATTTCTCAGTAGTACATGAAGTATTGTTTATTAAATTAAGTACAAATTTGTATCATCTATTACTAAAGTAAGATGTTAATTTAGATTTTCAATAAAGCTACTCCTTTAATTTAAATAAATTATTTTTGATTTGTCACTTAGGACGTTTGTTCCAAGCACCTTCCGTGCGCCTCTTCTCTTTTGTTTCTATTCAATGCGACAGAGAGAGATTCAGCGGAGAGACCAATCGATCACGTAGCGCTGGGTAGCGCTAGAGTATCGTATGCAGCTAGGCCACGCCCCTCAAACTATGATTTTATTTGAATGTATCGTCTTAAATGGACAAGTTATTTTATCATGGAAATCGGGAAGGAATGTAGCCGATATATCCACAGTCAACAACTAGAACTAGACAGAGACAGCATCTTAAAACATCCTGTATGTAATGTAAACATATTAAATGAGCTAAGTCCTTTCGAAATAATGAGGGTTTCCTATACAAACATCTGAAATATCATATGCATTATATGCAGATGAGGTAAGAGGGCAGGACGCGGGACGTCTGCGTACAAGTGGAAATGGAAAGATAAATAGAATTCGAGCCTGCGTATTAATTCCTCGTTTGTAACGTACGATGTGTACAATTTTTCTAGCGGGAAAGCTGCCTGGTTAATTGTAACTGGCACTTGAACAGAGAAATCTGTAGAATATCGTACTCATTAAAAAAAAATTAAGCTATATATCTAAATTTAAATATAAAATACCTACTTATCGTAGTTTATAGCTTTATCTTGCTTGACATTGGCAAAACAATTCATCAATTGAACATTGGACAATAGAGTAAAGTACTAACTTTCTTTTGTGCAGTCATGTGCTTAAATATAAATGAAAATCATGTAAAATAAGCTCCTGCGTCTTTATTTTCTACTTATAATAGTGAAACATTTTCTGTTCCTGAACGGAGCATTTGAAATAGCAAATTGTACCTAAGTATATTGAGTAGGTACATCATCGCTTGCATTATTTTTGGTTCTAGCCGTGCGAGCATTTCGGTGTAGAAAGAATCTTTCGATGTAGACAAAATCTCAGTTAGAAAGAGACAGATATAATTTCCCGTAGTGACAAAGCAGGGCGAAGAGTAGCGTGGCGGAAACCGGCCTTTTTCTCTATGTGACACTATTTAAGAGCTTTGTGATAGGTGGATTATGAAAGAGAAAACGGGCGCAAAGTTGAACCACCCATATTTCCTATTTAATAAAACCCATTGAAAAAATAACAGCTATTTCACTGAGATATACCTACCTATTGAATAAGTAACTACGAGTATAGGCTAAATTACAGTGACACTGGTGAAGTATTTACAGAGAAATTGGAAATAGTTTATCCCCATACAAATTACGGATATATAATAATAAATCTCATAAGTCTTATGTGTTATATTTTATAAATTTGACAAAATTATTTAAAAAGTTTTATATTCCTGCATGATTGTAGAGATAGATGATTGTGACAATAACTAACAAACACCATTTATTTTCACTTTAATTTCTGTCTGGGCCTACTCTTCCTGCTAAAACTGGAACTGTTAAAAATATAAGAGCTCGAGTCGAAAAAAGTATTTGAGAAAATAGTGATTTTCTATAAAACTTATAATTACTACTTACATTCAACAAAATTAACTTATCTACCTACTGATTCAATAAATTATTTAGATACGGCCATTATCTAGGTTAAACCTTAACCTTAATATCAACAATAACAAGGGAACAAAGCGTCCTTCCAGGGACAATGGATAAGCATATCAACTGGACAGGCGACCTTACGTCCCTTAGTTTATCAGGTTTCCCAAACAACAATTTTCCTGTTTCCCTCTTTAGCTAAAAGTATCACATGTGAGGAAATACTTATCTGTTCTGAATCTGTCTGTACATCTTATCACTTGCTTTTTTGATATTTTGATTCTCTAGGTTCACGGCCTATATTTTGAGGTGATGTAGAGTTAGTTGGAAATGTCCTTCATCAATATTCTATTTTTAGTTTCGAAACAAAATAGCCGTATATTCTCAATTGCATATCAGAAAACTCATTGCACATCAAATTTAATATTGTACATCAAATAAATTAATTGAAAGTACGACCCTGTTGGCATGTAGAGGTAGGTTAGGGTTTTTTTTATAATCGCACATAAACCCAGCTTTGAGCAAAGCCCGTACGACTTTTCACGTAGGGGTAGTGCAATACGATAATAATATTTTGAGGTAAGTATTTTTCAGTACAATCAGTATTTTTGATGGAAAATGGGCATTTTTTATTATAAGTACAGAAAGTAGATTTTTTTATTTGCAGTTAAATACTAGATACCCTAAATAAAATAGCATATCTCTTGATTAATTTTTGAAACCATTTTGTTTAAATAGTTGATTTCAAAAATGTAAGTAGGTACTACATCATATTTAGTTTTATAGCTATTAAAATTAACGCCAAAGATTTTTGTCCGGCACCCACTAGGTACTCATGACAGCGCACGGTTAGTTAACAATGTGAAAAAATGCTAAGTATAAAAATACTTCATTAAACCAAGTTTTATCTGGTGTGTTAATCAATGGGCGTGGGCTAGTAAAACCAGAATTTGAAATTCAAAACGTCAAATCAAACCACTATTTTTAAATAAAATTGTGTCTTGTGTATAATTTAATACAGTTGATAGTTGACTATTCCTATTGGTATTAAACGCCGTTTTAAAATTGAAATGAAGCTATCTAAGCAAACTAGAGTTTTATAATACCGACAGTAGATTTATTGGTACATCCTAACACAATTAATTTGGAATTAAGATGTTGGAATATTGAGCGCCTCTAAACATGTCCGGTTTTCTTACATTCCTTGTTTAATAAAACAATAGACATCATGATATATTTGAAGTAATTAAAGGTACAATGTGAATACAAACCAAAATAAATTAAAATAGTGTTTGTATTAATTTACTTGAGTAAATACTAAATGGTTTCATTTTATTTTAATAATAGTTGGATTGATGTGTTTTGAATTTTCTCTTTTCATACCATTGGGTCATAGGATTTTAATGCGTATATAGAATCTACCCTCCTAAGTTCACTAAGTGCAGACTTGCCACCTATATGGACAAATGGCAAAAAGTGGACTGTCTATGATACCGGTGTTTCTGGCCACACCGCAAGATATAAAGGCTGTGAAGGTGTAATTAGTGATGAATGCATCTAATTACATGTTTTGTTTTTTAAATTTCAGTGTGTTTCAGTTAGTTTTTTTAAACTAGTACTTACCTAATTTATTGTTTTATCCTAACATTATAAATGCGAAAGTTTGTTTTTTTTAGTTGTCCTTCTTTCACGCCACAACAGACTTTTTGCACTTTGAGGGCCTGAGAGTGACAGAGAACTAGCTATATTATATCTCATTTCAAAAATATCCACGAGCAAAGCCCGGGCGGAAAGCTAGTGTTTTGTTTTGTCATATTTTTGTTCAAATAAATGTATCAATAGATAACATCACAGCAGTTCGCGTGAGCTTGTTTCAATTTGCCGGCTCCGTAGTTGTTGAAAAATAATTAAAAATGCAATTAAAGGCACCCATAAATCCGTCAGCCGCTCCGCCTAGCAAGTAAACAAACTGGAATTGATATCCCCTGTTATAAATATATAAATAAATTGTTATATTATATTGTTTTAGTGCGCCGTCCGAATGCTGCCAGGCTTGACGTGAAGCTATAAAAGGACAGGTGTATTTGTTTAAGGGCTGAAATTGACCCGTCCTTATATTAAATGTTCGCCCCATATCTACAAAGTCATTATTTATAAGTTGTATTTTTAAAACGATTTGTAGTTTGGTGTTAAACTTTATTGGTGCGAACGTTGTTGTATAAAGAAATAAGTAATTATTACCCAACTCACAATTTGCCGATTTTATAATTTAGGGAGCAGGTGGTAAACTGCCGTTATTTAGTTATTTACTCCTAACGCTGGGTTTATGTATTTTTTCTTTATTCCATTTGTTAGCTGTTGTCACTATATAGATAAGTAAACATGGTGCCTACCTAAGGTAGGTATATAGGTTGTTAATACAATTCTAAATAAAAGAAATATAGATATTCTTTATTATTTATTTCAATCATACACATTACATGAGAATTGTAAAACACACATTTTAACTTATGAAATTTAAACTGCTTACAAGTAAGTTTATTACGAGAAAATTCAACAGCAAAAACACATGTCAACGAGCTTGCCTACTAAATGATATTGGGCTATAATATTAAATTTGAAATTAATTAAAGGCCCTTAAACACATACAATATTTAAGTCTAGGCCTAGCAATTTGACAATAATTAACACAATACCTTCAATTACATACAATACACGTCAATATCGTAGGTTAAATTTAGATGTCTCGAATAGTAAAATTGCTAATTCCATTAAATATTAACTCTAGACTAACTATTCTTAATAACAGTCATTTTCAACTAAATCTAAAACTGCTGTCGAATTTTAATTCTCGAAAAATTACAACATTACTGAGTTACTTACCATTTTTAATTAATCCTCTGAAATGAACTTATCATTTAACAATTTATTTCAAATACTGATTAATTTATAACGCTAAAATAAAAATAAAAACCAAAATAAACCGCTAAATAGCAATAAAAAGTAGAACTTATATGCAAATAGTTTCCAAAAAATAATAATTAAGAAGAAGTACTAGAGGCCGGTGGAGGAATGATTCTCTCCTGCGGTATTAGAAGATCAGCCAGTCGACCTGCTTCACGAAGACCGGACAAAAACGCCCCGTGGACAGTAGCTGGATAATTCCGCATTGTGTGTTCACCTGTAAAAAAATAACAATATGCCTGAAATACATTTTTGTATCTATTAGGAGCAGTTGCACCATTTATTTGCATCTAGCTTTAATAATTGTATTTAGAGTTAGTCCGTTACTCCGGTTACTATACTAAACTAGAATTAGCTGCTTGCACTGTACTGCACCATATCGATTTAATACTGAATATTGATTTATTTTTAATGAAAATGTGGTGCAATCCACCCTAAATTTGTAATATAAAATTTGAAATTACTTTAACTGAAATTATGAAAATTTCTCTTTAAGTTATATTTTATATACATATTACAAAATATCGTCTAGAAGTCATCTAATGTAATCATATTTAATTTTAATTTTCCAGAAAGGGTCAGATTCCGACAGATTCTACTATAAACGTGTTAGTTCAGAATATTTATTTTCTTTATTTTTTTCTTCTTCTAAATTAGTTTGTGTGTTTTGTTGTCGTTTGACACATATTTTCCACTACTCTTAAATAAATATAGTTACCTACAACAGAGCGTATCAATATATATTCACAAATTCCATTAATAGAACAGTGTAAATTTATCTCACTACCGATCTCGATTGAAACACTCGTCAGAGTCTTATAAATCATAAAACCAATTACCTGCGAAGAACAGTTTGCTATCACTTGCTCCAGGCACAGGTGCGGACAGAAGGTCGTAATCAGTACCAGAGGATCCCACTGCTACGAAACTGTACGAGCCACGCGAGTATGGATCTGCTCTCCATCTAATAGAGACAAATAATAAAAAAAATCGATCCTGGATCCCGGCCATGGGGTTTTTAATTAAAAACTTATGTACATAATCCGACAAACCACACTTAGAAGCTTTTCCATCTAAATATACTTCAACAGAACTGGCCACTCGTTATGTATATCCTCACAAATACCATCGGCTAAACGAGGGAGACTTGGTCTTCAGCTGGGTACCCTGAAACCGGTTTAGGGAGCTGTAAGGCAACCCGTGAAGAAAGAAAAAAAATGGTATATAAAATAAAATTTATATTAGTATATCCAAATCTACGGTTTAGGGTTTGTGGAATTCAGGATGAGAGCCAAATTCGTCTTAAAAGGTTCATGATTTTGTTACACTTTTAAAGATCTAGAGCGAACCTGTAGGTCGAGTACGAGTTTTTCTAACTTTTACGCCGCGTTAACGTTAACAATTATTTGTATGGAGATTAAACAGCGCCACCTAGTGGCAGTAATCTGAAGTAAATTTGCGAGTATGAGTTTTTTTACGTGTCACTTACGTTGGCGTAATCGAACACAATCGAACGTGGTGACAGCGTTGTATGGGTTTTGCGAGTACGAGTTACTATTTTGACCATTTTGACAGTTCGAAAGTTAACGTTCTCGCAAACGCGGAAGTAAAGTTGTCACTGAGGGATTTTGCTGTGAGATTCGAAGTTTACGTACTAATTTATTATATTATTCTTGTTTTCATTCGTTTTATGTTATTATTGTTATTAGTATTTTTGTTAGTTGTTAGTATTAGTAGTTGCGAAGTGTAAAACTAATCATAACAATGGCAGCAAGATTTTATTTTCGCAACAACAGCAAGAGCACGACATTATATGGAAAAAAAAGATACCACCTTACGAAAAGGATATTCGTTTCGTATTCTTGTGCGCAGAGTTGAGGCGTTTAACCGACTTAAGGTCCTCTTAGCGAGTTACCTTAGAAGAAAAGGTAGGTATAATCTACACATTACATTTTTTTGTACTAAATCTGAAAGACCTATTCTACCCTTCAAAAAGTGGCTTTAAGTAGGGGTGATGGAATGCACAAAGCATATTACAACAAAAAACACATAGCAGCCAGAGTTATTATAAAGAACACATTTGGGAGGCTGAAGTACCGCTGGCGTTGTTTGAATAAAGACAGGGATCTTCATTATCAACCAACAAAATGTGCCAAAATCATACAAGCCTTGTAGATATAGGTCTTAATTTTGGCATTATAGACCTAGAGGAATATATAGGTAGGTTATGATCTACACAGCACCCAATTTTGGATATAAATTAATGAACTTGAAATGTAAAGAGCAAGAAGATCCATCTTAAATTTAATTTGAACATACCTAAAATATTAATGAAAGATTTAATTAATCTATTTTATTTATAGAGTTGAGACCTATTGAAGAACAAGAAGGGAGGGAAGAAGTAGATAGAGAAGAACATACCACAGACTTGATAAGAGGACGAATTATAAGAGACCAAGTAATAAGAAGATTGCAGGAATAAAAGACAATAATCAAATGTGTATTTTAATTTTAATCATAGCATAACCTATCCTAAATTAAATTCTTACCTACTATCTTATTAAACCTATTTCTAAGTAACTACTTATTGGCTAACTTATCTAAGACTTGAATTACTTTTGCTGCCAATGCCGCCCACTCCCTATGCTGCATGTTTTGGTCTTCTCTCTCCAGCTGCCTTTGATGCATGTTATCCCTATGCTGTTCCATTTGGTACCTGTGCTGCTGCATCAAAAAATTTATCCACGCCTCATCATGGAGAAAGTGATCTGCAGCCTTCGAGGCGACCGTTCATTTCGTCGTCGGGGAATACGACGAGGAGTGACTTCACCGACGACGGGAAACGCAGGCTGAGTGGGTGAAACAACATCTGAAAAATAATACCTCTAATTTATCAAAAGCCGGGAGTAGAATGGATGTAGTTGCTGAATAATTCTCATATCTCACTAAAATTACTGTCCCAATTAAAAAAAAATTCACTGTTAAGTATATTGTTCCCTAGCAATAGCACATAAAATGAAAACAGAAACATTTTATGTGCACCACTGTTTGTATGTAAAACTAACTATTATCTTCTTCTTTTTTATTAATGGAGGTCCAACCAATATTATGGTATGATTTCGCTATATATGCAACATTCTACAGTAAATATGCAGATTAATCAGTAATAAAGATTATCCCGCAGACTATAATATAATTAATTTAAATGAACAAATATTGCAGCATGATTATATAAAAATATATACCTGTGGAGGTCCTGCCTCTTCGACATGCAGCCCAGTTGCTGCTACCCCAACCAGTTTTAGGTCAGGCAATTCCAACCCTGACAGTCTGCTTTTTGTGTCTCCACTGCCGTCACTATTCAGCAGAGACACCAATTCCTCCCAAAGCATGTGGCTCGTCGCACGACCTCTTGACGTATTGGAGGTTTTGCTAAGGTCTCCATGTCTATAAATAATAAACGAAATCACAAAACATAATGTACATAGGTACTTGTTATTATTTAAAACTTTAGCACTCTTAATTACGTAGTATTTATACTTACTGTTGAACGTTATCATTAATTCTAATTGCGACGTGCTTGTCTTCATTTTTATTAAAAGAAAGTCGACAAATCTCAGAAACAAATATGTAAGTAAACAAACAAGTTTTGTTGTTGTTGACATTGACCGTGAGAAGATGTAACCCGGCTGGTTTTGGTAGATCGCATCTTCCGATAAGAGCAATATTAGATAGCATTCTTTTAAATTTGGTCGGCTTCCTTGACTGATTTACTCGCTCACGGTGAGTAAACGTTGACTAAAAAGTAAGAAGCATTTGTAACTCATACTCGCATGTTGTCGGTTCTCACCGTGAGTGTAGTTTACTCACTTTACGCGGTAGTAAAGTTACTCGATATGACATTTGCAACTCGTACTCGACCTACTGTATTGTATTACCCAATACCTATTTGGAATCGTCTTTGTAGAATAAAAATGTATCACCACAACACTTCATCGATAGGTTCAATATCTATCATGACGTAAGTATTGGAGCGATCTTTATTGAAAACGGTATTTATCGTTACATTAATAAATTGAACTGCTTTTTGGATTTATTTCTTATCTTATAAATAAAAATGAAATGCTGTTCGTTGGTAAGCGCATCATTTTTTTAAATTTTCGTAATAGTCCGAATCAGGTTTTTAGAGAAAGAAAATTTGGTAAAGTTGCCCGGAAAATTGGAAAAGTCGGGAACAATTGGAAGTGCTTGTTTCTATAGGATTTTTGTGTGAATATGTTAATCCGCGAGCAAAGCCGGGGCGGACAGGTACCTAGTAGTAAATAAAGTTATGTCAGTACAAACAGATTCCTTTACGGTGAGGAACTCAATGGACTTATTTTGTCCATATCTCTTTAGAAACATGTAAGCGAGATGAACTGCAATTAGAATCGATAATATAACATAGCATAAGTTGTAGCTAAAGTATGTGAAATTTTCTATGTCATGGTCACGATAAAATTGTAGGTACATTAGTCGCAAAGTCGATTGAAAATACGCGTGAAATTTCACTTCATAAAACTTAGGTGTAAAGGTGTGATAAATTTCGTTTGCACCATAACATTGTTCATATATTTATCCTCGCTATTTTATTTTTAAACATAATTCAGAAACGACTGCAGCATGTGATCAGTATGGGACAATCAAGTTTGTACTTATCCATTAATAGAAATAGATAATACGTTTCTTCATATAAATAAAAAGTGGTGGCAGACTTTTTATCTATGCGGATTGATTAAGTATAGCATATAAAAGCCGGCAATTCTGTCATAGCGCAATTTTTTATTACGGAATATAAAATATTTAATCATGCATACCGCCCATACAAATGCGTCGGATTTTATGTCAAAACTTTATTTATTTTTTAAGCACCATTCACTTAGCTATTATTTTATTCCTTTTCTGCAATACCTAGTAACCAAACACTCCTTCGGTTGCGGCACAGCGGCGTGTCCAAATATACTTTTGAGCACAGCGATGCACCGTCCCACAATGACGTCGTCAGTGACGTTCTCCATGACAGCGGCCGCCTCGCCTGCCACCAGAGCTAGAAGTACAGGCGCGCTGTACAGGTTCCAGAATAGGAAGAGCTCACCTGAGGAAATAAAGAGAGATTAGACTAGAGAGTCATACATTATTAGTCAATGTAATATCTAACCTCGGTAACCAAAATTTATATTATAAATAAAATGTTTTCAACGCAGGCACTAGCGGGTCAGCCACTGACCTGGAATAACTGGTTGCTGTCAAATTATTATCTTGCCTACTTGATTAACGTCATTTTGGCACTGTAGGTGGACAAGTGTGCGTGGAACTAAACCTATTTTGTAGCGACTTTGCAAAATACACATTTCCTCATGTTTTAAATCTCGAAATAAACTTAAAAACTCACTAAAACCTGGGTAGAAGGCTAAAACTTCAACAAATTAAATTAAATAACGAAAGCGCTTCACGAATTTCACGATTATTTGTTGTTTACACAGCCTAAACGCAGTGATTATATACTCTTTGACACAGACTATAGTGATTACTACGTGGTGTGTACGTCAAAATTAGTTTTCAGGATATTCCTTGACACAGGGGGTCAAATTGGCCCACCTTATAGCTGTCATTTGTAGGTATGGTAATATACAATATTCATGTTAGTGGGTTCAGCGCATAGAATTATTTGAATTTGGATCTAATTCCAGTTACACATTTCCGTCGCACTTCACGAAATTACTCCACAGCTCGATACGCCGGGGACACTCGGAGATATGATAACGCAAGAGACTCGTGCCAGTTGTTATCCAACAAATAAAGTAACTGTTAAGTTAAACATTTTTATATCGCTATAGCTTAATTCCATCCAATTAACCTTATTAGAAAAAAATATTGAATAAAACACTCATTTTAGAGTTCCGTAGTCGCTACCCATATTCTGCCACAGACTCATTAGTCCGGAGTGGAATATCAATGGAATTTGGCCCAGTTATAAATATTTGTAACGCAACGCAATAATATGGTGTATAATTGTAATAAACTCTACGAAAACTTACATTATGTGTGATCTTGTTTATGTCAGAAAATAAATTATTGTCTAAGCTGGTACATAATTTTTGTTTTATAGAGTGAGTTGTTGTTATAACCTAAAAGTAAACCGCGAATAGCTTTGAAATGCTTCAAAAGACGTATTTTCGTTTTGAAATGTATATAACATTGTCATAGTCAGCAGTGACAGAAAGACATGGAGTATATTTAACATACTGTAAACGTAAACTTAACGTAGTAAAACAGCAACGATTTACAGTAAACTTGTTCTCACATAACTCTTCGAGGAGCCGCGGAGAGATAGCGAGCGTCGTATCAGATAGGTAAGACCTGCTTAAGACGTTGCATTGCAACGCCCGAAAACGTTAAATTGGCCATGATTAAAAAAATCACAAGGCTCGACCACATTGTTCCCTCGTTTCCCAGGGGCATCTGCTTAATGAAGTTAACAAAGAGAGTCCCGAGTAGGTGAACTAAAGCATAACGTAAAAACTGGCCAAGTTGCGAGTATGATTCGCGCGCAGAGGGTTCCGTCCGTACTATCGAATCCGCGAACAAAACAATTTTCAATGAAAATATTCATGTGTCACTATTCTGATTCTTATCAAGTTAAAAGGGGACACATTGTATACGACTTTACGAGCTTATATCTCGCAAGATATTAACCTAATAAGAAAAACCCATATGCGAAAATATATTGTACACCTTCAAAGATTAGGATCGACAGAGATCATGAAATATTTTTTGCCATTGGGCTACGGAACTCTAAAAAGGCTGCGTCGCGTAGGTTCGGGCGGTTGTGATTTATCACTCGCGGGCCTGTGGTTCCGCAGGTAAGCGCGTTAATTATTCAACTTTTAATTCTATATCGCGACCGGGCGCCCGTTTTAACGTTTTACACTATTTACACCGGAAGATGATTTACGGAAGTAGGTATCCTCGGGGAGTGCAAGACGGTCGGTTAATTTGAGAGGATTTAGCGGAGGCTCTACATTAATATTGATGTTGCGATTATGTCCGGGACTCCGGCCACGAAGATAGGATGGAGCATTATGTTATGGCGCATGGAATAAACTACATTTAGATAAATTTATACACACATTCATTTAAGCCGATTGTACTAACAATGTGTACTTAGTACCTATTTCGGCCTTATTGCACAAAGAGAAAAATAAGAAAAGTTTGTGGTATCGGGCAGGAACCTGGCAGACAAAGCCCTGAGCGATGGGATGTGATAAACCCTGGACACCTCTATCGCCACAGCTGTTCATTGATCAAAGGACCGTTGGCGACGGAGGAAGATATTATAGTTTATTAGAAGCTGATGCATCGGAGCTACGATCACTCACGATCCTCCTAATGAGGGGCCGACTCTAATGCAGCTCCAGTTAGGACACAGCCACAGCGCTACTATTCGTAAATCTAATTATATTGGCCGGGTGATACTGGTATTATCGCTTTATCAAGCGCTATGAGCTCAATATCGCGAATTCAGAAATTCGTTACCTCTACTTGCAGTGGTAGTACCAACGTGACCAAACAAATTGGCGCTTGGATCCCAGAAAGTTCGCTCGAAGCACAGCACCACTTTGTTTAAGTTACCATAACCCAGTCGTTTTATCGCTGATATCTGGAGATAAAATATATAAATTAAATTAATATCAATTTCAAATCCTAAAATCTAGAATTTGGTTTCTCAGCTTATTTTGATTGGCAAGTGTATGTGTTTTAATTACTCTACTACTCGATACTAGTAGAAGAATCATGAATAAGATTGCAGTGAAATTAAAGTCAACAGTAAAAACGGTTAAGTTGGCTTCTTCAGTATCTCGAAAATTTTATTTAAAACACTAGCTATAAATTAGCCCTTCCCCTGTCCCCAATCAAACCACATGCATATTGATTAGGAAGGTTTTCGATGAATAGTATAGTTCTCAAATAACTTTTAAACGCAATTTTGAAGTGACCAAATATTAATTAAACAAGAAATGCACAAAATATTCATCTGCCTACGCAATAACAAATTATTGCAAAATAAATATATCTTTTGATGGAGCGCAGATTTAAAATACTTACTTGGATTTTAAATTATATAATTGTAAGTGAATGTACAATTCTTTTCTTTTTTCTTCTTTTATGTCCAATAAAAATTATTTTAACCTAAACCTAACAAATAAAATTTCAGCTCTCCAGTACAAACTTTCGAATTTATAATATTATATATAAGCTGCATAACACAAAACCAAGATACAAGGGGTAATATAATAACACACATAATAGACACACATTTCGGGACATGGTTCATGCGGGATCAATAAATTGAATAAAAGCAGTCACTGCGTACCTTCCACTCAGGTAGTGGCGGATCGAACTTAACGTAATTTTGTTGATTCTGCCCGTTGGGAGCCACAGCCACTTTGAGCACCCCGAGAGGTAAAGTGCAAAGAACCACATCACCTGAAACAAGAATAGTTAACTTAGTGATCCTTTCGGAATTTTAACTAATGTGTCTAACCTCTGTAACTTATATTGATAAATAGCTTTCCGCCCCGGCGTCGCCCGTTATTTTTTAATAAGAATTTATTCCGAATGATTCCCGGGATAAAAAGCAGACTATGTCCACTCTATCTTTGTGCAAAATCACGTCAATCCATTGTACTATTTTGACGTGAAATAATCACACTTTCGCTTTTATAATATTGGTAAGAAGGTTAGGATTGTTGGTCACGCTTGACGCCTGTATACTCTGTTTATTTAAGCGATCTAGTAGCATATGTGATTGCGATAATTGACTTGATTGGTTGAACCAAAGCAATATTCATTTGTTAAACCTACCAAATATTTAAAGTAGGCAAAGACTAAAAAAGTTCACATCTACTTCATACATGGCCAGGATTCCGACATTTCCGACATAATTATGAATATATTTATTGAATACAACAAATTAACAAAAATTTAAAATCAAATTAAAACTAAACTAGATAGAAAAAGTCCATAAGTGGGACCACTTGGCAGTGTACCTAATACCTACACTTGCAGCATTGCCTCGTTGAATAAATAACTAAATTTTTGTTTTAAATGACTATGGCATCTGGAGTCAGCACATTCTAGGAACACTCGTCTTCCAAGTTCTTGGAGGAAATCTTGAACTTCAGATACTAGTACTCCCGAAGACATTATTATCCATCTACGCTTAATAATTTTATTTAACAAAAGGTTAATAAAAATATATCCCTTGTACATATTACCAAAACACAGCTATTATTTTTAATAACATATTGCTAACCAAAAGAAGGATGTAAGTGTAAAATTTTACAATTCACAAGCTATTGTTTACATTATTAACGTTCGACTCTACAATACACTCCGTTCACCAGCTGTTAAAATTAATTATTAGGAAAAAAAAAAACTTTTAATGATTTTTAAAAGTATCCGTCCTTTAATAGGTGTGGTAAGAATGTTCACATTTAGCCCGTTGTTTCATCAATGTGTCCTGCGAAGTTAAGGCTCGAGTGGAAATTAAACGCATCAGGTTGAAAGTCTAATCATTGAGCTGTCTTCAAATTGGCGTATAACATTCTTGTGAAAATATAAAATATCTTTCATAATTCTGAATTCAAGAGAATTAATACAGTAATATTTTGCTACTCTAAAAATGTTTGGCTATGTAAAGCACAAAGCGATCTCAAGCGCCTTCACCACAATACACTGTGGCCGTATGTAAATCTAAAGGATCGCCCGCAGGCACCGAGGAGGCCGGGTCAACGGAGGCCCGAGCGTATTTTTGCGCCTCGTCAAAGTGAAATTAACGTGTTAGAATTGCAAATCACTCCGCGACAAAGAAATGATGAAAAGCCTCGAGCGTTGTGGATTTTTCTCATAACGCCCATTATCGCGAGCACGTGCTTTTGTTTCTTTTGAAGCGCCTTATTATTGTCGCTGAAGGAATTTGATTTCGGAATCTGAGTAAAATAATAATGTCAGATTTTCAGGTTGCAGAAAAAAATTGTAAAAAGAATATGTCGTTCTATTAAAAAACACTTTCAAAAATTTAAGCATTATTACCCGAGCAAAATTATCACAACTCACAACATTATCTTAACTCAATAGATATAAAAATAATTGATAGTTTATAAATTTTATGTGTAACCGCGACTTACACAAACCAAATAAGCCCAAACTCGATGAGGTTACGTCGTTTCGTTACAGAGTTACTGTGGCCACCTCCGGCTCCATCATCAGATCAGATCGATAGTACCAAATTATTGTATTCTTACTAAGCGCCAAACAGATAAGACAATTAGAAGTTGGTTAAATTCGACTTCTAAGATTTGTTTACATAGTAGGTAAGTTTGTTACAGATGAAACTAATATAAAGCGTGTAGAAATTAAAGGCAAGCCCGTGAAATAAAGTGACGTCTTTTACAAATCATTAAATATCCACCATATATTATTTGAAGAATATTTTATCACTTGGAAATTGCGCTAATTGTTATATGAATAAATAAGTGATAAAGCTACTGTACCTTTGAAGGTTTGCGGTTGGTTGGGTTGGCGAGAACTAGTCGCTTTCACAGTGACGCCGGGTCCACCATATTCAATTTCAGTGACTGCGGTACCGAGACGAATGTCTAACCCATCAGAGAGAGCCACTGGCACACACGAGTAGCCATTGCGAACTGAAACAATAAAAAATATTATATTTTTATATGACTTAAAGCCCCAGGGTATTGAGAGGCTTTTTAGATCTAAGTCGAATTACGTACAAGTGACATTTAAGACTTTTGTTACTGCATAATAACATTGTGCACCTGGTCGTTGTTGGAAGTGAACCCGTATTGTAGTTATTTTATTATATAAACTCTTGAGTTTTATTCCTGTAACCCTAATTTATTAAAGAAACGTGATACAAAAACTGTATGCGATATGAATGTAATATGCATATAAAAAAGATACATTTATATTTTCAGAAAAAAAAAGCAATTTAGTAGCTTTATCCTACTGAATATTACAAAATAATTTATTTAATAAATTATAGTAGTTAACGCTATCCAAGCTCAGTGCAGCGGAAGTGCGTTTTTAATTATGTTTTATGGTCCTCATCTCGATAACGAGTGACCCAGCGAGTAAAATATATTTCTTAAGTTACTTGTATTACTCCAAAGTATAAAATTATATAAAACCATAGCAAAATTCACTAAGTATACTAATTTCCTAAATTATTACAAAAACAGCGAATACAGAAATTGTACATATTTAATTATTATCTGGAGAAAAATACGTAAACTAGAAGTTAATTCATTAAAATTTAAGATCAAAAGTTTCATCCCTAGAGTAAGTCAACCCCGATGTTTGGTCCATAGAATAGCTTTATGTTTGGTCGACCAACGCTCGATGTCACAATGCAGTTTCCAATTAGGTTGATAGTTGTGGTAACCGTGTGCGGCGTCTATTGTGTTTTAATAAACTCTAAGTGGATTTCTTACTTCATTCTGTTAGTTACACAAAAGTTCGTCCTTTCTCTAAGGACTTTTCTTTTTCTTTATCTTTACTCAGACCCCAGATTTTCAGTCGGATTAAGTGCAATTAGAACTCAATAATGTTAATAGAACCTTGTTCTACTTTTTCTGGGTATTAAGTACCTATATGTATTGATTGAAGTCTGAACAAACAGTTTTATATTTTGTGTAAAATCAGATTCGTGAAATTGCAGTACACGTCGCAATTTAGTACTGAAGCCAACCAGCTGCGGCCCTTATACAATGTATGTAGACACGTCAGCGACATATCAACTTTGTATCCAATGTGCACTGTGAGGATAGTAAGGAATATTGGCTTCATGAAACTACTCCATATTTGTCTTTGATTTTGTGTATTGCAGTAGAATTTAATTAAAATACAAATATAAACAAAATTATGGAACGTATAAGGATTTATTACACTCGACATTATCATCAAACATAATTATGCATAAACGTATATAGCTACCAACGTAAAGTAACAAAAAAAATCTGAAACAAAACTTACAATAGCTACTGAAACTTCAGCATTAACATGAAATAGAGGTAAAAGAACCGCAGACATTCTGAATTTAATTTTAATTTAACTGGAGTTTTAGCAAAAACTGAGAGGATTCTCGGATAGTGGCTCTGACACTGTGAACTTCACTGAGGGAACCCCGCACAGTTACAGCGAAAATTCAAAGGTTTAGAATTAAAATTGGGCGACCCGACGAATTACGGAAAGTTTCTCTGACATTATGAGAGAACTATATTTACATTGTACATGCAAGTGAGTAAGCGTAATTAAAATATACTTAAGTACATATCACTGTGGTTGAAGGATGTACAGGTAATTTATTAACGTACAAAAAGGCATAATGGACACTTTTGTTGTCAATAACGTCGAAACAATACCCTATAACTTTTTAGAGTGCCTATTTCTCTTTCTACAAAAAACAAAGGACTTGAATGTTCAGGTTATATATACTTTATTAGTCGTTTATTCAAGAAATGACCCATTAAGGTAACGCCGGAAAAAATACTTCACAATTCCTTGCGTACCGGACATTAAATTAAGCGCAATTTGAATAATTTTACGTGGCGGTGAACACAAACTGCTGTAATTAAAGGCACCTTTTGCAAATTGTACTAATAATAAATAACAAAGCCGAGCAAAGTTCTTAGCGGGAATGCTACGAAAAATTTAAAATAAGTACTGTACGTACACTGTGAATGTTAAATACAAAATGACATTTACACGAAATTTATTCAGAAATCTGAAGATTCTCCAACCGATTTTCATAAATCATGTGACCGCGGAGTTTTTAAATAACTAAAATGGCTACTATGTAAACTTTCAATAAATCTTCGTATTCAAAAAGTAGAAAAATAAAGAAGCATTTAGTTATACAATTAAATAACCAGTTAACAGTTACCTCCTTAAAATAAAGTCTAGTGAACAAACATTCTTTCAAAATATGCATAATATTTCCATTTCATAGACATTTATTACTCAAACTGGAGCTAAATCCGCCTGCTTGTCGCTTAATAAGAGGCGTGCCTTGTTTTACGAGTAGCGTGGATACGGTTGTAAAATTTAAAAAATTAGATAATATATATCTCCCGCTTATTTAAATCAATTGTTATTTATAGTGAAGTTTATACTAGTTTAAGTAATAGTGGAGAGTTTATTTTAATATAAAACTATTAGTGTTTTTTTTATTAGCCGTGCTATTGGTAAATGTTTTTTTATTACAAAAACGATTAATTTTCTAACCGAAACATACGTCTCACAACGAAAAGCTAGCCTACTACACTTACTTCTTCATAATGTATCTTAGATACATAAGCAATTTTATATTTAGTTTCATTAGGTTGTAGTTTGAAATCGTTTTAAAGTCAAAGCCAATGTAATTGTATTATCATGTGTATTTTTGACTGATATAGTATAATTTTGAAGTATAGGCAAGGTACCAATCCCGAGGCCATATTGGCACTTATATTACATAAATCGAGATATGATATTTCCTATGTCACTACACAGTAATTATTGCTATCTTTCTTTTTATTTAACAAACTATATTCCGTAGTTTATAAGATATTGCGATTTTTGTAAACGATTTAATTACCGCTCGTCAGTGTAGCACAAAACGATCAGTCTCTCCACATTCGGTTAGTAATGCAACAGGACGCGACGGAGTGCGGTATGATAAATAAATTGAAAAGTTAATTAGTCTCTGGTCGAGCTAATCGTCCGATGTTTGACGAGGGTCCGACGGGGTCACCGCGTGCGCCGCTCGGCAGCGAGACCGGCCGAGGTCTACAAGACGGCCCCATTATCACAGAGTATACAATACAGAGGTTCCATTCGACGGAGCCCTTTAAAGTAGTCGTCAGGTGAAGCTTAAAACAAACAAAAAAAAATATAGGACATAACAAAGAAAATTTAATTTAAATGTGAGTGATAGTCCAATGCACAGTTATACCTACGTATAAAACGGCCAAATTGAAATAGTTCGCAATTTCTAAGTAAATTTATTTTATCATTAGTACATACAACTGTCACTGTATTGTATTTGTGACATGTTTATATAATTGCTAGGTTCTCGTGACGACTACTTTGGTACCTACTACCAAGTTGGACTGAACTAGCATCAGCAGTAAAGGGCATGACATGAAGGGCCGTCGGTGTTTGATGCACACACGCTTAATCAATAAATATTATTTTGAACAACACCTTAAGGTTTTAACAGCGGTAAAATCCCTAAATTATTCCATATTTAAGTCAAACTATCAAAAAAAAAATTAAATCAATCTGTGATTAAAAAAAACGTATAGATACATAACGATCCAATAGATTATTTTAATTGAAATTAAATGAATTTTTTAATGTTAGACAAAATCATGACAAACTCTTTAGTTAGTTTTTACATACAAAAAAGGTCTTAAAAATATTGATATTCTTAATTGAGAGTTTTGTTTTTAGTCCGGATTTTACTCGTGAATTTTTTTTTCAAATTGACGATTATCCGCGCGAACGTGCCGGCCGGCTCTGTCGCCCTATGATCCCGAGCGTTTTCTATACAAAATATAGAGGTTAAATCGTCAAGGTTAATGACAGCTGTTAAAGCCTTAAGTGCTTAAACAGTTGCACTATGATTGCCACTTGGCAATATACAACAAACAATATATCAAGGGCGCGTCTTACTGAATTATAATTATACTGTGACATTATACCGTCGGACGCGCATCGACGCTTCAGCCCTTTAACACAAGAGCCCCATTAACCTCCGCTTGTATATTACGACTGCTAATTGTTATACACTACTTAGGCCCGAAATACAAACACATATTGCTTATGCTGCCTTTTTTGGGATCCGTAGACAAAAATAGAATCACCGTCGTCATACAATGAAGACCTGAAGAAAACAAAGAAACGCATTCAATATGGGTACTGTTACTCGTTGAAGAGTCATCTGAACAGGGGTTGAGTCATCACTTATCATTAAAATATTCACTGAAACGATTTAAATTATCTTAAACACAATATAGATAAGATACTTTTACTCAGTAATGTCATAATAGTTTATTGTCATCAGATGTAAGTAAATTTGCCAAGCAATACTTTATCTGGAAGTAGGTGAAAAATTAGCTACAAGATTTAATTACATTGTTACAGGCCATAGAAGTGTCGGCAGATCACCAGCGAGAGGGAGTGACGATATCGTGAAGAGACAGAGTAGAGCGTGGAGGAGAGCTGCGGAGAATAGGGAGAAGTGGCGCAATGCTGAGAAGGCCTACGTCCTGCAGTGGAGGGATACAGACTGAAGAAGAAGAAGATAATAAAAGCGTTTAAATTGGCATCAAGTATTTTTTTAGTATCAATTATATTATATTTTAATATGTGTTCATATACTGAATATAACATAGAGATAAAAGTCCAAATCCAACACAGATAAAACATAAAACTTGAAGACACATTGAATTTAATCAACGTCAAGAATAAAACATCCACGGGCAAAGTTTATTCAAATGAAGAGCGGATTTCTGCAATACGAAGGAGAAATACGAAATCAAACCTCGGAATCACCGAATAAACCGCTGATTACGGACCGAGCAAAGTTACGCTCCGTCGATTGGAATTTTATTTACTTGTTCATACGAAAACAAATATGAAGGCTTTTAATTTATGATCGCGCGCTGGCCCCCGAGTACGACAGCATGAAATACCCGTCGCTGGAACCTGTGACGCGTTTAATTTCCTTTATTTTTTGAGCTCGTTTTGCTCCGTGACGACGGTGCTCTAATTAATGGAGATATCGTATCTGTCAAATCAAGAACATGCTATATGACAGTTTCATTGCGATCATACATATGTGATGCCCTGATAAGCTCCAATTTATCTCAGTGGAAAACTGTCCGCGTTATAAATGGTCGTATATACTCAGATGTAAATCTATACATACAACTTCAAAATATTTCTGCAAACTTATTGTGTTGTACTAGTTCGCCATTCTAACGCCAATTTGCTGTACATTCCAATGTGAGAACAATTTTAAATCTAACAAGGTATGTAGTAACTCTCATAGCAATCATCAATATTGCTCTGTTCCCATTTATATGAGGCAGTAGGTAATCAAAGCAGAAGAATCGTGTAAACCGTTTGATGTTATGGGCACATAAAGGCGAGCTTGAAAGCTTATAAAGGCTAACCTTAACCGTGCCCTCTTTTGTCTAAGCAGGCTGCAACCACACACAGTAATTGAAGCTAAGCAAAAACTCTTTGACTACCCCGCGGTATTTATATTATCCATCTACAATGATATTAAAATATTTTGTAATTGAAATAGTATCTTTGATTTAGCCACATAATATTTATGAATATCTAGCCCCAGTTTCTGCAAAGCTTGTCAAAATTAATTATAGATTTAATAAACAATTTTCAATTCATGTTTATTTATCGTGGAGTAACTCTGGTCAAAGTTTTCAGAAACTGTGTAGTTTTAAACAACAATAGTAGGATGTATATAGAATATTTAAAAATATTTCAATCAATGTTCGGAAACTTCATGCGCTATTTTCAGCTAAAACAAAAATGTTCAATATGAGTGCATCCTGAATAAAATATTGGCCATTATGGATGCGCCTCATATAAAAGTTTCATACCCAGCAGACCGTTCGACGCGACGTCTCGGCAAGCTACTTGTTCTTTTAGTAATTTGTTAGCGGTTGTAATAAGTGGCCATTTATAAGTAGATCAGTCATCCGCAGCCTGAGGCACTCTGATGATTTTATAGAACGTGACACTGCTTAAGCGATATCAGATAATTTAACATGTGTGTGCTCGCCGCAAAATGAAGCCGCATTCTTGGAATTACCGGCCAACATCTAGCTGTTATTGATATTACTATTTAAGAGTATAAATAAACTTGCAAGAACTCCAAATTAAACGTTTTCCATCTAGCCTGTTTCTTATTACGATGTGCAATGGATGGAGCACCACTTCCTTAGATCCTATTGTATCATCTACATCCACTACAGCATTTATGATTTTTTTTGGACCATTATTACTATTCATTAGCGTATTGAGAGAAGAATTCTGTGGCAACATAATACATTTGGGGGAAATTTTAAGAGCAAAGCAACGTTACCGAACAGTTTATGCAAATTGTGTGCAAACAATGCCTACTCCATTAAACATTTCCGCATTATGCTCTGTTGAGCGTCGTTTACTTAATAAATTAATTGTCTTCTCGAGTATACGGTAATAACCATTGATTTGAATTTAGTGCTACACCTAAAAGCAGGTTCATAAGCACCATGTTATCCCGACAGATTAGTTACTGTTGCCCACATATTATCCAATTTGGATTAATAAAATGTATTAATGATAATGGACGTATTATGCATGCGAGATTTATTCAATTCGATGACATGCTTGCACATAAACGGCACGCAATGTTCAAGAAAATATCAGATGGTATTATTTACATCTACATTATCAAGTCAGTTAATGTAGAAATGTTTTCTTGATGCACCTCCCGACCAAAGTGAATATCTGCGTTCTACAATATTGCATAACTTATAATTAATGACAGATATTACTCGGTTCATAAACTATGCATGAAAATAGCCAAGTAAGGAAGTGAGTGTAGCTAATCACAATAGTTCCTAATTCCGTTTCTAAACTGGTTTATGGTGATCGTAGGGTATTAAAGAAAATAGAGGTTTATTCCCGTTGGTAAGATACAATATGGTTTTGTACGAGGGCATCATTATACCGGGACGATACGAAGATAGAATTTAAGGAACTAGGAGCACAAGAAGTCTAAATTAAGACTAATTTTAAGCATTTTCCATTACATTAGGTTACTTGATAATCGCATTCGTCGTTTTAACGTATTCGCACCCTGTTCCTTGAACTCTGCAAATATTTGAACAGCTCAGTGATGAAGGAGCGTTCGCAAATTTGATTAGACGTCGAGTTTCTTAGAGCTTCTGTTCTGAGCCGTCCAAAAATAATTTGCATTAGTCCGACGAGGGATATCAAAAAAGTTACTTTGCAATGTTAGCTTTTAATTTCAGCGCTGAAAATTAAAAGTCAAGTGGCCTGGAGTCAAATAGTTAAAATAAATATTTTCACCTACTCTCGTACGAGTCGCGAGGATACATCAGCACAATGAACAATGGTTTTGATAAATTCAAAGAGAAACGGACTTTCTCTTCGATTGTATCATAAAGAGTCTTAACAATGAGCTCGACACGTAATATTCCTGTTAAGAATATATGTGGCACAAATTGTTGTCCCGTTAGAATGTAATGTACGCACTTAGACAATAGTTAGTCTTCGGTATATAAATCTAGGCGCTGGTGTGCAGAAGTGTCGCGTTTATACGTCGTAAATCAAATGGCTTATCGGCGAGCCGCGACCCGTCGCATCGCCGTCGCCCGCAAAATATGCAACACTGGACGCAAATTTACGAACCTGCTTCATAGTGACGTTATGGCAACGGGCCGTGGAGCTTTACAACGCGTAATTTGTTATTACAAATTATATTATTTCGCAGTTTACACGTACCTGGTAGGTTGGCTGGATGTACCTACCTAAGTAAAATATTGCCTGCAAAAAATAACAATCTATGTGCAGAAAACTAAGAATTAAAGTTACGGTTATACACATTACAAAATCGTGCATGAATTGAGACCGCTTCATAGACAAACCCTTTTGAAGTGATATTTTTAAATACTTTATTATAAACTAGCAGTTCCCGCGACTTCGTACGCCTGATTCACCCCCTTAAGGGTGGATTTTTGAAAAATCCTTTCTTAGTGCACCTCTACAATTTGTGGGATGCAGGAAATTAAACCCCAGATCTTGTTTTGTCATATGTGTGGACACCCTCGCTCCGTCTCACCTTCCATGCACATCAATTGAGGCTGGCGCTGCCGCTTGCAAAGCCGAAGCTGCCAAACTTCGCAAATACGCATATCTTCCTGAAGAATACATATTTGACGCGTTGGGGTAGAAACATTGGGCCCGTGGGGACCTAGCGCACGAAACCTCTATAAAGAAATCGCCAAAAGATTGGTAGAGGTGTCGCACGACCAAAGAGCTGGCTCAAAGAATCAGCATCGCCATCCAACGTGGCAGCGCCAGCCAGCCTTATGGGCACTTAAGGGAGCGATCTTAATGATATTTTTTATAGGTTTATTTTGTATAATTATATAGCATTTAGCATATTAGATATATTTAATTGTATTTTATAATTAATTCGTTTTATTACTTTTAACAATTAAATTAAATAAAAGATCTTACTGAACCGAAAAGAACTTCATCTCTCATCTTTCATATTCGTCTGACATCTCATTACTTCTTCTTTAATACTTATACAATGTTGACTGTCAAGATACTACTCATAGAGCCAAGCATTATTCCACACTAAGGAGCATACTTTCCTATTTTCATATCCATGTCTTCAGTGGTTTGGGCTGTGCGTTGATTGTCAGTCAGTTACGACGGTTTTATATAAGTACATATTATGGTCTTGACTTCATACAAAAATCCCATATACCTTTTATATGGGACATTCAGTTTTTCCCGAATTTTTCAATTTTCCGGGCATTCTATCGCTAAAAACCTTATTCAGACTATTACAAATAATTTAAAAAACTGACATTTCGGTACCATTTTGTACCTTTCGTCAACATTGAGCGTACAATTCTAGCCTAATGTATGTGAATCATAGTTTGAATCAAACAAATCAAAACGTCAATATGTAAAGTGGCTGGACGGGCCCGAACGCCATCCATCAAACAATTTTCCATCGATGCTCAAATCGCATGAGAGCGGCGTCTATTTTCCCAACGGCAATATACACACAACCATTAAACCAAAGTATATTTTAGAGAAGGATGTTTGGATTTTAGACTTAAGTGATTTTAAATTTTCATTTGGACAATGGATTTTTATGAATGAACTAAAGTGATTAAACACTAAGCAGCCTACTGCCGTATACGAACGAATCAACGAAGCGTGTGCTGTGTAATTATATTTACAAAAAGCAAGTATGTAGGTATGTACATCACGGAGGCACCTCGCCTCCTGATTGACAGCCATCCGAGTTCACCAGATTAGATATGCGACGTTATCTGCAAACGGACTGGTCACGCGGCCCGGCCCGCCTAACCATGCCGCTGTTGCACGGTTTTGTATGTAAATGTGACTGTCACTCGCTTGACAGCTCGTTGGTTGCCTTTTTTCGCATGCATCTGACGCGTGACGTCCTGAGAGATGGATCGTCAACGCGCACCGCTCGAAATGAATGCTTAATCGGACCATATGGAAATGTCATCTGTGACAATGTATGTTTACAAAAAATCGAGCATCAATCTTCATTCTGGCAGAAAAACAATGCGAGTACTTTTACTTACCTACCTCTGTTATCTAAAAATTGTATAGTTGATGATGATGTGGCAAATTTAAATTAAATTAAATTTGGGTGAAATTTAAATTCAGAAACAAAACTGACCCAATATTTTTTTATATTTTGCAGTCTATACTAAAGCTTTCGTTGAATATTCAGGTTTTAAATTTAGCAGTAGATAAGTTCTTAAATCCTATTACTTTTCCTGTTGGATCAAAATTCTATTTAATATATAATAACAAGAGTTGAAAATACATTTTTTTATAACTACCTACCCTGTAATTACCTCATTTTACTTGTCAATATAGTGATCAAAAGCGCTACTTTACTGCTCTAGAGCAGTAAATTACTATGAAAATCCATAACATCCCGCTCTTGTTTTTCTTTTAATTAGGTGCTTTTTCTGTAGAAATTACTTTTAATGTAGAAATAATTATAAACTTTTTCTATTTGGCGCCGTACTGCTTTGTTGATACTGGGTTTTTTTTTATAAACTTTCACGCTGAAAGAAAAGCAGATTTAGAAACTCGCTGAGAATGGCTTACTTCTTGTTGCACTTGTGTTTTTAGAGCAACTTAAAACTCGGAAAAACACAGGCTGTATGGCTAGCCCCTTTGCCATCCGTCAAAATAAAGAAGTGTAGCAAAAAAAAATTAAATATGTCCGGTGCGAAAAACGAAAGTTATATACCTATACAAAGATTTTTATTATCGAGAAGACGACATGTGACCTTGCCACCGCCTGATTGTTAAGCATATGTGGCTGGTCCTTGTTGTACTTGAAAGAAAAGCAGATTTCGCTGAGAGTGACGTCTTGTTGCACTCGTGTTTTAGAGCCGGGCTCTCAAACTAACACTCGGTGCAAAGTCACTTTCTGCTCGGGTCAGTAATCTACTATATAACTTAACATATAATGATCGTAATTTCCTCTTTGAATATTGTGAGCTTTCTGATATACCGATCAATGAGCGGATATAAAGAGCATGTCGTGCAAAATAAAAATTGTTAAAATACCATCTCACTACCCGGACCAATTAACCAGTAGGTAAGTGAACTAGCCGCGACATATTCTCAAGAAGGGCATTAACTACGAACTAGTGGAACCTGTCTCACCCAATAGGGCTCAGCAATTACGTTGCACTGAAGTAAGTGCGAGCGTCTCTCGCTATAAGCGATCGTAGATTGATATCTCCGGAACCACAAAAGAACAAACGCTACGAGAATAATAAGTCGAGGAAAGCGCACTACAGACTACTGCAGAAATGGACGGTCGCTCTTTGAAAGCACAGACAACGCTAAAAGCTAACATAATTGCATAACTAAACGATGTCCTTTTGTTTGAAAGCTCTTAAGTTTTTATTTCAAAATTCTCTGTAATATGAAACTCTTTAAAAATCGATGACACGCATTAACATAGTCGATTCATATCTTTGTTGACGAATCTACACAACACGACACTAGGCTGAATGAGAATAAATGCATCCGAGAACATATTGAAAACTTTCATGTTATCCCACATGAAATGGAGATCAGAATTTATGCACTCTAATTTCCTGTGTAGTAAATAAGGAATTATGATAAGTAATATACAGTAAATTATAAAACATGTATAAATATACAAAGTTGCTCTTATTTTGAAAGAGAATATTGTAAAGAAAGGCAAATACAGTGTAAAAGCAGGCACGCCGCGGGACACTGCGGAGTAAATCAACTATTAAACCGTCTATATTTTACAATTTGCTCTCCGCCTGGCCATCAAAGTAATAAAACGGTGTCTGCGAGTAAAAAATGTTGTGTCGTAGCGAAATTTCATAATACTATAAACGTCACTGGATGAAAATTTAAACAAGTATACTTAAAGTTTGTGTTACATAAACATAGTTGGCACAGACAGTTTTACTATCTCTGACGAGCTCGTAATCGCGGGTTGTTTGTCACGGATTATGACTGTTGCGAATGGTAATGGCGATATTTGATACCAGTAAACGGAGACTCAATTAAGCTCATTCATAAGGATTATGTGCAAAAGGAATAAAAGTAAAGTTGAAAATATAGGGACATTCAAATATTATGGATAGCCTCAAACAGAAACAACTGTGACGACAATATTTAATGGTCTAGCGGTTATTGAGCTATTGTAAACGACTATGCAAATATGAATAATTAAATTAAAATAATAAAACAATTGATAAGTATCAATCTAGAACTACCAGATTACAGTTACTAAAAGTCACCCATACCAATTCCTACTGAAGATAATGACTACTGTATCGTAAAGGGAATTGATGACAGAGCTTCATTTACAACATATTGCCGACGTCTGGGGTGGCAACAAGATTTCTTGACGGGGGAAAAATCGTACAGTTTTCCGGATACCGTTGAAGCTAATACACACTAGAAGGTGGCGCTCGATTAATCTCTGTCGTGAGGGATGGGTGCGTTGAATGCTCAATACTGACGAAACCCTTTCTTGCACTTCCTACCAATAAGAATGGACACTTTTTTAGTTCGTTGGATACTTTTAGAATTAATAACTCGTTATATGTATTATACATATTATAGAAGCTTGAGATATGCTTTTATTTGTGATGGCGAACAGGATACGGGTTCATTTGAAAATTTGCGAATCAATTAAAACGTGTTATGAAGTTCATTCACAGCAAAAATAATAATTCACTACATTGTCATATGAGTGATTCGTAAATTATTCGTGAGTATATTATTTTTCAATGTGCTGGAAAATACTGTAAAATTATTTTAATGAAGTGTGCTCTTTGTTCTGTCTCTTTAATTGGGCCTACTTACATTAAGTATGTTAAAATCGAGTACCTACACCCTCATTAAAGGGAATATAATAACGTATATAGAAACATAGAATAATTATTTTCTGTAAAGATTTGTTCACAGAATTTATTTTTATGTAATTTTATGTATACGTAAAATATGAATAAGTAGTATTCATGAATTTTCCACATCCTCTTAACCACAGGCGATGGCGAAGTCACAAGTCAGTTTCATTAGTGAACATTATTTAACGAACTTTAAATCAATGGACAAAGGAAGTATACTTAGAACGAAACAATAATTGAAACTTCCTGGTATTAATTCAAAATTTCCGTTCTCATAACTAAAACACTCAATTCTCAATCAACTGAGGAAGCAATCACATTCCAGTTTGGAAGCCAATATGAAGCGACGTGCAGTGCCGCTCAAGGTATTTATGCAAATAAGTCCATTTACGTCGGTCGGCAACAATGGTCATTATCACATTTCAAAATGTGCGAGATCGCAGCAAGACCTGAATAAGTAAAAGATGAAAATGAAGTATTATCATATTACTGGAATGTACTAATTATTTAAATATCCTTATGAAAAAAATCAGAGAAAGGTATTTAAAAACAAAAACATACAATTATTTGCATACATAAAGCTAATAATAGGACCAACAGGTCACACAGGACATTTATTTAATGGACTGTTCACATTTACCTAATTAAATATGCATTCAAAACCTGGTAGATTCGTTACCAAATGTAGGTGAAATTCAAATTAGCTTCAGTCTGCCGTAGCTTCAATTTAGTCCAATAGGCTCAAAATACATTACAGACACTGGGCAGCTGATCGTTCCCAGAGGCTTTAAGTTATTAGCTGAGCGAGTACGCGGCCGGTGAGGGCCCACCGAACATTTTACACTACAATTTGAATTCAATGGACGGAATTAGAGAACGTGGAAGCGACACGTACGCTAAACCCGCACAATAAAGTGTCTACATTATTGGAAATCGGAATTTCTAGAGAACGCGCTACTTAACCAGGACGATAAAATTGCATTTCCGACAACAATGTTCTGTTTGAATTGCAATGCACCGACTATAAAGCTACAATTTAGCTGTGCGAATGTATTGTTTTAGTTTCTCTGTTTGACTGAAACTGTGATTATAATTTGAAGCGTGTTGCATTAACTTAGTTTTGTATTATACATCGTAGAACGAGCTAGCTTTGCAAAGAAGAGGTAATATTGTGGACGTCTGTAAATCAGCGACGAGTTGATTAGCTTAATTGAGCCCATTAATCGGGGCAATCGCGACGACGGGCGTATCGTGTTTAATTAACTAACGAACGGACAGACATTCGATTATCTTAATGTCCATGCGCGTCGGGCGCGTCGCGATCATTGCTCGTACCTCCATAAGCTCAAATTCGCACCGGACATTAGGTTTGCCTCAGACTTCAAAACAATTTAAGTTAGCAATGATATCTGTTTTTGTTTATTAATAGAAGTACATAGAATATACTAATATGAGAATGAGATGTCATTTACAATGAAATTGTTATTTATTTAAGACGTTTTATTTATAAAGTTTGCAAAATTTACAGAGCTGAGTAGTGAGCAAACCAAACTGAGATAGCGTTTGGCAAAACTACAAGCGTCGTCAACAGAGGGCCGTGTTATCGTGTGTACAATTAACCAAACAACGGTTCGCGGCGAGGTTGCTTTTGTTTAGCGTTTAACTCGTCGACGAAATCTCTTAATCCTAAACAAATATTGCACGCGAGCGAGTCCCGAGCCCGGTCTACCTACATTCTGCGTCTGGAAGGGCCGCGGAAAACTGGCTGCTATTCACAAAGACACAACCAGGAACGGTAAATGTACGATTAAATCGGCGCGGTCGCAAGGCAATAATATAAACAACTGATTAAACCGGCCTCTGGTTACAAAAGGAGACATTAGTTAGGGCCAGTCTTCGCTGCGTAACTAACGGATAATGGTAGGAAGTGATAGCGAAGCCTTATGAATTCTCGGAGAAAACTGGTACGATATGCGCGAAAACTTGTCGCTAACACTGTTTGTTCCAATAACTAATGAACAATGACAAGTTTATTTTGCTTTCTGTTAACATACATACCTACATGTTGTTTGACTATGACACTTATTATGTACATTAATTGCCCATCCCTTTTCCCCAACGCTGAACCTTTTACTTTTACATAAACATGTAGAATAGGGAAAAGTGTAGTGTCAAATCTAAACTAATAATAAGAAGGAAACGTCTGAAATCTTTTATTATCCGGGAAAATCAGCGCCGCAGTTCGCAGTGCGGTGTGCCGGGGTTTTATCTAGGACGGTCTCGGGCTCTGTTGTCACACGTCACGCGCCGGACGTCCGCTGAAATGCCAGGGTTCGGATTATCCACACGTATTTCTTACTTCACAAACTTTATTTTGTTACAATCTTTATTGAGCGGTACAAATAAGAGCTTGGTCAGTATATTTTGAAGTCGAATGCGTCACGGGCGTACATTAAGACGGTTAACAAATAGTTTACTATTCTATGGCATGATTTTGTTTTGACTATCGTCAAATATACGATACGCAAGACGTAAACATAAACATATGACCGATTCATGAGAATTTTAGCAAAAACTTTCATATCGTTTCAAAGCAGCGGACTCGTTTTATATTCAGCGAAAGTACAGATTTTTTACGGTCCCAACAAAGCTTGTCCTTAGACAAAAAACAAACAAAAGCTTTAGTGAAATTCAGAAACTCCGTGGTATATTATTAAATTGGGCTATAAAATTTGCCACGTACCCGGAGGAACCCTCCGCGCGTATCTGAAATAAGTGGCTTTAAAGTAAAAACATGTCATTCACGTTTTCTCTTTCATTCTTGTAAATAAATATATTGCTTTCTTTATCATTTTCGTTGTCCAGATAAGTGTGCGCCCCATGTTTCGATTTGCAAACAATGGCTTGTTGCCAACGTGTCCTTGTCCCTGAACATCTAAGACGCCGAACCAATACCGTCAAATTAAACACCACCTTGTAGATATCTACAAAAGCTAAACAGTAACATATTTCTTGTGGCCCACGAGTCATTATTTTGTAAATCTTTATCTGAGACATTTCAAGATTTATATATTAGAAATAATATATTATTTCATTTGTGTTATTTACTACTGAAACCTACTACTTCTACTGGTCGCTACTAAATAATGATACAATAACGTGCAAATGATACAATAATAATGAGGGGGCGAGACTAAAAAGTCAATCCAATAATATTTACAATAAAATAAATAATAATTTACCAGTTTTATTTGTATGGCATTATTGATATGATTAGTAATATATGATATGAAGGATGGCAAGTGCACCCGTGAGAAAAGTGACTTGGGTAAAGAACAATGAAGAAATAAAGTACGTAAGCAGGTTAACATTAATCAACATAAATTGGTAATAACTTGGCGCAATTTGTTACCTAGCACGGACCCCTGTGTTTCTTAATACTGCCGGAGCTGCCGACAAATTAGTTGCATAATGACCAGGAACAGATAATAAAACAAAAGGACTGGAACAGCTAATGAACTGCATTTTTCACAGTGCGCATACCAGTTGCCAGGATAACTTACTAATTATTATTAACACAAAACTAACAGCATCGCACGTAGATTTGCTATATGAATAGCCCGCATTCACACGTGTTTTTTAGTAAAATGTACTGCAGTTCATAGTAAAGTTTGAATTCAGATGTGCAATACATATGGTAAAATAAAAATTGGTTAAACGAGGCTGACGTCCTAACTATAGGTATATGATATGTTTAATTTTATTCCAGTTAAATGAATCGAAATGAAATCTCCATCGAAGAAAGCTTAACTCTGATAAAAATATAATATTATATTACATACGTGAGCCAATTTCAGAGTTTAACTGTAATAGAATATTAAAGCAGTTTAGAGAGCAATGGGTAGAAATGATACAATTCAATTAGAATCAGTTACTATGATGGCGTTTCCCATGCAATTGAGGCTTATTAGTCGGTTGTAGACGTAGTTTTGTAAAGGAACGGAAAAATTCAGTTAACTGGAAACCGTTAGTTGATGTTTCGGAAACAGGTGCTAAAACAGTTTTGACTCTATTAGAGAGCATCGGAACCGCTACTGTGGAGCGTTTAATTAGGGAGCAGTGACCGACAATAGTTTTTAAAACTCAAATTCTACGTAACTGACTCCTAAATGGAAGGTTCTTATTATAAGTGATTCTTTTGCTTCATAATTTGGACTACGTTTACCTAATTTAATTATATCAAGCGTAATGCAATTTGAGAATAAAAATAATGTGCCGACCTCGTGCCTTATAGGTTTACTTAAGGCTCAGGTATCGGTACGTTACGGTCGTATTATCACACTTCATGGCTCCAGGATCTAATCTAGGGTGCGATCTTGCCCGCTCATTAATTAGATTTATGGGTGAAACACAAACATTTTGTTGGACATCAGTTCTACGTAATCTGGATTAGTTTTTAAATAAGATGTTCCTGTGTGGGACTTCATTAAGGGGGTTATTTTTTAGTCTGAATTTCTGATTCACCTGGAAAATAATATTATAAAATTGCCAAGCAGTTCGCATATCGTGTTAGGTTCGTGCAAGCCACCTATCGACGTTCTTCTAATCCGATAATAATGAACGTAAAACACTACGTCGTGCCCCAGTTGGGTGTTCTAAGAGTACCTGAGCTTTATCTGCAAACATAATTTGGAAAACATCACGCTCTCACACATTTCTATTGTATAATGCAGTATATAATATATGTGCGACTTTTTCATATTACAATAACAATAATTAGAAGGTGTCTATATACATACAACGTTATCGTAATTCTTCCGCCGAATGTAAAATAAAGCAAAACACAATAATTCATCAATTACTTCCAATTTAGTTGTCTTCCGTAAATAAATAAATTCAAATTTTTGCTCGTTAACAAGAAGCGTAAAAGTTTTATGTCCTGACATCCGAATTTCCATTTCATTATATGCAATTAAAAACAATGACGGCAATACCAATTGGTACCCGAGCCCTTACTGCAAATCGTGCAGCTCAACTGCTTCTTTACGACACAATTAATATACAATTTATTTAACAACACTTGAATTAAAGTATGTCTTATTATTAAATTGTAATAATAGTGTAATTAATGTTCAACAAAGAATTGAAGATACATTTTATAGCCATATTGTAGGTAATTACTAAATTCTTTTTATTTATGTTTTCTTTGTTCATTGCAGAGTGCTCTCCAAATTGCGCGCCATTTGCTCCTTTCTAATCCGTGTTAATTGAATTCAATGTAACAATAATATTAACAAAATTCAAACTGAGAAGTACGAGTTAGACTCATCATTATAGAAAGGTAATCTTTTCATTATTATATCCTTGAGGACTTTGGACTATCAGACTTAATACTAGTTTTACCAAATATTATTGCAGTAACGAATAAGACGTCCAGTGCACTAAAACGAGTGTCGAGTGTCATATTATATTACGAATGATTCAAGACGAATACAAACGGAGCACGTACATTTCTGCTGTCAAATCTTTCGTTTCAACTTCTAAATTAGATTTTATAGTAAAGCATCGAGGCTACCTTTCGTAACTCGTATCGTATCCTCGATTCGGTGGGGTAAGCCCGAGAATATCCAACAGTAGAATGCCAAGCAAATTGCTGGGTCGGGCAAAGACAGTACACGGATTTGCCCGGACATTGTAGGGTTGGAAATTCTCGGGCCGTGCATCCCTTATGCGTCCATTTTTGCCTTCGAGTCGAAACGAAAGATGTCGCGGTTCTAAATATGCTAACCCCACAGTTTCTTTTAAAATAGAAAATTTGTCATCAACTGTGGAAATACTAAAAATATTTTAATGTATGTGGGTTACTAGATTGTATCCAAGGCAAACAAAATAATGTGTACTGAGAAAGCAAGTATTTTTCAAGAACCCCTGAAGATAAAGTTTTAACTGCGATCAAATCAATATTTGGAAACATTACACAAGATGATTAGCGGTAGGTACACTGTTTTTTCTCTGTTAACGGAAACCAGCGCACCCTTGGTTGGACCCGCAAGACCAATCGATTCCTTGTAAGGCTTCCGTTAGAAAACAAACCGGGAACGTTCTTTTGTTCCATTGTGGCCCTCCCTTTGTTCTACGGTCGCGGATAAATTATTTTCTACGATCCTCCTTAGCTCCTATCTCGTTCCATTTCGCCCGTATTAGTTCCAGCCGATGCGCAACGATTACGGCCTTTATGTCTGGATGACGCGAAAATCATCTTCCCTGCCCTACAATTTTACGCCTCAGTATTCCATCTTAGAGTTAAATTAGAAATGCCGAATCGAAAGAGAAGTGAAACGTGGAGGCGCGTAATCGCGGGAAGGACTGTGTACTTTGTGTGAACCCAATGTTTAAAATTTGACCTATTTCGAGGAGCTGAATTTGAAATTACCTATTAAATTATTGTAACTAGAGAGCTCAGTAGCAGATTAGTACATTTGACTTCAAAAGGTGATTAACGTCACAAGAACTATGTTCAAATTAATGATCTGGGAGTGGCCATATCTACATAACAAAAATATGGCGTCAAGATATAAAATAAATAAAATATAACGAGGTTTTATGAGCAATTCCAGCATTGCCTATAAAAAATAAATAGCGCCTTGAATTAACGTGTCCCATAAAAAATGCATAAATTTCTGCGATCACAACGTCTCCGTAATACTCGGTACGGGGCCACCAAGAAGCTTGTCAAAATGTGCCTGTAAACTTTCAACAAAGTATTCGTAATCGATTAACATCGCATTAACACACTTTTATAGTAGCTCTTAAAGTACCTATATCTAGAGATGCTCGCATATATGATAATAAAACTGTTAAAAACAATTTAACTTACATTTCTTGGAGTAGTTGAACTTTAATAATACGTAATTGGAGTTTTAAAGATCGAATAAAACCAAGGATTGTGATAAAAGGTCTTGACTTTGATCTGTGTGTAATAAAAACAGATTCAGATAGTCAACGCTATCTAGATAGAACCGAGTGTTTTTATGACTCTGTAAACACCTTTTGGGTAAGCACGGGATCCAAATAAATCATCCACTATCCTTGCATGTAAAAAACTGTAATTTTCCGTTTGTTTTATAGCCTGGTAAGAAGTAGTAAGTAATTGAGTTCACTATTTTCGGGGACAAACCAGTCGTCAAATCCGGCTGCGTCGTAGTAATTAGAGCGATAAGAGGTGTCGGCGGCGCCACGATCAATCGGTGCCACTTTGTCGTGATAACGCGTCTTGTCGCCGAAGCCGACCAAACTTGATTGATGGAACTGAACTAGAGACGGTGTATGGAAGAGACTTAAATTCTACTAAATAGAAGGAAATGAAGCCATTTCGGCTGTAATCGTCTTACACTGATAACTAACAGAGGGAAGGGTTAATAAAAGACATGTTCCTTTTAAATGTGACTTTTAATCTAAATTGTACACATTTATGTTTTAATGGCTACAAGGGCAGGCCATCGTTTTCCCATTGAAAAAAGATTAACAATTATACAATGAAGACTTTATGAAGACGCCTAAATCACATATGAATATTGGGGAAAGAGATGAATGAAATGGTGGAATCTGGAGGTGCTTAGTATGCCTATTCACATTTTTACACGTTAATACATTGCTAGCACGAGTTCCTTGCGTCACGTCTTATTGTCATGAATCGAGCATTTGAAGACAAAAGTGATGTCGATGATACGAATTTTGAAATTGGTTAGACAATATGAAAATGCGACGACGAAACAACTCGCGCTATTACAGCCCCTCATAGCTGTTAAGCTGTTATTAGCTGCCTGCCATTATACCTACAAGGAGACAAATCTTTAGTAACATAAATGAACAACTGAGTATAAGTAGGTGCGCGACAAAACGGAGGACAAAAGAAAATAGGCAGTTGGCTTGACACTCAAGAGGTACAAAAGCGCAACCACTCCATAGGGAACACTCGTCAGTGTCGCCGTAACCGTCACCCATTGAAATAATTAAGCGGCACCTCTAGTCAACGAAGCGCGGGGCGCGGGTGCCACGTCGATGTTCGTTGAGTTGAGGTGGAGTGTCGTGGGACCGCGCTCCTTTACCATTCATGAAACTCGTACGTGAACATTTTTATTTGCGAGATTCATACATTGAGATATTTTGTACTAACGTATGAGCAGCTACGTCCAATGAAATCTGTGTGCATCGTGGGCGACATTTGCACGTGAGCCGAGAATTAAGTGCGCAAAAACTTGCTTCGCAGCGCCTTCTCTAGTACATTAGTTCATAATATCTCAATAAAATCATAAAAGCAATTAATAATTATTTTTTGTAAAATTGCTCATAATTACTAAATGTTCAATATGGATGAATACTGACTAAACATTTTATGTTTCATATTAGCATGCAGGGCAGTAAAAGGTAGATGCAATGTTACACAAATTAAATTTGATAGAGGTGATGATATTACAAATAAACTTTTTGTATATGATTTAAAAGTATTCATTTCATTAGGATATCATAAAGAAATTGTAAAAGTTAATAATAACACAGAATATCGAGTTAAAATATTGGAGCTCTTGCTTGAATACTCCTCCAACTGTTGCATAAGGCGGTAACAGTGGTAGGTAAGTGGGCAGGTGAAAACCGAAAAAAATGTTTGTAGGGAGACAAAATGTGACATTGTGACATTTGGCAAATTTCATAAAATTTCCCGGAGCAGAAACAATTAAAAGGCGAAACCAAAGTAATCTATCTATTATATTTTTATTATAAGTATATGAGGTTCTAGCTTTTCGTTATACTATAAAATAACTTTTAAAAAAAAGTGTACCGCCTTCAAAATTTGCACTGAAAAGTAAGAAATAATAAATATTTCGTCGTAGAATTTGAAGACGGTTGGTGCCAAATTAGGATACAAAATTAAGTAAACATCTAAGAAGATAAATATCTGTTCAATATGTTTGTACTGGTAGGTTCCCAATGAATTGTCTAGATTAGTGAATTTGGGAAGTAAGTTGTTTTTAATTTGGCACCAACCGTCTTCAAATTCTACGACGAAATATTTATTATTTCTTACTTTTCAGTGCAAATTTTGAAGGCGGTACACTTTTTTTTAAAAGTTATTTTATTTTTCCCTTTTAAGTGATTTTGCTGCCCTGAGAGACAAATAATAACGCAAATAAAAAAAAAATATGGAAAAATAAAAAATAAAAACTGCTGTGGATGGGATTTGAACCATTGGCATCCTGAGCTGCACCATACCATACCATACCTTTAGCCGTTAGACCACCGTCAATACAAAAATTGACAACTTCGAGTCAGTAGCAACCGTTGCTAAGGCTTTTCACGGACGTAATTTTCAGCCGTAAACAGAGACAAATTACTGAATTTCTGGAAAACTACTGAACCGATTTTCGTTATATGTCTGTGAGATAATGTCGAGAAATTATTATATCCTTAAAAAAATAAGTCGTCAAAATCGGTACATATTTCATCGAGATACTGATAATTGACTTAAGCGTCAGTTTTTTTCAAAATTACTGAAAAACTAATGAACCAATTTTTATGACATAAAAATGAGACCAATCCGGAAGAATTATCTGTCGATTAAAAAAGAAATCATCAAAATCGGTTCATAAACGACGAAGTTATCCGCGAACACACATAAAAATATATATACGGTCGAATTGAGTAACGTCTTTTTTTTTTAAGTCGTTAAAAAAGTACTATAAAAGGTATAGAAACGTCAAAATGTTTAATACAACAGCGAAACAATTTTACAAAACTGGTGAAAATCAAAGCTTGTGTACTGTATAGAAATACCATTGACAGCCAATAAGTGGAAAAATGTTTACTGAGAGAGAGGAGAGAGCTCTCAACGAAATTTGAAGAACAGATTCTGATAGACGTTTACAGCGCAAATAATAGGCGAAATGCTACACTGAACAAAATTGATAAATTCTTGCTGCTTCAGCGAAGATTTCATTTAGTTACAATAAACCTGGCAGTAGAAAAATTTTGTGCTACAAATATGTCCCACAATAAGCTAGTAATCGGTTTTTCGTATAACTTAATGTCACTTCAATAAATAAAGTAAAGAATTATTCGCAAGGACGACAAAGTATATAAAACAACATACGTTTTAGCTTTGTCACATAACATCACAGAGAAAACTAATGTTCATAAATATAATAAAGAATCCGACAGGCGATATAAAACAAAAATAAAATAAAAAGGTATTTGTAATCGAAATGGAATAGTGCAGAAATTGATATTGTTAGTTGTAACTTGTAACAATATGGGCGAACATCCCGACTCAGAACCCAATGTTAACTACTGTGGTTAGATAGGAGAAACTCATCTTGTAAGGAAAACTGACAGGAATCCGGTCTAAGTCATTTCACACTCGGTCGGGTTTCAATTTGCCGCGGCCGCCGCGTCTGTTTATCGGCGAACGCGGAAGGCCCGCGGCATCAACTTGTGAACACAGATGTATCTGCGACCACTACAATTTATAAGGATTAAATGCGATCCCGTGAGAAAAACTATAGCGTTCCGTACTGATTTTATTCTAGACAACAAAAGCAAACAAATTAAGCAAACTCTTCTAGGAGTAATAAATTAATAGCTTAAATATAGGTACATATAAGTACACGGTGAACTGTTTTTATTCGCATCCACACCAGATAATTAAAAGGTCAATATTATAAAAAAATATTGTATAATTTGACACGAAACAAATATTAAAGCAGACAAAGTGATTGTTGTTAAAAATGAATGAATGCAAGTCATAATAAGTAAAACTTTACGAGAGAAGCAAGTCATGGTAGTCATCACTTCGGTGCAAGATATCGGGTATGACTACACATCCAAACTTGCTATCTAAACAAGGTATGGTTAATCTCATAAAAATGTAATAGACAATAAAATCCGAGTAGTTACTGTATCATAAGAAACCTATAAAATACGATGGCACCTAAACCACAGCTGTGACTGTCACGCTTTTGCCTATTCCCGGAAAATGCCGTATGTCTTACAACAAACAGCATGATGTCTAAGAGAACTTTTTGGATTAGAACTGTCACTTATACTTTACTTATTGTAACTTCAGAACCAATCACGGACAACGTGATCTCCGAAGTCGAAGAAGTTAATTAAAACACTTATTCTTAAAGAAAATTGGTGCTTAGCATGTTTTGACTGGAATAATCCAACACTCTAACCATTGCGCTGTCGGTCGACGCTTTATATCGTGTGTCATTCATTAAATTTGATTAATAACATGTATTTGATTTTTAAACAAAGTTGATGGCCGGCTGTTAAATGAGAAATTGGCAAACAGAAATTTTGACAGCGCGAACATTGAAACAAGACTGAGTTCATCGGGTCCGCCCCGAGGCCGGATAATCAGCGTGATAAATAAGAAACACAACAGGTGGGATACCCGAGCCAATCACCATACATCACCAGAATACGTCCAAACAAAAAGCAAAGAAACAAAACTTTAACGCGGACAGTGCCAACGTAAAACAAATTGTAACAAGGTGGAGATTGTATCACACTAGGCGCCTTGAAAGACGTGAAAACTAATTAAGATCGGACGCTTTTCTAACGCGATAACTTACAGCGGAGATGGCCCAACGGCTCTGTGTATTGGCAATCAAAACAATTAACTTTTTGCCGCGCACCCTATCTAGACAAGTAGATGAGTTATGTTTTTATGACGTCTAGTAACTTTTGCTTAATTTAAAGGTAAATATTTCATTATAACCTTGTATACACACGTACATAATTGTTCCAATAAATAAAGTTAAGTCGCTTCAATAAACATTGGATTATTAAGTTTTAAATTTTGATTACTTTGCTTTGTCTTTACTTTCCCATAAGTACGTAATCTTTTCTTATACAGCCTTCAGTAAATGTTATAATAGTACGAGTACCCGGTACCATAGCCATTAAATTTAAAACTACTTATAATAAATAAGTGCATAAGAAGCGTAGAAAACTGTAGTGCCAATTTTTCAGTAAGATTTCCCTGCAGTTTTCCCGGGAAAGCGGGCGACGGGCGTGCTACGGACACGTGAATTAAAAACGATAACAATGCGCCCCTCAGCCGCTTCTTAATGAAACCGCCCCGGGCACGCCCCGGCGACGCTACGCCGCGGACGCCTCCGCACAACGCCAGCGAATTACACACGCTCCCATTACGGTGAGAAAATATTCAAACAAATCCACATTTTCATAGTACAAGAGGAAAAACTGCTAATATTGTGTAGCTATCCAATTATATTTGGCTGTTTCAAATGTAATGCATATTCATATTCATGTCACAATAGCATTACACTATTTACACTGCAGCTATATCCATGTATATGTGGTGCCAGCCCATGGGAACTGTCACTTGGCGCAACAATTTGTCCTCAGAATATTCAGTATTATAGCCGGATAATTACCTCAGTAAATAACGAGCATAGTCCCACTGCCATAAAAGAACAAAATTTCCGCCGCGAGAGGGAAAAAGCGTTATTGAAAAAGAGGCGAGCTGATATATAAATAAAATACGGGTTCAGCTATCGGCGGCTTGTTATCGCATGCCTTGATCGCGGCTATTACTGCAAAGTATCGGTTATTCGAGCGGCCGTGGGCACAGTTTGCTTTGCAGCCAGCCGCCACTAGCTCGTTATAATAATGTGAACTTCGCGAACTACAACCTCCGTGGAATAGAAGCCTCACAAGATAGGGACATCGTTCGAGTAATCCTTTTTGTTAAATAACTAATAAATTAATCTAGCTCAGAAATCAGAGCAAATTAATTAAAAGTACATCCAACAAATTAGGAGTTTCTCCAAAGTTTTTATCTTACTTAGAGGCAACATCAAGGATATACAAAACAAATATCTATCAAAATTGTTGTAAGGCATTAATCACTTTGTAAAAATGTTTAATATTTTGTTGAATGTAAAGCTAAAGATACTGCATAGAAGGCGCTGTTCGGCGTCCGCAAGAATTTCTTTTACATACATAATAATTGCGAGTTGTCTCGAGGCGTCACGATCCTGGTGTATAATGACAAAGTGCACAGTGACGTGAAAATTGCTCTACTCGGCTCGCATTGTACAGCGCGGCGGCCGGCGTCTGCTGCGCGTAATTATTGCTCACCATCACTATCCTTGCAAGATTTCGGTGCGCCGTAATTATTCCCTGTTTATTTACTCGGTTTTACACATAAACCTGTCGATTGTCAAGTGAAAATATCGACTAAGTTTACCAGCAAGCCACGCGCGTCTAACAACCTAAGACGGGAAAATTAATGTTATAAAACAAAATTACATTACTTGACCCATAACGACCCGAAGATAATATGAAAAAGATACAAGTATACTAATTAAATATTATTTATTTTCACCACGCCAAAATACGGAACAAATTATTTATTACTGGATTCAGTATACGAAATTCCACAAACAAAAATATATAAGTATGCAGCAAATATAATTGACGTATATTAACGATGTCTTCAATATAACTGACAAGAGCAAATTGATTGACAATAACAGAATAACAACATTCACGCCTTAGAGCCTGAAAAACGAGTCCATGCGGCGAGCGTAACCGTCCCCTCCGTCAAAGATGAGTAAGATTCAGATAAGAAAGCCTATCTGCAAGTTTTATACCTAATTTCGTTGAAATAGTAAACTGAACTAAGTCTGTGGTAGGCTGTATGAAGTGGTACCTTTACATGGGTACCATGAATTAAAAATAACCTGTGACGTTGATGTCGTCGACTGTGGACTTTGAACCGACGCTTTTGTCGGACATAGTAATTACTCCATCATTCTAGTTTCTAAATGTAAAAAGTGAATATTATTAAACAATTAAACCAGGATAATAAGTATTTAATTTGCTGCAACACCACATAGACCCGGACAAGTCGCTATTGAAAAAGCAGTTTAAAATCTAAATAAGTATATGTTTCAAATATTATACAAATGAAATAATTGTTATTTTTCAGATATCTGGCGTGGTGGACGTGTGCAGTGTGTCATGAGTGGCAAACGGCGCGGCTGGAGCACGCATTTTGTCTGTTTTCGTTTTTTATTATAAATTAAAATATTATTGTCATCATATGCAAGGGCTATTCCTATATAGTATAACGTGTTTATTTTATGATTTATACTGTATGTAACTAATTTATTTATTAAAGGTAAACTGTGTATAGAGTATCTACCAAATAAAGAATTATTTTTCATCTTGGAACGCAAAGTTTTAAAGAAAAGACATCAAAATGTAATTAACAAATACATAATACATATTATAATGTTTTATGGTTGGTAATCTTGGTCCAGGCTGTAGAGAACCACCGAGACACCTGACGTCGCCGTCGTTCCTCGCTGAGCCGGTAATTGTATGCAAGACGCGCACCGACCCGTCCACCCGTGTGCTCATGATAACATGACTAATTTGTGATCCCGTAATCTGACACTGTATTTTAAAATTTGCAGTATTTTTTGGATCGTTTTTTAAAATTCGCGTTCAATACTTCGCCGCCTCAATGATTTTGCTCACCAGACCTAACGTGCCAAGTCTGAACAATAAAGAAATGCTTGAATTTAAATTTTCTCATGATATGTACCAACAGCCATATAGAATCTCAACAGAAAATCAAATTTGTAGCTGTCAAAACAGTTAAACCAACGGAACGTAACAAGAACCAGTCCTCGCGAAAGCCTTCAAGGAGAAGTTTTGTTCAAACTTAATCTGGTTTGGCTCAACATGCCGCGTTTGAAGAACGGGCAGGTTGTTTAAAATGCAAACACAACAAATTAAACCAATGGCAATAATTCGACGCAATCCACACACGTCATTAGAAAATGAGAAGGGTCGACACCACTGACGGAGGGCAACTTTTTATTTTAAAAACAAACAGTAAACGAGGTTTTGCAAATTTTTATACAGTTCAAAAATGTCTCAGCTTTAACCTACTTAATTATTATTACTTTAGATAAATTAATCAATCACTTGACTCGACACAGTCAACATAAGAAATATGTGCAATTGTGCATCTTCCCCTCGTTATCTTAGTGTAAAATAAATGTTAATGCCATTTTAAAACGTAAAATTATCAATAATTAAACAGCTATTTACTGTACATATTTATAATAAACTTTTTACGACATTACATAGGCCGTCATTACTGCAACCTATGATTAAAAATAATATATGACATTGCACACGTTGTGATTAACGTTTTATAGTAATGAGTTAGGAGGGCGGTTTCCTATTCGTATCCCCGTTATGCAGCGAGAGAAACCTGCAATTTTACTGTCAGTCGTAAACCAACATGTATTGCAAACCGTGAGTGATCCCTTCTTCAATTCTCAATAGGCTACATACAATTGACTTTATGCAAAGAATTAAATTGATGGAAAATAAGGAAATTTCAGTTAACTGAGGTCAGTTACACTATTTCCAATGTAAGAGCCAACGAATGACAGTTCGTTCAATGTATAGGGTTGGTATAATTTAAATAGAATATTGAATTGTTAGAAAAAGAAATCATTTTGACTGATTATGACCGCGAGGTAAAATATGATACCATAAATTGATAATGACACATTAGTATTTAATTTAAATAGTGACAATGACAGTTCTATTGATTGATACTAGGTATGTATGAAAGTGATTAAATACTATAAATGAATATGCGAAAAGAGATTTTACAATAAAACCATGTTTTACTATAACACATATCTGATTATTATTTTCTTCCATGTTACAACCCTAATTACTAAGTAAGATTACTACGTCACTCCAAAAAAATTAAAAGAAAAATTATAATTATAATAAAGTTTCTGTATTGCTATTGCATTATTTGGTTATGCGTTCGATTAGTAAAGGATTTACTTTCAAAATTTATACTTAGCCAAAAGAAAAATTAGTTTAATAAAATATAATCGGAAAATTATTTCGAGTATTTTTGTGTTATGTGATAACCTCAGTTATCATGTGTCATTCGTTGGCTCTTATAATGAAAAAGGATAGGCCTTTTATTTTCATGTATTTTTATGACTTATAGTGAAACATATATAAATTAAATACAATGTACATACAGTGTAAATATCGACTTAAGCAGATATGAACCCTTTATAGCATTCGATACAAATACGGGCTGTGTTATAATTGAACGTAGCACTTGCACCCATATAAGCACTTCAAAGCTCGTCTTCCATCGGAATTGAAACGCGAACTGCAAGCAAGTGCGAGAATAGCCTGAGGCGGCTCGGTGCTGCAACTGGGAATGCGAGATGCCCTCTCGCTTACCCTCGATCTGACGCCGATAATTTAATTGGGTACCTGACATTTAATCAATACGTTTGATTAAATTAATTGAACACTTGAGTTCGTTACATTTTTATGGAACACAGTATTTATTCGCTTCGAAAGCTTGTATTTACGAGTTGAGTATACGTAATAGTAGAGCTTGAAACGAATATTGTATTTACTCATCAGCAATACAAAAATTTACTCTGTATTACATTAAATACTAAAAGGAAATATTTGATAAATCTGCTTATTTAAGGGGCGGTGGTCAAGGTCATCTTGTATCTGTCAAAAATATGGTAAATCTAAGTTAATCCTGGAAACGTGAGTTTATTTATACAAAATCTCCTCACCCCAAAAGGATTGTTATTATTTGAAATTGGATTCAGCCATATTTTTATTATTCATGGGTTCTAAAGAGCCGTTGCTTTCGATACGAGCAGTGCCTTCGGGTATCGAAAACAACGGCTCTTTAAAACCCATGAATAATAAAAATATGGCTGAATCCAATTTCAAATAATAACAATCCTTTTGGGGTGAGGAGATTTTGTATAAATAAACTCACGTTTCCAGGATTAACTTAGATTTACCATATTTTTGACAGATACAAGATGACTGAGAGCCAAGAGTCCTTAAGTACTTGTACCAAGTACAAAATTGGTCAATGGAGCGTAGGATGATCAGGATTTCAATCAGTGATCGAGTACCCAATGTTCAGATAAGACAAAAGGCAAAAATCGGAATTTGAATTGCGACATAGAAGTGGAGATGGGAGGGACACGTAGCACCAAGACATAATGAGAGGTGGAGGTCAAGAGTAACTGATGAGGGAGAGACCCAGAATGAGCGTTAGAAGACCACCAGCGAGATTGTGTGACGACATCTTGAAAAACGTGGAGGAAGTTTACGGAGACTATAGAGAATTGGCGGAATACTGAGGCCTTTTAGAGCTACACAGATTTGTGACGTGGCATCGTTCCGCTTCCAAATCCATGAGTAGTATCAATACAGCTCACACAATCTCATGCTTATATTTTAAGAGTTCTATTTCCGGCTACACAAATTACAAATAATGATATTTACTCAAAACTACAAAGTACGAGTGTGTCTCAGTAATTTGATATAGTGAGCGCAAAAGCTATTCGCCGTAATGATAATCGTCGCTCTAAAATTGTTGACCCAAAAACCATGCACACCGTGAGATCGATGCAAAAAACCTACTAATACACTTTCTAAAACGAAAGAGCCTTTGTTTTTCGTTTGTTAGTTTTTCGTTATTTTTGTGAGGTTTGTGTTATGTATACTATTGTCACTTCCGTCATTTTAAACTTTCACTAACTCTATTTGATTTTCAAATTCTAAAGTTAATTTAACGCTTGAATAAACAAAAATAGTAATAATATTTTTATGGCAAATATGGTATCTCGATCGCTACAAATGGAGGTGAAATTGCGGAAACAAAAATAAACGATTTTCTAAAAGTTGAAGCAGACGATATAAATAACGTCCATGGCCAGGATAGTGCAAAAAGTGATACAAAGGAGAAGTATGCGCTACCCTTTTCGTAGAAGACGAGGAAAGAATGCAATTTTTAGTCACATAAAGCCGCGAAATGTTTTACAAATAACCTCTAGCAAATTTATAAAATATTTAACAATCATTATAATTAAATTTGGATTAAATATATAAAAATATAATGAAAACGTTACAAATTCAAAAAACTTGTATTATGACCGTATTGAAATAATTGCGACATGACTTAAAACTTAACTTTATACGTATAAGTTAAATTTTTGGTTGTGGTTTTATTTTGATTCAATCAAAATTTGCTACGAAAAAACGGACAACAGGATTTAATGTACCTGTCATTCGACCCTTGTTCTTGTTTCTAAAATTTGTATAAAATATTCTGAGGAGACGCTGCGTCCGCCGCCAACAAGAGTGGTTATCCAGTCCTGCAATAAAATCAACACAAAATGCGAAACATTCAAATAGCGGAGGCGACGACGATTCACATTGTGTTTATATAATCCGGTCTTCTTCTCACATATTTGGACAATAAATCAGCATTGTCAACCGGTAGAGAAAAAACAAGATATCGAAGATGATAAGAGGTATTTTTCTATAATTATACAGATTTTTGTGATTCTGTAGGATTATTAAAGTTCATTACAGTAAAGATATTATTTATGTTAAATACAGTCAAGATACGAGTAGCTACGAGTTTCTGTTCATTACGATAAAACAGGTCCCTTAATTTATGAGAACCATTGAATTTATTTAAAGTGTAATAAAAAGAATCCAAACGTTCCTTCACATTCTCTAAATTCACATAAAAAAGCGATTGTTCGTCATTCCAATAATGTTCTGATTTCTCAAAATCAAGTCCACTTGGTGGCTTGACGAAATATTTAACGCATTTCTCACGATTTCGTTTATTTCTTGTCGAGGATAGCTTCCCACCAAATAATTAAACTTGATTTTTATTTAGTACAACATTTGATATGTAATCTCATACACTTAAATACAACAATATGTTACATGTTAAGTGAGAATTTCTATTATTTCCTAGATATTCCTTACGCCCTGAAATTGAAATAGCTTTACAGTTTGAGTTTGATATTATGTTGGTTTCAGTTTCTTAATTAAGAACGGTAATGTCTACAGAATCCATTAATACAAAGAGTGTTAAATAAAAAGTGGTTTGTCTAGCGGCGAGTGTCAGTGTCGCGCGGCGGCCGGCGACGGTGTCCGCCGTCACAATAGCACAATTAAAATGCCAACAAGTCCGCTTGCTGGCAATCCAATTACAGCGGACAACGATTCCACCAAGTAATTGGGAGTGAGGTAGTACGGGACCATTCGGTGTGCGAGCGGCCCAAGCCCACGAACTCTCGCAATTTTACATAAAATCGAAATGAACCGATATAATATATCGAAGGTATAAAATTACTAAACGACAATTATTTTTATTCAGTTTAAATTGAAACGAAACTAAGTAACTACAAGGTAAACAATGTTAAACTTAAACACAAAAGAAGATTTCAGGTGTACTCCTTATAACCAAGTGCATCTAAATCTGATGGAGAGAATCACAAAGGGGGCCGCCCGTGGACAATTTCATCGATATACGCTCGTAAACGTACTGAAAGCGTGCGATAAATAGTACTACACTAAGTTACGTATTTGAAAAACCTTACTGAGATAAAGTGGGATGTTTTGTAAAACATCATTGTAAAGTTATTTCAAGTTTCATTTATATCAGATAACAATATTTGTTTCTATTGTAAAACGTGCAAATTACTCTACCACCGCCTGGTATTAATCAATAGTGGTAAAAGTCTAATGAGTGAAGGCAACTAATGAAACGAGAACTGATATCAATCGTCATATTCACTATACCGCCGGCTTGTAGAGATGCCTTTTTAAGAGTCGCTAGAAACTAGGTTGCATGACGCTCTGGGAACATGGAGGAAGGAAGACCGATCCTCATCTATATAGCACGCCACATAAATAGTAGCCGAACCTCTTAGTTCTGCCGAATGTATTGGTGGCCTAGGCTGTGGGTGCATCTCGCACCTCGAGCGTGTGGATCGGTTGCGGAATGGAGAAGGAGGAACAATAACCTCTTTGGAACACTTCCCATTATATAGAGTCAGTACAGACGCAATGTCTCTATGCAACTGTAGAGGCTCAAGATGTTATGTGAGATTTTTGTCGTTAATAATGCGGATTGTTCTTCTCCTAAAAATCAGAAATTTGGTATGGAGCCTAGGATTTGCAAACAAACAACAAAAAATAAGAAATCCTTAACTTTCACCCTATATAACAGATCTGTATATAAAACTAGGGTCATACATAGAAAGCTGAAATTTAGACACAAACAACAAAAAAAAAGAAATTGGAGGGTGAAAGGGGGGAGGTGCATGCCTGTATATAAAATGTATTATGGATAGGTACTTCAATTTGTTATTAAAGCTAGATTAGTATATCTAACAAAAAGAAATTAAATCGCACCAAAAACATTTCATGAAAAATAGGTTGCCAAGACTCACAAGCTCATAACGCTTTCAATGTTAAAATGTTATCAGATCTCTTGAAGAGCCAAGTTTACAAACTCTACGAACCCTACATCTTGGTCAAAAAGTGAGGTTTTTCACATACCTTTGAAAAATCGGTAAATTAGTAATTACTGACATAGATAGCACTTTGCGTGACTGACACTCGACACGCACTTGGCCCAATTATTTATTTACATACTATTGTGGGCAACTAGAAGAAATGCTAGTAATATTCTACGCAAGACCAAACTTGTGTTCTCTATATGGTATATTTGCTGTATTCTTCTTACATAGTCTTCCCGTTGTAGTTGTAGTATGTCATCATCACTATACATACTAAGTTACTGCATCATAATAGCCTACTTATGTAGTGTTAAATGCCATTGAGATTATGTTGCGACTTCCACATAGCGATTTCTTCAATTTATATAATAAAAATAGCATAATATGAGCACATAAATAAAATAGATTATCTAAAAAAAAGCCCACGTCCGAGCGCAGAATTCGATTGTTCCGGTAGAAAACTTCCCGTCGTCGGGGTTGCAACATACAAAGAAAACTTATCTTCGGACCTGAACGACAACAATGACTAACCTAGACACAACAAAGTGAACCGAATTTAAGAGAAAAAGAATATGTGAGAGAATTGGAAGCACAGGATAAACATTTAAAATACTTTGCCGTTCCAAGATTCCGGGTATTGAAGACCGGGCGGAAAGAAACGAGACAAGTGTAACATGAAAATCATTTAACAATATTTCACTGTTATCTGAACGGGGCACATCTCTTATCTTCACAATTACCTTAAATAACTTAAGCATACATTGTATGGAGCGGTAGAATCTACAGCGACCGGTTTGACGAGACATTAAGATCAATGAAATTTAAATTTTATCAAAATTAACATTTACTTTTCAATTAATTTGGTTTATAACAGAAAATGTTTGACTTCTATTTATTAGAGACAAGTTATCGGCAGTTTATGTAGAGGACAGAGACAAGCTGCGCCTGATAGAGGGCTAATGGACGCGCGCACTACGCACGCTGCCACCGGCATTATCACGGCCACTGTCTGTCGGTTCTGATTTAGCGACACCACAGCTAATCTTACATGGGTGGCTATTTTCAGAATTATGCTATATTATTAATAGATAACAATATGACATTAACGTAGCACTGACTATGAAATAATTTATCTGCCATTCACCGCCTATAAGCGCACGCTGGAACCAAAACAATTCCATATGCTGAAATTTTAATACCTCTAGAACTATCCCGAAATTACATTGCACCAGCAATTTCATACACCGTAGTGTAGTGGAACGGTCTGCCTTCCTCCGTGTTTACATCTCATACAACCTTGGGTCCTTCAAGCGAAACGTGGAAAAGCATATCTCCCAGGCTGATATAGTCTTTTGACTGCTTGTCTTACAATAAAAAACTCTCTCCATAACCGTGTCTCGTACCATGCAGGTAAGCAGTAAGGTACGCACTGCGTAGCATAAATATTAGAGACTCGCTCCTGCATGGCAGTGAATATCAAATAAATCGGCAAGCATCTTTCCGGGCGAATGGACCCCGCGGCGCCGCGTCGTAAATTGCACCCAAAAGAACGGCTGGACGGCTGGCCAATATGGCAGGCGTATCGAACGGCGCTAACTTACGAGCGGTCGCGACACGGGGCGCTAAGTGGCCTATCGTGTTCCCGAAATACAAAAAACCTAATCGAAAAAATACAAGTAGAATTCGACAATCTCAGTATTTTCCATTAATCAGTGTTAAAGAGGTCACTGGGCGGACTTCAACTTGGCTTAGAACTTGGAAGTGGAGTCGCCGGGACGCCGCGCCGACCGGGTTGACCGACTTTCCAATAAAGAAATTTATAACCCTCGGCTATATTTATTCAACTATAAAATTCATTTGAATTCAATATAAATGTAATCAGTGTTCATTATAATGAAGTCGTAACCTTCTTTTACAAAGTGTGAAAGAATTAACAATTATATAGCTGCAAACCCTGCTTCCTTCGGGACAATTTTAATGATGTGTGCTTTAATGCAAATACATAACGTTCCGAAACAATCAGTACCATACCATTGCCATTAATTAAATAAACAAAGACAAACGGGTAAGCTGTCAATGGCGGAATTTTAACACACATCAGTATATTTCAAGTTATAAGTATGTCCCGAACGAAGCCAGGTTCGCAACTAGAAACTAACTTTAGTATTTAAAACTAATTTATGGCACATTTCTTTTATTTTGAAAAACAAAAAGCTTCGTACAATTTAGCATTTGAATTGTGAAGTTATTTATTATTATGTAAGTACTATCGATGCCCGAGTCCATCGCGAATCTAAAAGAGTTGGCATAAATGACAATTGGAAAATTATTACAATATGACATATTAGAAAAGGCATGTTGCAAATAAAATAAAAGTATTAAACAAGCTATTTAATATCAGGATGATTCGTAAGACCTTACTCGTAAATATAACATGTACCGATGACTGGGTCCAGCCCGCGGCGCGTCGTGACCTCAGCTTGTCTGCTTTATTTCACATTATTTACGCTTTTTATTAGGTTGTAAAAATGCGCAAATTCTTACACTGAGGGCACGCCCAGAATCGAGCATGGATTCATTCTCCGATAACGAGGTAAATCGTGCAACATGCAAAATGTATAGGAGAACCATATCTATCAGTGAAAAGCACATTGCATACTTGACTCGCTCAACCCTGCTGTAAGTTAGACCACAGACACCTCTGCTCTGACACACTAGCATCTTCCGAAATGTAGTTTATTAGAGCACGAGGAATACTATCTCCTCATGCTCCAACCAGTTGTAATATAAAAACATATTAGTCTTAGTCTTCGTGCTCCACCCACTTGGAGTATTATATATCGTATCAAAAATTATGATTTGATTACCCATCACCCTATTAGGTCATGAAACTAGTAATTTTAGATATGTATGAATAGGGCCGTACGAGTCTCTGTTTCCATCACCACAAAGAGTCAATGATTTTGTTACAAACAAACAATTGCTTCACCGAGTTTCCATCCGTATTACTCATAGCATTGGGTCTTCTGGCGTGGGTATGCCTACTGGTAACAAAAACAATATTCCCCTTACGCTTTTTATTGGTAGATGATGATTAAATACATATGCATGATGTAAACACCCTCCGCGCGAAGCCAAGACAATAATCTAATTATCTACTCCACAAATCTAAAAATACATGTTAATCCTCAGGTAGATCAGGTCTCTTTTCCGGGCTACCAATCCGGCATGAAGCAGCGACTAGAGAACTCGCTTGTTAAGAATAGCTGTGGGTAGTTCGTGAGCTAGGTACTTTCTATTTACTGTTTGAATGGAACTTCTTTTGAACTGTTATTTATGAGTACATCATTATCTATTACAAAAATAAATAATTAGTAATGGTACCACTAGGTAGTGGTAGTGGTAACACTAGGCGTGTGCAAAGTTGCTCCAAAATTCGAAAAGCAGTTTGTTCGGAACTACCAATGTAGTCATAAGTATGTCTTAATAGGAGGTCTATAACTATATGCCATAAGTATGGTAAAGCAAGTAATAATTTTCCTCTATATCGCAACTGTGTCCATAGGGATAGGAAAAAAAATTAAGTACAAATTATTTTAATTAACATTAGATGTCATATAGGTAATATGTATATTCTGTAGTGAAGAATAAATATTGAAATATTTTTCAATGTGAAGACAATTTACAAAAAGATTTATGGACACCAGAGTCACCAGATGACAATAAATTTTCTTGAAAGAATAAACGAAGTATCATTTATTTTTAATGACTCAAAATCCTTTAATCTGTTTGGATTAAAAATGCTTACAAATAAATCTAACATGATGACCTATAAACCGTGTTGAGAGCAATCTCGTTAAAATCTTGTAGTTTCGAAACAAACAATCCAGGGATCCGCGAGCGAGAAGAGTGTATAAGTATGGCGGTCGCATCTAATTAAATTGGACGTTCTCATTTCGCTTGCGACAATTTTATGCTCAGATTTAAAAGCCTGCCATAATAAAATGCACAAATTTACGAGCGGGCATACCCCCCGTGACGGATAATTATCTCAATTGTGTCTTTAATAACGTTGAGATAGCAGTCCGCCAGTATTCTTAACGAAATCTATATATTATGCTCCGACCACGCATGTGAAATAAAGGTTAAAAATTTTAAAAGAATCATATCCATATACCATACCACAATACAATTACAATGAATAATCAACAATTGCCTATATGCGCAATTTATTAATCACATTCGTGTTATTGCTGTTTGGGTAATAAATATCAAACAAACTACGGCGTTTATGAATAAAAAGATACGCGTGTAAACTTGCTATAAATTTATTAGCATGGCAACACGATTATCGGATGTCCAACACAAAACCGGATAGATCTAACAAGCACTTATCAGTTAGCAATATTTGCGAGCGTCGGCACCGACAACTATTATCCAATTAACACGGCGATATCGGTGAGATCTTACCAAACAGCGTGAAATTTGCTGCCGGCAACGAAGGATTAAGAAAACACTATGTCTACCATGAGTTTTTTAATGCGGGACTTCGAATCTGTGAAGTTATTTGTTAGGAAATTACTGCAACAAGGTACAAATTGTTAGACTTATATATATACGTCACATTTGCCTTGCCAGTTCTCTAAGAACAAGTTGCAATAAACGATTAACTAGAATTTTAACATTAGACGAAAAAATTTTTAATTCGACCAGCATTATGTAGAGTTGGTCTGAAAGTCATGCTAAACTCGACCAGTTTAAGTTATTTTTACACGTTTATGAGAATTAGAGCATTTAAAAATTCGACGAATCGCGTCTATGCAATAAAACAAAAAAAACTACCCAGTAGCGCGCACATCAATACATATGAGCTTTATATATTTTTTTAAATAACCCTTGCACGTCATGTTTATTTATGCATTGTATAAAATATAATTGTATTAGGAAAAAGGATGAGGGAAGATAGACCTTATTACGGATCTTGTATTATAACAGGTGTCTAGGGTGCAACTGTGTGGCACGGTATTATTAACAAAATCACTAACATTGCATTTATTTTCAATCTTTTAAAATGAGATTCTGTCACGCTTGTCATTCTTTTCCGTCGGGATCATTCGACCAATAGTCTAACTAACGGGGAGATCTCTTGTATGAAGACCCCGACAATAATTCGCCCGTCGTTGATACTTTGCAGTTCGATAAAGTCGAGTATGTAGATTACGAATGTCGAAGAATCCAAAACTTTTTTTTTTCGGAAGAGGGTTATTTTCATCCCTAAAGTTTTAAATTGCCTATATCTCCCGATAGAGAAGTCCTACGGCCAAAAATCCTTCCCAACATATCATTGTCTGTTATTGAAGTACAAGTATGTAAAGAAATCCCGGACTTTTTCCTTTCAGGGGGCCCGCTATATACACAGAAAAAAATTGTATGGCGTTGGTCGATGATACTTTGCACTTCGATAAAGTCGAGTATGTAGATTACGAATGTCGAAGAATCCAAAACTTTTTTTTTTCGGATGCTGGTTATTTTCATCCCTAAAGTTTTCAATTGCCTAAATCTCTTGATGGAGAAGTCCTACGTCCAAAGTTTCTTCCCTACATATCATTGTCTGTTATTGAAGTACAAGCATGTAAAGAAATCCCGAACTTTTTCCTTTCAGGGGCCCCGATATACATAAAGAAAAAGTTTGTATGGAGTTGGACCACATTCTTGTCACAGATGATTTAAATGAGATTTGATAGATCTCAACATAAGTATCATTTTTCATTATGGAGTCAAAAAAAATTATCCAGTAAAAAAAAAGTTACACGTATTTAAAATGGAGTAATTTTTTTTTAAATTGCTAAGGTATAAAATTACAGTAACTGCGGTAGAATCTTTGACAGTACCTATGTATTCTATTACAAACGTTGAATAACATTGTCATAAAACCAAATATTTTTAAAATCCGTCTCAGGGTTCTCGAAATAGACATTTCTATTTTTCACCTTTTCATTGATAATATTTCAAATGGACTAGTTTACTATTTTTAATGTTTGAAAATATAAATTATGGCAAAATAAAACAAATTGTTCCGGAGAAATTGAGATATTTCAGAAAATTACAAAATTTTAAAGATGTGCTTTGATTAAATTAATTTAATTTTCATATGTTTTGAATATATTTAATTTAACTTTGAACTTAATTTTGAGCACAATGAAATGTATTGTGTTTTTTTGTGTCAAATCTGATTTAAAACTAGATTTACTAGAAATGTGGTGCAAGCCGCCCTAAATAACTTTCATTTCTAAACTAATCTTTGGTTCAAGAGAAAGAGAAGTGGAAACATGTCATTTTCATAATCCGTCCCAGGGTTCTTAATATTCAGTTCTTGATATTTTCGTTAATATTTCAAATGGACAAGTTTACAATTTTTTATTATTGAAAATATAAATTAGGGCAAAATAAAACAAAGTGTTGAAGAAAAATTAATATATCTCAGAAAACGACGAAGTCTTTAAAAATGTGCTTTGAGTAAATAAATTTAATTTTCAATTGTTTTCAAGATATTTTGAAGATATCCGCAATTTCAATTGCTAACTTTGAACTTAATTTTGCGCGTTATGAAATGTATTGTGTTAATTTGTGTTTTTTTGTGTTACATCTGTCTGATCTAAAATGAGGTGCAAGCATTGGTGCAAGCCGAAAAATATTATTTAGTCAGGCAATGCTGTAGAAAATGACGTTTATTTGTTTTAATATTGATAGGCAATGGCATATTTAACATAATGCCGCACCGCACTAATATTGGCCCAATGGATTAAAATACTATGATAAATAGCAAAAAGAAATAAATGAAAAAAATGTGAAATTTGTTTCTTCAAATAACGTCTACTATCAGGAAAAAAATAGCAAATTAAAACTTTACATGGAGAATTTTTATTCCGGACACAGATACAATTATATGTGAAATGTTAGCTAGATTCTTTGGGATTTTTATCAGATTCTAAAGTAAAATTTAAGTGCAAAAATAAAAAAATATATAAATACAAATAATACTGACAAAAATTTTGCAAAGTAAGAAATAATTGTATTTCGTTGTAGATTTTGGAGACGGTTGGTGCCAAATTAATTAACTTCAACAACTTCGTGTCAATAACAACCATTGCTAAAGCTTTTCTCTAATATATACAATTTACAGTAAACAGAGGTAAATTACTAAATTTCTGAAAAACTACCCAACTGAGGAGCCACCTCATGATTTTTGTCCTATACGAATCTTGTAGCAGACCGTTCTCAACTGTACAGCCAACACAAAAAAATATTTACCCAAACAGTGAAGGACGCCTGGCCATACCTCAATTACTAATGAATAAAAGGGTATCCTCTCAAATTCTCTAAAATATATAATTTCAGAAGCTATAACTTTAGTTGCTATAAATATTCATTTTCTATAAATTTAGATTCTGTAATTTTAAAAATCTATAAATGTGTTTGATAAAATTTTTTAAATCTATAATATTAATTCCTATAATGCATTGTTTTCTATGATTGCAGTTCCTATAATTTTCAAAATCTATAATTTTAAGTCCTATAATTTTTATAATGCCTATTTTCAATTGCACTAATTGCTACTTTTCTATAATTGCTGTTACTATAATTTTGAAAATATATGTTCCGGCGGTCTGCTCTGCAGCAGTAGAGAGCGCGAGACCCAGGGAACTGACTATCAAGGTAGGGTAGGTAGGTAGACTGGGAAACTGGGAGACTATTGAAACTGCACGATGTCACTTCAATCTAGCCCGGGCGGCCACTGGACGGCTGAGCTCTTCTTGGTTGCTGGGAGGTCCTCTTGTCGCGAGATCTTGACGCAGACTGACGATCGCTCCGTTTGCTCGCCATTATATAGCGGGCAGCGCACGGAACGTCGCCGCGACAACAAGAACCTCCCACGCGGTCAACGTCAACCAATCAGAGCACAGTTCGCTCAGTGAAACACAACGGGTATAGAATCGTTTATTATTATTTTAAACAAACATACATGAGTTTACCACCATTTCGGAAATTATATCTGTGGAGAAGAAATGGCAAGAAACTCCACAGATTTAAATACAAACAAGTCTTATAAATATTATATTAAATACAGGGTTATAAACACATAAGTCTCGTTGAGCTGTACACGATAATCCAAATATAAATAATGTAAACATATGTATGTAACATCATTAGGCTTTACATATTAATCCGAACATGAGTAATATATATGCATCAATCCTCGCCAAACTATATATTAAATCCGAACATGAGCAATATATATGCATCAATCCTCGCCAAACTATATATTAAATCCGAACATGAGTAATATATATGCATCAATCCTCGCCAAACTATATATTAAATCCGAACATGAGTAATATATATGCATCAATCATTACTATATCTCTTTGACGCTTTTACCCTTCTATTAGGTGAACCCGAGGTTGTAAGGCTCGGTTCGAGTGATCTCAAACTATTTCACGACGAAAGACTCACATCAACAAATATGAGCGTGTCCTCTAAACTCCGAATATGAGTTTGGGAGGCTCCCTTGTGGAACTCTCCTGCCAAGAGGACGTGGCTTCTATCAAACTCCGAATATGAGTTTGGCAAACTCCGATTATGAGTTTGACTGCTCCCTTTGCACCTACATGTCTCGAGGACATGATTTCCATCAAACTCCGAATATGAGTTTGGAGGTTCCCCATTTGGAACCCTCATGCCAAAGGTCATGGTCTTCTTCAAACTCCGAATATGAGTTTGGCAAACTCCGAATATGAGTTTGTAAAGCTCCTTCCCGAAGGAGGCGAACAAGTCAAGTCAGTCGTTCCCTGGTGGAACCTTCACGCCACAAGGACATGGTAACCATCAAACTCCGATTATGAGTTTGGAGAGCTCCTCCGGGTGGTGCGTTCCCGAAGGAGGCGAACACGTCGATAGTCAAGTAGTCATAAGTTTATCCTTGGGAGTTGATCAGGCCCTCAAGAATAGTCAAGTAGTGTTAAATACTATTTCACATCAATATACATTATTTTAGGGACATAGTCCCTAACGATAGCATGGTCGAACGAACCCTTCGACCGCCTCGTGGTAAGCGAGGTAAGTTTACACATGTGTAATTCCGAATAATAACATTAGGTACAAATGGCAAGTTAGTTGCCGTTCCAATCTGTAAACAAGTTATACAGTACAATATTCCGAATCAATTTTCGTCTGAAGCTATACCTTTTCAGAGGAAATACGAATCTATGCCAGTCGCTGCAACAATCTCTCCGTCTTAGACAGACAACGGGTATTGGTCAGCGGATGCCTTTCGAGCCTACGGGTTGACATAGCTCGCGGTGCGAGCTTGCCTTGGGGGTCTACCCCCGCCCTCGCGCAACGCAGTGCACTCGCTCACTTAGGCCTATGTCTAAACTCTATATTGATAGTCTATGTTTCACTATTTTAAGCACTGGCACTATGAGACATTAATTCACTGATTCATTTTCGAATTCTATTTCACTTTCACGGTCACTGATCACTTCGTCGCGAACAATATATAAATTCAAGTCTTATAATTTCTATAATCTCTAGTTGCAATTGCACTAAGGGCTACTTTTCTATTTTATTATTATGCAGTTATTATAATTTTCTAAATATATAAATTCATTGTCTAAAAATTTATTAATCTATACTATCAGTTGCTCTAATGGATTATTAAAATAATTGTACTCACTATATTTTAAAAGTATAACTTCATTCTATTTACATTTACAAATACATAAGCATAAAAATTTTTTTCTATAATTAAATCAATTTAAATAAGTACTACTATTAAAATTTACAGTAGTTTTTGTTAATCTTAACCTGTTGCAGTAATTTTCGATTCCTATTCCCCTAATTTGTAAATAAAAATAGGTTAGCTTGGAGCGCAGCGACGAGCGTGGTTCGTATAGTGCTAAAAAGGAGCGCGAGCCGAGCGAGCGAAGCGATCGTGCCGCGTTAGCGGACGGCTAAGTGGCAGAAACTAAAAACTTTTATACTCGCAAATAAATAGGAAAAAAATATAGCAAACTAATCATTAAATTATTTAAGTTTGATAATTTAGATATCTTCAAAATTAAAGAAAACAATTTTAGATAATACGAACATTATAGCAAATTAATTATAATATATATTAAGTTTTTTTATATAATATGATTATGTACAAAAATTAATTTATGTAAATATATATTATAATTAAATAAAATTAATTATTAGATCATTGATATTTTGATAATAGTGATTTTGAAAATTACGGATATCGATTTTCGACAAAAGAAAAATTATAGCAAGTAAATAATTAAAGAATGTAATTTTATATATTTTGATAATAGTGATTTTGAAAGAAATCGATTTTAGGTTTATAAAAAATTATAGCAAATTAATAATTATAGAATTTTGATAGTAGTGATTTTGAAAATTACAGTACTAATCGATTTTAGGTTTAAAAAAAATTATAGCAAATGAATAATTATAGAACGTAATTTTATATCTTATGTACTTATAAATTCTAAAATTATATCAAAACATTATAGAGAAAATGTAGGAGACCCGAAAATAAGGTAGGTATCATCAAATTTAATAAGTTATTTTATAGTAAATTGTGTATAACATTGTCTTGCTATAATATTTTACACCAGGTATTCCGAGTGTATTACTTGATACTACATAATATATACACATGAGTGTTAACTGAATGGAGTAAAAATAGTCTCAATAATTCCAATGTTCAAAATCTCAGTACTTAACCGAAAATAATATTTTTTGCAAACGATGGGATTTCCACTTATCATGTGTTGATCTAAACAATACTTAGATTATTTTAGAAAGAAAGTAATTTAGGTCGGCTTGCAATCTAGTTTTAGATCAGATAGATGTAATACAAAAAAAAATACAATACATTTTATGGCGCGCAAAATTAAGTTCAAAGTTAGCAATTGAAATTGCGGATATCTTCAAAATATCTTGAAAACAATTGAAATTAAATTTATTTACTCAAAGCACATTTTTAAAGACTTCGTAATTTTCTGAGTTATATTAATTTTTCTTCAACACTTTGTTTTATTTTGCCCTTATTTATATTATCAATAATAAAAAATTGTAAACTTGTCCATTTGAAATATTAACGAAAATATCAAGAACTGAATATTAAGAACCCTGGGACGGATTATGAAAATGCCACGTTTCCAGTTCTCTTTCTCTTGAAACAAAGATTGGTTTAGAAAGAAAGTTATTTAGGGCGGCTTGCACCACATTTCTAGTAAATCTAGTTTTAAATCAGATTTGACATAAAAAACACAATACATTTCATTGTGCTCAAAATTAAGTTCAAAGTTAAATTAAATATATTCAAAACATATGAAAATTAAATTAATTTAATCAAAGCACATCTTTAAAATTTTGTAATTTTCTGAAATATCTCAATTTCTCCTGAACAATTTGTTTTATTTTGCCATAATTTATATTTTCAAACATTAAAAATAGTAAACTAGTCCATTTGAAATATTATCAATGAAAAGGTGAAAAATAGAAATGTCTATTTCGAGAACCCTGAGACGGATTTTAAAAATATTTGGTTTTATGACAATGTTATTCAACGTTTGTAATAGAATACATAGGTACTGTCAAAGATTCTACCGCAGTTACTGTAATTTTATACCTTAGCAATTTAAAAAAAAATTACTCCCTTTTAAATACGTGTAACTTTTTTTTTACTTGATGATTTTTTTTGACTCCATAATGAAAAATGATACTTATGTTGAGATCTATCAAATCTCATTTAAATCATCTGTGACAAGTATGTGGTCCAACTCCATACAAACTTTTTCTTTATGTATATCGGGCCCCCTGAAAGGAAAAAGTTCGGGATTTCTTTACATGCTTGTACTTCAATAACAGACAATGATATGTAGGGAAGAAACTTTGGACGTAGGACTTCTCTATCAGGAGATATAGGCAATTGAAAACTTTAGGGATGAAAATAACCAGCTTCCGAAAAAAAAAAGTTTTGGATTCTTCGACATTCGTAATCTACATACTCGACTTTATCGAAGTGCAAAGTATCATCGACCAACGCCATACAATTTTTTTCTGTGTATATAGCGGGCCCCCTGAAAGGAAAAAGTCCGGGATTTCTTTACATACTTGTACTTCAATAACAGACAATGATATGTTGGGAAGGATTTTTGGCCGTAGGACTTCTCTATCGGGAGATATAGGCAATTTAAAACTTTAGGGATGAAAATAACCCTCTTCCGAAAAAAAAAAGTTTTGGATTCTTCGACATTCGTAATCTACATACTCGACTTTATCGAACTGCAAAGTATCAACGACGGGCGAATTATTGTCGGGGTCAACTTCCCCGTTGATCGGGCTACAATACAATGATAAATCATAACAAAGACATATAAGTTTTGGACTTGTTCAGCACAGTTATCAATAATACCAAGGAGATGATCACAATCGACGCTGGAGGGAACGACCCAGTGCCAAGCCCACTTGTTCATATAGTATTCATACCTAACAGAGAGCCGTTACAATGATGAACTGAGGAGAACTGCATTCTGTAAAGGAGGGAGGGGAAGAGGTAGGACTGGGCACGAGCGCGCCACCTCGTAAATCTGTAGAGCCGCGGGCCCGGAGCCTGCCCCCACGACTCGAGACGCAATACTGCCGCGGTATTTTCTGTTCGCATTTTAGTGAAAATCCTCGATATCTCGATACAAGAGGAGAAAAGAACTATTAGTAATACAATTACATACAATGATATCTTAATAGAAATCATAAGTTACGCACTAAACCTGCACAGAAACAGATGAAACAAGCATCGATAACGCAAGGTTACAACAACAAGTGACTCGTGTTTACGACTGTACCCGCTTTCAGATTTATAGAGTTTCGTGTCACCTGCCATCAGGAACACTGGCTGCCTCGTGAACCGTGAAACTACACGGCTACGTCAACTGGAATCCAATACACTCGGCTTTAAGATCCCAAATCCAAAGTCAACGGGTGCGAGTTGACGGTAGAGGACAACAGATACGCCGGCCACCGTGACACCAGGCTATTGTTCCAGCGCGATACAACACCGCAGCTAATTTATACTGATAGGGGCGTCTTGTCCACGTCTATCTTCTAACTAAGGCCTACCATCCAACGCATACTATTAAGGAGAGACGACAAAACCGATACATGTTGCTTTACGCCATCGGATTCCTTAACCTTAAATTATTTTACTCTAACCAAATAGAAGTGAAAAGATGGCAAAATAACATATTTTTTTCAATATAAAAATTGTTAAATGTTACATACATGATATCATACCCGTTTCCCATAGGGGTAGGCAGAGATTATGATATAAAGTATATTTTTATTATAAATGAGAATGAGATTACAATATGCTAAGAGCTAACATAAAAGAGGTGAGAGAGGCGCATACTGTTTACGTGTAGTGAATATTTTTGGCGGCGTCACGACATGAAATATGTAAACAAATTCACCAAGTTTTGATTTCATCAACAGAGGGCGATGTGAGCGAAATGATAAAACGTGACAGGCAGAGATTCGTTTCTACGGAAGATGTGCTCACTTTAGAGAGAATAAATATGAAATAGACTTTATAGGTACTTTGAATAAAATACTTTAGTTATCTCAACATAGATAATATGTTTAGTTAAACCATGATTTTAAAAGTTACTAACTTAGGTACACCTTCTATTGTTGATCATTAGGAAGCCTGCTGTATATAGAAAAATCCTAATCCTAACAATCTTGGAAAATGTGGGAAAGTACAAGGTCCATAAAATCTTGACGATTACAGGGCGACAAGAAATTGCTCATTGTGAGACAAACAGAGCAGTCAAAGGAAGTTGTGCTAATTCGAACGTTTGGACCGTGACGAGCAGGACAACCGCCTATCAATATGTATTAGGTGTGTGCACTCTCAGTTGAAACCTCTCTACCGGCGCTGAATAATTAATTGGGTCAAATGCTCCAATCGTAATCAGTATTGCAAATCCACATTATTCTGGGAAACAAAGTAGATGGAATCGACCGATGTCAATCAATGCCTGAAATACACGGACTGGATCCTATTAAAAATAGTTTCGTTTCTAATATACATAGTAAAGTCATTACAATAAAAATGCCAAAGTAAGAAAGCATCATAGGGATATGATAAATAGCATACAGCATACAAATAACGACGCGCACGTGACAACCGGGAATTGTGTACGAAGGACAGCTTGGCGCCTTGGGAGCAACGCACATGAATGTACAACATTTTTAAAGACATTTTAGAAGAACATGGAAGTTGGAAGTAAAAGCATTTTAAGACTAACCAACGGTTTTTGTCATTGACGGCTGAATATCAATAATAGTGATAAATTAAAACAGTAATTGCATAAAAATAAGAATGCAAGAACAAAATATCATAATCATATTAATTGCCAATATGGGAGGATTCTCGAATTCAGACATTGCTTAATTTACCTTCATGGCTAACGTGAAGGTGTGAATATGAATTAAAAATTAATGGTTAATTATTGAACGACCAACACTAGCATAGAATAACCAATAAGAACGAATATTGAAGATACGGGGTGCATTGGAATTATATATCACGCGATAACACATTGGGCACGTACAACTGATGAACATAAAGGAAGTAAGGAAACGTCATTATAACAATATTGAGTGAGAGTAGAAGTTAGAGAGCCGCAAGCGAAATAAAGAATAATCGGATGCGAGCTACCGCGGTTACGGTTTACGGCTCAGTCGTGACATGTCCGCGGTGCACGAAACGGAAGTTGTTATTACAAAAATATATGGAAATTACCAACTCACTGGAAATATCCTTTTAGGTGTAACGGTTTTGTTCTGCGGAGCTTCGTGCCGCGACGATCCTGTCATTTGCATCTTATTATTGGAACGTTTTAAGGATAGCATGTTAAGTTCGGATCGGGTATACATCGCCTTGGGGATGGACACCCGCGGAATTGGAAGTGAGTTCTCACGAATACTCAAAATAGAAACAAAAACATAGAATAAAACTATCAGGCGTGATTCACATAATGATTGCAATCATGTTATTAGGAGGTTGTGATGAGAATATTTAATTCTAATGCATTTATGGATTCCCAAGCAAACATTTAGATACTTTAAAAATCCATTATCAACAATACAGAATTTAGTAGGAGTAATAAATTTATTCTAGGTACAAACAATATTTCGACTGAAATAAATTATGTATGTGAGAGCTTCCAATCCATATGTGTAAACTCCAGAAATAAATAGGCTCTCTGTGGATTGTTGAAAGTGTAAATTGCTTTGCGTAGGTTTCGTGGACAGCGCACGATAATAAAGTTATTGAAAGTGGTAATAAGATTAACAGCTTATTCGTTGGACATAAATCACGATGCATTACTTTGCCGTAGACACCCGCTCGGTATCGTATTACATTGGATTAATTGCACTTGAGAAGCGGTGGCGACATCAGAGACGGGACCTGCGCCACTGCTCCCGTTGAGTTTATACTTGGAACATACACACGTTTCTAATTAATTATTTTATATGGGCAAGGACATAAAAAAGTTAAATATTCATAAAACAGAAACCAGGAAATTACAATTTACAACTTTTAAGTAGCGGGACCAGGAATCGTGATAAGCGATTTTCCCGCTTGAGTTATTGATGAGGCTCAAGTTAAACTTAAAGTAAATGAAATGCGTCATTATCGGAAACGTAACGAGCGGGCCGGATCGTGCTACAAATCATCTCATATTCGGAGTTCCGCCGACCACAACCGCCTCTGTACGCTGTCGCTCATCTCCAGAATTAATTTCCCGTAAAATCGCTTGAGCAATCTATCTTTTTCTGAGAAAAATAATATTCAATGCGGTATGCTCAATTTCTCATGTCTGAAAGAATACTTAATCTGGAAGGCCTTATCTCGACACGAATCGCCTTCGCTCACTTGTATGCAGAGTCGAAGGAAATGAGCAAAAATATTATGCATTTACAGATTACATGTGAAGCGGATAGAATGCAACAGGATGCCTTTAAATTTTTGTGTAACTTCACTTCAATAACCACAAATTTACTCCTAATTAACATTTTTGATATGCAACATTGCGTAACCGCTGCGGCATTTTCAAAGCCATGACGCGGCTGGCGTAGTATTTATTGAACATAATTGGAATGGGCATCTGCGGAGAAGTATTCTATAATTCAGTACTAGTTAGAGCCGGCCACGCAAATATGGGAAACATTCCTTGGAGCTTTACAGCCCACTGTTCTCGGTTAACGAACGCTTCAGAGTGAAATGAGACGACAAAAAGTGTCGGCAAACCATTCATTGCCAAGCTTACACCACACCGGAGAACGATTAGCAGCAGCTATTTCCTCCGCTGCCAATGTTCAACTTTTATAGACAGTGCATAGGCAAAGAATACCTAAAAGCCTGTGAGCACCAAAGCTAATTACTGGAAGACTGTTATTTAAATAAGGTATTTTAAAGAGATATCTTTAAATGGAAAACGAGTAGCAAATAATTTTATTATAATCACAGTAAAATAACTCATAGACGTGCGAATGCAAATTCATATTCTAGTGTTTTTTTTAATTATATGAGATTGATACTATAGGATTATTTATGAATAGGTACACCTTCAGACTATGTACAACAAGTATTGACCTATTAGATGGAAAACATATCATCAGTTGTACAAGATACACCGACATCGCTGATATCAGAGTGCGAGCAGTAGATGAGCTTGATTTATGTCCGGCAACAACATTAAATTACATCTAGATCGAACATCGCTATAAATTACAGATAGCATTGTAAATCTGCCGGGTGTATCGACGGCCAAATCATGAACCCAAACTATATCATGCGTTGACATCGCCACGGGCCACCACGGGGCCGAGATACTTCCTAGTTCTTGCGGATCTATAGTGCATCTAAGGAACAGTTAAGTTTTTGCTTTGGTGGATATGGATTAGGATACCGTTAAGTCAGATATTAAAAAGCCATTTTTTTTTACAAATATTATGTTCCAATTTACTTGACTCCTTTATTATCTTATTTTGGTATTAATCGTTTCGATCTTTTAAGGTGCATGCGTACATGACCCCCGTGCCTACTTATCGAGGACCGTTAAAAATAAATTATAAATAACAAGCGAGCAATACCCGAGCTGTTCGCAGGTCGCATAATATGCTGGTAGATAAATCACGGTTCGATTCGCAGACATTGCTTGGTTGCTCTTTCATAAGTAACTGCCATGTATAAATTTTATTACAATTATACCATAAACTAATTACATCTTATTATGTTATTTTAAACATAAAGCTATAAAATCTAAATAATAAATGAACTAGTGTAGAGGTACTCAACGGAAATCTAAGTGAAATCAGCGCCTGCCCCGCATTCATCTTGGTCATGCTCGCGGGGCTGAGGATCAAACTCACTAATATTCAATTACTTCAGAGTTCAAGTCATAATTAAACGTTACCTTTATTTTAAGCTTTTATTTAAAGCGATGGTAATTTTAATTTCAAATGACTCACATACAGCAAAATATTATGTTAATAAATGTTAACAATAACTGTAAGCAAAGTAAATATGGAAATAAAGAAAAATACACACCAGTGAGAAGGCATAAAAAGAGGTGTAAATTTTGGCGGGCGGCAAAGTCGACACTTAGTAATTATCACCATCACAGCCGGATATCTCCATTACAACCGTACCCTGGCCCAGTCGCTCTGTAAACACACAGTTCTGAACGAACGTGCGATAAATCCAACAGAGCAGGTGTTGCGGGAATCAACGAGCTATGATTTTGGATGCGCTGTATATTTTACGATGCACCAAAAGACGTATATTTTATTTTATTTTTAACCCTAAAATATGGAGATGCGATCAAGAGTTTTATTTCCATCGCCTTAATAAATTAAGATTGAATTATTTATGTAGCATACTAGAGTTTAATTAAAAGAAACTAATTGTAATCATATTTTTTCTGTGATTGAATGAAGTTCATCCACGCAATAACCAATCAAACCTTTTAAATATATAATAAGCTAATTGGAATTGGAACACGCGTACCTACCCGAGTTCAATGGATAGAAACTAGTATCCTTCCTTACGGTTTTGTTCATTAATCGGCCCGTGCGGGAGAGAAATGACTTCCGAATGTAAATAATTGGCGCAACAGGTGAGGCATAAATCTTAAGAAGGAGCGACCTCGCGCTTACTAAAACTATATATCACGGGTCCGCGGCCGCCCTCACGCGATCTTCCATCTAACGAAAGAATAGGAGCTAATTACACTAGGTAGACTATTGCAGACCATTGTGATATTATTAAAAGGGTAACTAAAACGCACGCTAAATTAGGAAACTAAATTATTAGTACAGTACTATAAAATCACGTAAAAAGAGCGCTGTCGGTCAATCTATACTTTTCGCCTATACGTATTATGATGAAAATTGACGTAACTTCTAAACATATTTACGCCATAAGCGTTTGTACCAAAAAAAATATCTCATTTTATGGGCGCATCATTAATATTAATTCAATATGGTTACGGAATCCTCGTTAGTTAAAACCCTGGGTATAGGTACTCATCGTAGTCAAATAATATAATTTGAATCTCTGTGTGTTTAGAGTAATTTAAATCCTAATTTTCTTAATGTGTTTTGTTCAAATTATAAATCATAAAGAAGAGAAATGTTTCATAACGATATACTGTATAGTCATTCGTTAAATTAAAGTTCGTTCGTAGAGCTTTATGCTACTTTTTGGACCTAGTGAGCGATTTATGTGCAACGGACCTAGTGTGCAACGGTGATTTTTCCCCCAAACTGCTCTTCTACCATAAATCCTTTACCGAGCAACACTTTCCACTTTTGTTGAGCTACAGAAACGAATCGAGTCTAAATTTAATATACGTACGTACAGGAACTGATGGGAGTTTTATTGTATAACAAAATAAATGTAAATCGTCGAGTCTCGCATAGTTTATTTCAAGTATATGCATGCATAATTCCAAATTCAATATGTATCTAATAAATGCTATATCTAAGATCCTTTAAAGAAGTCTCTAAGGCCGGAAAACAAATTATACAAATAAGTTTTACTACCTAAATATATATTTTAAACTAAAATAATAATATGATTAAATTAATGTTGGTCAAAGGTATTGCCCGAGTGGCATTGTATATTTCGCTATATTTATATTTGTGTATAATATATCTGTGATTCTGATTTTTGTCTCTACCTAAAAGCCAATTATTTGTTCGTATATTTCACACCTTCCTTCATCCTTATCTTGTATCGAGGGCACGGATGTTTTGGCAACAATTCTCCTCTCGTCTTGTTTATTCTCGACTTCCGGAGAGTTATGCAGTGAGGAACTCATGTAATTAAATCGAAAACCGAAGATTTTAAAATTTTTTAACAAACTATTTCATCATAATATATTATAGGTGCGTCGGTGGCCGAGTGGTTAAGACGTCTGATATTAACTAGGCAGACCACGGGTTCGATCCCGGATCATGGCCGTTTAGTGTACCAATGGGTTTTTTATAATTAAAAACTTATGTACATAATCCGACATACCACATTTAAAGGGTTTTCCCGCTAAAAAACTAAAAATATACCTCAACAGAACTGGCCACTCGTTACGTATAGCCTCACAAATACCATCAGCTAAAAGAGGGAAACTTAGTCTTCCGCTGGGTACCCTGAGAGGGTAACATGCTTTTGGGAGCTGTAAGGCAACCCATGAAGAAAGAAAAATAATTTAAAAATATCTAAGTAATATAATAATAACAATTTAGATTATTTTTACAGTGTTAAAAAACAACCAATGGCTTAAACTTTCTTAAATTATATAGCTTTCTATTTGTGAAAGAATTTTTAAAATAGTTTCAGTAGTTTGAGAGATTACCCCCTTATACATCCAAACTTACAAACTTTACCTCATTATAATATTAGTATTAGACAGCCAGTATATTACTACAATTTACTGATTTAAAAATGTTATTGGATTTTATTGGCTTGTCTTGAAGGATATAATAAATATTGCAGAGGTCGTGTTAACGAGGGCCGACTCGACGTGAGAAACAAAATCTCAACAATTTACAGTTACAGCTGCAAAAATCTTGGTACTGGTCAAAATAAAAAAACTAGGTATGTACTTAAACCTAGATTTATTTTGTTTTATTAACCGGATAAAAAAATACGCAAAATAAAAAAAAATTAGCGTGATGAAAAATATTTCAATGATTTTTTCACAGTATGCTACAGTGCCCGGAACGATAATAAAATTAAATGGTATTTTTTTGTCATTCATTGTGAGGTTTCCGCCTGATTTCAGCTTAGCTATGCTATGAGGTATATAGCCAGGCGAACCCAGTTGACTGCAGAACCCAAAAATTCATACTCGTAGATCTCGAAAAGAAAGGCACGCAGAGGGCGCGAGCAAACCCCGACAGGTAATGATTGCCCGCATATCGGACGAAAGAATTCCTTGCAAAATTACCGCCCGCTTTATAAAATTCGTATTTTTGGCAGATTTCTGATTCCCTGTTTTATCAACTCGTTTTAATCTTTAGCTGGTTATGACTCGTTTTCCCGAAGTACGAATACTGTGGCGGCCAACGGGCCATGTTGATTGAGGCCCTTGATGTAACTCGTAAATTTAAAAGGATTTTTACATCAATGTCTACGTGGATTACAAGGTTTGAGGCAAAATTGAGTGATTTTTACCGATATGACATAGATATTTTCTACAATGTTATTTTTATTTTATTGATGAAGTACCGCAACACCATAAAATAAGTGGTCGTTCAGATAATCAGTCTCTAAATTCGAACAATATTCACCGCGTTAAGTCCGTCTGAACGTTTCCTCGAAACTACCGTCTTAACGGTTAACACAGCAATCATGGACGTCGGCCGTCGAGTGTTGCCGAGATTGAAATGTAATTTTATGTGAAAATTTTAACGGAACGCGGCCGTTTACTTTCGCGGATGCCACCCAGCAATAATAAGGCGATAAACACATGTATGAAGGTTGATACAAAATTTACATAATCCGACAAACCACATTTAGAGGCTTTTCCATCTAAATATACCTCAACAGACCGGTGAAGAAAATAATACAATACTTACTAAAATATCACTTCATAAGTGTAACGACAAAATTGACCCCGGGACCTCCAATTACCAATTTAAAATTTCCAAAAGCCAATTACTGTCGGGTTCGCACTTCTTCTAAAAATAATCGATATTTCCGTTTGTTGAAGAAGTGAAATATTTGGATCCATTAAGTGCCACTTGTTCTGTTTAATATGGACAACTGGCGATAAGTAGACACTGTTACTGGTATTTCTGGCCACACTGCAAGGTATAAAAGCCGTAAAGATGTGAATTTGTTGATTATCATCTTAAGTTGGTATTAAATTGTTACTTAAATAAAGATTTATGTATTTTAACAATACTAAAGACAATGAAATAAATACCAATAAATATTATCCATCGTGTCAAGATCTTGACAAGAAGTAGGCGATATCATGAGACGTAGGTGTTACGAGTGCCACCAATATTCTGCTACAAAGACAGACACATAAACAAACTATTATGAACAATGCTCATGAAATATTAGCCTATTGGCAACTAATATTTGTTATATGTTATTATTAAAGACAAGTTGTTTGGATACCGATTTATGGAAGTTTAACAAGCTTCAGAGTTTCTAGCGGTTCATAACAAGGTGGAAAATAACTTCATTATTGTTTGAATTACATTTTGGGAAATTAGTATTAATAAGAAACAAAAAGTATAATTATAATTATTGTTTTCCAACGTAATAAAAGCAAACTTAAATAATAGCATAGACTGAACTGAACATAGCAATGATCATAAAAATGTCTTCTCAAACATTTTGAACTATTAAAACTTGTGAAAAGAAATGACCACCGAAATACAAAATGAAAACACTCAGATCTTGGCACGAGATAGTCGCTATAAAAGCCAGATAGGGGCGTTCGGTGACAGCTATTACAAAGTAAACGAGCCTGAATTAGAATAACTCTGATGATATTACGATCAGAGACGTGGCAGACCCGTGTGTTATTATAAGTATAGCCATCGTGGGAAATATTTACGTAGTTGTTGTCTGTTCATCCGCTGACCCTGTAACGGTACCGCACGACAGAAGATTGAGCAAACCGTATGATTACTTTTATACTGTGAAAGTGAAAACGTTAGGTAAATAGATCTAATGAGCTAGAAAAATCTCTATTCATACTCTATCATATTAAGAATGGTGTACATACCTCTTAGAGGTGTATCATCCGATCAAGATGTGTAAGCAAAAATCAATTCATACATTGATGACTTGCGAGCTTCTTTGAGCAATGTTTACTGAACTCTATTTTGATATCGCAACAAGCCCATTATGAATTTTAGAAAGGTAAAGTCATGTCATTAAACATTATATACTAAAATAGGAATTTACAGAGACTCATATAATTTTATGCACCTACCATAATGAGACTGTCAAGGCATTTCACATCAGATTCTTGTAAGGTAGATCAAATAAGAATGATATACGTACTTATCAATTTCCAATAAGAGTCACATAATAGATATACATAGGCACTTAATATATAATAATAAAATCGGTCAAGCCTGACACATTGATTGCAGACATTGCAGTGGGTCCATTAGGGTTCTATTTAAAATAATATTTTAAGAAAATTATTTTTTTATACAAATATAATGCAACAAATCAATTTAAATAAAATAATAGTACTTAAATATAAATTATTTGAAAAAATAAATAAAAAAAGCATAACAAAAAGTTTCGCCCAACGTGGGGCTCGAACCCACGACCCTGAGATTAAGAGTCTCATGCTCTACCGACTGAGCTAGCCGGGCTTGACAAACGTAGTAGAAAATATGGGTCACAAACCTGTCCTCAATCCGGGACTTATTTATTTTTAAATTTACAATTATTTTCTCATTTCTCTTTTTTCTAAGATACAATTTTTATAGATAAACATTGTACCTGAATTCTACTCTAGAATTTTAGTATAATGTTGATAACTATTCCATATTCGGTATGATTTGCGAATAAGATCGGGAACTTTCCTTATTATTTCATAATGTTGTAGATAAAACAACAGATATTCCGTAATGTCATAACTTGAAATGATAGACTCGTGCTCTCAACTATAAAGCATCTAAATTCTAAGGTGATGATAGTGACAAAACGTCTCATTTTGCGCCATCTTTCTGTGCAAATTTACAAGAGCCGTTCAAGCGTTGGTTATCTCTACAAATAATGAGACATAATACATCAAAATATATATATAGGTTGTTTAGGTGTGCTAAGTGCTTAGAAGTTTTTTACATGTTTGTGGTTTTGACGATAATCAATTAGTGCAGAGTCAACATTATTATTATGGCAGTACCTCGTCCATTCAAACTGATGTTTACTGCGCCACGGTCAACCACGGTTTTTATGATTAATTCTATTGTAGCTTTTCCATAACGTTTCACCCGCGTGGAAATAGATCATAGAAACGAAATAACGAAATTTCCGGGATAAATATTAGTCTATGTTCTAATTCCAATCAACCATTTATCGTTCAATGTTGATTCAAATCCGTTGTGAAAGAAGTGATTGAGCAACAAACATCTAAACTTTTACATTTATAATACTATTAGGATAATTATTTACAAGCTATAGTACCATAAACGATCACACAATGTTGAGAAAATATTCACAAATACATACTGTTTTCATTATTAGACCGCTTTTATTTATTGCTATAATGAAACTTGTGCGTTGTATTAAAGTAATTGTCAAAGGCGCATTGCATTGTGTATGCGGCTCAATGAAGCAAGCAAAATGTAAACAAAAGCTCAATAACCCGACCAAAAGGTCAGCTCGACTCACGACTGCCTTCAACAAGAAACAACCATCACCTAGCTTTATGTTCGCACTAGATACCTCTATGTATGAAAATATTTACCTCTCTCTGTAACGGCTTACTAGGTATACTTGACAATTTGTATTGATTACCTGAAAAAATAAATAAATATTTAGTTAGTGAAGTGAAATAATAGAAGAGAAGAATATAGAAGCAGAAATATAAAACAAAAAAGTGTTTAAGGAGTCGGGAGTGCAAATAATAATATGTCTAATACTCTAATGCATTTTTTAAATAAATTTATAACTTGAAACCTAATAGGATTTTTTACAGTGGTCACTTAGTTTTGACTAAAGCAATAACAACATACACACCATAATATAGGTTGTACGATAAGGCATTATTGACGATGACATCAATGTTCCGACAATGTGACTACTTCATCATACGATGACATCTAAAGATAATCAGCGGTATGTATCGACGTACGAAATCGGGCAATACGGCGAGGCTCCCGTATGGTTTAGTATGTCAGACAAGAATGTGGCTCACAGAATCAATAACATCGAAATTTATAGCAGAGCCGAGTAGCTAAGTGAACAAAATAAAGCAAGAGAGGAAGTGTACACGATGATATCTGTAGTTGGTATCGCACGATGGCATCGGAGATAGAACTCAAAACAAGTTGGACGTCGCAGGGCGAAAGGCACGCGAGTCGATTAAACTCTTAATTTATAAATCCGGTGAGTCAGCAAAGGTGTTCGCGAGATGCTTCATTTATTTGATAAATTTTAACCTATTTGTAATATCATTAAGTTGTACAATAATTGTACATTCATGAGCGCTTTTTGATTCAATGAGGTGGACAATTACAATCAAAAGGCAAAACTAATTACAAACCGACTCGAAAATAGCAAATTATTTAACAGAACATATTGCTTTATCAGTTGCATAATCCCAAATTAATCCAAAGAAATTAAACATCTGTTAAGATCTAAACAATGATGTCTAAATCGTCAGCTTTAATAAACACAAGTTGTCATTAAAATTATAAGTCAATTCCATTCCAACATAAATCAGTGTTTAAATGTGATAATAAATAGAGTATGTATGTATTGAAGGTGAACACTATTATATATTAGCTTTAACTAAGAGATCATTGTTAATAATAGTTGTTCAGCACGAAAGTACAGATAAAAATACATAAGTTATATGCGACACGAGATCAGGCGACGTAGTAACGAATGGCGTGATCACCGCGCCGCTATCGATTGCAAGCGTTATCTCAATAAAGAGCAACAGAGTGCGTTCATTAGCACTCTGACACGGTGCAATCATAAATCGTGGTCCCCCGCTAGGACCCGCACGCGGCCTCGCAGCACCCTACCTGGAGCCCGCATCCAACTTTTTACCATTGCCATTGTTTTTGGTACCATGGAACCGTAACGGTCTGATCGCTGATATCAACGCAGGTGTTACCCTTCACACCTCACACTTAATTACCTGCTCACTAAAAGCATATGTCAATTCGCGATATGATAATAAAAATGCAGCTGTGTCGGCATTAGCCGAATTCATTTACGATGCAGTCAAGTCATATCCAAATTGTGAAATCATGTTCTTGCCAAACTTAAGTGAAGACATGAGATAAAACATTAGACTTTTATAATTAATGTGTGGGAACACAATAAAGTTAAAAGGCTTTGGGTGATTGAATTAAGTTGACGTTCTATCACGGACTCTGCAAGTTTGGCCAAAATTGGCAATATTTAACCAAATTATAAAAACTGTAAAGTGATGTGGATTTTGTAAAATAGAATAAACCTCAGATCAGAAAATACACCAGACATTCTATTTAATTGTACCTAATACTACACTGTATGGTATCAGTTGTCGCTACATTACACTTCTAGATGAACTACATTGCTTGCGTTTGTTATCTGCAACTAATAAACGGTTAAAGTCAACAAACTTGGAAAAGATACACGAGCAGTCATTAAACGTACTGCCATTAGTCTCAAGAAGGCTTCCTAGACATAAAGATCGATATCAACATGGCGTCATGCCAAAATCTTTTAATATCCTCTAAGACGGGAGTAAGAGTGGTCAAAGACGATAACAAGAAAATATTTTATGGAAATAAATTAACGTGCAAAATGGGCATTTTCTTATCTTAACCCTATGTGTGTCCTTCCAAGTTACTAACACCGTAGCTTAGTTGTTAGAACTTTAGTTTAATAGGTTGGACAAGATGCTTGAAGAGGGAACCCTATTGACTTGAAGCGACAAGAGTACTTGCGGTTTAACTTTTAATGAGCAAGGTTTTTTCACATTCAACTTTCGTAGTTATGCTAAACTAGATGTAAAATACGCCAGAAATAAGTGTAAGTATACATAATAATATAACTAACAACAGTAACAAATTCTTAACTGGTATCGAGCTAAGAAAAGAGGCATAAGTAAATTTTTTAACGTTAATTTCAATTTTAATTGCCTTTCTGTTTAAATTAGCTTCATAGATTTTTTAAGATGGTTCATTAGAAGTGACATTGGCTAAATTAAGAGCATCTATAAAAAGAGCTGTGAATCAAGGCGTTAAGTTTCACACCGCATGGTTCGGCTCGCTCCTGCGTTGCGGAGGCGTGAAAACGAACACCTATTATCATAAAGTAAACAAGTGACAGAACAAAAATCAACAAACATCGACTTTTAATGATTCCCTTGGTTCGGAGACTGAATACTAAATACATATGAATGAAAGGAAACGACAATAAATCGTTTTTACAGTGAATTCATGAATACGTACTCGTTGGTAGCATTATGATTTTATCTGATAAGAAGTCAGATTAATGCAATTAACTTTGGATGAAATAATATATTTAATTGAGGCATATAACAATCTAAACAAAAAAAGACCTTTCAGGACTTAAAATATTATACTTCTTTGGAGGTACACTTTTAAGATAAACTAATTGAATTTAGGCTTGAAAGAAATGTGGTAAGGAGACCTTAAATTACCACTTTTCTTTTAAGTGTCACGCTTTTGCTCGTAGGAATAGGCAGAGAGAATGGAGCACCACTTCCTTCGATCCTTACATACTTCTCTTGCTTCATAAACAAATACATACTACAATATTTAAACTGTACCTACGTCTTTATTTTTGTAGGTAGATACTACGAAATGATGCAAATATAAATTGCCAATTCAAAATCATTGGACACAATCAGAAGAAATAGTAATAAAAATCATATTTTATTACATTTTGTTTTAATTCTAATATCAACGTCCGCTTCACCACTGAATTTCAATGAAGTAATCATTTGGTGGCTACTGTGTATGCGCTCACGTTTCGCCCGCCAACTGCGTTTGTTATACATCAGTATGCATGTCACGAAGAAACCTCTTAATCCATACAAAGTACCAGACAACTATACTTTAGGATCTAAAGTATTAAAAAGTGAGAGAGAAATTACTGACACATAAGGGCCTTGTCTAAGGAAACAATGTTAATCCAAATATTTCTGACGCCTTATAAGATTTTATAATTTTAAGTAAATATACGTTTAAACTATTCAAGTTCTAAAAAACGTACGTTAGTTATCCATAAATACAGATTCTTTTTAAGCTTAATTTATAGCCTAACTTCAATAGAGGCGATAAAAATTGTAAAAAAGTTTAAAGCCAGGAAAGGCAGGAAGCTTACAAAAAGTCTGGTATCCGCCCCGAATAGAGATATAACAGAGCCATCGTCAACACAATATAATGATGAAAAATGTCTATCGCTTCATTTACGTACAAAGCGATATCGGACAAAGGCGCGTAATATTTTACATCGACTTTTATTGTAGCACCGAAATGTTATTAAACAAACAATTCGCCCATTTGACGACATGTCTTCGGTCAGGGTTGTGTATAATTGATTCTTTCCGGACGAGGGCGCGGCGGCCCAGTCCTAGCCATTGTGGAAGCGGCACGCAGTTTCCTGCGACAAATAATATTCTTATTCGACGAAAATGGGACTCTTTGGGAAATTCCTGCTCATTTCCGACTGTAAATGAAACGTCATGTGCCGACAATGGCGGCCGCGGACGTTCCAAAGTGAAATGAAATGGGATGTTATGACAATATGCTGTGAATATGTCACAGAAAAATAACAAGGGCGTGAAATATGCCATAAAAATTTGACAGTGACTGTAGATTTTAATGTCACAGCTTAATTTTAAAAAGGGAAAACGTATAAAGAAGCTCTGCTAGCTGCTAGGCTACAGTAACAATAGTAATCATTAACAAAATTGCAAAATTGCAGGTTGTCAGATTGGGACACTCGTGTTAACCTGATAATAACTGAGAGCGACATCTCCTGTGCAGGTATCTAACGAAAATAAAAGATGCTCCCCATAATCCAGCAGACATAAACGTTTAAGGAGTATGTCATTAGACTCTCGAACCGGCACCGCGCACGACTTGCCCCGGTAATATCAACCTAAACGCTCACAACAAACTCATTTATGTGCCGTCATTATAAAATATTTAGCGATATACCTAATTTTGTAAATGATACGGGGTTATTTTAATAGAATGTCCGTAATAACTAGGCACCCGGACGCAATACGCCCCCGAGTTTCGAGTAATGACCGGTTCGGGCGGACCCACGTGAGATTAATATATCCGAGGGATTCGAATTATAACAAAAGATGCAACAAAAAAGTAAAACGGTCGATAAATGTTTGTGTCTACCTGGCCCTTTGCTCTTTGACTACATGATGAAGTTCCGCGTTATCGACTCTACTAGCGCTCGATAACACCCTATTCAAATATAATAAATCTATCAGATAAAATTCTTAACTTTTTTAAGAGTTCCGACTAATTGTTTTTAGAAACTTGTTATTAAAGTAAACTTAACCCCGAGGCCCTCTACCAGCCTGAGTGAGTACAAACAAACAAACAACAATGTTCTCATGGTTTCATTTTGATTTTTAAGCAATAGCGTAAAATATTGCCTATATAAACTGTTACATAATAGTTAGCGACCTAACACTAAAACCCTAAAACTTTTAATAATAATTATCTAAATGTTAGTAAAAACGCTATAAGTAAACAATGTTACACGTGGGACTAACTTTTAAACAGATCAAAATCATACAGATGCAATTATATATACGGACCTTAAGGCTCCGTTTTATACGCTAGCGCTACATTTCGGACATTTTTGATGTTTGTTTGTGAGAATACGAATAAGATTGTGGATACAATTATGTGTCATCTATATCTATCTATAGTGTTGGTAAATTATCATTTTTCCGGACTCGTTTTCCAAAAACTTACGTTCGTGTGATGTTTGACGATCGATCTTGTAAAGCTCACTGAAGATTTTGAACATTAAAAAACAGTATTGACACCGTAATATGGTCAACTTAAATATTGATAGATTAGATTTTTCAACTTTCATAAAAAAACTTCGAGAAAAAAATGTTTGAGAAATCGTAATTTTTGGAAAATTTTTAGATATACAAAAAAATTAGAAATATAAAAATAACACATTATTCTCGAATTATTCCATAACAAGAATCTATTCTCGAATTATTCCATAACAAGAATCTAAATTTTATTTAAGATAGAAAACATTACAAATATAAATAAAAAATAATTTAAAGAGTGAAAAATTTGCAATGTTGAGTTTTTTTCATTTTCAAACCATCCCCGTTTTTATTTTGATATCAAAGTCAACATAAAAAAATCGCGAAAATTATCAAAATTTGAAGGCGCGACTAATTTTCAATAACGCACACACGCGCGTTAGTTTAACTAAATTTCGAGTGCGGTGTATCGGTAAGGCCTCTTAAATACTCAAAGATACGGACATAATAGGTGTAGGTACGAGTGAAATATACAATAGTAAAAGAAACAGTTCTATTTTCCAATTTACTAATACAGTCACTTCATTTTGATGAATGTTATGCAAAGTTTATTACGTTGACCGACTATGCACCGTCAATAAAGAAACAAATAAAAAAAGAGAAAAGAAGAAATACCAAAGGGTTGCCTCCGACTATAAAAAAACAATAGATGATTGTCTAATGCTACAACAAACGGAAAAGAGCTAATAGAGTACAAGACAAACCATAGATTTCGCTTTGCGTCATGCCGCACAACAAGTAAAAAATAGTACACAATTTATAGTTGCCGATAACATTTTGTTACCCTTTCGGTATTGTACAGGAACGCTCAAATATACTTTAAGTTTTCTAATATTGTTTTTTAAGATAATTTTGCTTAGAAAGTTTTACGATAATTATTATTGTTACTCTATACAAATAGTGACCCTTTCTTCTGGGTATTTAAAATTTACTGATTGATTCTTGCGTTAACAGTTACATTCTGTGCTTTTATGCCGTTTTTTGGTATTACATTATTTTAATCTAAGGTATAATGGTATTACTCTTAGTGTGGATCGTTTAATGCTACAGATTGTAATTATTTATTAAATGGCATAGCACGAAACAGAGAGGCGTAGGGAGGATCACTTGATGCGTATGTGTACATTTTTTCGTAACTATCAAAGTGCAATCGGTCACTATTCTTGCAATCCAAAATAAATTCAATTGTCCCCTAAACTGTGTGAGGTCTAACGAATACAAATGAAGATATGTTATACCAAAACAGTGTCACTTAAACACCACCCACGTCAATATTTCATTAATTATGAGATTTGGCCACTTGCAAGTAACCCCCCACGTGTCCGAAATAAAAACATAGGCGCCTTCAGAAGGGCGTTAATGGGCCGAGACTCGAGCGTCGCATCTTTTGCATCGTATACAATATACATCGTAAAATGCACCCAAAAAAATAATGCCCAAAATTCCCAAAATCTACTTTACAAGACTTGGAATTAGAATCTCGATTTTATTGAAGCAATAGAAATCCATCAAGAGCATTTATTAGATAGTGTAGATAAAAATTACAGAGGAAATAATTAATAACAAATTCTACTTCAACTTGTTATTCCAAAAAAAAAAAGAACTTGAAGAGTAGAAAAATCAGTTTCAAAACCAAGTCATGCAGAAGATTTATCTTATCGTTAATGGTTTTTGGTCACAAATACCTATGTACGAAATGAAATCTAATCTTACGAAAAAGTATTAGAAGATAAAGAAGAATGCAAATTAAAATCCCAACTTTTTGTGGTTGTAAATTCTACACAAAGGTATAACAAGCGGTCACTGAAATATGTAGCGATGTTTTATAAGTAAGTAGGTATATGCAGATACTTAATGTTATTAACAAAGTAAATATATGTGCTTGTTTTTTTGCAACTAGTTTCCATGTGTATTTATTTAATCTATACACATGGAAACTAGTTGCAAAAAAAACAAGCACATATATTACTTTATGTATAAATACTACTAAATGTATAAAATGTACAATGAAATCACAAGAAGGCAGTAGGTAAGTAATAGTAAGTAATCTTTGTGTTTGCTGTTTGAATAGTTTTATTAAATAAAGGTAGTTGACGGCACATTACATGAAACGATTTCATACAATCGACGCACAACATGAAAAATAGACCGGCGTCGTTTAACGGCAATTACACAAAATGGACGCTATCAAACTAGAAAATAGCATAAAATAAAACCGGTCACGTAGCAGTTGGTCCCACACAATACACAAGCGTTTCTCTAAACTTTGGAAACGATGCACCTGTATTATTAACGCATCGCACGCCTTTGTTCCTTAACAATGGACGCCAAATTGCAACCCAAATTTCTCATATCGAAGAATTAGTGGTTGAAGCAGGTATTTCCTTACGAACTTTGTCTGAATATGTGGAGTTAGCAAAAATATTTGAATACAACACTGTCTGTCAGTGACGTCGGAAAATTAAACGAAACGATTGTTTCTATTGCTTCAATTCAAGTACATAATTTAAAAATATACAATACTAAAGAAAGCGCAATTAGAGTTTGTGATCCTTTAAAAACTAGTTTTTCAAAGAACAAACCACATAAAAAGTAAAAACACTAAAAATAAAGTACATGCATACCCCATGTAGACAAACCATAAAGTTTTTTTGACCCCGCATATTACACAATTAATAGCCACTAGAATAAAAGCGTATAAAATTGTGTGAATAGTCATAGAGGTTTTATGACTGTCATAAAGTCAAAACAACCTCTGTCACAGGTCGATTCATCCAACTTTAATACAAATCTGTATACATAAGTTCTCACCTTTTTACTTATACTTGGTATGTTCGTCTGAGGTGAGAACTAATTTACATTACATTAATTTGTCATATTTATTTTGAAACTATTTAAGTGTTTAAGAAGTTTTAAGGCGACAAATGTTCAGGACAGCACACAAACAATCTATAAAATATTGTACATATGAGAGTATAAAGAGTGTGTGATTTACTCGGGTGTCAATTTGATTAAGACTGGACAGCATAAATGTAAATTTGGCATTAAACGTCTTTAATAATATAAATGCATGTAACCGAGTGATGCTGGAAAATCTTTAAGTTTTAGTAGAAACTGTAGACACGGTTCCAAATAATACTAGTTTAAAATAAATAATTTAATAAGTTAGATCATTAATTGCTTGTAACCTTTGAGGTAGTTTACTCTCTGTCTATCCTAACGGGTTACATGATAAGTATGTCATACCACATAAATGTACAATATGATAAAACAAATACATATATCTAAGTATGACAGAAAATAAATAAAAAATACCGGTAAGGTTGTTCATTTAGCAAAAACTTTAATCGCAAACAAACCGAGGCTATGTTCCCAATAAAAAACAACAAATACCTTAAAATTGTTCTAAGTTGTACAGAACGCTTTTATAAATTATACATATTATGGGCACAACAATCGCTGATCTGTAATTATAATAAGCCTCACCGAGTCACGTTCGACGGACACTATTCCATAAGAAAAGCATTTTCAAAGCTGCCCCCGAGTTGAAACCTGTAAATATATATCTACTCCGATACCTTCCATACATTCCTTGCTTTATCGAGTGTAAGCCACTATTGGACATAAAACCTTAATAACATTAGCAATTTTATTTCTTTTAAAAGTTGAGTAGATAATATCATATCTTCAGTTCTTATTAATAACTAAATCCAACTTGAAATTACTTGGAAAATTGGAACAAAGAAATGCAGAAATGATAACAGCTGTTGTGTGTCGATGAAACCGACCTAGCCCACGCCAGACAGCCCACACCTCTCGTATCATGAGGGCATGACGAGGCACGCATTGGTACACCGCACCGTTTGGCCGCTATACAAAAACCGTATCGAATCGGTCACAAAGAGATCCGTTGCCAATCACGTTCTTCTGAACTACTGACTTCGAAACAATTTGTAACATGGCATTTTGTAAGTAAAACACGCAACTAAGCTATTAGTTTTTCAAAAAGGTTTCAAAGCAGAAAATTGCTAATTGACTGAATTCAATCACAAAGACTGACGTTTAGTTGAGAGCGAAGACGTGATAAAAACATGAGCAACTTTGATTAATATTGAAGAGGCCAGAGATATTGTTTGTGGCTTAGATAGATAGATATGGCTAGATATATACCTAAAAGCCAAACACCTAAACTCTTAAATTCTCCCGCCCCGGCTTGGCCCGTGGAGCCCATATTTTAACTTTCATCCCCTATAGGTCTTGAGTTCATACAAAAATCCCATAGAAAAAGCAGTTTTCCCGTATTTCCAATTTTCCGGGCAACTTTTCCAATTCCTATTTCCCTAAACACCTTATCCAGACTATTACTCATTAAAAAAATAGCCAAATCGGCCCCCAGCCCTTCAAGGATGCGCTTACCAACGAACAGCATTTAATTTTTATTTACATAGAAGATTCCATGTTGGGAAAAAGCAGTGGCCAGTGAGAATATCTAATGCGGATGGAGATATGAGCAACAGCTGATAGATTTGGTAAATGTACCGGGTAACGTACTCTAACTCAACAATCATACAATGAATGAATCAAGTATAGTGAGTAGAATTTCACGGATCGTTAAGAACGAGAAAAACAATCTCGTTACTGATTAGACACAGTATTTATTTCTTATGTTGTTAAACTGTTCAAGTTATATGAATGTTAATAAAGTCATATTGAATTAATCAATTATTTATTAATAACAAAGTTATAAATCAGAGGTAGGCTGAATGGCATGAAATTAATAAAATGAGGGGACAACGCAAGGTGACAAATAAAGACGGACCGTTTTACAATTATTCGATTTTAAGTACAATATTAAAAGCTAATAAAAGCCACTAATTATTCAATAACAAATTGAAAACGTAAGGTTGAACTAGATAGACCGAAGTTTCCTAAAATAACCTTCATCAATTTATTCCCAGAATAAAAAAGTCAAATTCTCTAAAAATATATCTTTACAATAATTCCTTGCGTAACGAAAAAAATAATTGAGTATAAATCAAGAGTTTTAAGACCGCCCAAAGACAACTGGGATGAGGGCCTAACATCATGAACACACGATGATAGAACTGAACGTTGAATAAACGCCCCGTGAAGTCATAAAACCGAGCCACGGTAACTCCAAAGGACGCCTATAAATTCTTTATTTTACGATGTTAGGACCATATTTAATTCACAATATATCCCATATTCCAGACATATATTAGGGTATAATAATTGAACTAAAAAAGTTGATTATTTCTTTCATCCACATAAAATCAAATAGCCTATCACATTAAAATAAATGAAGTAGGTAAACTCCAACAATATTAGCAATGCTTTCGCTATAACAAGTTAAGTTGGTAAATGGCCTATTTAAGAAGTTTCTAAATCTTCGCGGCTTTATATAAATAAAGCAAACCGCCTCCTTTGAAATGATGACAACGCAATATCTCCGTCTTTTCATTCCACTAACCCTTGGCGTCTTATTCCGCAGCAGAGACAAATTGTACACCCGCAGAACTTCCTCAAAATGTTTTCTATTGTAGAGGTACAGCCCACGGAATTAAACATAAAAGTATAATGGTCAACACACAATAAGCTGCATATTTGTTAAGAAACAGAAAAATAGATACAAAGTAGAAAAAATAAGGGAAAATTATTTCATTGAAGATCACAAGTTGCATTATGGTTTGATTCATACTTTTATAACGTATACAGAATACAAATACATACACAGTAAGGGTTTGGCAAAGTTTCTGGCACAATCTTGATACTTTGAAATGAATAACCACTTATATCCTACAAAAATAAAACTGTTGTAAAGATTATTGATGTCATTTATACTATAAAGATAAATGTTGAATATTCATCGTACTATAAGTAGAAAAAATAAGGGAAAATTATTTCATAGAAGATCACAAGTTGCATTATGGTTTGATTCATACTTTTATAACGTATACAGAATACAAATACATACACAGTAAGGGTTTGGCAAAGTTTCTGGCACGATCTTGACACTTTGAAATGAATAACCACTTATATCCTACAAGAATAAAACTGTTTTAAAGATTATTGATGTCATTTATACTATAAAGAGAAATGTTGAATATTCATCTTACTATAATGATCATTCATATTAATTGCTCATAAATACACATGTTATGTATAAGTATTGCATACAAGGGATGAGAAGTGTGGACGAATACGTTTTGAAAATAGAAAAAAAAACACTGTCTTTCATTTCAGAATTCATGGCAAAAAATATATACTATCAAAATCAGTCAATCCACATTGAACTTCTAATACGAGCTATGGGTACCAAAGTAAACACAGGGCCTTCTCAGTGAACGTATCAGGACACAATGCCTCCACGGCTCTACACGTCAATGCCCATCACATTGAGTAGAAACACAAACATTTAAAATATCATCAGTATCGACAAAAAATATGTTCAACGACAATTATTGTACCCGGGAGCATAATGGTGAGTTTTATGAAGATAAACATATAGGATATTTATAGGTTTCAAATGTACACCGGTTGGGTTTTTTACACTGAAAATTTCTGATAATTTTCAAAAAATAAATTATCCAATAGAGATGCAACATTTGCAATCAATTTTGAAGTCGCTGCATTATTTTAGAGCATGTCGCGGCCATAAAGAAAAATCTATTTTCAAGACTGGTTTGCCTTTATATACTACTAGCGGGCCCGGCAGACGTCCTGCCCAAACGTTGGCTTGCCTGCTATTTACTTTCCTTCGTCCGTGGAAAACAACTACCACTACCACTACCACTACCCCTACTCCAACCCCTACCACTACCGCTACTATCCTATGTCCGTCTCCTGGCTCTAAGCTACCTCCCCACCAATTTGCAGCCAAATCCGTTCTTTAGTTATAAATGGTGTAACTAACACGACTTTCTTTTATATATATAGATAAGAAAAGTATAATACAGCGCCATCTATTGACGTTTGCAAATACATTTTAGTACATATGTAAAAAATCAAGATGACGCCACATATTCACAATTATAAATTATAATTATTTAGCTACCCCTACTCCAACCCCTACCACTACCGCTACTATCCTATGTCCGTCTCCTGGCTCTAAGCTACCTCCCCACCAATTTTCAGCCAAATCGGTACAGCCGTTCTTGAGTTATAAATGGTGTAACTAACTGACTTTCTTTTATATTATACTACTAGTGGGCCCTGCAGACGTTGTCCTGCCCAAACGTTGGCTTGGCTGCTATTTACTTTCCTTCGTCCGTGGAAAACAACTACCACTACCACTACCACTACCACTGCCACTGCCACTACCACTACCCCTACCCCTACCCCTACCCCTACCCCTACCCCTACCCCTACCACTACCCCTACCCCTACCCCTACCCCTACTCCAACCACTACTATCATATGTCCGTCTCCTGGCTCTAAGCTACCTCCCACCAATTTTCAGCCAAATCGGTACAGCCGTTTTTGAGTTATAAATAACCTAACTAACCTACCTGGCCTACCGACTCTGGAATTAACACATTTCCGTGGTAGAAAGTAAAATACAGCGCCATCTATTGACGTTTGCAAATACATTTTAGTACACATATAAAACTCAAGATGACGCCATATATTCACAATTAAAATTTATAATTTTAGCTTCCCCTACTCCAACCCCTACCACTATCCTATGTCCTTCTCCTGGCTCTAACCTACCTCCCTGCCAATTTTCAGCTAAATCGGTTCAGCCGTTCTTGAGTTATAAGTGAAGTAACTAACACGACTTTCTTTTATATATATAGATGATTATTATATATGATTGAAAATACTGCAAAAAAATATAAATCAATTGAACATGTTCCATCGATGTAATTGTATATGCACATTGTGCAACATCAAAGACGTGAGGCCGTTGTTAGTTCAGGTGTATCAGTGTAAAGATTTTTGAAAAGCTATCATCATTGTAAAGTCAATGTTTACAATAAAGATTCACGTCAAATATCATATTACTGTGCAACGAAAAATGTAGGTAGGTTCACCATATTATGCAACTTGTGTCCTAAGTAAACTTTTAATAAAAATTGTAAATGGTATGGGTGCGGGCACTTTGATATAATAATCCCATAATACAAAACAATGACATATAAAATTAATATTATGTTTATACAGTTATTTATTTATATTCATACTACGTTTAGGCGTTCGTATGAGATGACATGAAAAAATCAAATTAGTAAATGTTAAAGATCGTAAAGTCGGCCAGCCCACTGTATGTCTCGAACCGCCCACAGTTTGTCATGTATCAAACCAAACTCCGTGACATCGCAACTTTCGTATAATACCAATACCTTTAATGTATTTATTCAGTTTGTTTTCGTATCCTTGAAGACCCCTTCACGCCGCTGATGTCCAAAGAATGCATTTATAAGGAACTAGTTCTTTACATAACCGGTATCTATGTAAATATTTAATACTAAAATAATAATATTTTCCCAAGGAAAATATAAGCGAATATTTTCGAAAGGTCAATTAAATTCCTAGTTAAATTGATAGACTTAGTAGGTTAGGTAAGCTGCGTTCAGGTAGCAATAAGAGACAAAGAAGTCAAGAAGTGTTTGTGAAAAGGGGTCGTCATCAGTGGTCCGTATCGGCAGTCGGCACGCACGGATTCCGCAGGTGACAGAGTCACGTGCGAGACCGGTGATCTACATCTTAAGAACTTCCACTATTGATTAGCAGCGAGTAAGTCACGGTACCATCCATCCGGTCACTTTTTTGACAACACACTAAATTAAGAATAAAGTATACATTGACCATAGTCCATAGATTCCTAGATTCTTTGCTTTATGATGAACCCATTGCAATGTTTCAGAAGGACTATAATAATATAATGTAGATGCACTGAGCAACTGTAGGCTGTGTGTGGCTCATATATTATATAATATTACCAAGGTAAGTATGATGCCAATTAGTTCAGCAATTTAATGTGATAATTGCGCGACATTAACACTGGTAAAACACAAATACATATTGCAATTTGTTTTCCAGCATGATATGAGCACTCGATTGGTAGCCAGTGCAATATAGAGAATGATACGTAAAATAATATTATCCTCAAACTAAAAAAAATATGAAAGAAAGTGCATATTCATATTAGAATAATAAGTAGTTGTGGTTTAAGTTAAATTTCTTTTGTGCTTCGAAGGAGGTTTTGTTCTGAGACATTTTGTTTGCAATTTTGGACAATGGCTCCTTCCTACTAAGTAGCTTCTTTAGAAGGAAATATCTGTTTACAACAAAAGAGTAATGCAAGGGTTAACCTGAGAATACTTTTGAGTGTCCACGCCGCCAAAGGGATAATAGAAGTAGAGTTTTTAATAACCATTTCTACGATATTTCTAATAGGTTAGATTTAAGACATTGCTTGAACAGAAATGTTCATAATAATAAAAAAGTAAAAAATTATTAATAAGATAAACTAAAAGAAACGAGTGCGTGCTTACAGGTAGGCGATAAAAATAAAGAAATGGACGTGTGAATTCGCACAGCACGTATTAAAAACATAATAAGGCGTGGAAGCGGCGCTTGAGTGGGGAAAAAGACTCTTCGTTATGAACGGTAGTCGTCGGCACTCGTTCTATTAATCATACAGTTGACGCCTACGGGGCGTGGCTAGTGCTTATTAATTCACATGGAATTATAAAATCGGTGCCAACAAGGACGATCCGGACACTGCCTGAATATCTAGTAGTAGTACCTAAGCAAGATAACCCTTATCCAGTCTTACACAAGCACCGCGTCGCAAAGATATTCTGTTCTACAAGTAATAACATGATCAATGATACCAAGCTAATTTTAAAACAAGGTAAAACAGAATACAAGCTACGGGATATACAGCTTTATAAGCAACAGCGCAGTATACTGGCTGTTAATTAACGTTAATTCCGTCAGCATCGTTAACAGTAGCTTCGGCTGAACTTCATTACTTCACACGTTAGATTACACAACAGAAAAGGTCCTAATTTATGGCATTCATTGTTCAATATTACATTAATTAATCACAAATATTTTACTGATTTCTAATCTATACTAATAATATGTTTGAACGCGCTAATCTCCGGAACTACCAGTCGGATTTGAAAAAAAAATTGCATTTGATATAACTCCTAAGGGAGTGAAATGGGGTGTAAACGTTGTATACCTAATACAACGCGTACGAAGTCGCAGGCAACTGCTAGTTAGTTATAAAAGGCAAATTAATAATTAAGTAATATGTATTTTTTTTAATGTTTTATACTAAACCCATTTTTTATATAGAGCAATAAATATTCATAGGAGCGTGTATAGAAACGTTCCATCATATTGATAGATTTTTTCGCTCCCTGAACCATAAAAGTCGACCTCAGCGGTAAAACTCACGCTGTCTGAAGAAAGATTCAATCAAATCGATCACAGTCACATAGCTAAAATAATGCTTCGTCAAGCGTGCGGCGCGGTGAACTAACGTGAGGCACAGAGAATCTCGGACTACCCGGTGCGATCTGACATGCAAAATATATAATTTACATTTTAAGTAATTTACAACTTTCTTACAATTTACTGAACGACCTATACTTACTCAAGAATCAATAAACTTGAAACCTGAACAATATATAGATATAGGTAAGTAATTAGGTACCTACAAGGCTCAGACCTCAGTGTACAATGAGCAGCGCAGGCCACATAGGTTGGATCTCTCTCTACACCAACATATAATAAGAGGCTAAGATGATCTCAAAATACCTTAACAGAACTGCCCACTGGTAAGGTAGCCTCAAAAATATAATGTGTTAACTTCGTAACTTCAGGTGAAGACACTTTTAAAGCATGTTTGGCACGAGTGGGAATTGAACTCGGGACCTCCCGGTTGTCAGCGCTCTACCAATCTTTTTATACATATATTTAAACTACTCGTACATAATGATATTTATGTTAAAATTATTGATATGACTGAGCACACAAGAGCAAGCAGCTTGTATAATGGTATAAGTATTGGTAAGTTCTTGTCGTTACGCCGTCATTTGAAATACTGTTTGTTGTTACTCACTGACGGAGGTTTACAGTCAGAGTGGAGAGTGCCTCTTGGGTATAAATTATTTATGTAAATTTTTTCGACCGCTCGAAATTGTATTTCAGCATCGACGTGATTAATGTTGTCGGATTTTTCACTTGGCCTCTTCCTAACGAGACGATCAAACAAATGACGCTGCGATTGGTAAGCACTCGAGCCGAATTCTGTTGGGAATTCATTAGGCTCCGTTCCTTTCAAACGAATGAAGAGGATAATGTCCGTCAGCTCACAATATTGTAGGAGTTTTTTCATCAAAAGAAGGTGAATATCGTTATGTAGATCGAATGGCAAGAAACGACATTTGAACAGCGGCAAAAATACAATTGAGTTCGTTCCAAAAATTCTGTAATTTCACTTCACACAATAAATTGCTCATTTAGAATGTTTTGACACCCCACTAATGCTTTTCAACCAAATCGCGTTACGTACGTGACTAAAATGATCGGAATCTCTTAAAAATAATAAAACATCACGTACTCACTTGACATAACAAAGCCATGAAGGATTCGGGAATGTCTTTAATCCACTTAGAGTTCAACTATTCTCATTGTAAAACTAATTTATACCTGCTCTTACACCGTACTCGAATGATATTTCCGACAGCGAGGGGCGCATGCATTTAATGAAATCAAAAGGATTAAGAGCATCTGCCTGCTTGTTATTCAAATCGATCGGGCCCCATTTATCATTTTAAATAAGCTACTGGTTAGATAAGTGCAGGGTGTGGCCGACAAATAACAATAGGTAGATTGGATCGAGAGATTAATTAACTAACTCTATTCTAAAATACTGGAGTAAAACCGATTACCTAATTAATTTTTCTGATAACAAATATTAATTTATTTAACGTAGAACAAGTACCTACATATTTGGTAACAATAACTGGAGTGGTGTAAATGTGGAGCCGCCACGTAATGCGAAATGTTGCGAGCACAGAAAACGTTCGCAAGCTTAAAGTAATGTAAACGTTAACACAATCTCAATTCAATTTCCTCGCTCTTGAAATCCGACGCAAATGATTACGAAGCATTCACTTCGATGAATTTTGAATGCGGGCACATCGAATACAAAACACAGGCGTGGAAGACTCGGTGAGAAGAGACGAGCCGCGATGACGCCTCGTGTTTTCCCAGAGCAAACAATCGAGGAGCCAAGAGGATAGAACAAATTACGAGCGTATTGTCGAGGTGTTTAGAAAATTGGGGAACAATTGTCCTGCTGAGTTAAATCCCTGATACAATAATTGTTGTCTTGCGAGGAGTCGCTCAGAGCGGGGATGAATAAATCTCTCCTAATTGGAACGCGCTGCGCCGTGCTTGTAATGTAATGCTTTGTTGTCTATTAGAATTACCCTCTACCGACAGCCTCAATACTGTCCATCAAGTGAGCTAATCATGGGAAGTCTTCACAAGTATTTGTAGCAATCAAATCAAATTATTTTTCAAGTTGATAACAAGTTTAAATAGGAATTTATAACCAAAGCGACCATTCCTATTCGTCGAAACTATAATACATCTAAAGTTGAACATGTAAGTAAGGTATAAAGGAAATGTAAATAGCATTTAGTCTAAGAACAGCTCAGATAGTGAACATTTTCGTTAATAATATATGCATTAGAAGGCACATTTCCTCCCATAAACAAGACTATCCAGGATTTTCACAGTCGTAAAACAGGCACGTTAACTCATGCATTCGTTGCAAAGTCACTCACTTGTAAAACTGCTTACTTTATTGCTCTGGTGTATCCCGGGAAAAACGAACTCCCAACCCGAACGAGCGGGCACGCGGGTCATAACATCTGCTCCATTTTACTACAAAACTACATGGAATCGGCCTGCTATAACATCGAAATATTTGTGCTTGGGAACGGTGACGCATACATTAAGGGGTTGAGCGATAGATCGTACGATAAGATGCGAGTGTTGAAGAACTACAAACTAGTTTAATTTGGAGTTCAAAAAACGAATCCCAAGTAGATAGAACATAAAAGAAGCTCTATTGTTAAAGCTAAAACTCCGTACAATTTGATTGATGAGATGTTTATACAAATTAGGTACTAAGTGGGCGTTGAGAATGAATGCCAGGAAAGCAATCTAAGTAAATATTTCTACATACTAAACTAAGCGAAAGAACTTTAATAACTCGCTGGGGACGTGAAAAATATTACTAACTACTACATTTACATATGTTTAAATGTATGTCTGAGAGCACAAATAATATATGAAGGTTTTGTTCTGGGCTCATTGGAACTGAATCCCTCTGGGGCTTTGGACGAGGTACGTGGCTCTAACAAGCTCGGACGGTCCGGCGGAAATAAAAAGAGCGGTCGAGCAGGCAGGACGCCCGCGGCAAATCGCTCGGCAAACATTAGCAAAGCGGGCGTGAAATTGTCTATGGCGGTGCTGCCGCGACGGCTACGTTCCGCATACATTACTGCACCTAGAATTGCTACCGTAAGTCCGTAACCACGGCACCACAACATCCACTCTATAAAAATCATAGCTGTATCAAGTCCCAAGTGAAGATATTTTGAAAAGAATTTTGAATTTCTTTCCAACAATCCAAATATCTCCATATTTATGAAACAAAGCAGGCAAGAGTGGTACTTGGTTGTATTGTTTGAAGTTACAATTCTATTAGTTATTTATTATTATTGTGCGCAACTAAACTACACACGTCGTGTCGGTTTAATATGAACGATATAATTTAATTCTGTATTTTCTATACCTGCATTTCACGGGCCATAAAAATCCCATAACCGACGGGGGTGATGCGAAAGAATCGGCATTCTGTTTTTATTCAATAACCGTTCCATTATAAGGACGATTCGTATTACATAACCCTTTGTTATTTTTAAATCGTTTGAAACCGTGTGAGATTAACCATTTAAAATGCGACTATAAAATATGTAGCTATTTATAACAGGGATGAAAATTGAAAATTAATGAAAATAATAAATTTAAATAATTGAAAATGGGTATTGAAAATATGTATAAAACAAATATTTTTCTATAAAAATTTTTAGAAGATCCTTGTAATTTGTAAAATCAATGTATAAAATATTAACAATTGTACAATGAGATAATTTCATGAAACAAACATCGCTGTAACCTGTAAGCATCCAATTGAAACTTATAACAACCATAAAACAGGTCAATTTGTCCAAAATCAAAGGAATGATACAAATTGGTATGAGCTCGCCATTATGTAATCAAAAACGACTTCAAAATTAATCACTCAAACGTCATGATAGAAATACAAACAGCGTTTTAAACATCATAATTTGCCTGAAGGGTAAACATGAACAAGAATGATTCAAATTTAAGAATCCCAAGCAATTACTTGCTCGCACAACAGAGTAAGTAATTTCAAGAGAAGTGCTCTAAATTCAATTATCTGTCATTAGGTTTGTCCTAGTAGAAGAAGCCGACGCCATTTTAGAACATCTTGTAACATATATACTGAATTATACTATAGCAAAATTTACTTTGAAATATATAAATACAAAAACATAAAAATAATTTTTATAATTGTATTTTGAATCGGTTAATAAAGGTAACGCGAATTTAGATAGTGATCATGTTTCACTTCATCCAGAGCAATATCATATGCTTTGAAAGAACTGACAATGAGGTAATATGTGAAAAAAGGGTGCTCTGCCCCATTTGAAATTTGAATTTATAAGAAAAAACAATAAAAGGACTATCCCGAAGCCAATACCGATCGCATGGCACGAGAACGAAGAATCGTCTATTCAATCCTTTGTCGCAGCCATTTGATTAAAGTAAAAAGCCCGCAATCACATGCGAAAGCTTCTCGCCGACGGGAAGTATCGCGTTTACAAAGCGACGTACCGACTGCATTGTGTTCCAAAAGCGACGTCAAGAACTAAGCGATAGGTTAACCGGAGGCGGTCCCGGAAAGTACTTGCTATTACGATATTCGATATTATCCTTATCACGTGAGAATCGGGGAGTATGAATAAAATATTAGAGGTGTGTCCTTGACACTTTCTGTGTTCGCAACAAAAGTGTATGTCTCTCTAACACGCACTTAATATTTTCACTCTGACACCTCTACTAACATTAAGTGGCAGGAAGTTCGACATGATATTACACTTATTTGATTCAGTAAGTATAAGTACCTACCTACAAAAAGGCTTTTCATGCAGTGAGCTTTATTTGAATTAAATTAATAATAGACGAAACTTTTTGAAAAATTTAAAAAGTCTTTGACATGGCCAAATCTATATCTTATAATAAATAAAAATTATGTTCGCATCGCTTGAGTACAGCTGGACTGATTTGGTTATTTTTTTTAATGGTGGTAATAGTAATCAGGTTTTTGGGGAAACAAAAATTGGAAACGTTGCCTGGTAAATTAGAAAATTCGACAAAAACTGAAAGTGCTTTTTTCTATGGGATTTTTGCATGAACTCAATATAATATGTAAATATAGGCTCCACAGGCGAAGCCGGGGCGGAAAGCTAGTAAATCGTACAAATAACGACCTACTGCTTATTTAAAAGGAACTGACATGGTTTACAAGACAACGTGAAAATACAAATTTCGAAAGTTATTGAAACATAAATCTCCATGAACTCGAAAATCCACTTAAAGCAAGCACTCCATTATGCAAAACCCACGCTCAGTAAAGTTCAAAAATATATCGCATTCAAAGTCAACAAGACTAAGCGGTAATTCATCGCGAAACCTTCACATCATTAACGAACTGAGAATTTACGATCAAGTGGTGCGGGCATCGCGCCCATCAGTAATGCAACTAATTAAATCCTTAAACGAATGTATAACGAGAATATGTTCATGATGCTCACCACAACTGGCGACCACGACACTTACTTACGATGAGTTTTCGCGGCGGGGGTTTCCGCGCCTAATTTCATGGCGCGACGCTGTCTCGCGGCGATTTATTTAAAAAGAAATTCTTTTGTCGTGCACCCCACTGCGCTACAATCGATAATATGCTTCGGGGCCTAGATTGGACCATCCGGCTGCTGATTAAGACACAAAACATCTTTTGCAATTTAAGTAGCTGAGCGAATTGTCGAATTCGACATGGTGACCGGTCCCACTATTATTAAGTTTTTATGTTGAACGAGCTATTTTACCTTTATGTTGATTATGAGTACATTGAAAACCAATTATTTTATCACATTCACATTATCTAAGTTCGAAATGTTTCGAACCTGCTGGGTTAGCACAGATTTTGACAGCGACACTTTCGTTTTCGGTCGAACGAAAGTGGTAAAACAAAAAGAAACAAAAAATTGTCTATGAATTTGATGTCACATGAAAAAAATTTTCGTTATTTTGACTTCCTGTTTATTAATTTAATATTTTATTGATTTATTAATTAATTAATTAAAATAGAAGTCAAAATAAACATAATTTTATATTAAATTTAAAAATTAATTTGCAATGAAACTAAAGAGTTGGATAAAAGGTCTACCATCCAAGCCATTAATATAATATTTACATTTGACGGTACCATCGATGGTACCATGATACCATCGTTTTGTCCCCACTATGTCCAACAAGGACCGGCCAAAGATTGCCCGGGCCGAGAGGTCCGGCCCAACAGTGTGCGGACAAATTCTGTGTACTTGTCTTTGTCCGGCCAAGCAAATTGCTCTGCATTCTTGTGCAGGACATGCCCGGTCCGATAATGTCCGTACCAATAATGTGCGGGCAAATTCTGTGTACTTGTCTTTGCCCGGCATAGCAAATTTGCACGCACATTGTTGGGCCGGACCTCTCGGCCCGGGCTTTCTCTGGCCGGTCCTTGTTGGACATAACGTTTTGGCATTGTCAAGGCCATTCGGCCGAAACGAAAGAAGCACGTCAAAACTATGCTAACCTAGCTGGTAGATTATTATTGTTATATTCAGTTAGGGGAAATTATTTACTTTATTATTATATACTACAATTATTTTAATTTAATAATTAAACTTACATTTTGTCCTAAGATACCTTATTAACATTACCCTTCAAATTAAAACTTCCTTTGCCAATTCGCACAAATAAAAGATAAAAGTATAACGCAGATATTGAAAGAATGGGAAAGGGAAACGCAATTAACGTGCCAGGCACATTGCACGTACATTACCAGCAAATATTTATTCGACCAAACTGGCCTATGGCCATACATAAAGAAATGCTGGTATGCATGGAAGTGAAGTATATTGGATATGGACTGGAAGGGCAATCATGAAAGTAAGATTATCGCAGTTGAAATGAAATCGTTGGGAAATTTATGTGTTGAAAGTAGAGATGGGTAGTTCATGTATGAAGGACAAAAAAGAACTACTTCACCTACACAGAAGCAATATATCTTTAGTTCACTTTAGTACATTCTATATGTTTTAGTTCTTTACTTTACTATAGTTCAATAATGACAGGTCAATAGGAGTCACGCGAATTTGGTGCCAAAGTAAACGTTATCATATATGAAATAAAGTACAATTATGTTTGACTACAAAAAGTTTGTAGGTACTTACTTACCAAATTGTTATAAAAAAAAATATTATAGACAAATGTACAATAGGTAATTTTATAATTATGTATAGGGCGGAATTTTTAACTTGTACTTTGTGCGAGACCTGTGAAGTTGCGTTTTGATTTATTTTTTTGTCGTTTTTGATTGCTTATTTCTATGTTTATTATTACTAAAGAGAAATATAATAATCACGTACTAAATGACGGGTATTTTCTTTGACTCAAATACTTCTTATGGTACGATTAGTTCCCGACTCCCGTGATCTAGTGAACTAAATGAACTAAAGAACTAAATGAAGGATATAGTTCTTTGTACTCAAAAGATATGTATCTCTCTTTTCTTTTTAGTGACACACTTTGCGCAACTCTAGTTGAAAGGATGTAGTAGGTAACCAAGATGGAAAAAAGGATGTTTATATTGATTATGTAAAGTGAATGAATGGATGACAAGAGACTTACGAAAGGTATATGTAGAACAGATGTGACCTGAAAAGTTATTCAATAGTGACCCAGAAGAAAATTCACAGATCAAATCAGCGACATTTTCAAAAATTGTGTGGATTTGAATATGGCGAAAAGGTGTGCCAGAATCGTAGCGAATTGATATATGTATTTGGGCTCTGCCTATCCGAAAGGAACTAAAGCGTGATCATAATGTAACGAAGTTCGTAATCGTCGCTGTGTTATCATTAACTTCTATTGAAAAGAAATACGACTTTTCAGTCATCTTTACTTGAATAACACGGCATTATATGAATAACGATCATGAGACAAACGTTTATTGGTAATTTTCGTAATATCAGAAAACAGACGCCAAATATTTAGTGATTAACAAAGGACGACGGACACACGAGAATTAGAATCAAATCACTATCCTGGGAATATAAACACATCGCCATGTTATTCAATAACATGATAATCGGGTATCATAATTACTACCAGCATTATCATAAACAACATGGGCCATGTGTGAAGGGAACTAGTCAATGTAAATTAATTACGTTTATTGGTGGTTTATGCTCGATATAGGGTTGTAATTTTGTATAACGGAAGTTGATTCCAAAATTACGTAATAACAAACTATGATGATAGCATTGATAGGCAAAAATTGGAACGTAAAACTAATTCGATTCTTCGAGAGCAAAGGCGACGCAGCCTCGCTTGTCAATTTCAGACAGAATTCATTACCGAAGCGTCATGTGGTCGTGGTTGTCCGCTATGCGCCGGCGCACAGGTTCAACATCCGTCATGGACTTTGGTAATTACCGGGTGAGAAACTGAGAACCTCTCGCTCCACAATCGAAGGGAATACTGTCAAAGATAATCGATTTGCGCGTCAAGAACCTCGCCGCGAGGAACGGTTTTATAAGACCTCCGGAGATTCATCAACGCTAACGGCATAGATATATTTACCGAAGTGCTAAAACATTTTCAATAACACGTTTTTGTTTATAAATGTAAAAAGATTAAATAAATGAAAACATACAGACTTTACAAGTTAATGCACTCAAATAATTACAAAACTGCATTGACGTAGGTAGGTACGTGGTACATACATACTAAACAAATATTCTTAAAGCAAGCGAAATAAATGAGTAAGCACCGTTGACCCGACAGGCCAAGTGTCAAAACTTGTACCGAGCAATTGACACGAGAGGCGACATTCAAAATGTCGTGAGAATATTTGTACAAACATCCCTCACCTCGTACTTGAAGCTTGGTTAACTCATATAGTTAACGGTATGTTAAACGACTATAACTAAAATAAAACAGGAACACTCAAATAAATTAAACAAAAATAAAGCTGTCGCATCGTAAGGGGTATTAAAATATTAATCTTCTTTTAATGTTACAATAAGTTGTAAATTATACGAATATGTCAAACTTTACAAGAAATTTCTATAATTTATTACAGACAAATGCAGCTAAAGATAGCATGTTTGGATTATGTATATAATAGATATTTTTCATATTTATTTAAGAAGCAAAGTTTACGATTAATATAAACTATGACACGAACGTTACAGCTAATATCAGGTGTTAATTTAACACCATTTACGATGGAGAATGACCACCGATATATAATGAGTCATAAAGAGCAGAGCCGGTCGGTCAAGCGACGACCGCCCGCCCGGGTGTATAAACCCATAAATTCACTTATGATTTTCTCTACGTTTACACCTAGTTTAAACATTTTTAATTTCGTAACGGGGAGCGGTTAACATTGGTCTATAAAAGTATGTTATTATAGCTAATTACGACCGGCCACGACAGATATAATTATCATGTTTACGACTTAACAAAGTAACGATAAGGAAACTATACAGTAACATAATGAATGAACAACAACATTTTAGTTGATGTGACAAATCCAATGTAGATGCTTACAGCTATACATTTGACATTCATTTTGATAGTATATAACAAACACTATAAAAGATCCATCAGTAGAATACAATTTTTCATTAATGTAGGCAAGAATGTCATATGATTCATATGATTTGGTTTCAAATACAGACCTGTAATTTGGACACGGAAACATTTTAGCGCTCTTATCACTTGATAAACGATGTAACGAAGTTCTGTTTAATAATTTGGTATTGGTATTAGAGTGATTTGTTACTTCAGCAATTAAGATGTCATCGAAGCCTTTAGATTAATATGTGGCAATTAGATGTGTATAATGTAGACATGAATATTGAGTATAGTGACATTTATAAACAGCTTACAATTAGGGGGCAGACGTTAACGGTAAACGTCGATGAAGTTAACAAAAATAAATATGACATTAGATTATAACTGGATTATTTCTGTATGACGTAATAAATTGTATCTCTTTTTAAATCAGCAGCGTGGAACCTATGAATTATACATAAGCAATACTTTACGACTTAATGGAAATACAAATAGCTTCTAAACATTTAAAGTTGACATTGCTTAATACATACGTAAAAACATAACAATGACATCTAACTAAGTGCGCTCTTATACTCTCAAGACAAATATTTGTACAAATATCTGACATGTACGCCGAGTTTTGTTTACAAATAATCAGTGGGAACAACGGGGCAGAGAGACGACTTTAACTAGTGCTTTAAAAATAACCCTCTCTACTACGCCGGATACACACTCATAATAATGTATGACTGAATTGTTCTCGATATAATGTTATACCTTATTAATATACCTTACTCATTCATTAAATTCTACGGTTCTAATTACTGAACAAATTAAGTGTAGCAAATTATACGTTAGTACTACTTTGGAGGGAATGTTCATTGTTGCACTACTTGCAAAGTACATCTATAACATTCTCGAAGATATTATTGCTTTTTTATGAATGACAAATTAGGAGGCCAATGAGAAATGTCAGAATAGCAATAACAGTCACCAAACGGAATACAGCAGGGTATAAGTCACAAGAATGATTTCCGTTTACAATGCTAGATTTTCCGGGAACAATAAAAGTGCAATGCATCGAACACCCGCTTCCGGAACGTCGAGGTAGACACCCCTTGGGAAAACGTACGCAATAACGCTCAATTTTCGAGAAAACAACCATAACTCAAAGCGATGCACTCCGTCGTCTGTGTTCCTTTCTTCCGGGCAATTTCTATTACCATATAGACGCGCTACTTTTCAATTCTTTTCCATTAAAGTTGGTGCATCGCTGTGCGTTCCACCGCCGACTCTGTCCCGTGCTCGTCGCTGTTCAGAAAACACATTTATAAAAGGCAAGGAGCTTGCTCGCTCCCTTGTGAATGACAGTATATTGTAAATTTAGAGTTCATGTTTACAGTACAATGTAACTACGAAGCAATAAAACTTGTTGTATTTGAACATTTTGTGATATAGATAGCAAATAAAACATTCAAAATACAATATTAATTGATTACAGTTTGTCTATCTAGACGTTTGATAGGCACGAGCGCACCCTATACGTCCAAAATTATATATCAGATGAAGCGCGGTCATGACTGTGTGTGCACTGTGCTGCATATTGAATTGCAACGAATGTTATCTTTCTATTGACTTGAATGGCCATTCCGTTACCATTTAACTGCTAATATTTTAAGGAACCATAATATACAGTAGGTATAACTTATGTATAAGCTAGCATGAAGATTTGTGCATAATTTTGTATCTTCATGATTGTTATATCTATTAAATAACAGACATTGTACTCGTACAAAATTAATCCACTGGCATTATTATTAAATTCTTGGAATTTCAATATCCTGCCTATAGTCCTCGACATATAACACACAAACGAAAGGATTAACTTCAGCCACACAATTTGTCACAACAATAAAATTTCATAACCAAAATACGACTAACAATGGAATATTATTATCTTCAAGCTTTTATACAAAAGCAAACAGGTATTCTTCTCAGTAACAAAAGTACTTTCGGTAGCTGTGATGTGTATTATATGTCTTGTTTCACAAATAAAATAAGGGCTACTTTATAAGTTCTATAGAATGCATTGGGTGTGTTTATTTGATCTATTTATCAATGTAAAGATGGGTTGTAGGAGATAATGTGCATATGATTCTATTACCCCTTTATCACAAAAATCTTTTAGTAAATTTCTATATGGACGTTTATGAAAAAAGGGCAGGTGTTTGAAGGTATTGTGATTGAATACTATATGTTGTATAGACAGAAACACGAAATTAAAAAAACACCTAATGTTAATAAAATTATTGAAATTTATTTTAATATAGTTGAGTTGACCTTATTAATAATTGTATTTTGAATTTACATAAAAAATAAAGTCTAAATCAAAGTTTAACTTTACATTTTCACAAAAAAATGAGATAAAATATTAAAATCTATTTATTATCTGTCATTAATAAATGAAAGTTCCCCAAAGTTATATTAATAACAGTAAATTGTACATCTGTGTGTTCATCATGTAATTACTTCTCATTAGAAAGTCGTACAAAAAATGCAGGTTGTTGATCAGTCAGAGTTTAGAGGGCAAACTAATAGTCAGCGACATAAGTAGGCTCGCGGGGAGTTAAGAGGCACGCATCATTTGCCGGGTGTCCGCTTCGATTACTCGCCGCACGCTGACGCGGGTTCTCCGACCAAACCATCTAGAAGACATGTCTTACAATCTGACCTTTTTACTTAAACATTGTACGAACTGAAGAATCTGTAAAACGTTTTAAAAAAATAAATAAACATAATACAAATCAAGCAATATAATCTAAGAACATAATAAATGTATATTTTAAACTTCACTGTCGATACGACCGAAATGCTGCAGTCGAAAACGATATACGATGGACTCCCGCGGAGGTCAAATACGATTTTGTAAGGATCCAAACATTCAATTCTTATTATTATAATAAAGGACATGTTATATTAGATAAAAGATGGGTTGTAATAGTGTCGCGTCATCTGCATTAGAAATGCGGTTCGTAGCGGGGTGTCGCGGTCGCGGCGGCGCCCAGCCATAGCGCGTGAAAAGGACACGGATGCGACGCCCGTTTATATGGGTCGAGGGCCGCGAGAAAAAAATTACAAAGTAAATAAATTTACAAGAGCCAACCGCTCGACTCGAGCTCAGAAAATATATTTATTCAAATAAGTCGCCATCAACCCGACCGTAAAAGCACGCGGAGGGACGAAGAAGGTCTAGCGGTTTTATTAATATTAAACGAACGCTTCAGTTGACACAAATTGGCGATAACCGAAGCGAATACGTCATAAAATATTTTACTCCAAAAAACATGGAATGGTACTGCATATTACTAGAATTTTTAGCAGAAAACACGTTAACGTTACAATTGAAAAACTTAACTTAAAGCCTTATATGGCCTGAAAATATATTTTCTTGTTTCACGATGATCAAAATATGATAAGATTGATGCAACAGTTTTGGGGAAAGGGGAATAAGATTCATATTATCACTTCGAAGTGAAATTGTCGTTTTCACACACTATCATAGGAGGTGAAATAGAAATATATTAACATTATATATGTAGGGGATAATCTCTCAACTACTGAAACGATTCTAAAAATTATTTTACGAATAGAAAGCTACGATATCCCCTAAGGCAAGGAAAGCTAGAATTTAATATTTACGTAATGGTACCTTTTACTTTCCACTTCTACTTTCATCCATAATTTTTATAGGGGATAAACAATTCCCGATTTCTCTGTAAATAATCCACTTGGGTCTCTGTAATTTAGCATACCTATAGTTACTTATTCAATTTATCTAGGTGAAATAGCCATTATTTCTTCAATTGGTTTTATTGAATAGGAAATATGGGTGGTAGAAAAAATCATTATTTTGCCCCTGCTGTCTCTTTCATAATTATATCACAAAACTCATTTTTTTTTAAAAGTGCTGTTATACCATTACCCTCACCGACTTTATACAAGTCGGTGATTACCCTTCAATTATATACTTCGCGTTTTTTGTAACTTATTGAAAATTCTAAAAAAATATTTTATGATTTATTTTAAATTTTCAATAACCTACAAAAATCTCGAAGTATATAATTAAAGGGTAATGGTATAACAGCGCTTTAAAAAAATTAAGAGATTTGTGATAGATTATGAAAGAGAAAACGGGGGCAAAGTTTAACCACCCATATTTCCTATTCAATAAAACCCATTGAAAAAATTACAGCTATTTCACTTAGATATATTCAATAATTAACTAGCATAAATTACAATGACACATGTGGATTATTTACAGAGAAATCGGGAATAGTTTATCCCAGAAAAATTATGGGTATAGGAGCCTTAAGAAGTGGAAACATATTTTTATAGTTTCTTATTTTAAGGTAGGATTTGGTTTTACTATTCCACAGGCTGAGTACCTTTAACAACTTTGCATAGTAGTGTAATAAAGTGCAGAGCCTATTACAATAGTATATTGTCAGTTGGTTGAATAGTTTCGGTCAAGTTCTCAACAATCTATCGATAACTGTAAATCGATCTGTATGAGAAAACAATCGAACAGAGTCCGCTCGGGGCGTTCGCGCGTCCGTGTGAAGAAACTCAACAAGCCAACACTATCACGGTATAAAACAATAGACTTTTATAGTCCCGAGGTCCGCAGTAAATTGTTCCATTCAATAGCTCAGACCTACCAATAGTTTAAACATTTATATGCCCAGTAAATGTAGTTAAACTATGTAAAACCGCCTTCTATTTTACTCTTAGTTATTTAGAGGGAATTCAATTGATTATTTTGGTATAGATTTCATTAGAATCTAATACTTAATACTGTTTTTTGAAAGATCTTTAATTCTTTCTCGAAGCATAGAAACAAAATAAGAAAGAAACTACTGATACCTAACTGATAAAAGTTACCTAGTTTACCTATGGAAGCTATGTCTGTAGATTTATTGTAGAGATATGCAAATCAGGCGTCAAACTGAGCATTTCTCACCCAATTTGGTCGAGGCCAACGCGCGACATTATATTCTCGTGTGGAGCTTTTGTGTCCAAAAAAGTTTGTGGAGCGCAGCGGTACCTTGTTTCGGAGAACTAATTTTATTAATTTGTTCGAGCAAATAATGCTACCTGCTTTTGAAACCACATAATCTTTGCCATCTACCTAATTAATTTCCTTAATTGAGATATGTATCACGGCATATATTATATCTACAAACATTTATAAAAAAACATAACCCGGTTACAGGCAACAAAGAAATGATTTTATTGATAACAGCAAAGTTGTGTTGTTTTTGAAACTGAATAATATAACAATGTTGTCAAAAATCTTGGGTGAAACACCTTCCAAAGGTCGCGGCATGCAAGGGTGAGTGCGTTGGCGGAACCCCGCTGTGTGCGGACGAAGTCAGGATTCTGCCAACTAATTTATCGCGAACAATCACATTACCATATCACATAATGTAAAGAGAACGTATCCGTGGACGATGCTGTGCTCCTTAAACGGTTTTTGGAGGCTTTTGTTGGTGAAATTTATGAATTCTTTAATCGCTATCGTATCACGCTTACTGTCGCGGTTATTCACAAGCTGAATTATAATTCTACAGCGTTGTTTAACATCGCTTACTTGCAATAAACATGCCCGATGATTCTTATAATACCCTGGAAATAAATATACACCTGCTGCCAAAAAATACATAAACTTCTTGCATCATCATCATTTCAGAAACCTAGGGATAGACATAAATAAAAAATAATAAGAAGACTTTAAAAAGAGATTCAGAGAAAATAAGCTGGGACAGAAAGACACATGAGTTATCCTATATAATAAGGGTTTCCGTTTTTTCATCGGAGATGTTCAGAACACTAAAAGTGTTCCGACTTCAAAAATAATTAATATTTCGGCGTATAATTTGAAGACGGAATATTTTAAATTTAGATCTATAGTCTATTTCATCTTCATCGTTATCTATATACATAAAATAAAATCGTATAGACTTTCCGTGTCTGCACATAAAGTAAGTACTGGAAGACACATTGGGCCAACATTGGTGCGGCATTATTTTAAATATGCCATTGCCTATCAATATTAAAACAAATAAACGTCATTTGCTAAAGCATTGCCAGACTAAATAACCTTTTTCCAGTCTCTTTATACCGCAATAAAAATTTTGTACGTGTCCTTCGATCTCAACTAAAATAAGACTTGTGAAAATGAAGTTTCCATATATTATATAAGTAAGAATATCTCAAAACAAATAATTATTTTGTTTATTTTATTGATGGTAACCCGCCTCATTGACGACTGATGACTTTTTTAAAGCGACGTGGTCAACGACTTTTTCTGCACAACTATGGAAAGTTAAATGAAGGTAAAAATTTTTGTTTAATATCGGCGAGTTTTACATTTAAAAATATAAAAAATAGAAGATAATGCTATTTATATGGCATTTGTATCGAAACGGTTTTCGATTTAACGCCCCCTTGCAAGAAACTTTACATAGAGAATTGTTAGTACACGAACTCCTGCCCGGACATTCTCAGGTCGAGCATACTCGGGCCGGACAATCCATGGTATTGTTGCGAAAACATGTTGGCGAATCCATAAGATTTCCCCCTACCAAAAATCGCTAATCGCGCCTAAAGATGTTTTCACTTCAAAAATACGGTCCGAATTGGGAACCTTCTTCTTCTTTTTTTCGAAATCGGTTATAAATATGGAAATATAGCAACCATTAATTTAATATTCAAAGGAAAGGAGCACGCGTAAAACGATACGGTCTCAATAGGAGCAGGCGCTAGCAATGTGCCTGGCGCAACGCCATTATAGTCATAAAATAACATACGGAGTAAAATAAAGAATGCACAGAGGCTCACCCCATCCCGACCGCACAACTGCAATATAGCCAATGAATAATACAACATTAAATAGAATAACATGATCCTAGGAGGCAAAAACGTTGTTTGATTGACACGTGATCCGAGCATCATGATTTTTTAGAACTTCCCTTTTGTTGATTGGCGTCATTGAATTTAAAAAACTTATTGCTTCATTGTTAGAAATGGTAAACCCGCAATGAGAGCATTAATAATGCAGGAATAACATGACAATAGTGATGGGCGATTGAATTATTCCACACCAAAAAACCAAGCTTTTTGTATTTCGTGTAACAGAGCAATTTATTGTCTGATTCAAAAAAGGTTTTTCATATCAACATAATAAAGTATGTCCTTACTGAATGTAAAACACACGCATGAATACAATAAGTGTGGACTTACATCCAAAGAAAATAACTTTCTCAACTTATTTCCAAAGCAGGAGTATTCTGTCTGAGATAAGTATGGATGGCGGTGGCTCGAGGCAAACTTGCTATGGTCGAACGAACTGTAAAAATCCGGTAGTTTCGCCTAACCCGTAAAGGGACCTCCATGTAAATTATTTCAGTGTCCGAAGAAGCAAAGTTATCGGATGCACGTCGCAATAAAATGCAGACATTGCTTTTATCAGGAAAGAAGGCGAATGTAGCAATATTTCATTAGAGCAACGGGCGTAAAAATATTATATTAATCTCGGGAGTTACGGGTTATGTTATTGTGTCCTTTATATAGCGGATATTTTATTATGCGAGTAGGCGCTGCAATGCATGCGTGATTCATGCATTGAGGTATTTTATAAAATCTGCACATAAATAATGTTTAAAATACACCCAGCCAAAATGCTGTCTAAGATGATGCTGTCTTTTGACACGTTTTGTCAATCAATGTTTTCTAACCTAGTCCAAGGATTTTACAAGAGAAGTAATATTTAAACATATCAATGAACATATTAGTAAGTTTATAAGTAAGTGTATCAGATTCCGATATAAGAATTCAAGGATGGCGAAATCTTTTCAATTCAAGCTAACAAAAGGAACTTCTGTTACAATTGAAATTCCAGGATGCTTGCAACATTTTTCTTACCAAAAGCACGTCCAACTCTGTGGGCGACGTATGTCGGACGTACATACATACCCGGCACGATTGCGAGGAGTCTTCACTTAAATCTACCGTAAAAGGTTTGCTTTTTTCTAAGTTTCGTTTATAATTGTATTAGAAATAACTCAGCAGTTCTCTACGTGACTCAGACAATTCCTGGAATTTCATAAAACGCGAAACGCTTTGCAGTAGAATTTCTACATTAGATATCCACGTTACAATACTTGTTTGTAAGAATTTATCTGAGCGAAATCAATTACATTCTAAGAAGTTCAAATTAGAACTCATTGTGATAATTTGCCGGAAAACGAAATCTTATTAACCGACCGTAAAATTGTTTGTGTCATGTCACTTATGAATCATTCAATCAATCATGTTTGAGGTTGGAGCTCATTTTCTATTAGTCAGCAACAACCAAAACGATTCCAAATAACCTCGACACGTAATCTACGAAGTCAATTTAAATTACATTGAAATATCGTTTTGTTTTAGTAACCATCGTTTTTTTTTTTTTTTAATTCACGGGTTGTCTTACGGCACCTTACCGTGTTATCGATCCCAGAGGACCAAGTCTTCCTCTTTTAGCCGATTGTATTTGTGAGGCTATATATAGTTCTGTTGAGGTATATTTAGATGGAAACGCCTCTAAGTGTGGTTTGTCTATTGTTTGTAAGCTTAATTATTAATAATTACTTATTGAATATCCTTATAAAGTTCCGTTTGAGGGGCGTTTAAAATTAGCTATTACTATGTAGAATTGACTGTCTCCCTACAAAATATTACAACCCTTTAGGCAATTACTTCTCTATTCATAACATTTGAGGGGTAGCTATACAACATCTACCAACCCCTTCTCAATGCACATAGACCCAAAAAAATGTAGGTAGTGATTTAATTACAATAATATAGTCCAAATATTAACTAATAACGATTTTCAAATTAATGTTAAGTTTTAAAATTGTAGATGATAAAATGAGAGTATAAAAATAAAATATGGATCCACTGACCCTTATGAAGAATCTTCTCCTCAATTGAACCAATTGAAGAATGAAAAGCCAGAGAGTAGACGGTGTATAAGTGGTATAATAGAGGTGAGAAGGGCGCAGATGTGTCTCTCGATTGTTTGCAAATAACAAAGTGGGCCCGCGCCCGGCTGGCGGCCGAGACCGCGACAGTTTCTAATTGTACCGCGACAATGCGTAATCTAACCGGTCCCATTCGACTCCACGTTTATACATTCACTATACAGAACTGAAAAATGAATGAAGTCTCCGGGACGTATTTATAAATTTGCTCTCGGTTAGGCAAGGCAGAGACCGAAGATAGCCCTCGCTCGCTACGAACTCGACACATCTCTTTCACCTCGTCTAAAATTATATGTATTAATACTAAAGGGACTAAATTGGCAGAAAATATTTTTCATACAACCGAGAGCCCCCCCACAAATGCTGTTAACTCATTTGCTGCCAGCTGGTAAGCAAAGGTTTTTTTAAAAAAAAAAATTTTTTTCTTCTAAATCGGCTCAGCGGCGTATCCGCAATCACTGGACCCCTACTCTTTTACAATAATTTGTAGAGGGGGGCTCAGACTACACGAAAAAGAGGTTTTCTGCCAGCAAGTGCTTACAACCACTTTCTGTCTCCATCTCTCTAACTATAAGGGTCCTTGGCAGTCGGCCATCTTACTTCTGTCTAAAATATGGCAAATCTCAATTAATCCTAGAAAAAATTGTATATTTATACAACACTTTCAACTCAAATTGCTGATAGTTATTATTTTAAATGGGATTAATGTATATTTTTATTTTTTAGGGTTTTAGATAGGCGTAGTTTTTAAAACAAACATTGCTTTTGCGTTTTTAAAACTATGGCTATTTAGAAGTCTTAATAATGAAAATATGTCATAATCAAATTTAAAATAATAACTATCAATAATTTAAGTTGAAAATGTTGTATAAATAAACTCATTTTTCTAGGATTAATTAAGATTTGTCAAAGCCGACAGCCACATGTCTGGTGCTTTTTACTAATCCTTTTTTAAATCTATTGCTTTTTCCGAGTCATTCGACTATCTATTCTATATATTATACTTTTGTAAGTCTGTTGTCATCCGGTCTTTCCATATCATGATCAAACCATCTAAGCATCTCATTCTCTATTTTAGTTACTATATCTTATTTTAATCCAATCGGATATTTTAACACACTATTATATTTCTTATTTATTTCTCAACGATAGCATCTCAACTGCTTTATTTCCATGATTGTTCTTCTATACCAATCCATGTTTTTCATCAATGCTTGTACCAGGACAACATTGTGGATGGCTAGTTTAACCTTTTTCGTCAAATAGTATGTAAAGTGTGTTATTAGTAGATTTAACTTAACGTACACGGTATTTGAAATACCTAGGTGAGAAAATTTAAATAAAAATAGGTATAGAAAAATTGTGTGATATTTAGCTAGAGGCATCTCCACAGACGTCGCAGTGCTAGGCACCCCGTCGTCCGTGATTCACCAGGTGCTCTCCGTAGAATTGTACTAAACAAACCCACATTGTCGCTCTCGTACGCCAAATTGCCAGTGTCGCGGCTTGATGAACGAGGGTTCCAACTCAGCTGTGAAATTGCTATGAGGACACTTTCAGTTGTAACTCCGAGTTCTTTTGGTAAAAAATGTGTTGATACTTACAGTAAACGCTTAACTCTTAAACTTAATTGATGATGAAGGCTACCTGAAAACAAAATAAAGCGTTGTTAATATACTTCATTAATATAGTAAGTGTTATTAAGCACCTAAATACAATAAAAATAAGGGCAGGATTACAACAATAAATGATGTAGTCCCTACATTACTATGTATCAGGTCCGGGACTGAACGTGTTGTTTCCGTACTGACCGCTCGACAGAACGTTAATTAGAAAATTATGTGGGAAATTATTAATAGGTCCGCGGTGTATCCGATTAGATAACAAACTAGTCCATTAGTTGACCAGGATAAGGTCAAAGCGAAGGTCCACACAATGAATATTGTACTTTGTAGTTATATAGCTAAGGGTTTGTTAAGATTGTTGTTATTGTTTTGGAAGGACCTCGCTCCACTGAAGACTCGATAAGGCGGTAGCGAACAATACAATGTGCGACAGTCCGGGGGCGGGTTTGACGCGTGGTTGAGGAATGATCAGCAGTGTGGAAATGACGACTTAATGGATTATATGTGTCGACCGACACCGAGATAAGTGTCGCGCCAGTATCGTGCTTGTCGCTGGAGATTAGGCAGCGACTCACAAAAATTAATAATTTAATGGAAATCAACTCCAAAATGATTTCACGCTCTGATGAATATTAACGATAAAATTGATGCATTGTATCGGTGTCTCCCGTTGACATCAAGATTGTAATTAATTTGTCATTCTTGCATCTCTGCTCCTAATGCTTTACTTAATTTTAAACAACAACTTAATAATGATGAACCATGGCATATTGATTATTTTTTTGTAAAATGTTGCAGCTGAAGAGGTTTTTTTAATATACACGACTTGTTGTGAAGAAATGGTTTACTTACAGGTAATAACAATAGAGCTACTGACCCACATCACGGCACGCTAAGTGTCCGAACAGTCCAGATGATTGCGTGCAGCCGCGATATGGTATTTATGTGCCCACATGATTTACAAAATAGAGAACAATAACGCTACGAATTTGTATTAAATAGCGACACAATGACAAACGATTTACCGCCAATAAATTCTATAAGAAACAGCAACTGGCGGGAAGACACTCCTTACCACTTTGAACAAAAAAGTTTCTAAGAGTGGACTCCCGCTGTCTATAATTGTGTGAGATGTTGGACAAACGACCCGTGGGATACGGTGTGAAATATTGATGCAGAGTCACAATGAGATGGACGCGGGGCGCGATTCCCATTACAAAGCTATTTGCGCTGTTTACATTACGGACGGACTACCTTTCCTGTGAACTCAATACGGCTATTGCAGATTTTCCGGTTCTCTCGTGTCAAAAGAGATTATTTATTGCAATAGAGATACTACACTCGCCCCAGGATTGTACTTCAGAACACCTAGCATAAATGATATCGTGCCTATTGCGTCCTCTTCTCAATAAATTATGAGAAAGATCTATAGTTTTATTTATTAAACACAAACACTATTAAAATCTATGTATATTCCATTTCAATATTATTCAAACAAAAATAATGTAAACTATGTGTAAACTGTTGAAAATTACGTCCTACTCTCAATTTCTTTATTGAGCAGGTGTGAAGAGCATGCACAGCAGATTTGTAATTTATTATACAGATGTTCACGTAACTATTGTACAAATATAACAAATAACTAATAAGAAAGAAAATACACAGAAACATAACGAGCTAATTAAGTTTAAAAAAAACAAAGCCCTGCTCAGTGAACATTAGTAAAATATATTTTTAAATATTTCTTCACATCAGAATTAGTTCAAATTCACAAAGTCATTAAAGAACCATGATAAATCATTACGAACTTAATCTAATATTAAATCAAACTGCAATTTGTTAAATAAAACCGTTTTTACAAATTGCTGGCTTCGCAAAATGTAAATGTGCGGATGGTTTAATTTAATGAAGGGTTAGAGTAGGGCGCAGTGGGAAATTATATCAAAACGCTTAGTAAAATAAAGGGCGATTTAGTGCCGAATTCCAGGAAAGAACAGTTTTATAAAAAGACTATGTAAACCGACCGCCGCGGCAGCTGATTCATATTAATTGATAGGTGAGCGAAAGGTATATCAAAATATTCAAAATATAAATAGCGTAAATATAAAATAAATCCCATTAGGAATTGACACAGAACATATATAAAGACGACCAACGCTTCTCGGTTCGATACATTGCTCATTTCCTCGAAATTCATAATTAAATAAACCTTTTAAAAAAAAGTGCACCGACTTCAATAATTTGCACTGAAAAGTAAGAAATAATAAATATTTCGTCGTAGAATTTGAAGATGGTTGGTGCTAAATTAGGATACAAAACTAAGTAAATATCTAAGAAGATAAGATCTGTTCAATATTATCTATGTTTGTATGTACTGATGATCGTAGGTTCCTAATGAATTGTCTAGATTAGTGAATTTGGGAACTAAGTTGTTTCTAATTTGGTACCAACCGTCTTCAAATTCTACGACGAAATATTTATTATTTCTTACTTTTCAGTGCAAATTTTTGAAGTCGGTGCACTTTTTTTTAAAAGGTTTATTTTACCCTTTTAAGTGATTTTGCTGCCTTGAGAGACAAATAATAACGCAACTAAAAAAATATTGATGGAAAATTAAACAAAATACCGCTGTGGATGTGATTTGAACCATTGTGCATCCTATGCACCCCATTACATTTAACCGCTACACCATCGTCACGAAAATTGACAACTTCGTGTCAATAGCAACCGTTACTAAGGCTTTTTCTGATACATAATTTTCAGCCGTAAACAGAAATTAATTACTGAATTTATGAAAAACTACTGAACCTATTTTCGTCATATGTCTGTGAGATAATGTCGAGAAATTATTATGTCTTAAAAAAATAAGTCGTCAAAATCGGTACATATTTTATCGAGATATCAAGAAAAATGTACTTATAAAGTCAGTTTTTTCAAAATTTCTGAAAAACTAATGAACCAATTTTTATGAGATAAAAATGGGACCAATCCGGAAGAGTTATCTGTCGATTAAAAAAGGAACCATCAAAATCGGTTCACAATTGGCGGAGTTATCGATGTACATACATACATTAAAAAAAACGGTCCGAATTGAGAACTTTCTCCTTCTCTTTTTGGAAGTCGGTTAAATAGTCTACATTTTAAATAAGTTGTTAAAATACTAATTAATATGAGCCAAAATGTTATTTGGAATGTGACGAGTTGATAAACAAACCAAGCCAAAGTCATACTAAATTCTAAATTTTCGCACTAGTATAACAGCGATATTTAATGTATATACAAAATCTAAAATAGACGTCGCCGTACATACATCTTGCAAAAGTAAAATTAAGGGAATACCTCTAAATTTTGCTTTGCATCTAATAGATCTTAATTCCATACACTTAGGATTTCCCATACTAAATCTATGCTTAATTCAGATAAGTGTAAAGTTTGTACAAATTTTTATCAGACATCAGTTGTATAGGTTTATTAGGTCCCGATGTGATGATTCTAAGATATAGTAATTCTAATAAGAAATACGGTAAAACATAAATGAAGCTCCAAGCATCAATCCAGCTCACTAGAATTCCATCAACGACAGTGTTAACAAGCAAGAAGTACGGCAGCGCTCGACGCTAGCTTCGCACGACGCACACTACCTGGCCAGCTGCCTCCATTCCCCACCAAGTTCCGTTTCACACGTCTCACCCCGCTTACCTCTGTCTCTTTCTGCCATAGCGCATGAAAGCTCGTTGAAATCCTACAAAAAGCGGTTTTGCTGCCTTGTCTGAGTATGAACTGTGTAAGTGTGCGTAAAGTGTACTTTTCTGACGAGCCTCGACCGAGAACGTAAGAGCCGCAACTTGTAGTGAGTTTAACGGCGTTTACGATCCTTTGGACTACGAATTCGATTTACCTGTTGGAACGCGTGAACCGGCGCGGCCTTGTGCGCGAGCGCAACGCAGGTTCTGACGGAGCAGCCAGTTAGTCCGATCTCGGAGCTGCGCCTGAGCAGGCGCGTCAGATGTGCTGCGTAGAGTGCGTTAGTCGCACGATCTTGTCCAATTAGTGTTCTTGTGAGGGGCAAGTTAAGTGGCCGGTTTGTAGCTCGGACTAAACAGAGCCAGTATTGAACTAATGTGCTTTTCGTATGTGATGATTTTGTGTACGTTTGAAGTTTCACGATAAACATAATAATGCAATTAAGTGAAGTTCAACAAAACCTATAGTATAATGTGGGCCAAGTGGATTATGTGCATCTTGATGCTGTGTGGAGTGAGAGCGACGTCCGGTGCCTCATTGTCGGCGATGACGGGCGCTAGGTATCAAGCTCCTGACGAATGCCGATGGACTACCGCTGAAGATGTCTCTGGTGTTGCATTACAATGTAGATTGAGAACAATCAACAGCGAGTTAGAAAATACCAATTTCAGTGCTATACAACCACACCTAACAGTGAGATTAAGACTGGAATGCAGTGATGCGCTGTTCTTTCAAAGTTCTCTAGCTCCAGCGAGTTTTAGACAACTGGTTGAATTAAGGGAATTGACAATTGAGTACTGTAAGATAGGAAATCTATCAGATGGAGCGTTTACAGGATTAAGAGAACTGAGAAACTTAACAATAAGAACACACAACACAGACTGGTCATCAATGTCTCTTGAAATAACTCCAACAGCTTTCTCCAGGGAAGTACAAAACCTGGAAAGACTCGATTTGAGTGAAAACAACATGCTATCTTTTCCTGAAGGAGCGTTATGCTCTTTACGAAATCTAGAATATTTGAATATGACTGGAAACAGAATGAGAGATATAAGTCATTTTCAGTTTTCATCTGCGCATAGACACCCCAGTGAAAAATGCGGAGAAAATCTTACAATATTGGATTTGTCAAGAAATGTAATTGACACCTTACCACCTAGTCTATTATCAGGATTAAGAAGATTACAAAAGTTGTATTTACAAGGGAATGGGTTATCTTCAATAGCTGATAAGACTTTGGAAGGACTAGTCTCCTTGACTTCTATACGATTTTCAGACAATCACCTTCAAAGCTTGCCACCTGAGTTATTTAGTGAGACAAAAGAGCTAAAAGAATTGTATTTGAACAATAATTCAATCACTGTCCTAGCCCCTGGCTTATTCAGTGAACTGTCTCAACTTCTGGTATTGGATTTGTCACATAATGAATTAACCTCAGATTGGATAAATACATCAACATTTACAGGTCTGAAAAAACTCGTATTCCTAGACTTTTCACATAACCGTGTATCAAAAATGGAAATCGCCGTCTTTCGTGATCTCATGAGTTTGCAGATACTAAAAATACAAGACAATTTTATTGAACACATACCAGAAAATGTTTTCAGTTCCTTGACAAACCTACACACTTTAATTTTATCTAATAATAGACTTACAATGATTGAGAATTATGCATTTACAACATTACATGGTTTATCTGTACTATCTATAGACAGTAACCGTATATCAAAAATTCACCACCAGGCCTTTAGAAACTGTACAGCATTGCAAGACTTACACATAAATGGAAATAGATTAGATGAAGTTCCAGCAGCTTTAAAAGAAATCCCACAATTGAAAACATTAGATCTAGGTGAAAATCTCATAGTGAGCGTGGAAAATGCATCTTTCATGACAATGCAGCAAATGTATGGATTAAGATTAACTGAAAACAATATCGGTAATATTAGCAAAGGTGTGTTTGACAAAATGACATCATTAAAGATTTTAAATTTGTCAAGAAATAAAATTCATAAGATTGAATCTGGTGCTTTTGATGGCAATATAAACTTACAAGCTATCAGACTGGACGGCAATTATTTGACAGATATTGGAGGCCTCTTCGCAAAACTTCCTAATCTCGTCTGGTTAAACATATCAGACAACCGATTGGAATGGTTTGACTATGCTATGATTCCAACTGGACTGCAGTGGCTGGATATTCATGCTAATAGGATTGCTGAATTGGGAAATTATTTTGAAATTGAATCTCAGTTATCATTGAGTACTTTCGACGCCAGTTCCAACAGGTTGACAGAGATTACTGGTAGTGCAATACCTAATTCAGTAGAAATGTTATACTTAAACGACAACTTAATTTCAAAAGTTCAATCTTATACATTTTTCAAGAAGCCGAATTTAACCAGAGTTGACTTGTATGGAAATAAAATAACCAGTTTAGACCCGAATTCGTTAAGAATATCAGCTGTACCACAGGAAAAGTCTGTACCTGAATTTTTTATTGGTGGAAATCCTCTGGAATGTGATTGTACCATGGATTGGTTACAAAAAATTAATACTGGAAATAGAGCTAGAACTCAACCTAAATTGATGGACCTGGACAGTATATACTGCAAACTCTTATACAATCGTGGAAATGCATATGTGCCGTTAGTAGAGGCCGCCCCACATCAATTTTTATGCAAATATGACTTTCATTGCTTCGCCCTATGTCATTGTTGTGACTTTGATGCATGTGATTGTGAAATGACTTGTCCAAATAATTGTACTTGTTACCACGATCAATCATGGTCTGCAAATGTGGTAGAGTGCTCTAATGCAGGTTATGTTAACACTTTACCGGAAAGAATACCAATGGAGGCCACACAGCTGTATTTGGATGGAAATGATATCAAAATATTACCTAGTCATGCATTTATTGGAAGAAAACGACTAAAGATCTTGTTTTTGAATTCATCAAATATTGAAATAATACATAACCGAACGTTCAATGGATTGAAAGAATTAGAGCTGTTACATTTAGATCACAATAGTTTAACAAAATTGGAAGGACAAGAATTTGATGGTTTAGAAAATTTGAGAGAACTTTATATTAATCATAACAATATTAACCATATTGGCAAAGAAATGTTTAATCACATGTCCCGGCTTAAAATCCTTCATCTTGACCATAACAGACTTATAACATTATCTGTATGGCAAATGAATCCAGTTATCACAGAAATTACGCTGTCATACAATCCTTGGTCGTGTGATTGCGAATACACAGAAATGTTCCGAGAATGGACGAAAAGAGTAAGTTCTATCACAGATTTGGCCAATATACGATGTGTGTATCAAAGAGAGAACAAAACCGATATGGTTGTGTATAATGAAACCGTGTTTACGTCTTCCGAATACGGCTTTAATATTATAAATGAAAATGGAAGTATTTGCACCGGATCGCCGAGCATAAACAATAGCATTAATGGAAACCTAACTGCGACTAAAACAATCATAATAGGAGACGAAGTACAAGACTACATTCCTTTGTTGATAACCACCCTCGGTACACTGTTAATATTATCAGTACTGAGTGTCGTCGTGATCATATTTAGACAAGAAATGAGAGTTTGGTTTCACTCCAAATTCGGCGTGAGATTATTTTACCGCGCTAATGACATAGACAGAGACGATCGGGAGAAAATGTTCGACGCTTTCGTGAGCTACAGTTCCAAGGATGAAGCCTGGGTGGCGGAACAGCTGGCGCCTATGTTAGAAAGAGGAGACCCTGCATACAAATTGTGCCTACACTACAGAGATTTTCCCGTGGGCGGCTATGTAGCTGACAATATAATTCAAGCAGTTGAATCTTCACGGCGTACTATCATGGTGTTGAGTGAAAACTTCATAAAATCAGAATGGTGTCGCTTCGAGTTCAAGTCGGCACATCACCAAGTGCTGCGCGACCGCAGAAGAAGACTGATAGTTGTGTTATTGGACGACCTGCCTCAGAAGGAGCTTGATCCCGACATCAGATTATATTTAAAAACGAACACACATCTACATTGGGGCGACAAGTTGTTTTGGGAGAAGCTGAGGTTCGCGCTGCCGGACGTGTCGCGGGAGCAGCGGTGTCGGGGTGGAGGTGCGATAGGACCGGCGGCCGGGTCTGTGGTGACTCCTCACCGCCATCATGTGGGTCGGACCCAGATGTCCGCACTGCCGCCGCCGCCACACCCTGTCTTGCACTCGCACACCCCGCACCCCGCTCACCCGCCGCACCTGCAGCTCCCGGCACCACCGCGGGCTTCCCCGCGAGCCCTGTCCGCCAGGATATAGTGTCCGTCCACTGAGTGCCTTCAAGTGAACTGTGATTGCCAAATTTGTGCGCTTATGTTGTGAATAGTGAACTGTTAAATAAAAAATAGTGTTGACTAGTCGAATCAAGTGTGTAAATAGTGTGTCTCCAAACATGTATGTATTGTATAATAAAAACATAGTTCTTAAGTTTATTAAAACTTGTAGTTATTTGTAAATATGTTAGAACTAAAATGCATTTACATGAAACTTAGTTGCTTTATGCTAAATCCTGTTTTTAGTATGTCCATTGATGAAATATATATACATAGCCCTTGTGGGCTGCAAAAGTACTGGTTGGTTCGCTACTATGAAATAAATGTTAGATTAGGTATATGGCTAACTGCCGATAACTGTGATAAACATAGTATATAAGAATCATGATTGTCTGTATGTTTTGTAATTTAGTCATGTGAAAATGGTCGAAATGTATTTATTGTAAAAATTGAAAATATCGACTGTCTAAAAGTGATAAACAAAGATATTAAATAATTGATCTATAATAATGTTGTTTTATGCATTTCACAGCCTATAGTTACCTCTAACTTTTCTTTATAATAATACTGATCAGAGTAAAAATTTACAAAGCAATATTTCGTTAACTAATTGCCAAACTAATTAATAACAGTTTTAGATATAACTCCCTACTCTTTTGTTTTGAATTTATTATAATCACCACAGAATTTTCTATCCACAATATCATTAGGTATATGTATAGGTCTAGATATCGACTGTCTAAAAGTGATAAACAAAGATATTAAATAATTGATCTATAATAATGTTGTTTTATGCATTTCACAGCCTATAGTTACCTCTAACTTTTCTTTATAATAATACTGATCAGAGGAAAAATTTACAAAGCAATATTTCGTTAACTAATTGCCAAACTAATTAATAACAGTTTTAGATATAACTCCCTACTCTTTTGTTTTGAATTTATTATAATCACCACAGAATTTTCTATCCACAATATCATTAGGTATATGTATAGGTCTAGATATCGACTGTCTAAAAGTGATAAACAAAGATATTAAATAATTGATCTATAATAATGTTGTTTTATGCATTTCACAGCCTATAGTTACCTCTAACTTTTCTTTATAATAATACTGATCAGAAGAAAAATTTACAAAGCAATATTTCGTTAACTAATTGCCAAACTAATTAATAACAGTTTTAGATATAACTCCCTACTCTTTTGTTTTGAATTTATTATAATCACTACAGAATTTTCTATCCACAATATCATTAGGTATATGTATAGGTCTAGATACCTAAGTTTAGGAACCTAATTTATCATTTTAGTATCTAAAATGCTGAATTATTTCAGAATAAAATAAAAACTAAAATTAAAATAAAACAAATTATTCATTAATGAAGTTATTTTAATATCAGAATGTTATACTATATGTATAACTAATAGAATTTAAATAGATTAACGTTCATGTATGCATTACAATAATACTAGAATAAGTATATATTGTGCATAAGTAAAGTTAAAGTATAAATTCATAAAACGTTAACTCCATTTCCAATCATATTTTCATATCGAGCAGAACGTCGACCTTTAATTATGCGTCGGAGTTGAGCTAACGAGTCCTATTCGCGGCCGGCATAAGTGGGTGCAAAACACAAGTAGAGGCGCGAACCAAGTGTATCCAGAGGGTAACGATCTATGGCAGCGGTCTAACATTTATATGCCGGGAGGACGCATGCATTGCAATTTACAGTAAACGCAATCATTTTAAGATAAAATTCATGCGTACTTATTTTGGATAAAAATCTATCTTCCTAAATGCACTAAAAAGTAGGAAATAATAATAATTTCATCAGTCTTCAGTCGTCATAGAGTATCTCTAAGTATGTATATTAAATCCTAATATTAAAAATGCTAAAGTTTGTTTGTTTGTCCTTATTTCACGTCAAAACGAAGCAAAGGATCGACATGATTTTTTGCGCAAAAATAGCTGAAGGGGTTTATTTACTACTAAATTAATTTATCTTACTTTAACATTTACTGTATAAAAGCGGGTGTCGACACAGCAAGTAGGTACATTATAACTAAGATGGAAGTATGTACCGAGGTTAGTTTGCAGGATGACTAGGATATAGAAGGTGCGTCTGTCTGTACAACTACAACCGCAAACCGGAGAAACTCATACTGCGGTCGGCGCGCATCAACCGACAAATGGGAAAACGGCGCATTACACTTAGAAAGTAAACTACATGCAGTGACTGATATACGATTTTCATTTAACATTGAAATTGATGCTCTTGGAGTTAGCCAAGGCGAATACATTGTTAGTTGGTGTAAAATATTTACTTAATTGCTAAGGGCATATTTCATGAACCTTATTTGAAATTAATAAAAAAAAAGTAGGTACTAGTTTGAAAAGGATGATGAAAGGACGGAGTGTAACATCTGAGTGAAAGGATGAAAATTAGAGAAAGTGAATGAATTTGTTTACTTAGTAGGTAGTACGGTTATTGAAATTGAATGAAATTGAAAGGGGAGTGAAAGCGGGAAGCGAGGTATTTGGTGGACTAAACAATGTAATATGCAGAAATACACAACTTACAATTAAAAGTTAAATTAATATACCTACATAATGCTGTTTTAGCTAGGTTTAAGCTCCAGGAAGCGAGACTTGGGTATAGAATAAGAAGCATGAAAGCAAGATAAATGCAGTGGAAAGGCGGACTTTACGTAGAATGTGTGATATAAAGGGCATCCGGAACGATGTCATTAGAGAAAAATGCGGAGTGAAAGATGATGTTGTGATTAAAATGAAGGAAAGTAGTTTACGCTGTTTTGAACACGTTGAAAGAATGAAGGATGAAAGATTGACTAAATAAGTGTATATGGCTAAAGTAAATGGAAATGCTACCTACCTACCTAGGTGTACTTTTATTGAACATATAAAAAATATATTGATCGATGGCCATATTAAAAGTGCACACAATCACCGAGCATGTGTGAAAGGTATGATGAATATAAAAAAGCGGTATGTCAGGATCGTAGCAAATGGCACTCGAGTGTCTCTGCCTACCCCTCTTGGGATAAAAGGCGTAATGATAGATGTAGTGAGACACACGCTACTTCGACAGCACAATCCTAACTAATTTTATAAATGCGAAAGTGTGTTTTTTGTCCTACTTTTCAAAACAGAGAAACGGTCCGACCTGATTTTTTTGCACAGGAAAGTGACATAGGCTACTTGTGTGACAAGAATTTATCGCGAAAATCGTTCGGAAAAATTCTTGTCAGAATTAAACAAAATTCACGGGCGAAATGCATATATTATATATGACACATAAAAAATAGATGTAAGTTGACAACTAAATTTTTTTTTCAGTTTTCATTTATTTTAACTATAAACTCTACACTTTGTGAAATAAGCTCTTTTCCGACTAGGACGAACTCTACATTTATTTATTAATAACATATTATATTCTTCTACTCGCTAAATACTTGTTGTTGTGAATATTTTTTTTAATCCATGTTTTATATCACTTTAGGGCTTACATTAATTATTATAATCGATAGCATTGTACAATAGCATTTTTTCAGAACAATAACAATATTATATGGAGAGGTGAGATTCTTTGTACAATAAGTACTACTTAGTATGTTTCCATATATATATGTTAAGTTAACTGCTTTTGTCCAGGTGTAATAGTTTGCGCCCTTGACATTATGCATTTCCACAAAGCTGCATTTATAACTTACCAGCTTTCCGCCCCCGGCATCGCCCGTGGATATTTTCGAACAAAATAAAATATAGCCTATGTCACTCAGGGATATCATAGCTTTCTATTCGTGAAAGAATTTTTGGAATCGGTTCAGTAGTTTGATTACCCCTTACATCCAAACATACAAACTTTACCTCTTCATAATATTAGTATATACGTAGATACAGCTTTACAAGAATCTATTAGGATCTATTACAAGTGATTCAATATTGCTAAATTTAATAAATTGTGCAACCGATAAATATTTCAGCCAAATTTTGCATTTTAAGTTTGAAACCGCGTCCGGTCCGTATTTCACAATCTTCTAATATTATCACTTGTCTTATAATAATCGCTATATTATAGTAGGTACATACAGGAAAATTAAGAATTTAGGGGTTGCTCTCCAGTTTTCGTACATAGAAGTGAGGGAGGAACTTCATGAAGGACTCGTGTAGGGCAACGTTGGATAAGTCTTATAAAATGCAATAAATATTTTGGGAGATATGAAATCCTAAAATCTTTCTAACATTACAGCAACGTAATAATTAAAAAAGCTAAAAATAATAATAGTCACACTGAATTAAATCATTTTTTTTAAACAAAAATATTTTCAGAAGTTTCAGTTACCAAGAAAGCTTATTTTGCAGTCCTTGAAATAAGCTTTGATTCAATGAAATAATGCTGTATAAAATCACTCTTTGCTACTTTGCTGTGGAACCTTAAATATTGGCCAGTTTTTATTATAGCTATCCTGTACATTGGAGGAGACAGTCCCGCATGTGAACGCCAGCGGTAACGACGAGCAACATCCTTGACCACATTCACCTTCATCGACGGGAACCATAAATTAAACTAGAGAAATAACATGGAGGTGAAAAAATAAACGCGACGCCCGCACCGTGTACCACATTAATCAGAGCTCCGAGAAGGCGTACAGAATTTATTTTACGATTGTTACAGCTTCGATGAAACGTTAAAAATGCTGTCGGAGCTATATTGAAACATTCGAGGCATTGTTCGAGACGATGAGATGATAACGCGCCGACCTAGGCCGCCGAGACCGAACCTTGTTGATTTTCAAACATAAACTGTCGAATTCGTCTGTACCGTAACTAGTTTCTTTTTTATGGGCACTGGTTTAGTGAGGAGCGCCCGCCGCCCGCCACCCGCCGCCGTATCGATCTTACGATTAAACTACAAGATATCATAATCACCGGTCTGTGCGTTTATCGAACATATAATCGTGGCGCGGCAATAAATTTGTCTCATTTTAATATCCTAGAGCGTATAATGTTCTGTTATAACAATTCTTGCGGTTGGAAGTTTTAAATGTAATTAGGCGCGATAGACTAAGAGAAGAGCGCCCGAGAGTGGAGAGCTCTCAAGCCAATACAAAAGAGTTCAACGCGGTCCGGAACTTAATCTCGCTCGTTAGCGTTACGAGAGGCAACCTGTTATTTTGTGATGTTATTACGAAACCAAACAATATCACGTGCGAGTTTTAATGTATTCCAATGAGTCACTAACATCGTTTACTGGACGTAAAACAATTCTGACTTTAATTATATGCCTTCTCATGATTCAGACCGCTAATTAAATTTGATCAAGAAATTAATTTGGTTATCAAGTCCACTATTCAATTACTTGGTTTGTTTGACAGCAATAAAACGTAAATAAGGTGCTCGTTAATTTATCATATCTATGTTGATTTTTTATATTACGTTTTTAAATGTGTAATACTTACATATTTCTATAAATATAAGGAATGTATTATATTATCATAATATCAAGCTAGGAATATGCAATAAAACGACCAAAATATGTTATTTAACTTTATGGAAAACAAGATTTGGAACTTAATTTTTAAAGCAATCTATTTTGTATGGTAAAGATATGTGATAAGATTATATAGTCAGAAAAAAAAGCTATTAGGTATTGTATAATATGCAAAATATTTACCCATACCGCAAGACATAAAAAGGTCGCAATGTTAGGTACGTAATTTTTTTGTAATAAAGTAATCGAGCAGTTCAAATTATAAACCAAATATGATTAGATGGCCGGTAGGAACATTTAATTACTAATCGATAGGTCAACGGTCCGGATAAGTGGGTTATAGAGCGAGCTATCAAACGTCCGTCCGTCGTACTTGTTATGTGGGCTTATTAGAGACTTTGTTGTGACGCTTATTTATATTTTTCTTATAATGAATTTAGCAAAACATTTATATATTTTTAAACCGACTTCGAAAAAAGAAGAAGGTTCTGAATTCGGACTGTATTTGTTTATGTTTGTTTGTATGAACATCGATTACTTCGCCAGTTGTGAACCGATTTTGATGATTTCTTTTTTATTCGACAGATAATTCTTCCATGATTGGTCCCACTTTATTCACATAAAAATTGGGTCACTGGTTTCTCAGGAATTTTGATAAAACTGACTTTATAGCTCAATTTTTCTTAATATTTCGATTAAATATGTACCGATTTTGACGACTTATTTTTTTAAGGATAATAATAATTTCTCGACATCATCTCACAGACATAAGATGACGAAAATCAGTACAGTAGTTTTTTAAAAATTCAGTAATTTGCCTCTGTTTAAGACTGAAAATTATATCAGAGAAAAGCCTTAGAACGGTTGCTATTGACGCGAAGTTGTCAATCTTCGTATCGACGGTGGTCTAGCTGTTAAGCGTATGGGGTGCAGCGCAGGATGCAAATGGTTCAAATCCCCTCCACAGCAGTATTTTTTTATTTTTTCAATTTTTTTTTAACTTTGCGTTATTATTTGACTCTCAGGGCTCAGGGCAGCAAAATCACTAAAAATAAACCTAAAAGACGGTTGGTACCAAAGTAAAAACAACATAGTTCCCAATGTCAGTAATCTCGACAATTAATTAGGTACCTTCGATGATCAGTAAAACTTTTGTAATTAACATATATTTTTTTCTTTTTTTTTATCTTCTTATTATGTTTACTTAATTTTGTATCATAATTATGTCTTTAAATTCTACGACGATATATTGTTTCTTACTTTTCGGTAGGTACACAATTTTTGAAGTGGGTACACTTTTTATATTAATATTTAGGTAAACCAACCCAAAAAATATTACTTATAGTTTGTAAGTTTCGATCTAGAAACATTTCTTCAACTAAATAAAAGTAAGTACAAGTAGTGTCTTTGCAGAAGTGAAAGATTTTTTGAAATCGGTTCAGCAGTTCCAAATGTTACCCTCAACACACTTCAATACTTAGGAAAGTATTAGTATAGATACCAATATATTTTCATGAAGTTTCTAAAGAATTTGTAAGTATCGTTTTATATTTGTACTATACCTATCGCTTATTATTTTTTTATCAAATTGATAAAAAAAGGTTAATTATATAGGTTGTTGATGTTTACAATTTGTCTCACTAAAGATCGAGAGTATACTTGCATACAAAAAGTATACATAATAATATGCATTAAGTGAATCTCAAGTTAAAGTCGTTTACACAGACAGACAACTCTACATTTCCTGTTGTATAAAATACAATATACTAACGAACCATACTTCTAACAATGTTAATCTACTCGTAAATACATATAAAACATTTAAATTCAAAAAGGTCCCAACCCGGCCGCTTCAATATAAAACTGGCCTACTTAGCAAGTGGGAGTGAGACGAGAATACTGTTTCTATAATGGCTAGAAGTGTTTAACGACGAGATAAAATCTTAACAAAGGCGATTTGGTGAGCCGTCTTGTTTAGGTACACGGTCGCCATAAGTATGTGAGTATAAGTACATACATACCGGCTGACCCCGCTGGGTATCCAACGATCGGTTACTTGTCTATGATATGTTAATGATAATTGCTTTTTGAATACAATATAGAGCTGTCGGCCGTTATCGCAATTATAATTGGAAATTATCATTTATTACTCAAACACCAAAATATATTGTATAAGAATGTGTTTTTTCTAAAAATAACATATCCCGTCTAGGTCCGTTAAGAGCAGCTACAGGCTTGCCACCTTTTGTTTAATAAGTTCTGACAAAAAGTGACCACTGGTGTCCCTGGCTACAACGCATGGTAGAAAGGCTGTGAATGTATTTGCTTGTGTTTGTGACAAACTAACAGTCTATTAATCACAATAATGTAAAATCTTACAAAAAAGTGTGAAAGTTTGGACGGATTGGATAGGATTTCTTTACAAGGTAATAAAACGGGGCTGAGGAAGGGCAACCTCTTTCTTATTGTTCTGTCAACAATGTACAAAACTCTACTTTTCGAAAGTTTGGTTTATTATGACAGGATGTCTAGTAAATAAAGTCTCATTTTTTTATTCTAGCAGACAATAAGATTAAACCATGATCAGTACAATGTTTTTGTTGTGGCAATTGTATTCGACAAACAATGAGATTTGGCGAGCGGCACAGATAAAAAATAATGAATTGAAAAGCTAAACTCATCTAGGAAAAAAAAATGTAGTATTTACTATTTAACCTAGTATTTTTTTTCAGGTTGTATTTTCGTACTACATTGAGTTTTGTATGTTATTTTCAAGATGTTTAGTAGTACATAGATCGACAGGAACCATGAATATCTACAACATAAAATATCACTTGGAATATCCCTTCTTTGAAATTACAATTCACTTTTAAATGAAAAAAATCGGGAATCGATCTTAAAATATGTCACACTAACCGCCTTGGAATAATTTTGTAGAAAATTATACAATATATTTTCACCCTCAAACACAAATAACACAAAACAAACAGCGTTTATTAGCGGAAAGTTTATTTCAGTGTAGATTCTATACTATTTCCACCAATAACAAAGGATGATGTTGACGAAATCAAAATTTCAAACGAATTGATTGGTTGAATTTCATCGTTTCCCGGTAACTTGATGTTATCTTGATTGAGTATCTATATCGACATACTACTCCGACTTCGGATAATTAGCAACAAACTATTAAAAATATATAAGTAAGCATATAATATACATACAGTGACTTAAAGCAGCAGTTTAATTCGCATATTTAACAACACACACTTAACAAGCAATAGTGTAGGTATCTACTCTATTTGGAAGACACATTTAAAGGTTAAATACCTGTCTAAGACAGTATTTTTACTCCGCTTGTGTATTCAATGCGTTTTAAATGTTACAAAATAATGAAGATATGAGTTTTAAAGATATCATTCTACATAAATGCATTGCGGGGTAAATTTTATATTATCCATGTCAAATTAAATCAGGGTATTGTAAAATTTGTAAATTCGGGCCATGTAAAGAAGCTTCCGTGCGAATTCTTAGAGAACGTATCAGACGACATCTTTTGTCCCAGGAGTCGTTCCTTGCATTTCATTTGAGACATTGCCTCAAGAAGGTTTTCTCTACTCATTATGGGACTCGTTCGTCGGCCGTTTTATTTGCTTTTGTTTAATTTAGCATTTATTCAATTTACCCCTGTTTCGATAGTCAGTCTTTGTTGAAGGTGTTTTCATTTTGTGTTTGCACCTTTTGTGACAGAGCTCATTGAAACCGAGGTGTCGGGATGTATTCGCGGCCGCTCGCAGCTCGGTTTACATGTTCAATTCAGGCGCCTTTCTTCGCGCACAAAGAGTAATTGAATCCCACAGAGTCCTACGCAGACCGTAAGATTTAATAGGGCATTTAAACACTCGCATTGGCTATTGTAAGTCGGTTTTGTGTGCAATTATTCTGCATCGACCGCAACGCAGTTAGGCTTCATGTTAGGCATACCCATCCATAAGTTTTACACAAAACAATGTACAATGGTGATTGATGTTTTCAGTAAAATTATTTACGCAAATTGAAATACATACCATCTCGTAAAAAAGAAGAAAAGAAAATTAGTTAAGATAAACAGAGTTAATTTCAGAAATTGCAATATAATTTTATTAGCAGTTATTATTCAAACTTGATAGTTATTTATATAACAGTAACTCAGCGTCTATTACACCGAGTTTGTGAGGTCACGGTCGACGTACGGAAATTATAGACCGCGTCGTAAAGTTAAGTACCTTCTCATAAATCGACATCATTATGACAAGTCTATTAAGATTTTTTAAGACATTACTTACCTGAAAAAGAAATAATATGCCAACAAGTTTAAATAGGCAATTAACACATGTCAAGTGATAGAGAGGGTCCTGGTGTTTCACGATATTTTTTATAATTTATAATTAAAGAAACAACCCCAAATAAATAGAGCCAAGCCGAGCACTAGTAGTGTGGAGGCCGAAGTATAACCACCCAGTGGTTTAACCTAGTCTTATTTGACGCGGGTTACATCTTTACATTGTGCATTTATACTGTTACATACTACATTTCTTGTATTTGATGGATTAATTAAAATCTATGCGAAATATTTCCTGAGTGATTAAGACGTCTCGGATCACAGCCATGTACCAATGGGTTTTTTATAACTAAAAACTTATGTACATAATCCGACATTTAAGGCTTTTCCATTTTAAATATATCAATATAACAGAACTGGCCACTCGTTAGGTATACCCTCACAAATACCATTGGCTAAAAGAGGAAGACTTGGTCTTCAGCTGGGTACCCTGGGAGTCGTAACACGGTTTCAGGAAGAAAGGAAGATATTTCCTGAGTTATCAGCCTATTTCATATTATTATCGTAAGAACATAGCCATAACCACATTTATGATGTTTAATATAAAATACATTTCTATATCGGTTAACATATATATTAGAGGTTACGTAGAAAGTATGCTCGTAAAAGTGGAAGAAGCCATGAGGAACAACGGCCAAGTTCATTACACGCATTATGGAAAACATAAAGTCTTACCTATAATTTTTGCCCGTAAATAATATCATTTTACGTACTTACATACATAAAGTTACTAGTGTTATAAGAACCTATAAAATAAAATTGGTTGTGTCTTATTAGAAAATTTCTTGCTTATTCCTTGAGTTCGAATACCTACCCTATGTGTGCTAGTGTATGAAGGATCGAATACTTTCGTTAATGGAATCATTTAATTTAAAAAGTGATTAAATTTCCAATTCGCTTGCTATGAAAGTAATAAAATGTTATTGTTCAATATAATAGTTATTTTAAAAGTATCCAGCAATATAAGTGAAGTTTTATTGATGTTTTAAAATTGTTATATATTTTCCACTACGAAATTGTACAACAATCCAGGTGGTCGAATGACATAATCATACAGAAAAACTTAATATGAAATGACCATAGAAAACACATATCCTACTGTTTCTACAAGCAACAGTAATAAATTATGAGGCTCCTATACTATAAAAAATATATATAAAACATCGATCAGGTGCCACACACTGAATCTAACAATGGACCGGTCATACTAGAATCCTATCTAATCGTAATGAATATAAATTTTCTGATGACATTTACGATCGGTGTGCCCCGTGATACTGCATCACAGCAACGTGTTAGATACAGTCTTCCATTCCATACGTAGATTCGAATACGTAGCACTATAAAATATTCTCGCTACGCGGCTCTATCAATTTGTAGCATCGCGAGCGTAAAATATAGCTGTTATCTTTCCATTTATCAACAAATATTGTTAACCGTCAGTGTTTCAAACAGGTCGATTGCGTTGCGTTTCGTTTCTAACGAGACCCGTGATCGTGATGCCGGCGGACCAGTCGTCCTATTTATATTAGAAAAACGTCTACCTTACCTGGCGCAGCTTCGTGCAAATATTTACATACGACTAAAACACTGCTACAATATTTTAAATGAAAACATGCACTAAATGAATGATGTTAAAAAAACTAAAACTGTTTCTAGACGAAAATTGTGCATTGCAACAAATGATTATTTCTACCTCCTACCGAGAAGGCCGCACGCAAAGTCAAAATCATCGTTACTTAATAAATTCTCAGAAAAAAAGGTTTTAATGCCGAAACAGCTTTCGGGGGCGAATACCGTAATGATAACGATTACACTTCCCCAGTAGACGGTGAGTGAATTATTTATCACAATGACATCGGCTGGCATATAATTTGCCATGCAAGCGGCGCGGCAGCCCATTATGTTCTTCGGCAATTCATTCGTTATAACGAGGGTGCCCGAGTCCGCAGCACGGCGCGACGTCGGAGCGCACCATTCTTATAAGAGTAATAATATGTGTAGGTAAGTGTATATTACTTAGGCATAAATTAAACAATCCTTTTATTTCTAAACGTGGTATTAGATAAATAAAGTTAGCAATTAATTCAAAAACACTGTGCAATATTATCGTGTTTGATGAAATATTATAGTCAATTAATTTTAATTTACAATAACGTAGATGCTCTTATAATAGCGCTATAAAGAAAAAAAATGACCAAGAGCGAGTCGAACTCGCGTGGAGAGGGTTTTTTACCAGTTTTCTCGGTGGGAACTTTAAATTTACGATATACGTCCGTGATTGGCTCATGAAACTCTACAACTACATATATAATATGTACCAAATTTAAACCTTTTTCGTCCAGTAGATTCGGAGAAAATAAGCTGTGACAAACGGACAGACAGACGCAAGAGTGATCCTATAAGTGTTCCGTTTTTTCATCGGATGTACGAATCCCTATAAATAAAAATAAATATATAATGAAGACAAATATTTTCCAATATTTCAATAATTAGATGTAGCTTCGAAAATATTCCTATTAGAAGAGAGATTAGTCGGACGCAAACAAGCTCCATGGATAGCATAATAGGTTTGAGGCACGCAACGTTCAATATTAGATTTTAGCGATTGATTACGTGACTATAAAATATATTAAATAACTAGACGATTAAAATTATTCAGAATAGAAGTAGAAAAAAATTATACACCTATATGGCTATTTTGATTGGATAACCCGACACAATAATTGTATTATTGCTTATTCTTATTCAAAATATCACGCAAGACATTTAATTTAGGATGTTATTTCAAATAATTAGACAATTAAAAGTTTAAAATAAAGGTTAGCACACAAATATAATGCCGGTGTACAGAAAAGATAATGATATGTAGTCGATGAAATAGTGAACTATGACACGCAATGGGTTCTTTGTCCATTACACATGTCTGCAAGTCTCTTTAAAGTGTGCCTTCTCATCTCGTACGAGCAGCGTTCAACAAAAACTGACATCTAATTGATGTATTGACTAAAAGGAAGGCTTCTAGACCGTTAGCTAGTTAACAAAACGATATCCGACTATACATCATACGCTGATAGCTATCTTAATTGTATTTATCAGAAGTTTTACAAGTAAGGTATTACCTGTTTTGCAAGCAACTCTCAAAATTCTCTATCGATAAGCCAATTTTAGTTTCGAGTTTTGATAATTTGCATACTAACTATATTGCAAATAACTCAATATATTTTAGACAAATACACACAGTTATAGCGCATATTTCAAATATATTATTTGTTGAATCAAACTTAGTAGTAACTAGGTAGTGCTTTAAGATCTGAGCTTCACTAAAAAATATTTTAGAAGCAATGGTTAAAATTGTAGAATAAACACTTGCAATAGGATATCGTAAATATTTGGTATATAAAACACTTCACTTTGCTTCTGCCGCCACATGCTTTCATTCACATTTGCCTAAAATCAGACTAACAAAACTTGAGTGTAATAACCATAAAAAGGCTCCATACTCATAATTTTTCTGGGATAAACTATGCCCATTTTCTCTGTAAATAATCCACCTGTGTCACTGTAATTTAGCATATAGTTACCTACTTATTCAATATATCTAAGTAATATTTTTCAATGGGTTTTATTGAATAAGAAATATGGGTGGTTAAACTTTGCCCCCGTTTTCTCTTCCATAATTCTCTTAATTTTTTTTAAAGCCCTGATATACCATTCAATATACATCGCGTTTTTTGTAGCTTATATAAGAGCTTTGTGATAGATTATGAAAGAAAATACAGGGGCAAAATACATCCTTTATTTTACCATCCATATTTCCTATTGAATAACCTCAATTGAAAAATAACAGCTATTTCACTTAGATCTATTGAATAAGTAATTATATGCTAAATTACAGTGACACAGGTGGATTATTTACAGAGAAATTGGGAATAGTTTATCCCCATGATATTATAGGGCTTTTAAATCTTAGAACTAACTGGAAATAGCCTACATGATATAATGAAACACACAGATAAAATTATGTTATCTATAGAAAGACCAATTTGTGTGCACAATATTTAGATCGACAGAGGGTGACGAAATTTCCAAAAGAGGCTGCCATCGGCATTAACCCGCTGGCCAATAAGGTGGACACTTGACGTATGACTTTCCATTAGGTTAGCGCACAAGAAATACATCACCGTTCGCTTTAATCAAAGACTAGAAAGAAGGCGAGTAAGATTAATACACGAAAGCTTTGGAGGTTGTACGGTGAACAATATTTACACGTCGTAATATCAATACAAGTATTATCAGGAAATTTTGTACGCCTGAAATATTTGTTGTTAGCGTACAATTTAGTTTTCTAGGGCTCAAAAGTTATATGATAAAGTCATAATTGATTTATTCCGGTCGCCGACGAGTTCGCAAAAAGTCCCAACTTTTCTAATAGCAAGGCAAATGAGACCCACAGAAGGGTTAATTAAAACGAATGGACGGTCATCCGCGAACAGAATGTCGAAGTTTAGCGGATCACCAATTTCAATGCTTTAATATTGTTTCAAACTGAGCTCCAGCTTTCTTTAATTAAAATTAACGACGCAAAACTCTGACAGTCAAACGAATTATTAGTACAGAAGCAAACTTTTAATTAGTTCGCCTTCTTCCAGCGATACTTTGGTGCATTTACTTGTTCCAAGTAATTTGAATTAATTTGAATTCTTTCGTTTGGAAAGTAAGTTGTTCGTTATTTCACGTGTTTATTAATTTATTGTTCAAAAAATATTAAAGGGGGTAGAAACAATGCAGACAGTTCGAAAGTTATTAGAACAAAGAACAAACCAATTCTAAGTAAGACTTTATTAAAATAAGAAACAGGAACCGATACAAATTGAATGTGAGCTTCTTTCACTATTATCAATTTCATGGTTAGAATATGGTCATCACGTGAAGACATTTTTGTCATTATCTGGAGGCTCAATATCGTCTTGTGTTATTATCGTAATTTGATTCAGTCAGTTGCCTACATTAAATATTATTCAATCTGTTCATGATCTACTACAAAGTTTTCCATCTCGTATATAAATAAAGAATTTAACAACATGGTGACGATAAGTTACCACAAAATATTTCACCTGCATATTCACACCTTCACAAGTATCTAACATTGAACCGGTCTTATAGGTGAATGTAAGGTGCCTTTTAATTTGAGACAAATCTTCGCCTCGGCGCCTACATCTACCGACGACGTAAACAAATCGTAAGACGGGATCAATGAATATAAATGAGTTTAGAACAATTTCAACCTTTACTTCGGTGGTAATGAACATGCAGTTACTACACTAAAACATATTTTCCTTTAAATTCCTGACGATTGTTAGTAAGAAGATGAAAAAGTTTTGTTATGTGGCCGGTGGTCCAAATAAGACGCTCTTCGATAACTAGCGAACTGGCGAGATGAGTGTGTCGATAGTGGGTAGCCGTGGTCGCCGCGAGCGAGCGGCTCAGAGAGGCACTGTGCCCACCAAACACAACGGACATCGAACTTGACAAATTGCTTACGCTCCTAATATTCAGACACCTCGGCATTCGGAGCGGCGCGAGATGATAGCCGGCGATATCGGGAACTACATCTTCTTGTGTTTAGATTCCAAGATAACATGATCAGTTTGATGTGAGAAACGTGGGGAGCTCTCGGTCCACTAGTGATGTGATGCGGGACGCCTACCGCCTGACGGATTAGCGGTAAACTTTTTACTGCGCCGTAATTCTGACCACTTTGACATTTACTTAAAGTCAGGTTTGAGATCTTATCCAGGCATTCAGCTTTAATTAGCCTTTAAACGGCTATAAAACCTTAAAGGTTATGCATAGACAATAAAGTGGCTGTAGACATAATTCACAGAGTATTGTTTCCGGAAAAAATAAAATAAATCAACGAAACAGTTCTACACGGAGGTATTTGACACCTTGAATACTTTACAGTTTAACAGCTTTTTACGTATGAGTATAATTTGAAGTAGAACAAAGCACAGCACTATGTGCGGGTATCTAGTTCACGCTACATAGCGGTGTCCGCTTCTGCTGTCGCACATCAATACGGGAAGCACAATCAATATGTTAATATCGGAGATAAGAAAGTTAGATTTCTGTTACGAAAAGCAGTCAACTATAAAATCTACATTACATACCTACATATACATACATTATCAATGTGTAGTATAATATTTTTATCCAAAGCACTACGAACAGGATGATGCACTGACAAGTGTCAAAGGTTCCCAAAGCTTACCAAGAAAATTAACTAATTAAAAAATCAAATGTGCAACGCCATAAAATCGTGATTGGCTCCACGTGAAAACTCGTTACGTCGATCGTAAAAGTCGACAATAATTAGGCGGCCGCAACTGTGCGAGCCGATATGAGCTGATTACGAAAGAAATACAGTCGTTGTTCCCTGATTTATTGTTGCCCGGGGTTTCTTGAGCTTTCGTCATGAACGCAACACACAGACATTCCAAATAATTAGTATTCATTAAATATTAATTGTAACAAATTATAAACAAGATCATATTAAATTAAGTATATTTGTTTGCTTATTTTCTAAACCAAATATTATGAAACCTAAACCTATGCATATAAAAGTGAACAATATCTTGTATTTAGCTATATTTTCTAATGAAACCAACATCAAATAAAAATAAATGGTACAAACATTTACCAGAATTAATGTTTCGCGGCTGATAAACTTATTTAACAGAGCAATAAAATCATCCATCTTACTATTTAGCTACGAGAAACGATTCGTTCTACAGAACAATTACAATCAGTTACAGTGATTGGGACTGTTTATTGAGTATCTATGTAATGTTTATAAATAGGTATAGGTGTATGTACCTATACTTCACCCAAAATGTATGAACGAGTGTGTATCTGGGCTGCGTTTGATGAGCGCCCTAAAGTTCTACATTTCCAATTATGTCTTCGCTCTGCAATTTGTAATGATTGAAGACTGAAGTACCAAAGTGTTTTGTGTAATATCACAACTCATCGGGAAAAAATAAATATGACATGAGAATATTTTTTGCAGCCAATAATAATCCTGTTTTTGTTACTCAAAGCAAACTAACTAACTCTAAAAATAATGATAAGAAGGAAACGTTTTCATCGACTGCATTGCATACAAAAGAAAACATAAAGTTCTTCATTTTGCACTTTTCCATAAAATAAACAGTAAAAATTTATACATTCTTAGAAGATTTGAAGAGGAGGACTGCAAATAGCGTAGAGTATATCAAGAAGGGCTCAAAAATCAAAACTGTAATAGTCGTTTTTAAAAAGAATGCAGTGGATCTAAGATATATATTATGAACTAGCTATCCTCGCCAGCTTCGCCAGTGGAGCTCATATTAACAATTATTATGGTCTTGAGTTCATACAAAAATCCCATAAAGTTTTTCCCGAATTTTCTAATTTTCCGGGCAACTTTCCAATTTCACTTTCCGCAAAAACCTGATTCGGACTATTACGAAAATTGAAAAACAATTAACCAAATCGGTCCAGCCTTTCTCAAGTGATGCGCTTACCAACGAACAACATTTCATTTTTATTAAAACTAACAATAAAGCTGAAGAGTCGGATTTGCATTTGATAGCCCAATATTGAGGAAGGTCTATAGGCTATTTAAAATCACGCGTATTAGGGTAGGTAGCGTGATGTTAAATATAAATGGGGTGTAAACGTCATATTCATCGTACGAAGTAAGAAGATAATAATTTACATTTTCAAGCAATTCTAAAGTTTCATACTACGAAGATCGCATCAACCTTAGCACCAATTAAGGGAATTAGGGAAACATACAGAAGGGTCTGAAAACAAAATAAACAAATAACTTAACATAGAACTTTATGATGCTAATAAAATAGATGACACTATATCTATCAATAGAAAACCGAAACATTTCATAATAGAAGTCAAACGTATACATATAATAAAATAAATACCGCAGTCACAAATTTATAGCGAACCGGTTGACTTTATTGGTATAACGATTCTAGTTTACTTTTGCCACTGTACGTAAAATAGTCAATAAAATGGAATTCATTAAAATTGACATTATTTACATCGCTACGACCCAAATGAAAATATACCGCATTCTAGACTCAATACCGTCCCCAGATTCCGGTTGTGTTCCAACGGCTCTATTAGTGAAGAACGAACACTAAGGTTTGAGCGAGAGGAGGTCACGTCCGGGCTATCATCGGCGGCGCAATAAAAACTATACCGGCAGGCTGTGGCCGTCACGCGCGCTTATCTGATGAGCTTCTTACTAGCTGCGACTTTAATATGTGGAATATTAAATAACCTCCTTAACGCTACTTAAATGTGCTTATCGGCACCTCAAGATTATATGACGATAAAAAACCATCCCACATGTAAATTTTGAAAGTAATTAGGAACAAAGCCATTTGAACAATGAATATACGAAAGTGCATTAAACAGCAGTGGCAGTTTTAAAACAGTTACACAAGTAAAAGCTCATAATAGATGACAATTATGTAACATTTTATAAATGGCATCCGGTATCGAGCGATACACGTAAGGGCGGCGCATGTAATCAGAGCAAATGATCAATAACAAGAGCGCGTTGTAAATCGATGAAATATCAGTTCAGATGGAGCTACCGCTATTTTCATCTCATATAATAAGTAATGCCGCACTCGCTGAGTGACCAGGCCGGGTAACATGTTAGTACAGTACTTACAGTAGCCGGGTAATCGAATCGACGATAGCTAGATTATCTCATTAAAACTGTATTAGAGGAGGAAGTTCGCATCGCCCACATAATAGTCTAAAGTTGTGTGATCGAAACATTGCATTTTTGTTGGCGGTATAGACATCCATGTTTCTTTAAAAACATGCTGACGTGTTATTACACCAACGCTTGATGTTAAAATAATGAGGATAGTCAAAGAATCAACGCAATCCATAATCTATGGTATGTGGATATTTCGCAAAATATTTTCATAACGAAATGGCAAATCCAATTATAAATTAATTGGTAAAATAAGGGCAAACCCAATTTGCAGAATGTGTGATGGTCTCAAGTCTAAATATGAATGTGTCTGTGTCGTCAGCAAAGACAGCGTGCGACTGCTGTGTGGAATGCTTCCCCCATTATCGCTCGCGTTCCTGGCGAAACCCAAAATTAAAGAACAAATCGTAAATTAAAATTCCCTGTTACACTTTCGTAAAGATTTCACGAATTTAAACGATTAAAATCTTGTTTCTGCATTTTACTTAAGCTATTTTTAACATGCTATCAAATCAATCGACGGCCTTATGTGTGAATGAACTAAGACCACAAATAAGTACGTACTTATTTAAAATGTTAACTAGTACATTTAACAAGCAAGCTTTCCCTGCTGGTTGCTCGTTCTTTACGGTATTTCGCCATTCCCGGCGAACATCAAAGATCATGATCATGAGAGGATGCTGGTTTCGGCGACCCCTTCATTCGCATTAACATCTCAATTATCGATTGCTTGAGTTAATTTATTGCTCGCCATGGTTGGAGATAATTTCACAAAGTAAAATAAATACGACAAGAAGAGCAAGGCCATAATTAAGAATTAAAATTGCGCACCTCTTCTCCAAATTGTCGCGGGATGCCCGGGGACACTCCTGATTTATAGTTCTTAAATTATATTTCCTGTTAAATTGAAAACCTTAGTCGCAATTTGCGGCAGTTATTTATCAAGATACCATTGTGTCATGTCGAATAACGTTTTTTGTTCATTCTGAATTTTTTTTTGATAATACTGCACTGAGCAGAATGAAAAATGGGCAGTTGTTAAAAATAAATCTCGATATAAACTTGAATGCGATTTGATCGTTTGTACCAAATGTGAACTTAAGGCTATATATCTAAATCCCACAAACTAAGAATGAAGACAGGCGAGCTAAGGAGCAACGCAAAAAGCTGTAATGTTGCGAGAGCACAAAGCGGTTTGGAGTTTTTGTGAGTATCTTCTTTGCTGGCGCGACATAACGGCGAGGAAACATCTCGCGGCGATCACTTCGCTTCAGAATCGCTCTTCTAATTGGATGTCTACCTGTTGCAGCTTCGATTGTTTTTTGTGATCTGCAGCTCTTCTTGAATATGGTATGTCAATAGTAGCAAAGTGACGCTTCGATGACATCTAATATTTCTAACTTTACATCTGTCGCAGAGTGAAAGATAATATATTGCCAACAAACTTATGACGATTACGGTAAGTATTAAGGCGCTAAAAATGTGTTGCAATAATGAATTATTGGTTTAGTATATAATTTTACTTGGGTAAATGTAGGAACCAGACCACGCTTAAAATAATTGAACTTCAAAGCAAGTACCTACTTTCCGTTTTTTTTTTCTCGACGACTTCCATTGAAGCGTATCGAAGAGGCATCGCTGTTGATCAAGTGCGCGGCGATCCGACGCATTCGTCAATTCTCCACGGGCAAGCAGCCACCAGCGTATGACCGCCGGAAACACAACGACAAGTGTACAAAAACTATCCATTCATGTTATCTCTCCGACACGACCCAGAATGTCTATTAATAAAAAACCTTTGCTATTAAATTTATTAGACAAATGATGATATACGGTCGTCTTAAAGAATAAATAAGTTGGAAGTGACCGATAAGCGGCGGGTGGCTGCACGACCGCCCCCGCAGCTTCGCAGCACCATTGTTTTGACGTGGCGTTTGATTTGTGCGCGAGCGTCGCGATCGATCGCCAGCGTCAATTTATTGCCTTTCCTAGGCTACACCGCACCGTGCTGGACAGATATCTAGAAAATGAGGGAGAACGGTTGCCCCACTTACGTTTACCACGTTTATGCTATTATCATTCTGACACCAATCTGTAGCAGTTATTGCAAGGGCTGACTATGATTTATGAAGTGCAACATGTCCTACCTGTGATATATCTCTGATATTAAAATATATCAAACGAAAAGAGAAAATATATGCCTCGAAGCCTCGGTTTGCAAAAAATATAATTAGATCCTAGAACTATAAATATCATGAAACTAAAATGAATAGGACTTAAATATGATTAGTAAATCATAATAAAATTATAATCAAGAAGTACGTTAAACTTGCATAATTATTACAGCGTATCAAAGCAATTAAGTATGAGTAATCATGCAAACTGTAGCTTACCCATTAAGAAAAGTAATCGCGCATACAAACCGATAACAGGTAATCCAATAATGAATGTTGAAGATTAATGAAATATAAATGTATGTGAGGAAAACATTTGTAAACAAAGGTTTTACCGGTGCTAATCCGTGAAGCTACGCTGTAATGTTTCAATAATGCCGCTAACAACCAACAGTCGAGTTTTGCTCTGAACTCGTTTTACCCAGCTCTGATTAAAAGCAACGCAAAACAGAAGCAAAAATTCATATGCGCGACAGATGCGATTGAAAATCGTAAATATCCAGAGCGGGGGCCACACGTGACGTTTTGTGCTCGTATATAAACATTCTCATACATTGCTGAGATCCAATTCCGACGAAATTTAATGTAAATGCATGAATTTTCCCAGTGCCACTCGTACAATCAGTGTCGAGAGCTGACATTTGCATATGCGCTGCTGAAATTTCAGAATAGCTATTCCGTCGAGCTTAACCGAGTTCAAAACTTACGAACATACGACTCGGAAATGTTACGGCAACGTGGTGGGGATGTATTCTCATGTCTGACATAACGGGAGCAACTTGACTGGAGAAACTCGCCAAAATGAAAATGTAAGCAAGCCATCGTCCGCGAAACGGATACACATAAAACCTAAATCATGAACGGTGTGGTAATATTTCAGACAGGCAACGAATGTACAAACATTTCGTACGGGGATAAAATAGTTTAAATAGTCGACAATTCACTTCATCATCATATAAAATACTGATTAATATTCTAAGGAATATACCTGCTTGTAAGTATGACTTCTGAATACAACTGGCGTCTATTGTATAGGTACATTCAGCATAATCAAAGATCAATCGGACAGTAGAACTAGATGCAGGGTCCATTAAGTGTAGAAGCGAGATCTCAGAAGACACTAGACAGACTGATTGGAATGCTTCCACCACAACAGATCCGAGAAAAGCAATCTCAATTTACGTCCACTCGCATAGGGACATTCAGCTTAAGTGCGTGTACTTTGTTAACACGAGGGATAGTAAAAGAGAATAGAATTTGCAACCAATGTTGTTTTGGCCTTATTGATTTTATTACATTGTACTTTAATGTACGTAATAAGTGTCTGTGTGAGATTTGAATTTTGTACTTGACATTAATTTCGTCTATTATTTAATATTATTACATTAGTATAATTATTTTTTATCTATTATATTTTATTATCTATATGTACTGTAGATATATATTTCATTATGTTAAATTAAGTATGTATGTACGAATACACCCACACTGTCACGTTCACATTCGCTGACTGTGGACCCCCCCCCCCCCCCCCCACGTTGACTCTGTGACGAACCTTCCTTTTAGACTTAGAATAATTTTTATTTGTAATTTATAATTTGAAATTTTTAATGCTTTATAACTTTCTTAATTTTTAATATTTTCATCCGAAATAGTGAAGATACATATATTTTTAATTGAATTTCATTTGAAACTTTTAAATTATATAAATTATGATTTTAATGTGAAGTCCGAGTTGAGCGTATAATTGCGCAATAATGTCCTAAACTGGACTTAGAATTGTATTTCATAGGAACTTCTCAGTTTTTCGTCGTTTCTGGCGAAAGTGATTTTTTGAGTTGACTGGTTTTATCTAGGGGTGCGAATTATTTAAAATCAATATCTATAACCAAATTATCGACGTATAATTAAAAAGTTAATAAATTTATATTGATGACAAAAATAAAATACAAAGGACGGACGGTTTGAATTCAAATAAAATTAATAAACAAAGAAAAGAGAACAGCAAGTGTCTAAAACAATTTGGGATAAATATTTATTTACGTAATTAAACGCCCTGCAATCTGAGAGATGGCGATTCAGACAATTAACGTCGATATATATTACGATCGGCCGTGGCGTTCATTTGATTACAAAATTGAAAACGTAAGGTCCAGATTCAATGCGTGTAATATATGCATCAATTTATTTGTTATTGTTTTATTAATTAAAATTAAAACCCAACAAATGACGTTACCCTATAGGAATCACAACAATGTCAATTTGATAAGGAGGCCTTAGCTGTACGCTACTACTTAACCGCTGTCAACAGTCTTGCTTCTACCTTTCAAATCCTTAAAGATTTTTTTTCTCCTTAAAACGAATGTTTGAGATTTGCGTTAGATAATCCTTGGATAATGCAATGAATTTGTAAAATCCAATTCGTAACCGTAAAAAAATACCGCTGTGGATAGGATTTGAACCATGTGTATATGGCGCTGCACCCCATACGCTTAACCACTAGACCACCGTCGATACGAGATAATGTCGAAAAATTATTATATCCTTAAAAAAATATAAGTAGACAAAATCGTTACTGTATATTTCGTAGAGATATTAAGTTTACTTATAAAGTCAGTTCTTTCACAATTCCTGAAAAAACAATTTTTATGAGAAATAAATTACTTTAAAAAAAAAGTGTACCGACTTCAAAAGTTTGCACTGAAAAGTAAGAAATAATAAATATTTCGTCGTAGAATTTGAAGACGGTTGGTGCCAAATTAGGATACAAAATTAAGTAAACATCTAAAAAGATAAATATATGTTCAATAATATATATGTTTGTACTGATGATCGTAGGTTCCTAATGAATTGTCTAGATTAGTGAATTTGGAAAGTAAGTTGTTTTTAATTTGGCACCAACCGTCTTCAAATTCTACGACGAAATATTTATTATTTCTTACTTTTCAGTGCAAATTTTTGAAGTCGGTACACTTTTTTTTTAAAGTTAATTTATTTTTCCCTTTTAAGTGATTTTGTTGCCCTGAGAGACAAATAATAACGCAAATAAAAAAAAAACATGGAAAAATAAAAAAAAAAAGACTGCTGTGGATGGGATTTGAACCATTTGCAACCTGAACTGCACCATACCATACCATACCTTTAGCCGCTAGACCACCGTCGATACAAAAATTGTCAACTTCGTGTCAATAGCAACCGTTGCTAAGGCTTTTCTCTGATACATAATTTTCAGCCGTAAACAGAGACAAATTACTGAATTTCTGAAAAACTACTGAACCGATTTTCGTCATATGTCTGTGAGATAAAGTCGAGAATTTATTATATCCTTAACAAAATAAGTCGTTAAAATCGGTACATATTTCATCGAGATACTGATAATTTACTGTATAAAGTCAGTTTATTCAAAATTACTGAAAAACTAATGAACCAATTTTTATGACATAAAAATGGGACCAATCCGGAAGAATTATCTGTCGATTAAAAAAGAAATCATCAAAATCGGTTCATAAACGACGAAGTTATCCGCGAACACACATAAAAAAAATACATATACGGTCGAATTGAGTAACGTCTTTTTTTTTGAAGTCGTCAAAAAATGAGACCAATCCGGAAGAATTATGTGTCGAATAAAAAAGAAATCATCAAAATCGGTTCACAACTGGCGGAGTAATCGATGTTCATACATACATAAAAAAAATACGGTCCGAATTGAGAACCTTCTATTCTTTTTATTCGAAGTCGATTAATAATGGCATTTGTTTATGTAGCAGATTTTATTTCAATTGACATCCGAGAAGCCTCCATTGCACTACAGTCGCACAAAGACAGTTTAAATATAAAACGCGACCGGCATTAATGCGATCAATATAAATCGTAGCATCTATAATGGGTGCATTTATCCCGCTATTACCGGTTATCATACAGCAATTAAAGAGGCAACGCGAACCGAACGCCGCAGAGCACGCTCGATTTACTTTTGACTTCGATTAATAGGCATTTCTTTTTGTTTGGCTCCAATCTGATGCATTTGCATAAGAATGTTTGACTTGGCACTGTAATGGTTCCACTGATATCACTCGCATGCAAAACAGATTTCATCACCATAGCTTTCTTGGTCGCTGCATCGTATATAGTCTCGCGTTGACATCTATTTTAATTTTATTCATTAGATCATTGCCCATGTAATTATCTACGCACAGATCGGTAGAAAACGAGAACTCGGCAAGATAAAATAAACAATGCGTGCGCGTTTATATTTGTATAAAATAATTAGCAGTTATATCATATAACCTGAATAGAGTGATAGCAAAGAAACCAGGATTTCTCACCAGTTTTTTTTTTCAATTTAAAACTTATATAAGTAATGTTTTACACGTTTGGACACGTTGAAAGAATGAAGGATGAAAATTGATTAAAAAGGTTTATATGGCTGAAGTGCAAGGAAATGCTAGCCTAGACGACCTAGGTGTACTTTTATTGAACATATAAAAAACGTCTTGATTGATGGCAATATTAAAAGTACACACAATCGCCGAGCATGATCGATGTATGAAAGGTATGACGAATATAAAAGAAGCGAAAGAGGTATGTCAGGTCCGTAGCAAATGGCATTCGATTGTCTCTGCCTACCCCTCTTGGGATAAAAGGCGTGATGATAGAGAGATGTTTCACATCTTTTATCAATATTGGTAATCTCTTAAATCTTTCGTTCATCGTCTCTGAAATATCTGTAGCTGAGGTTACCACGGTTACCTTGATCGCGACTGTGAACTTCACCTAGATTTGCTGGTTCAATGTACTAGAATTTTATATTTGGAATATTGACTTGTGTTGTAATATGTTGTGTATCGATATCACTAATGATAATAACGTAATCAACTGATATTAATTACATTATGTTGTTTCGATCATGTAATGTGACTTTGACAAACTTACAGAGATTATTGTAGCAACAATATGGTTCTTATAAACTGTATTTGTTTGATATTTCACCTATAACCTATCAGAACGGGCATGTTTCACAGACTATAATAGATAAAGTGAACTTTCAGAAACCTAATAAGCTAATTGCGATGATTGTGAAACGAACTCCAAGGATTCAAGAGACTGTATAGATGCAGTTAGCCTAACTGAAAACCAATAATCGGATGGGAGAAGTGGTACTTCAGACGGTCGCTGGAGTGAAATTAAAAAAGAAATAAATAAAAGTGAACTTACAAAGCGTCGGAATGTCAATAGATTGTTCCGGGAGCGAGACAAAAAGTTAATTAGAAGCAATATCGATGACAGTGTGAACAAGTCGCGGGCGGCAGGTGTCTATGGGAAGCTCGGCCGTGCGCATCCACAGCCACAGCGCGACCAATCGCCCCTAATTGTGGAGCTGAGAGCATCGACACCGCTTCGAACCATCCAACACAGTCTTCCCACTCAATATCAATTAATCGAGTTATATGTCAAAGAGTTGAAGAAAAAGTTTTCGTTCTAAGCAAAAAAAATGTACAGAAATTTACAGATGACAATATAGTACCTAACAAAATTAGTTTACAGAGCTTACCTATATGATTGGAAGGAATCTTCAAGAAACAGTTATATTACACATACAAATAGCAAAGTATGTATGTATGTATAGAATATAACTCAGATAAATAAGAATAATAGTATTTATAGAAAGTCCTATCTCATAAATAGCTCAATGAAGCGTAAAGCTTCAAAAAATAAAATGTTTCTAGATGGCTAGCACTTAATGTGATTTTTGAATGCCGGAAAAAATAATGAAGTAGTTATTATAATATAATAGCAATTGCAAAGCTTATTTTTGTTAACCTCTTTGATATTTTAAAATCTTTATAAGAATAACGTCATTCAAAAACTAGACAGCAGCGGTGTCAAAACACTGTAAATTATAACGTATCTATTTATTCCGCTTAATTTACTGTCGGTATCGTGCAATTTATTATCACCGGCAGATTATAAATTCCAGCGGCAAACGAAGAATTTTGTGGTAACCGAAACCATGGTGAGCCTTTTGGTTATGATTATGTTTCATATGTGACATGTTAAAAGTGTTACTTTACACGTTTGAATTTTTACTTTTAAATTAACACATATACTAATAACAAAAAATCAATGAAAGCCGGTCTTATAAATTTATTGAGAGGAGCAAAGGAACCTAAGTTTAGAACCCTAAAAGAATTTAATTTCGTACTCCGGATCTCCATGTGTATAAATTATAAATATGGTAGCTATTGACTTTCGTCGTTTCGTTTGGTGCAATGTGCTGCATATAAAGAGCTGTTTATAAACTGAAATAATTTCTCATTAAACTAAGATAACATCGCCATTTCACTAGTTTATGGTCTGTTTTTAAACACTGATTAGCTGGAGCCATAAAAAGTTTGGGAATATCACTATTTAAATTTATAATCAAGGAATATGGGGACTCTCATTACGCCGACGGATGAGCGCGGCGCGTCTGTCGACGGGTCCGTTAACTTGCCGAAGATCAATGGGCTTCGGGCTCGTGGGCGGACCATTGCATTAACTATTTAAAAAAGGAGCAGTCCAAACTAATTAGTTATTCGATGTATTGCCTCGTTTCTTATAGATAACGATCTGTACAACGAACCTTTTGTTTTAACTTTGACTTTTCTAATAACCACTTAATTGTTTTTTTTTATATAAGTTTTCAAAATTAATAAAAAAAAAAGTTATGTTAGCTAACAACTAACAACAGACCTCCTGCAATGTTTTCAAGATGTATGGTTGGATAGTGTAATATAAAACCAATACAAAGACTAACAACACAAAATGTCACTACAAAAAAGAAATTGAGCAAAAGCCTACATCTATAAATTGATATCACAAGGGAGTGAGTAATGTCCGAGCGATGCACAGCAAGTCAAATAATGGCCGGAGACACACGAATTATCCAGTAGCAGCCTCTTATCTGATAATAAATATTATAGTCCATTCTTTTAGGCGAGATGGCCATTAATCCAGCGGTCGATCGAGCTCGTATCGTCTTACGAGCCGCATTGTTGCTCCCAACAGTTGTTCCTATTTATCAAGACGCTAGTAATATTGTTCCTCCGTAGACAAAGCGCTTACGCCATTCCACACTTACATACCGTAGTTCGAATATTTAATATTTCGTCAATTATATTTCAAAATAATAATTAAGATCAAGTGTGAATGGAAGACAATGCATAAAGAAATTATATCCCAAATTCGACGAAACATAGAGGTGTATTATTAGGAGCGTCAACCTTATTATAAAGAATACTTATACAGTGTATATAACATATGAGCATTAATCCTAAACATATCAAGATAATTTGTAATGATTATGAAAAAATAGTAATCTAATATTACTTACTGAAATTTAATAAAAAAATAGTTTAATATAAAAAGTTATATTGAACTAGGGTTTATAAATATGCGGCTGTATTACTCGACAGCGAAACAACTAGCAAGTCTTTGTCTCTTGACAACTGACATTAATATTAGTAAAATATTAATTTTGAGATAGTCTTCGGTAAAAAGATTAAAGTAATACGTGTCGTATGATTATGTTATTTACAGAGTTGCAGAATTTACAATGTATTTACCGAACGATATTAAATTCAAAAATAAACATTTTAAAAAAAAGTGTACCGACTTGAAAAGTAAAAAATAACAAACATTTCGTCGTAGAATTTGAAGACGGTTGGTGCCAAATTAGGATACAAAATTAAGTAAACATCTAATAAGATAAGATCTATTCAATACTATCTATGTTTGTATGTACTGATGATTATAGGTCCTAACGAATTGTCTAGATTAGTGAATTTGGGAACTAAGTTGTTTTTAATTTGGCACCAACCGTCTTCAAATTCTACGATGAAATATTTTTATTTCTTACTTTTCAGTGCAAATTTTTGAAGTCGGGTACACTTTTTTTTAAAAGGTTTATTTTTCCCTTTTAAGTGATTTTGCTGCCCTGAGACATAAATAATAAAGCAAATAAAAAAAATTGATGTTGATCGGATTTGAACCACGTGCATCCTACGCTGCACCCCATACCTTTAACCACTAGACTATCGTCGATACGAAAATTGACAACTTCGTGTCAATAGCAACCATTGGCACCGTTGCTAAGGCTTTTCTCTCATATATAATTTTCAGCCGTAAACAGAGGCAAATTATTGAATTTTTGAAAAACTACTGAACCGATTTTCGTCATATGTCTGTGACATAATGTCGAGAAATTATTATACCTATCCTTAAAAAAATAATCGGTACATATTTCATCGAGATATTAAGAAAAATTGACGAAAAACGAATGAACCAATTTCTATGAGATAAAAATGGGACCAATCCGGAAGAATTATTATATGTCGATTAAAAAGAAACCATCTAAATCGGTTCACAACTGGCGGAGTAATCGATGTACATACATACATATAAAAAACTATCTAAATTGAGAACCTTCACCTTCTTTTTTTGGAAGTCGGTTAATAAGTATACATTAACATACCAATGGAGTGGACGGCAAATACTGGAGACACATACCTGGTAAAAAGAGAAAATATATATATTAATAAAATCATTAATAGCTTTTATATTTATTGAAGATGTTGCTTCTAACCTACTAACACTAAACTTACTAAAACTAAAGTCTATCCTAATTCTTAATAATTACGAAGTCTTTTTGTGCATAGAAATAATTGTTTCAGAGACGCTAAACATTTAAATTCGTCCCTAAATCCTGCCTGAGAAACCTTATCATACAGACAGATGCGTTTGAGATTATAAATAACATCGACAAAAATATATGCTTATTTAATATTTAAAATTTAGTCCATATATTCATAGTATTCAAGGCAATGGCACGTCAAGCCGATATTGGACAGGCAACCAGATGGCGAGTGGTAATCTAGGCCTTTGAGTGGTACAAAGTCCCCTGGTAGCGGCCAAAGTGACCACAAATGGACAGGGGCGGCGATATGGGGGTAGGGCAAAATCGATTTTTTTTTGAAAAGACAACCGGATAAAAATGCGGTACCATTAAAGGAAATACCCTAATTATATAATATTTTTTTTTGCCAGCCGTTCTTGCACTAGCGAGTAAAAAAAAAAAGTGAAAGGGCAACCGCTTCAAAATTAGTGAGCATACTTATTGACCCCACCAAACGTTGGGAAAAAATTGCCATCCGATCCTAATGGGAAGTTTCGGAGAAACAACCCCTCAAAGTCGCCGAAAAACCCTTTTTTTCGATTGTTTCAACAAAAATTAAAAAAAAATAAAATAAAAATTGTTCAAATCGGATGGCATTCGAAATTTATACTGTCCTAAGTACAAATAATGGTGTGTATCAATGCCATCCGATTTCGATTAAATTAACCCTTATTTAGCCACCCCCCAAAGCTCATGAAAATAACAATAATTCCATACGCTGCATTCCCCCTCCCGCCCCAACAACCCCCCCACCAACCCTTAGGACTGTCCTGTTGCCCACATTGTCCTAAGGGTTGGTGGCTAAATAGGGGTTAATTTAATCGAAATCGGATGGCATTGATACACACCATTATTTGTACTTAGGACAGTATAAATTTCGAATGCCATCCGATTTGAACAATTTTTATTTTATTTTTTTTACTCGCTAGTGCAAGGACGGCCCGGCCCGCGTGTTTCGGATGGCAAAAAAAAATTATTATATAATTAGGGTATTTCCTTTAATGCTACCGCATTTTTATCCGGTTGCCTTTTCAAAAAAATTTCGATTTTGCCCCACCCCCATATCGCCGCCCCTGTCCATTTGGGTTCACTTTTGCCGCTATCAGGGGACTCTGTACCACTCAAAGGCCTAGATTACCACTCGCCATCCGGTTGCCTGTTCAATATCGGCTTGACGTGCCATTGCCTTGAATATAGTAGGTCGATAATTTTCACCTAAGCGATGTATGGACGTCTGTTTAGATGTCAGCGATCGCTGTCACGCGCATTAGAGTCACGATATTCGTCAAAGTCAAAATGATTTGCATATAAATTACTTTCGATTGGTACTAGAATCCACGTGTTGCTCGACGTAGAGATTAATGTGGGAGGTGTCGGTGCCGACGCAGCGCTGGGTGACAAGTTAAGCTGACATCCGTCAACGCCGCAGTTCGTAATCGCCAGATCGAAGATCAGTGTTAAGCCCGGCTTATTGAACTCTTCATTGAAATCTCTCGATGTTGACCAGACGCAGATCTCGGCGCGACAGTCATCCAAATCATCTAACCAGTTATCGTTCCTAAATCTGGCCACAATGAGGTCATTAAACTTTCATAGATTTACTATTTGAAATATGTATACAGTACTGTGGAATTATAGAAAGTCAGTGATTCTCAAATAAATGATCAGAAACAAATCAAAAGATAGCCTATCTTTTAACATTCAAAAGCAGTATCTAAACATTATTTATATCCTTAAGATGAAATGACGTCGATAAGAAACTGTAAACTTCTTTTACGAGAATTCACATCAAATCACCATCGAGCGAGGGCTGTCGACTATATTGCCGTTTGTTCAATTGCGCGTTTTCTTCAACCTCTCACGAGAATCCCTTCGGCAGTGTCTGCGTACAAGTGGTCATGAAATTTTACGACGGCTACTGACCCTCGCGTAACACTAGCTTTAGGAGCTGTCCGCAATTATTCGGAAATCGAGGCGCGTAATCGAAATCCTTGTACGCTTCCCGTAAAAAATAAAGTGATGCATTACAAATATCATTAATATAATTATTTACAAAAAGTAGTATTTAGTTTAGATCATAATTTATGAGTAACATGATTAAACTATAGGAAAATTTACGATGTTTAAGGACAGCCTAAAGACACTGAAAAAGATAGTCGGTATTACGATTATGTAATTACTATAGAAAATTTAATAGATATTATCAAAGGATTATGTGAGCTAATTTATTATCCTCGCCTAGAAAAAGAAGTAGGTACAGTGGATGAGTTGCGACCGGTAGCACATAACTAGGAGCAAATTGTGTTTGCACTAACAGGGGTGAACGCAGGCACGCCGACGAGCAAAACAGTCGCCCCTATTTATTCTATTTGCTGAACGTGCTTCGGCGGCGCGACCGCTGTTTGATGATGCAAATTTATCGTGATGCTTAATAACGTACTTATTGATCCACAGGCAGTGCTGCTCATTATGGAGATATACGCCGATTACATTAAATATATTAGAAGACATGTTTTACAGGTGAAAATGTTTACTAACAACGACAACGAACTTAAGAAAATGAGAATGCTTAAAAGTTAGATTGATCATATTAAAGTGTGTGGCATATCAGTACGACATTAAATTCTAGGTTATAATTGTAGGTAACTCAATTGATATTGAAATAAACTTTTTTAAGGATTAAACCTACTAGGTACAGCCGTACAGCTAATGTAAACAAATAAACAATAGATGACGTTAACAACGCAGAAATAAACTTATAAGGAAACGGGAACAGAATTGTAGAAGATCTGCGAACGCCCATAGTAGGTGTCCATAAAATGTGTGTAACATTTGCTTGATCCGATAAGCTCTCACCAGGCGTCGTCGCAACAAACTACAACCAATATCGATATACTTGAACTTCCTTCTTTGTGAAACATCAACACTCATTCGAAATTGATTACTGCCAAGCCACAATTCGCTACATATTTTTTGCGCAGTAAAGAGCTTGTTTGTAAAAATAGCAATTTTCTTGCTGCGGCCCTTTAGTCGACACGAAGTGAGTGTTCTTGATGCAAAAACTCATACAAGGGAAAAAATAAGATGCGCCGTCGTAGCTGTTACGCTGCAAATAGAACGAGTTACTGGGCAATAGTACGTATTACATTTAAATATTCATTCAAACGCAATATAAAATAGGATGAAGTTAAATAAAATAGAATATTACTTCAATTATATTTTGTAAAATGTTGCTTAGATCTTTATTGTAAAATATCAAACTTATATTAGTAGTACGCAGAAGCAAGTCAGTTGATTGCGTGAACAACAAGGCCGCTTCATTTCTTCGTACCATCACGAGACTTCACCTCCTTGGCAGCATAGCGCAAATTTATGGTTTCACCTTATTCCACGCAAAGCGATCAACGCATCTCGCTCCCACAGCCCTCTTTGGCTGTGCAACACCGACTTCGCGGTAATCATTGTTTTTGAAACAAGAAAAAAACGACATCAATGCAAAGTATATACGAACGCGAGAGAAAAAGGAACACGCTTTGTACACCGATAAGTTTAAGATAAATAACGCGCCGAGTTTTGCTCGAGTTTTACTTGAACTCGTTGTTTTTGCAATGGTCTTCTGTGCCTTCTACAATCAGGAATTATGATCGGTGCCTCGGACAGGACATACTGCATTCATAAAATATTGTTTAAATGTTGAAAGAAGCGCTTACCTTTCAAAATGCTGAAACTGCAATATACGTCATATACGGTGCATAGCCCGCAAACTTAATATCACGGCACTTAATGTAAGTAGACACATTGTTCCACAACTATTACCAAGTGACGGTATAACTATGTGTAGTGTTATTACAAAAGCGTGCTATTTTCGGCTACAAAGACAAAAGCGGCAATTACAGCGGTTAACGGTCGTGGTGTTAGACGATGTCGACGACGCATGCGTTAGCTGTACGGTACTAACAGTAAAGACATTCATTGTTTTATATTGCAAATGGTGAAGTTTCACAACAATACACTCTCACATTCGTCAATGCATTTTTATTAACCATGATTGATATGGCCACAGTGCAAGGCAAGGCACCGTGATGGTGTACATGCAAATGCATACATTTACATTGTAAGAATTCATCATTATGGTTCATAAAATAGCATGGTTTATCAAAATTCACTGATATAATTGCTTGTTCTCCAGCTATGGTACCAATTCAAACCGGAATCAATAACAACTATCCCAAATATATTATCTCCTCTCAACATAATCCTTTACTTACACAAAGAAAGAAGTCATATAGTCGGTAGTACTCAACAGTTACTGTTTAATGCAACTAACTTCTAGTTCACGACATATAAAAGCCAGCACTGTTGCAGTATTAACCTTATTTCAGTGAGCACAAAGGATTTCCTCCGTGTGAAGTGAGTGAACAATTTTAGGAGTTTAGAACGGAATGAAGGATGACGGTGCAGTAGCGAAGTCTTCCTGGGCGAGCTTAATGCGGACATCGTGTTCTCACGTTTTCAAGTGTTACTATCCATTTCTTTTGTGAGTCTGTTGCCGCATGGAAAGCCATCCGTTTCGCCGCGACAAGTGCGACACGTGACTTGAGGAAGTGATGTGACCGTAGATTAAAACAGACTACACCTGCTAGTGTACAACATTTTTCAACTTTAACATTACTCAAAAGTATTTTATCACGTACAGGTGACAGCATTGAAGCATTTATTGGTTTGTGGAAACAATGAAACTATTCCAAGTTAGAAAAAGCATTGACGAGTCGCTTCGTGTGGCAATTCGTTTTACATCGCAACCCTCTCAATGCGACGTGTTAGCAATAAAAGTGTCGCGCGGGGATGACGTCGCGGTGAGCGCTCACCTTTATATACACTTTTAATTCACCCCGGAGGATGTGCCATTCATAGAAATAACGTTTCAACAATTTCACTGACTGAAGACACCAAATACCTCAATGTTGACCATGTAAAATTGTTGCATCATTGGTAATAGTAGTTTATGATACGGGATCATAATAGGGGTAATTAAAACACAAGTGGAATTTTAAAAAATGAGGCGCACCATACTATGTGAAACAATAAATAAAAATAAAAAAAAATTTGTGCGCATGAGCGTTAACTGTCAAGTGACTCCTACATGCTGCATAACACATTTGCTTTTTCTGCATTTTAAAAAAACAAAACATTACGATATCGTTTTTGTATGAAAACTTCGGTACTATAATACATTATAGTATCAAAGTTTGACATATTAGAGACGCGTATATCATTATGAAGTATAATTCGATTTTGTAATAGAGATTTTACGTTATAAGAGTAGATAAAATATATAAATGCATGTATGTATTAACTGAATATTATTTTTAAAAGAGCCAGTAGTACTGTTAGATTACTCGATGCCTAAACTAGATCACGTATTGAAAAGATCATAAGAAATCTGGAATCTGTGTAGGTCACGAGTTTCAACAAAGTATTTTAGAACGCAGTGTCAGGTGGTTCGCGTGACCACGCGCGTCGAGATTCCCCTTCGCTCATTTAAAGGATCACTTTACTCTCGACATTCCGTGCTTCAGTGATGTTTATTGAGTTTAACCGATCACGCTAGCGAACTCTATGATGTTCTTATAACAACATAGACCCTGAACTATATGTGGCAGTCAGTAGTTGTGATTGTTAATAAAGATAATACGAAAGAGCAAAAACTGGTTAAATTAATTTTAATGCTCAAGAAAATATTGCCTGTACCTTGTTACTATATGATAAAACGGCGCGAAAAAGTTGTTTTGCCATCTCAAATTAACTACATTACTAAAATTACAATGTAGGTACACATGCAGCTCGGCAAATTTACATTGCGATTCAACGAACAAAGTGAGACTGCAAATTATCGGCCTGTTGGCTTCACCGGATTACGCAAGATAATAACCGAGCAGCTGCTTTGTATAGACAACCGCCACATAATGGTCGCAGTAGATCATAACAGCGATAGTGCACAAACTGTGGCAGGAATTTAAGTTCCTAGGCCGAGTACCGCACGACTGGCACCGAAAGTGAATATCGTCGCCTACAGGCACAAACATGTCATTTGATTCGGTATTGCACGTAATACATTGATCAAAACCAAAATGATTTAGAACTCTAATAACTCCCACAATACAGAAATTACTTCCACGCTTTAGTAATGACGGCAATTTTTACAATATTTATATGGCGCCCGCGTCGGCCGTCGACATAAACAAGCAGGAGGGCACAGGTTAAAAACAATATTTACATTATCATTTCTATGTCATCAACAGCATCGAAACGATGTTTTCACTCGACGCGCGGCGTGCCGTGTTACCTTTCGAAAGCGTCGACTCATAAACAAAACGACCTTTGAACTTAATAACAATGTGAGGCAGGCGTGCGAAACGGGAGATGCATCCGAGAGACTCGCAATAATTCTTTTGGACCCATCGACCGTCGCTGGTGATATGACGCGCCATAATTTACCTTTGTACCATCGACATCGTTGCGCGAAGCCTCAGCACGGCTCGCCCCGATGCGATCGCTTAGAGCGATAGCTCTGTTGTCATATTTTGTGACCTAAATCCGGTTACTAAAATGGAAGTCGATTATTAACAACCAGTCATTATTATTATCGTGTCTAGCAAGCTAGTCAAGATTAGGTCTTTATTTACGATGGTGTCTCGAAGGTAGTTAGTTGAGCAATAAAAAGTACTAACAATAATTTTAAACAATTATAATATTACTTGTAAGTTGCTGTAAGGTCATCACTTAACGTTGTATGTTCCGTAAGGGTCAGATATAGATATGGTAGCAGTCGTGACCCACCAAGGCTACTAAGTCACATTTGATTGTATTGACATTTGTATTGTTATTTTTCAATGTCGAAATTTCTATACTTTATCATTTATTACATTTGCCATTAACTTAAGACAACTACATTTATCATTGTTTTAAATATTCTAGAAAGCTCAATTTAACTTGATGTTTTATTTTTGCGTCAAATTAATAGTATAATACTTAGTGAAGCTGGGATTTAGTAGGGTCTAGTGTTAAATAAAAAGATTCAGAGTGTTCCTTATCAACAAAATCTTACTCTCATTAAATAAGAAATGAAATTGGAGCGGTCGGTCTGTTTGTAACCTCTTCATGACTAAATATTTCAGAGAAGGGGATGACAGCTTGGTATCAGGTTTGGTTGATAGTAAAATATTGTGATTAATAGCTTATCCCTTCTCAAACAAACATAGTGGGTACCATAACGCGAAGTAAAAGGAAAGGGGAATTCATAAGGTGCGTCGGTGGCCGAATTGGTTAAGACGTCGGTATTAACTAGGCAGACCAGGGGTTCGATCCCGGATCCTGGATGTACCAATGGGTTTTCTTTTATAATTAAGAACTTATTTACATTTTGAATTGTACATTAGGTTATTTCTAAGAGATTAGAGGCTTTTCCATCTAGATATACCTCTTGTTACTGGTGTATCTGGCCACACCGCAAGGCAAAGGCCGTGAAGGTGTGGAACTGGCCAAAAAAGAGGAGACTTTGTCTTCAGCTGGGTATAGGGTACATCGTAACACGGTTTCGGGAGCTGTAAGACAACCCGTGAAGAAATAAAAGTATGAGCAAAAGCTAGTAATAGTAGTACTAAATAATGTGATTTAGTAAAATGTAGTTCACATAACAATAAAATTGAGTTCTTACGATTTGTCACACCAGTATTGTCACCATTTTATATAACGGGTATCGAGGCTTGTGCAATATAAATTTAGTTACGGCACGAATGGTAATAATACGATTATTGCGTTCGACTTCGACTAGTATTAGATCACAATTGATGTCTTATCTCCGGACGTGACGCGACCGCCGCGGCGTGATCCTCGACGTTACAGCAATATTACACTCTATATTTACATTTATTGCCTCTATAATACTGAAAATATTTTTTTACTAAAACTTCTCGAACATTTGCACATCAATTCTACTTTAGAATGGTGTAATGAACAAGTCCATAGAAAAATCGAAAACTATTAAAGGATCAACTCAAAATGTTGGAAACAAGCTTGTGCAATTAAGTTAGTCAATAAGCTATGGCATGCAACAAGAAAACGTTAAAATAATTTACTTGAAATATTTTGCTGCTAGGGACATGTTAAGGAACCGTAAATTTTCTTGAAATATAGTAATTAGAATTAAGTAGATATATCATTTTTGAGCATCTATTCAATAAGATATTTGTTGTATTGTAGGCATTTGTAGCTGCAAATTGTTAACATTGTCAGAGAAAAAAAAGGATCGTTTTACTTTTTGTAAAGAAAAACATTAATGAATGATTGAAGGTAAAACAACACTGATATAATATTACCTATAAAGAAAAAAGTGTATTATTTACACATCTAGAGATGGATATTTTAGATATTCAATGTATATTTAGAATGTGCCCGTGTAAAATTTGGGATAGTCCGCTTGTATTGTAACATAGTTGGTTATTATGACGTACAATATAATTCTAGATATAAATCATTGTAATCTACATGAAGCAGATATAAATGGCATCAACGTTGCGTGGGTAATGATTTGACATTGTTAAGGTCGGACAAGTTAATACAGATGGCAATCCAATTAGCTGACATTTGAACAAACTAAAGTAACAAACTAAGTCAAAAATAATGTATGGTTGCTATTGAATTGTGAAAATTTAAAAGTTTAGTAGTAATTTAAAACATCCTGACTAATCATTGACGAAACCAGAGTAAGTTTTCGCGATCTATAGGACCGATTTTTGAGGAGAGTTGATACAGTATTGATTAACGGAAAGGGTTGATAATGGCGACGAAACCGCAGGTAACGACTATGTGTATCAATAAATTAGAGTAACAGGTTAAATTCTATTAGTAAACCGCTAGCTAGGTGCTCTAAATTTCGTTGCATGGGGTTCGACAGAAGCAGGTGACGGACCAGCGGGTAGCCTAACGGCCGTGTAGTCGAGTAATTGGCACCTCATTAATTTGTTGCAGTTCCCCATATTATGGATTGTATGCGGCTACCGAACAGGCTGTCGACATGTTATTTACGATCGCGATCCGATATCGACGCGCACCCACCGCGCACTGTGCCGTACCAGTACCAGCCTATACGCTACGGTCGTGCTTTATCACGGCTGTGACCGGTGAAAACATAAACAAATTCGGTATGCGTGTTACTTAATTAAACAAATCATATTTTGGTTTGGAGCGTATGACAAAATTGTATATTAAAACAACACGGAACCAGCAATCGGTACCTATCTAAAATAATTATTTGAAAAAATTGCGTAACCGTTTATTGCGTCATTTTGTTTGTTGTCGCTACATATTGTGTATATTATATATAGGTATATGTAGTGAACTATAACACTGAAAAAGGGAGATCACGCTAAGCCTATTTTGGCTGCAGGGATACGCTCTGTATAAGACTGAAATAGCCCTAATCCCAAATAATAATAATATTACCATATTTTGTAACTTAATTGTAACGATTTTTAAAATGCTATGTAAGAACACTTGTGTCAAAGCATAGGTAGAAGAGGGTGAGCATTTTTTGCAAAATAACGAAGGCCAGTCGTGCTGGGAAGCACTTGATTAAAGTATATTTTATTACAACACAGTTTACAAAAACAGTTTTACTCAATAATAAGATAGGTGTAATAAAACGTAGACTATACATACTTACAACTGCTGTCCAATTACACGTTTCTTTGGTAACAAAATAATTGAAATAATGGACACAAACAAATCTATTTCTAAAAATTTAACAAACACATAATTGTTGATGTTTACAGATAAGTAACACTTTCCCACAGGTCTAGCGAAGCGGACGCTCAAGCACGCCGGTAATGGGAACAAAACGGTTTAAAATTAAATAAACACGCATAGGTACCTACGCGCCCCGTCGACATTGGTATAATTCGATAATTTACAATGTACATGTAAGTCGACAGGGCAGGGTAAGTCAGTGCGCCTTGGGCTTGTTAATCAAATTCTCATGAAATTCGGCGGCAACTCGCGGTGATCGTATCTCGGACACGCTATCCATCACCCGGGCTCAGTCACGCAACATCAAGTCGAACTAATTATTTCCACCCCAGAAAAGACCATTCGTCTCTAATTGTAAAGAAGCTATTAAAAGGTCAATTCATCGCCTCATCACAATGTTTGTGGTCCGATTGGTTAAGCTTTAGGAAACACATGAGCTCAAGGTAAATTATTCTGTCATGGCAATTCAAATTCAATAACTATTAACACTTTGCGGAAAGCATCAGCTGATAGAAGTATGTGGCGTCATCATTATTGAAGCTGACAAGCGGTCACAGCAACATTAGACCGTCACCATACAGCTTGAATGAATAAATTAAGATAAAACCCAAAGAACTATCTACCACGTTCAATTACTACGGCCCACACAATGATTAGACGTTTCACTAGGCGCAGCAAGCCCAATCACGGCCCAACTTACATTATTAAGTGCTAGCTTTGTTATAAATGCATTCAAACTGACGGGGATTAATGGAATAAAATGCCAGAGAGTTTTTATATTTGATCTCGTTCATTCCTTGTCAACATTCTAACTCCCGGATTAAGTGCAGTCGTTTATCTGGGCATTTACGCCTTACGAAGTTGCTCTTTTATGGGCTATTTGTGGCGGTGTAACATTTTATTTAGGCTACTCGGGTCACTTTATACGAGACGAGACGTTCACTCAGAATCTAAGATGGATGCCGAGAGACTAACGACAATAGCTACGTATTGAGAAGTTGTCAGTTGTCAGCGATGTGTCATGTAATAAATACCATCCACTGCTAAACATGAATAGAGATGCCGTGACAAAGAACCGCAGAAGGTAAGTGAAAAATTATTTACGTACTTTCGACACTCACGACAACATCTAAAGTAAAAAAAAACCGGTTGCGTAACAGATTCTGTTCAATGACTTTCCATTATATGAATTGGAAACGAAAAACTAATAGTGGAGCGCTATACTGGGATCAGAAGGCGACCTTCAAACCGCACACTGAATGCCAAATACCCTAATAACAAGAGACACTGGTAGGGAAACGTTTTCGTATGCAAAAAGCGTTAGTGTTAGCCGACGCAGTTGTACGGGCCGAACATTAAACAAGAGAGGCTGCGAGGTAAAATAGAAATGGGATGTTTGAGTAGGGTTCTTTCGCGAACGCAATTGTACTCGAACGTGTCTTGTTAGCGAATGCGTTATGCAAATGTTAGTGGGCATAATGTACAACACAGCAAAGTCACTTTTGTTCAGAAACAATCATCTACAAAGAAAGTACCTATACTTTCAAAAAGACGTTTGTGTTTCTTGTCAGCGTTTTCTACAAGTTTTCAAGCCAAAACCAAAACATATCTGGTGTGTTTATTTAATCTTTGTCTTAATTAAGATGCAAGCATATTATTGTAAATCCAATGCTATGATTAGGCCCCGTCAAAAATAAAAGCAACAAAATTATTGGTCGATTTTATTGTGCAACGTTATCCTGTTGGCAGTAAACTCGATGGGACTTGACTTGAGCAAATACGTATTTTGCTTATTTCAGATATTATGAATATTTGTCTTAGGTGGTGCAGACAGACTTTCCCTCAGCATCCTCAGATGTTTATAGTCTCAAAACTACATCCACTAAACACGCTATGTATGTCCAGGCGGTGTATTATCAATTCAAGACGGGAGCCAAGACATTCGTATTGGCAAGGGCGACAGCGGACAGGGGTCAGTACAAACATGCGCTCATTATGCGCCGAACGTGCCGAAGGACTGGTGACCCCGGGGAGAGTCTGTCTACAAACACGCCCCAAGCACGTCTCGCTGCTATTTAGTTCCATACATTGCGGGTACCAACCGCGATTTTAACTATGCAATATGAACGTTAGCGAATATGTCACCCGCGTTTATAACCACGATTATACTCTAAGGTCAAAAACAATGTCAACGTAACAATTCACAGGTCCGTAGCAAGTAAGAGTTTCGTAGTAAATATTCGATCCAGATTATAAAATTAAACAAGAAAAAATAATTTTGTATGGGTTTAAATAACTTCATAGAACTAAGTTTCAATGCTAATTTTAAATACTTACAGAATTGACACTCATAGAAAGTTACTGGCATATTATGTAGTTACAAATTCTAACCACGTAACTGTTCGATTTGTAATTTAAAGTAGACAACATTATACGAGTAACACATTACAAGATACGAATACCTTTAAAACATTTGAAAGCAAATTTTTAATTACAAAGTCATCACACGTAATTCTTAAACGGTCTGTACCGAACAGTGGTTACAGCTGTCAATTTAATTCACAGAACTCCTCTTCGTACGCCAAGTATTAGTTATATAAATATTATAATGTAAAAATATTAATCACAAAAAAGATATCGTTCGATAACTTTATCCAATTTATATAGGTACCAAGCTCAGGATAGTAAATAATTCGATTACAATAGTAGTTAGTTTACAGGGTATTCATGTCAGATATTGCCTGCAATGCCTACCGAAGGTGTTCGGATTCATAAATTTCATAATTGATTTTATTACCCTGGCATTGCTCGCATGTCGACTTAAGCAGCGATTTGTGCGGCAAAGCTCGTGCCGCCGACCATCTTATCATTATTACGCCTCTAAATTGGATATTCTAACACAGAAGCATTAAAATTAAAAAGTATTTTAATTAAAAAATGTCAAGGGGTAAAATAAATAAGTTGTTGCGGTAAGAAAGGATTTCTCGTCCGCTGCTCTATTATAAAAGCTAACCGTCACTTTAAAGAAAGTAATGAGAAGGTAATGTAGCGGAAAACGTTCTTTCGAGACCCTCTTATGAAACTGGCGACGAACAGAAAATATTGTTGTTACCAGAGTTGAGTTTTCTCATACTAAACGCCACTTCAACAAAGGGTCATGAAGCAATTGCAATTGCATTGGTGTAGCCTAAGGTCATTATTGCGGACTTAATGCGAAATATAAACGCTCTAAAAAGCAACTTTGCAGTGAAGTCACAAAGTCGTTTCATAATTTTGCATTTTACGTGTTCATCTAATTTAAAAACTGAAAATAAACAGTACAGAACATTTAACACTTTCTGTAATGGGAAAGATATTTGTTTAAAGATATAAGTTTTAAAGATTTAAACGAGTATTGACAAATGCGTATTTGCATAGCGGGAGAACTTTAGTTTTACGTTTTTAAGTTGATATATTTAATGTAATTATGAACGCCCAAGAAAGAAAATAATTTGAAGTCCCTGGCATTTACAAACGAAACAATCTCTAGTTAGCAAGGAAATCGTTACTTATATTTAAATGCACATGCATGCGGTCAGGTTTTCCTCAGTAAGTCAGTACAAAAAGGTAAAATCTCAACGAGATAGGATAACAAGATAACAAGCATGCATTGCGGCAAGTTGAGATGGATAAAAACAAGACACGGAGCAAGCCTACGCGCAGACGTGTACCTTGTTTACTTAAACGAGGGCCACACTAACAACAAGCTTCATTCAAAAACTACACTTTTTATAATGTACTTGAGAGAAATTTTGAATTTAAGTGCCCTGAAAGCGTGAGAATATCATAAACTTATATAAAAGTCACAGTAGTAAATTCTGGCTAAAAGCAAGCAAAGCTAATAAAATCTTTATTGACGCTTGCAAAATAAGAACAACTTACCTCACAAATTATTTAATGCAACAGAGATATGGTTCTGTCTGCAGTGATCTCATTTCCCTAAGAATTCTGCATGATGGACATTTTAGGAACATTTAACCATGGTCTCGTCATATTTTCTCATGTATTAATTTATGTAAACGTTATTTTTATCACGGGTGACAAGGTTCATCATTTAATCGATGATATTAAAGAGTTTTTATTAAAACCCAGATTGGTACATGGCATAGGTGTAGATAAACAACCAATATTTTTTAAGTATTTCGTAATGTAACCAAGCAAACAAACACAGTTAAATAAGTATAAAATTGATATAAATGTAACGTTTCACATCGTTTATACTCTTAGATGTCATATCAAAAACTTTCATTACAATAATAATCATTCTGAAGTAAATAGTACATTAAGTGTTAAGTTGCATATTTCATAGTTGTCCTCCAAATTCTCACATTCGTGTAATCGCCATAGGGATCAGTGTCACAGTCTCGTTGCGTCGGCGGCAATGGCCTTTGCTCGTTCTAAAACTACATTACTAATCTCTTAGTCATTTATCGTGAGAAAATCCAAGCGAGATTGTGGTCTTATCACAGAATATGATGAAAAATTGAACTTTAAAGCGGCTAGATAAAACAACGCATTAAAATAATTGTTATTGAAATTTCTTGAATAAATAGTAACCACGAAACAGATAGGATCAATATATTAAAATGAAACAAGCACCATCGGATTGTTAACACTTCATCCTATAATAGATGCAGTAGAGTGCAGTAATCAAGTAGCTCTAATAGGAAGGTGAGAAAGCGAACAGTATTTATTACTTTAATGGAATATCAGCAATTAGGCCTAAAGATAAAATCTCTTATGCTGACAAGGTGCAAACGAGAGTGTCGGTGCCGGATACGTACCAAAATAAAACAATGGCGTCGATGAATTACCATAGAGAATGAGCGGAACGGACGGATTAAGTGAAATACAATCAAACAAGAAGCCGCAAGCGTGCGAGGAATTTCAAACAGATTAAGAGTTTTAGTATTTGTGTGGGAAAAGAACTGATGACAGACCCATTATATTTCACTTCATAATTATAATTTTATATTCGGATAAGTCCAGAAACAAAATAATAAAAAGAAAATTAAGATAGACATGAAAAGAAACATTAAGTCGGAAGTGAATCTGAATCATGACCATCAAGTAGGAAACGCATTAAAACCGTTTGTAGATCAAACAAAGATGTATTAAATCATTCACCGCCTATATACTATACGGGGTGGGTAAGACGCCAGTAATTATGTCGACATTTAGCAAATTCTCCTTATTAAACAGAACAGATGGCAAGCCTGCCGAAAGCTGTTATATGCATACCAATTTTAATCCTAGTGATAACTGGTTGTTCAAACAAAGAGGTATTAAAAATGTCTGGATCATTCACCGCCTTCATACCATACTAGTAATTATGTCCACATTTAGCAAATTCTCCATATTAAACAGAACAGATGACAAGCCTGCCGAAAGCTGTTATATGCATACCAATTTTAATCCTAGTGATAACTGCTATACGAGACCAGGAAGAACTACCTGTGACTTCGGAGCCTGTCTTAATGCTGACTCAGCGCCACAGTCGGCCCATTACGCGCACAACTTATCATTAGGTTCAGTGCGCCCGCGCCGGTCGCGCGCACTTCGCGGAACGGTAGCCGAAACTACGAGTCATCTTCGCCACTACTGTTAGAGCGGCGTGATCAATTAACGAGACCCAGAAAGGCGGCTGAAATTTAGAAATCACATGACGTTAGTTGAATTCGACAGGTACCTCTTTGTTCCTTAATTGTCCTGTCGAATCCCTTGTTAAATCTATTTTAAAGTTTTCTTTTATTTCGTGAAATTGGAGTACCTATCTATTTTAATCCGTCTGAAATTGAATATACCACCTTTATTGATAGAGGTATCATAATCATCATCATCATTATCATCCTAAGATACTAACAATTGGCAAGTAGAATAGGTAGGTGATGTCGACGAACTCGGTACCGAAATTGTCAGTAGATAAGCAACCGTCAAAACTCTCCTTATTGTGCTGTCATCGACTGAACTGATAATCGGCTAGAAATTCATTAAATATTCGAATGGCCGACAATTACTTGCGAATCGGTGACGGGCCCATTCATTCCGTCACTATTCTTCCCCTTTGACACAATAATTTCGCTCACAATACAACTGTTGTCACGATATGTAATGGCATGAAAGAACTTTCAAATTTTGTACAGTACATGAAAAGATAATTTAGTCATACTAGCCAAATTGCTTGAATACGGGAATAGATAATACTATGGTACAAATACCGTTCTAATAAAATTGTAAAACATAAAATCTTTCACGATAATTTATTACAATTGCATGTTCAGAACGCACATAAAATTCAGAAACTCACATAGTTCAAAGCTAGTATTGAACTTCAAATGAGATGTTGGGACCTAGTTGGAGCTCGAAGCATTCAATTTACTCTAAATCAGTGCGAGGTCGGAACTAGGCGCGCTGCCCGAACCGCAATTAAAATCTACCGAGAACCTAATAACTACACAGTACATGCAGAATTTATATGTGAAGTGAAACAGAAAATTATATTTGCCATTTTTAATGTACGAAGAACTTAAATACAAATATTGTATTACTGATAGTGGTGTATTTATGACATTGGCAGAAAATTAAAATATTATTTTATCAGAATATAACATTAACTTGAAAGCTTCGGAAAACTTATCATTTTGCAATTGACTGTAAGAAAAAGATCTACGGTTATTTACGAACAAAGAAACTTAAGTAATACTCCAAATGAAATTGCTACAAGTCGCAGTTGAGTCGCAAAAGCGATTGGAAGCGCTCGCTGTAAAGTCAAATGAGATGTTCCCGAGGGCCAATATGGCCGGCCGGTCCAATTTGCTTTAAATCAACGACAAGACGACAGATGTTATTCGCTTGTTCTCTTTGCAATTAAACATAAATTCACGTCAACAAATAATAACGACCCCTTCCTTCAAGTTTAATAATTTATTACAAAATAATTTATCTCTATATTGATTCATATGATTATAATTATGTTAATAAGATTTAGGTACCTTACTGTCGAGGCCTTTATGCATTAATGCCTCAATAATTAACAATAAGATTTAGATGGACGTATATATCTAATTATTATTATTTGTCACCATCCATACTATCTACAGAAATTGTATGGTGTTTAAGTACTTCACCTACATGAATGCGTAAAACATTATTTGTTTTAGATAAAAGCCGGCAGGATTATTTTCAGGGAGGTGCATCTGCATCTACTTATATATTATTTATGTAATAAACATTACATCCTTATAATTACATGTAGATAGGTAAAATTAAGCATTTTCCTAAGTTAACAAAGTTACTATTTTTTATTATAGGTACTAGTAGTAATAAAATTGATTTTTTTCTCTTTATTATAGTGGTGCAACTGCTCCCCCTTGCACCCTCTCCCGGCGCACATGAAAATAAGTAAGTATTTTGTAAGATAATGATGAAAAAAAAGTTTAAAATAAAAAAGTAACTTAAAACTTGACATAAATGAAAGATTACATGCAGAATAAGTAAACATTGTTGAGTATTTTAGTAATAAGCTACTTTGTAATAATTTGTATAGATTTTTATGTAGCAGGTTTTAAACGAGTTTTATTTTAATGATACTACTGTGTTGATCAAAAGGCAAACAAAATTAAAAAAACAGGTGTACAACGAATGGTATTCTTAGAGGGGAATTGCAGTCTCAGGGGAGTGGTGGAAAAATATTTAATTATCTGGGGCAGGAAATGCAGGGAGGAGTCGGTGGTAACCCCACCCGTCACGTCACCTCAAGATGGCCGACATCGACACAATAATGCTTTATAACGGTCACCAAATAATTGATAAGAATTTTTATAATAAGTAACTAGACTGGTGACCTGCCCCGGCTTCACACAAGAAGACAAATATTTTGTATTATTACCTCATCAATTTATACATTTGAAATGAACCTTAGTCGTGAATAAAATCTATTTAATCGTGAACAAAATCCGTTCGGTGACTGCACAGACAGATGCGACGGGGGACGGCGGAATTAGGTATGCATTAATAGAAGAATCAAATTCATAGGCAACTTGTTCCAAGTTTCCATCTTACAATAACCAGCAATTTACGTACGATTAAATGTCTCATTACACTTGGAAAATCACTTGGACATGTTACTTCCCAATTGAATCTTAAACATAAAGCTGCTTTATAACGTTCTCTACTTAACCAACTCCAATTAACTCATGGCATTTATCGACCATCTTGGAAACTTTAATCTACCTAATTCAATTAACCTTTCTAGCTATACTTTATATTGATTCTTTCATAAACATCAAACGGACATACCTACTTGTGTATTCAGGACGGCTAGAATAAACTACTAAAACGCACCATCACGGTCTTTATAATGCGTCGTTGCGATACCTATGTCTAACACAGACAGAACATGTGGCTAATCCAGATCTGTTGCTGCTCTATTTAGAGCTGTGAGTTATTAACTAAATTTTTCAGATTTTAAAGCCTTGGGTGCCTTAGGTTTACGAGACGTACGTGTGCACCTCAAATTTATTTCAAATTTCAAATTTATTTATTCAAAAAATGTACAAAGGTAAAAGTATAACATACCTAATACCTACCCTTAATATATTATTCAAAGTGGTCCTCACACTAGGCATAGCCTGTCACGTGAGAACCTTCGGCAATTGCATATTATAGTGAGAGTACCTAATGAAATATACATCTAATTATAACGTATACTTTGAATTGTAAAAACCTGTCCAACGATGCCTTACATTATGGGGTGTATCTTCCATGTATTGAGGCTATATACACATATTATTTAAAAAAGTCCCCCGCCGCGTCTGCGCAGTAAATATATTTACTGTGGCGTCTATCTGTCGGTCTGTGACCTTTTTACGCTAAAACTACTGAATCGATTTTGTTGCGATTTTCACTATTAGATAGGTTGATTCACCGGAAAGGTTTAAGAGTAGGTATTATGGTCCACATCACGTTTTGGAGCTGAGCATTAACTGTATAAGTGAATCAAGGCGGGAAAAAAGTTAGCCACAGCGAGTTATCTTTATGCTATCTATATAATAGAAATAAAAACAATATAATATAACAATAATAACAAAATGTTGTAGGAAATAATTGTGTAGAATAAAATGATCTACAAAAAAGTCTAATAGATAAGTAGTTATAAGTATTTCAATTGTTGGTACACGTGCGAAGCAGGGTCGCTTATTTTTTATATATAGTTATTTATATGTGATGAGAAAATGTATGAGTTATGTGTATGACATGGATGAACATTGAACCTGTTGTGTATGACATGACGAAATGATAAAGGTGTTTACAATTTTAGCTACCCTAAAAATGGAATAATAACATCTACTAAAGCTACGCTACAATACTCCCATGCACAAGTTAATAATTGGCCAAGTTGCGAGTACGACTCGCACGCTGAGGGTTCCGGGTCAGAGCTTTAAGACAGAATTTTCGTTTAGGTTTTCCTGTAAACTATAAAAAAAAACCTATATTCCCTATTATTTTCCAAAATTTTAGAGTCAGTAGTTCCGGTAATAAGGGGGGGCGGTAATTTTTTGTATATTTTCTTTAATATAATGTTAACTATGCATTTTAAAAATATAAAAAAATTACATTTGTATTCTTTATAACGAGCCCTTTCATTTGATACGTCACATGATGCACTTGAAAAACATTTTTCTTTTAAGTTTTAATTTTCCCCCAAAAACGAAAATCGATTACAGACACATGAGTGAACCTATAAGGGTTTCCGTCTTTCATCGGAGACGTTCGGAACGCTAAAAAGTACCTACGCAACCATTTGCAATGACCACATTGACCACACACGCTCAAGTGTACTAAAGAAATTATTAAAACATTTAGCTTGGCTTCTGTATGAATCCTTGCAACACGCTGCCGAGTGGCTTCGCCAACTGGAAGGGTAAAAAGATGACTGATCCTAAATAAGTTGGCGTAAATAATTGCAGACGGTGAGCCGAAGCGGACTGACACCGTCCGCCTGTCACCGTTTAAATAGCTGTGAGATACTGCAGCGAGCAAAAACTAAAGAGCGTTTCATTATTTTTATTGAGAATTAATAAAATTTGTGTCTTGTAACTTTAATGATATAGAATAAATAATCGCTTACAATTAAATTAAAAAAAACTTATGTATACAATTCGACAAACCATACTTAAGAGGCTTTTCCATTTCAAACAAAATGCCTACCTCAACAGAGCTGCCCACTCGTAAAGTACCTACATCGGCTAAATGAGGAAGAGGTTCCGGGAGCCGTGACGCAATCTGTGAACTTGTGAAGAAACTACAATGCCAAATAAATATAATTAACATTTAATTTCGATTTGAACCTGAAAACAGTAGTTATTCCTTATTATTAGAACGAGTATTGTAATTTTTTATGAATGTATGGGGCCTATGGGTAAAGCAGTTAGAGGTGGCCTAGTCAATAAAAATTACACAATTTTAAAATTAATTATAATAAGTATATGTCTAAATAAATAAAGCATAGATTTACATTTATACAGTGTTTGGTATTTGAAACGCGTTGATGTCTTTTATATGAATAAAAAGCGCGCCGTACTGAGAGTAATGTGATTCGTTCCACAGAACATTATTCAAATACAGATAAATACGGACAGCATTTAGGGTTCGAACGTTTCGCATCAATCTTAATTAATTCAGGCACAGCAGTCGAAAAACCTTCGTGAATAAATTGGGATATTAAAGAGTGCATAAGATATTTAATTATGGTTGATTTCGATCAACGCGGTACGCTGCAGTTGCGTGACATCGAGAAGAGGACCAATTTTAAAAGAGGTTGCATTGACTTTATAAAAATCTGGTACAGGTTAAAAGAAAAGTGTCTTAATAATTTAGGTATTGATTTTGTTTCATATTGGCCACCCTACTTTATACCGGAGAAATAGTGACAAAACCTAGAAAGGATTGTTGTACAATTCCTTATAAAATTAGAGTGAAGTAACTTTATATTGCCATAAAATATACAAAAACTGCCACGGGGCCGGCATCAAGCCATAATCATTGGGCTTTTCATTACAGGTGGTGAGTTTTTCGTTGATTGTCATGGCAACTCAGCCATAATCAAATGTTGTACGGGTGAGTGTACTTTGGGTGTCATTCCATTAAATGAGACCATTTCACTTCATACTCTTCATAGGGACAGTTAGTTTCTCTGGTCCAAATCTAGTTGACATATCTTTTTATGCATTTTAGATATACATCATCATTCAAAAGGTTCTTAGCTAATATCATTTCCATAGAGCCTTTTGCTTATTGGTATATATCTTGCTACTCTTTTTGACTTCTTCTTAAACTGTCGGCGTTTCCAAGTATACAATATTCCTGAATTTCTAACAAACCCGCATGTTTTTTGATAGAACCCTAAGTATTTAAATGTTAGAGTTTCGTCCAATCAATGGACAATCCATAAACGTTCTATTTACTATCACCTATCAAATCATAACCCAGGATTTATCGCGTATTTTCAGTTCTACAAACCACATTAAAATTTATTAAAAATTTCGTGAAAAACTTCTGTCACCGATGGTACCAGCTCTCTGCGAGAAGCGCGCGCATGGACCGGCAACGCGTCGCGCAAAATCCGCACCTCCCGCGCGTCGATTAAATGCTCGAGCAGGTCGCGTAATGAAGCGAGATAAATCAGCCGCGTCACGCACCGTTCGCACTTACTCTGCACCGGGCACTGACACATCTCAAGGGTCCAGTTTCTTTGGTACTTTACTCCTACATTACAGAAATAACTAAGTACAGACTTGTTGGTAAACTAGGAAGGAATAATTGCTGCACGGACGCACTACCAGTTACTTTATATTAATTATACAGTAGATACTGAAGATTTATTGAGCATTATGTAAGAGAAAAAATATGTACCATCACGGCTTTTATGCCTTGCGGCGTGGCCAAAGGTACCATCAACAATATCTATTCATCCTATTGCCCATCATCTTTATTTATTTAAGACCCAGGCTTCTGTCTGTGGAGAGTAAAGCAATGGCCTCCAACTCCTCAACCTCACATGACACGACCAATTGATTTATCTTTCATTTGGTCAAGATAGTTCCTTCTAGATCTTCCCCTGCCCCTTATTCTTTACCTTTTTTCTGAAGTGGTCTTCGTGAAATTGTCATTTTAGCAAAAATCTTTTCTCTTATACGAATGTCCATACTATAAAAATATAACAGAACTTACCACTGCACCATACCGTGCTCAATAAAACATAGCAAATTGACCGATTGAACAAGTACAAATTTTAAATCAAGTCCAAGTTTATCACAAATCCGCTCGCCCTCCTACACTTTAAGTCGAAACAATAAATTCATCGGCACTAATTGGTGGTTTTCTCTCATTTATCTGCTCATTACATCACAGTAGCGCGAATAAAATAAAATATGTCGGCAAAGCTCAGGCTGTGCGCCCTCGGCAGATCATTCGCATGCGATAAGCGTCGGTCAGCCACATCGTAAATTCAAAGGGCAGACTTGCTCGAACTACAGACCTGATTGTGGGCCTTAATCAGTAGTAGTGCGCCTACCAAAGAGTGCATTCAGAAATCAGGCAAAGTGTTTCATTCATGTCTTCATTTGAAATGTTTAAAAATGTACTGTAAACTATGTAACACAAAGGCGTATGATAGTTTTCGTCAAAGTAAGACGTTAAATTCATATGGTTCCTTTTTGTGCAATTCACGATGATGCACTTATTTTTTAACTTTAAAGAGAAATAATTTAAAACTTCGAAAAGAAAATAAAGCTTCCCATACAGAATGAAAAAGTAATACTTTAATTACATTATAATCAAGGAATTTGGAAAGCTTCCAGAATGACCCACTAGGTTTAAATCAAACGGACTGGATATGTTTTCCGAACACAACGGCAGTGGCATGACAAATCCGAGTTTATCCCAGCGGCAGTGCTTTGAAGACGATATTGCATGCAGATGAGAGTGCATCGTTTAGTCATTAAATATAAACCATATTAAGGGTACTGGAAACGATTAAAAGAATTAAAATGTCATTATGAAGATTAACAAAATATCAAAGAAAGGTATTTTGTTGTACGATTTGTTTGAAAATCGTGGTTTATTATATTTTACAGGCAGTTAACCAGACGTTTTATATTAGTAGAAGAAATTATGAACTAATAAGTTCAACTTTTCGTCAACATATATTACCTACCTAACTTAAAAATAAAATCACTACTAAAAGCATTGAAGCTTTCCAGTACGTAAGAGAACAACAGGTACAACATACAAAACTGTAGATCGGTACCAACATTGTAAATCGATAGTACAAAATATTAAGCCACATATCGATTCAGCTCGTGAGTCGTGAGCAGAATGACTTTAGCGTTTCGAAAATTAATCGATATTTAAGACTCGGCAGCGGTAGCATTTGCCGTGGATGCACGCGTGAGCCCAACAGATACATTCGCAAGACAAACATAGCACAATTCCATTATAACATTCTTACCATTGTGAAAATAAAAGGTCTTAAATTTACATAGACGGCGTCGGAGTTACAATTCACGAGCTTCGACAGAACTTTCCAAGTTACATCTCGTTCTATCGTGTTAGTTGTACTGAGATAAAAGATAAACTACACTCGTGACGGGTCGGTTACATGAATAAATGTCATGCAGAACCAAATTCAATTTCATTTTCAAATACAGGTTTATGCACTATAGTAGCAAAACTCGTGAAACCTTACTTTAAAGTAGAATAAGACGTCTTAACCTTTAGAAGATTTACTATGCAGCTTAGACAGTGAAGATGTACAGAAATATTGTTTAGCAATTTGACATAATATATACTTATTTGAATGACTAATTTTAAAATGTGGGTGGGTGTACACGTACACTATATAGTACACCGAGATATTTCAGAATTAAAATTTCAGTTTTGAATAGAAGTAATTCAAGCAGTAAATTCTTCTTAAACCGGCAAACGCATAAAAATAAATTCAGTTCTAAGGATAATGTAATATGGCGTGAAACTGCTCGCATATTGCAAATAACTGCGCAGTGTGCCACAAGATCAGCGTTAAATCGGACCTAGGACGTAAATCGCACGACAGAAACGAATAAGCCACCAGTGTCGCAATTCTAATATCGAATCTAGAGCAATTGTAGTGAATATGTAAATTTTCATGTTTAGGTAGAGCGCAGGCATTGCAACAAGATCGACTAAGCGACGAGTAAATAGTTAATCGTTACGTAATTTATATATGGGTAAGATAAAATCAGTAAATAAGAAAATGTCTGCAGCAGTGACATTGCAAGTACAGCAATAAAACACCAATCATATTCACAGCAGGAAATCTGTTGAGTATTTATTATGAGTACAGAAATATTTTAATTTAGCAGGATGTTAATAACCTTTAATATCACATGTAGGTAATCTATATTAAACATTGTACTACGTGTTGGTTTTCTCTCTAACACCAGAATTATCGCCTAGTATGGCAATCCATGTAAAGGGCATAAGCTCGACAAGCGGGACAATGTTATCGCCATGTCAATCTAGATATCACGTAATGTTCAGTTGCGCAAATGCAACCGATATTTTAGCGAGCACTAACCGGCTACGTAATAGATAAGTAGGTTAGCAATTAGTACACACTCGGGCAAGCGATAACCGTGATCAACACTGTTATAAGGAATTATCTACAAAGTTATCATTGACTGACTATCATGTCGCGTAGACAATGAGCTACAGCATTCTTGCACAGTGACTCACAAAACAAGTAGATATATAGTGGACCAAAAGGGTAATTTATCAATTCGTAAAATAAGCCTTGATTTGGAATTTCAGCTCAATATACTGTTTCAGTTATTGTTTTCGGCGCCAGTGTTCGACGAAGATTGATGGACAGGCGTTATTTAAGGAAATTGTAATGTAAACAACCCGCCCGGTGCCCTCCAAAGCCTTCACATAAGCGGAAACGTTTTGTGAACTAACGCCGATATTTTTACGGCACCCTCGCCCGTGCAGGCGAAAATTGCATTAACATTTTTTCGACAGTCACTAGCCGTCGGAGTGATGACGAGGACGTTTAGTCTACACTGACAGTGAAAAATTACGACTCCTCGGTCGGCGCGTTGGCGGTGTGCGATCGTTCGATAGTTCCTAATGTATAGCTGTCAATCGGGTGTTTTGACGTACAGAATCACTTCTCACTATCTTGAAGAACCTCCGGCGGCATGCTCAGATGGTGCAATCATCGCTTAGTCACCTCCCGCAATAACATTCTCATAGACAATATTGTTACTTAAAAGGTATTAGCTAATCATGAAGAATAAACTATGAAAAACATTATCTGTCAAACTATTTTCATAAATAATTAATTGAAGGACGAAGGAGACTATTGCGAGAATTTGTGTTTTATTAAACATCAGCAGAATGGCAGACATCTAACAACCAGAAAATCTGGTTATCACGACAAGAGAGTTTACGTAAAAGCAGTGAATAGACGCATAAAACACGATGTCTGTGAGCAATAGTACCGCCCTATATGCAAATCAAGTCACGGTGCGGCCTAAATTACTGCAAAGAAACTTCTCATGCACAGTGAGTCAATGATACCGAAACAACTAATGGGACGAATTATGTCCATCAAACATGATACTATACAGCAATCATGTCGCAATTTGCGGCAGAATCAAATTTTTCGGAAAACAACTATTATAAATAGATTTGCCGGTGACGAAGTCTCATAATAGCACATTTTAAAGTTAAAGAAACACAAATTCCGTTTTTATAGGATTATTAAGAGCAAACCACACTAATACTTACTAGGATAATTTAGGCATGCAATAATGATATTTCCTAAATTATGATATCTTCAATTACAATTTTCCAATTTTTGAGCTGCGTCCAAGGTTCGCGAAATAGCTTTGACTCATTATACAAGATAGTTTACTTCCCTAAAGGATAATGCAAACAGCATTATCTATCTGTGACTCACTTTGTAATTATAAGCCAGAACACGATACCGCAAGAACTTTTACTAGATAGAATTATTATTGTAAAAAATCAAGTCATCGAAATCTAGATTATGTCCTTATGATTAACAGTGACGGCCCGCGGCAGAGTCTGCGACGCGACACGGACTTAAGCGAGGCTCTCACGCAAACGTCGGTATTATGAAATGGCCCCAGGCCACATTCAGTACCACTATAAGAGTATTGTTTAAATTGCCTGTATTACTTCGAAACAACTATGTGTCACCACGTGCTCCAGTTTCTTGAATATGTACGGTAAAACACTCGTGGGAAGTTCCTAGCCTGAAATAATTCAACATGTCCTTTATGTTTTCGTTTAATAAAAATCTATGAGATCAGTATCGCCATTATTATTAGTATTCATTTCTATTACAATAAACATCACAATAATTGACCATTTCATAACATCATAATGTTGACTTAAACCTACATAAAATAATAATATTACAACTTTCAAATATAGCGTGTCTCTGTTCGTGAAATAGCTAGGTAATTAACAAATAAATGTTTCAAAACGCAAAAGTCAAAGAATGTACTAAAATGTTTGAATATCGCAATAATATTCAGTTGAAACATTTTTTGGTGTACAAAAATGTGTATGTGAATTTGGCCATAACACGCTTAGTCACGATGATCACAACATCGGAGGAGAGGAAACCCGTTGGAAAACGTTGATTCCTTTCACACGTAATCTGTTTACGGCTGAAATACAAAATTATCTTCTAAACATATGAAGTTTGCCTGAAAGCAATCAATCACCACGATCGAGGGGCTCGGGAAGCCGCGAGTGCGAGAGCTGGAGGGACTCTTATGGTAGCGACGAATAATACGGCACGAATCAATCATGGAATTTGGGATGATCCATCATGAATTTTCAATAAAAGTGGATGTTATAACCAATTTCTATTAAGAAAAACAAGATATTTATTTTCTCATATTTTGAAAACGTTACCTACCGTTGATTACGTTTCGTTTACGCATAAGAGTGATTATATACCTACATTAAATTAGCTATAGCCCACAACTCTTGACAATTTATTTCAGAAACACAGCTTTATTGTAACACCCGAGACCGTGAGTAATATTTTCGGATGGTTGTAATTTTAATATCCAGCGATAAAGGTAAAAATTTAAAAGCCATAAAAGCCTACAAATTCAGGATTTTTGCAATGTATGTTTCAATGAAACCCATGTAGCCCTTTAACCAAACAAACATACGGTTTCCCGTTACTTTTAGAATAAAAATTTATATTGATTTTTATTTATGGGATGTAGGGGTTTTCATTGAAACTCAGAGATTCAAATACCGCAATAGTAAGAAATAGAGTTAAACAATTGAATTCACCTGCCAACATCCGATCTCACATTAGATTATACTTCAGCCCGACGTGTTTTCAGTCATCAGCAGGCTCGATCTTGCCTTCCGCGAACAGAATCGAGGGGGCAACCATTTGAATGCACTCAAATACACGACAAATAGAGAGACTGTAATCTTCAAACTGAACATTTTATTGGGAATATATAAGTATTTCAATGCTTTTTAATTTTTAATTTATAGTTTAAATCAATAAAGACTGTTTTGCATGAAGACCCAAAAAAGAAATCCCTTGACTCTGATACTCAAAAAAACGTACATGGTTAATAACAAATCAAGAGAAAGATAAAGTCTAAAACTATCTCGTATGACATCGCGTCATACATTTATTGAAAATCATGCACAAAAAGACGTACATAATACAAAAATAAAGATACTGTAAAAACAATCATAAAATCCGATATAAATACGAGTATGTAAACACAAGATCTCAAACCCTATTGTAACATTATCAGAAATTTGCTTCGATCTCGTACATGAATAATTTATGGTGTGTATAAAGAACTTGTTGTATTGTGATAATGGAGTTCAATTTATTTGTGTTAAGGATATTCTATATACGGTATTAGATACCGGACGAGTGTCCAAATGGGACAATTTCCTTATTAGCTACAATAGAGTTATGTAAAACTAAGTTTATTCATGAGAAATGGCCCTATCAGCTAACAAAGCAAAGGTAACGTGTTTATGAATTGAAATGAAATCAACTTTATTGTTATAACTCGAGATTTCAGTGAGATAAAATAAGAAGCATCCATGTTAAGTGAGCGTGGCCGTATAAACAGCTCTCTGCGGGCGTTGCAAGATAAGTTGCGTTTTGATAAGCAGCGGGAAGCTAGCAGCTAAGACAACAATGATTCTCGTCACGACGCATTATACATTCTCTCTGAGCTACCTAGCTACGAACTTGCCACGCAGGTGAAACTCCTAGGATGTTAGAATTACAAACAAGACATTTTCAATTCGCCGAGTATGTAGGCATAAGTTTGAATACGCACCTGCTGATCTACTCCATGTAATTTAATGCAAATCTAGGTGGCTTTGCGTCACGCTTTGATCTGACAACATCACGAACGCAAACTAATTTGTAAGTCAGTTTGAACATCGCTGCTGTTAATAAATAATTAATATTATATCTCTGGTGAAACTTATCCGGAGAAATATAAGTTCCATTAGGTTTCTATTACTAATTTTCGTTTTCATTTCACAAATAATAAGAAATTCCCATGAAACAGCAGCCATATTTCTATTTAAAATACTTAGATAGGAACTTCTCCATAAGCGGTATAAGCCCTGTCATATCTGCGCGATCTCGGTTTGCGCGAACATTTAAATTATCACAGGCAGAGATCCGCATGGCCATAATCACACCGTTCATTTGTAACTTAGTCGCCTAACAGTACCTAAACCGCGACCATCGTGCCCCTACAGACTGCGGCTATGTGGCCTCGGAGAAAGCACTGCTATCAGATGGCACTCCGGGAAGTTAAACCTCATATTACGGTGAAGTAAGAAAAACAATCGTGCCTCGTTAAGATGCGATTGAAACCGATTTCGTTGTTATTAGACACTCGCAACTATCAAAGTTTCATGTAAGCCTCCATTCCGAGAATCGAAAATATTCTATCGCTGGTAAACCAATATGGCAACGTGACAGTGTAATTAAATAATCGAATATAGACCGAGGCTCAGACCAATACATATTTAACACTAGCTTTCCGCCTCCGGTTTTTGAAATGAAGAATTGAAATTTATGAAATATAAAAAACAAAATCTGTGCTAAGTTTCAAGTCGATCCAATAATAATTTGGCTTTTAAAAAAAGTGTACCGACTTCAAAAATTATGCACTGAAAAGTGTGCTTTCCGAAAGCAAATGCACAAGTCAATATAAAAAAAAATACCCAAATCGCTTTAAGTGTGCCTATAAAATTTGAAGAGTTCTCGATTTCTCCAGGATCCCATCATTAGATCCTGACCTGATGACCACGGGACCACTTGGAAAGTATACCCTTTCAAACAAAATAAAAAAAATACCCAAATCGCTTCAAGTGTGCCTATACAATTTGAAGAGTTCTCGATTTCTTCAGGATCCCATCATCAGATATTGAAAAAAAAATCCAAATCGGTCCAGGCGTCTTCAATGAATCGGTGAACATACATAAAAAAATATTCCGACGAATTGAGAACCTCCTCCTTCTTTTGAAGTTCGGTTAAAAACAATTTTTTTAGCCTGACTTGTTAAATTTTCATAATTGTAGATTTAGCTGCATTCGGCTATGATGAATCAGTCAGTAGGTACAGATACTAAAAACTGAATACAATAATTGTCACCACTTCTAAGAACAAACAACTTTCTCCACTACTTATTATAAAGCAAATGAAATGAAGTGAAAACGACACTCTGGTGAAATAAAACTACACTTCTGTCGCCACTCTTGTCAACTTTCTCATAATAAACATTAAAACAGCAATGTGTGTCGCAAGTCGCAACTGAGCTGAGAACAAAATTAATCCTGCACTTATCGACACACGAAGACCATATATATTATATAAAGCCATATTTTATAGACTAGATGTTTTATCTATAACCTATGACTTGACATTTTTATAACATTGCCTATTTATAACCGAGTTAATATAATTTATATAAAAAAAGTAAATGTAAACTTCTGAATAAAACTATTCGGTAAGTAACCACCATGCAGATTACGACCTTTAAGTTAGATTTAAAGGTTAAAATTTCTTCCTATGATAGGTGAGCAGCTACCGAGAATTTAACTGTAAATATACCAATTTAAAGTATTATATTTCGTTCAGGCAAAAGTGGCATTCATAACTAATAATTATGCATGCGAAAGCGTGTTTGTTTGTTTTTTTTTCACGTCAAAACAGAGCAACGGATCGAGGTAATTTTTTGCACAGATATAGTTGGGCCGAAAATTCTTCAGGATAAATTCTTGTCACATTTCAAAACTTTCCACAGGAAAGCCAGTAAAATATTAGACTGAAAACAACAATTATAGAGTCGCATAACAAGAGCACTGTCGGTTGGTATACATATTTGTTATTTCTTTTAATTTTAAAAAAATCCTGAAAAAAATTAAACTACCAACATAACCCACACCAAATAAACCGACAAATATAATAGTTATTTTTACGTGACGCGAACGCGACTTTACTATACTGAAAACAATTAATTAGTACAATTAAAGAGTATAGAGTGAACTTTTTGCAACACCATCAATAGTACCCCACGTACAAATACGAAATTGATTGCATCGTGTGTCGAATGACATTTCCTAAATTATGATATCTTCAATTACAATTTTCCAATTTTTGAGCTGCGTCCAAGGTTCGCGAAATAGCTTTGACTCATTATACAAGATAGTTTACTTCCCTAAAGGATAATGCAAACAGCATTATCTATCTGTGACTCACTTTGTAATTATAAGCCAGAACACGATACCGCAAGAACTTTTACTAGATAGAATTATTATTGTAAAAAATCAAGTCATCGAAATCTAGATTATGTCCTTATGATTAACAGTGACGGCCCGCGGCAGAGTCTGCGACGCGACACGGACTTAAGCGAGGCTCTCACGCAAACGTCGGTATTATGAAATGGCCCCAGGCCACATTCAGTACCACTATAAGAGTATTGTTTAAATTGCCTGTATTACTTCGAAACAACTATGTGTCACCACGTGCTCCAGTTTCTTGAATATGTACGGTAAAACACTCGTGGGAAGTTCCTAGCCTGAAATAATTCAACATGTCCTTTATGTTTTCGTTTAATAAAAATCTATGAGATCAGTATCGCCATTATTATTAGTATTCATTTCTATTACAATAAACATCACAATAATTGACCATTTCATAACATCATAATGTTGACTTAAACCTACATAAAATAATAATATTACAACTTTCAAATATAGCGTGTCTCTGTTCGTGAAATAGCTAGGTAATTAACAAATAAATGTTTCAAAACGCAAAAGTCAAAGAATGTACTAAAATGTTTGAATATCGCAATAATATTCAGTTGAAACATTTTTTGGTGTACAAAAATGTGTATGTGAATTTGGCCATAACACGCTTAGTCACGATGATCACAACATCGGAGGAGAGGAAACCCGTTGGAAAACGTTGATTCCTTTCACACGTAATCTGTTTACGGCTGAAATACAAAATTATCTTCTAAACATATGAAGTTTGCCTGAAAGCAATCAATCACCACGATCGAGGGGCTCGGGAAGCCGCGAGTGCGAGAGCTGGAGGGACTCTTATGGTAGCGACGAATAATACGGCACGAATCAATCATGGAATTTGGGATGATCCATCATGAATTTTCAATAAAAGTGGATGTTATAACCAATTTCTATTAAGAAAAACAAGATATTTATTTTCTCATATTTTGAAAACGTTACCTACCGTTGATTACGTTTCGTTTACGCATAAGAGTGATTATATACCTACATTAAATTAGCTATAGCCCACAACTCTTGACAATTTATTTCAGAAACACAGCTTTATTGTAACACCCGAGACCGTGAGTAATATTTTCGGATGGTTGTAATTTTAATATCCAGCGATAAAGGTAAAAATTTAAAAGCCATAAAAGCCTACAAATTCAGGATTTTTGCAATGTATGTTTCAATGAAACCCATGTAGCCCTTTAACCAAACAAACATACGGTTTCCCGTTACTTTTAGAATAAAAATTTATATTGATTTTTATTTATGGGATGTAGGGGTTTTCATTGAAACTCAGAGATTCAAATACCGCAATAGTAAGAAATAGAGTTAAACAATTGAATTCACCTGCCAACATCCGATCTCACATTAGATTATACTTCAGCCCGACGTGTTTTCAGTCATCAGCAGGCTCGATCTTGCCTTCCGCGAACAGAATCGAGGGGGCAACCATTTGAATGCACTCAAATACACGACAAATAGAGAGACTGTAATCTTCAAACTGAACATTTTATTGGGAATATATAAGTATTTCAATGCTTTTTAATTTTTAATTTATAGTTTAAATCAATAAAGACTGTTTTGCATGAAGACCCAAAAAAGAAATCCCTTGACTCTGATACTCAAAAAAACGTACATGGTTAATAACAAATCAAGAGAAAGATAAAGTCTAAAACTATCTCGTATGACATCGCGTCATACATTTATTGAAAATCATGCACAAAAAGACGTACATAATACAAAAATAAAGATACTGTAAAAACAATCATAAAATCCGATATAAATACGAGTATGTAAACACAAGATCTCAAACCCTATTGTAACATTATCAGAAATTTGCTTCGATCTCGTACATGAATAATTTATGGTGTGTATAAAGAACTTGTTGTATTGTGATAATGGAGTTCAATTTATTTGTGTTAAGGATATTCTATATACGGTATTAGATACCGGACGAGTGTCCAAATGGGACAATTTCCTTATTAGCTACAATAGAGTTATGTAAAACTAAGTTTATTCATGAGAAATGGCCCTATCAGCTAACAAAGCAAAGGTAACGTGTTTATGAATTGAAATGAAATCAACTTTATTGTTATAACTCGAGATTTCAGTGAGATAAAATAAGAAGCATCCATGTTAAGTGAGCGTGGCCGTATAAACAGCTCTCTGCGGGCGTTGCAAGATAAGTTGCGTTTTGATAAGCAGCGGGAAGCTAGCAGCTAAGACAACAATGATTCTCGTCACGACGCATTATACATTCTCTCTGAGCTACCTAGCTACGAACTTGCCACGCAGGTGAAACTCCTAGGATGTTAGAATTACAAACAAGACATTTTCAATTCGCCGAGTATGTAGGCATAAGTTTGAATACGCACCTGCTGATCTACTCCATGTAATTTAATGCAAATCTAGGTGGCTTTGCGTCACGCTTTGATCTGACAACATCACGAACGCAAACTAATTTGTAAGTCAGTTTGAACATCGCTGCTGTTAATAAATAATTAATATTATATCTCTGGTGAAACTTATCCGGAGAAATATAAGTTCCATTAGGTTTCTATTACTAATTTTCGTTTTCATTTCACAAATAATAAGAAATTCCCATGAAACAGCAGCCATATTTCTATTTAAAATACTTAGATAGGAACTTCTCCATAAGCGGTATAAGCCCTGTCATATCTGCGCGATCTCGGTTTGCGCGAACATTTAAATTATCACAGGCAGAGATCCGCATGGCCATAATCACACCGTTCATTTGTAACTTAGTCGCCTAACAGTACCTAAACCGCGACCATCGTGCCCCTACAGACTGCGGCTATGTGGCCTCGGAGAAAGCACTGCTATCAGATGGCACTCCGGGAAGTTAAACCTCATATTACGGTGAAGTAAGAAAAACAATCGTGCCTCGTTAAGATGCGATTGAAACCGATTTCGTTGTTATTAGACACTCGCAACTATCAAAGTTTCATGTAAGCCTCCATTCCGAGAATCGAAAATATTCTATCGCTGGTAAACCAATATGGCAACGTGACAGTGTAATTAAATAATCGAATATAGACCGAGGCTCAGACCAATACATATTTAACACTAGCTTTCCGCCTCCGGTTTTTGAAATGAAGAATTGAAATTTATGAAATATAAAAAACAAAATCTGTGCTAAGTTTCAAGTCGATCCAATAATAATTTGGCTTTTAAAAAAAGTGTACCGACTTCAAAAATTATGCACTGAAAAGTGTGCTTTCCGAAAGCAAATGCACAAGTCAATATAAAAAAAAATACCCAAATCGCTTTAAGTGTGCCTATAAAATTTGAAGAGTTCTCGATTTCTCCAGGATCCCATCATTAGATCCTGACCTGATGACCACGGGACCACTTGGAAAGTATACCCTTTCAAACAAAATAAAAAAAATACCCAAATCGCTTCAAGTGTGCCTATACAATTTGAAGAGTTCTCGATTTCTTCAGGATCCCATCATCAGATATTGAAAAAAAAATCCAAATCGGTCCAGGCGTCTTCAATGAATCGGTGAACATACATAAAAAAATATTCCGACGAATTGAGAACCTCCTCCTTCTTTTGAAGTTCGGTTAAAAACAATTTTTTTAGCCTGACTTGTTAAATTTTCATAATTGTAGATTTAGCTGCATTCGGCTATGATGAATCAGTCAGTAGGTACAGATACTAAAAACTGAATACAATAATTGTCACCACTTCTAAGAACAAACAACTTTCTCCACTACTTATTATAAAGCAAATGAAATGAAGTGAAAACGACACTCTGGTGAAATAAAACTACACTTCTGTCGCCACTCTTGTCAACTTTCTCATAATAAACATTAAAACAGCAATGTGTGTCGCAAGTCGCAACTGAGCTGAGAACAAAATTAATCCTGCACTTATCGACACACGAAGACCATATATATTATATAAAGCCATATTTTATAGACTAGATGTTTTATCTATAACCTATGACTTGACATTTTTATAACATTGCCTATTTATAACCGAGTTAATATAATTTATATAAAAAAAGTAAATGTAAACTTCTGAATAAAACTATTCGGTAAGTAACCACCATGCAGATTACGACCTTTAAGTTAGATTTAAAGGTTAAAATTTCTTCCTATGATAGGTGAGCAGCTACCGAGAATTTAACTGTAAATATACCAATTTAAAGTATTATATTTCGTTCAGGCAAAAGTGGCATTCATAACTAATAATTATGCATGCGAAAGCGTGTTTGTTTGTTTTTTTTTCACGTCAAAACAGAGCAACGGATCGAGGTAATTTTTTGCACAGATATAGTTGGGCCGAAAATTCTTCAGGATAAATTCTTGTCACATTTCAAAACTTTCCACAGGAAAGCCAGTAAAATATTAGACTGAAAACAACAATTATAGAGTCGCATAACAAGAGCACTGTCGGTTGGTATACATATTTGTTATTTCTTTTAATTTTAAAAAAATCCTGAAAAAAATTAAACTACCAACATAACCCACACCAAATAAACCGACAAATATAATAGTTATTTTTACGTGACGCGAACGCGACTTTACTATACTGAAAACAATTAATTAGTACAATTAAAGAGTATAGAGTGAACTTTTTGCAACACCATCAATAGTACCCCACGTACAAATACGAAATTGATTGCATCGTGTGTCGAATGACATTTGAGAGGGGGAGCGCGGGCGCGGTGCCACGTTTTGTTGACATTTGAATGGTACAGTCCGTACAATGTACCGGCGGCCGACAACCTACCAATGAAAGGTGACAATGTTCCGAGACTGCCGAACGTCCATTGAAAACAAAATTTTACTTTTATTTCACATTTAACAATAAACCACGTTATTCTTCAGCGATATCTTCGTCTTTTAAAGATATCGTTTCGGAAATATTTTTCTTTGAAGAACTTTAAAAAGAAAAAAAATAGTTTTTGACATGAAACGATACCAATGGAAAGAAAATCACTGATTGTAAGTTACCAAACCATTTTCCCAGGTCAGATACAATTATATTTACAATGTTAAACCCAACGAAAACCAGTTCCAATATAATACGTATTGAAAAATAATGTTTTCTCTCAACTAAAATTGTTTATAATATTCTAATATACAAATAATTAAATATAAAATATAATGTTTCTATAAATATCGTGTTACTCAACGATATTGCAGACGTGATCCCACATAGTAAACGTATATCAAACAATGAATGCGTCATAACGTGTCTGCATTAGATTATCTGTACGCGATACGTGTTCTGAAATAATGTTATTGCTTATAGTGCCTCTCGAGTTTTCTAATAAAACTGCTAAAATAATGTATGATACTGTATATTACGAAGCAGACGTGTATGAAACTACTGAAACTAGGAACTTAAAATGATTCATACCTTCTGTACTTAGTGGTGAACACTACTTTAATATGCATCTTTAAATTCTTTCAGGTTTCTTTTCAGTAATTTTAAACATCTATTTCAGATATGAGAGAAAGGTATCAAAGCTTCACAAAATAAGTTTCTTCGGCAATAAACGGCTACATTATTATTTAAATTGCATGAACTGATTATATTTCATTACCTGACTACATGAAAAAATAAGTAAGTGTACGTAAGGTTCATAGTAGGTTGCAGTAACCTATGTAAATGCACAAACAGCTTCCATTCTAGCCATTCGAGGATTCCTCGGGCTGTGTGAGAACTACGCCAAACTGTGAGCTGGCGAATTGTTTGTATACATTTGTATAAGAAATGAGCACACAGCGGAGGCAGCTCAGGCAGCGGAGAATTTGAAGTTCTTTATGCTTCTTTCAAAACCAGGTTTTTAATTTTGTTACCGCGACAGTTTTATAACGTGGAAAAATTCATGGCGGCCACGGCGAAAGCTAGAGCGCCAGGTGTTCAAAAATAAACACCTATTTAAGAGTGTCGCGCTCCCCGCATGTTGGCTTAGCACGTGTTAATAACCATATGAGAAACCATAAAAAAGTCAAGTGTGAGCACGAGAGTATATACTGCTGTAACAATCTGATTTCACACATGCTGTCTCCATGTGGCGCATCTACTGCTATATTGGACACGTGTCTTGGAACTCATTAGACTATGTTTAATTAAACGAAGACTTTAGTTTTCGATATGATAAAATAACAGATGCTAGATTAGCGTAGGACAAAAAAAAAGTTGTGTGTTGTGCCATAATATAATATTATATGTAACTCTAAATTCACGGGCATAATACCCGGTCCTTTGTAAGGCTTGCATGGGGACATAGGTCCAACACGTAGAGGCCCTTTAGAGTGTTTAATCTAAAGTGTTGTGACTAGCACCCGTCGGGACCTATCTCTGGATGCATCAAATACAATGCGCTCACAGACAGGCCCCGTCAGGTGCCTGGACTATTGCTGAGATAAAATTAAATTAAATTCGGGCTATTGGTTTGAGATGTTAAATGGATTGGTTTATCAAGTTTATTGGTTGAGACTACGGTCACCTGCAGATCATATATATCATTCATCTCATGAAACGTAAAATTGGCAGGTGGTGACTCGCCGTTTACTAAATGGGCCTCCTAAAACAACCACCATTTTTAAGCATTTCTGCCGGCAGTAAGACAGGCAACATTGGTGTAAGCGGCTGGGGGTGTCGAGAGGTGTGACACCGGTTTCACATATAGCTTCCCCGTTATTACGCCTTTAGACACTTCCACCCCCGAGCATAATACATAATATTATACTCTAACGACTCCACCCTGGACAACCAATTAAGGCAAGCCAGGGTCGAGAGTCTCAGGTCTGGCAGTGGGGACGCTTGCCTTAACCTACTCTCTGGAGCACTCGGGTTCGGCGGTGTCGTTACTCACCCACGGCTGGCCACAAGCCGCCCTGCGCCCTTATTGTTGGTTTGTTGAATTAATTTCTAGAAAAAGATCCAGTCTGTAAAGTTCAACATACACAGATTTTTCAGAATGTCTTTAAAAAATTTTTATAGCATTAGTGTAAATAATATTATCACCATGCCGAATTCCAGGTTTCTAACTTTCTACGTCGCATGGTATCTGAAAAAATCTGTTTGACACTTTTGACAGACAGAGAGACACGCGAGTGGTATTATAAGGGTTCCGTTTATTCTTTGGAGCTACGAAAGAAACCATAAAAATATAAAGTGCGTATTTTGGCGGCTAGTAAAAGATTACTTGTAATTTGAATATTATTTAATTTTATTATTATTGTGTATTTGTGAAGAGGGCATAAACAAAATAATTACCGATACTTCAGGAAAATTGGACAAAGTGAGGTTATGTATTATCATACTTCCAATCAGATGATTAGACTTTTAATTGGTTGCAATAGATATAATATTTTCCGTGGCATTTATTGTTAACTGTAGCAACCCACCCTTGGCCCTCGCTCGTTTTTAAAAGACACCCCGAGGATAGCTTCCCCCCGTGCCACTTCACCGGTCAAAAAGTAATATAGAGATATCGAATACGAGTGTTAATCATTATTTTGCATAAGTCACTTATCTTTCATATTGTTTCTTCACTTGAAGCAAGCTTAAAGCTATTCAACCGTCACGTAAATGGATCTACTTTAAATCGATTGATCGATAATTTTACTTATTTTATTTTTTCTAGTTTCCTAGATAGTAAATTGATCTAATTTCTTGTATCACACATTAGAAAAATAATAAATCTTTATTTTTTAAATATATTTCAGTTTGTTACAACTCAAATCACCTGAGCCCAAAAGACCCCGTCTTCTTTATATATTATATTATTTTAATATGATTATATACAATTTAATTTATATATCACACAAATCTTAACAGCCCTGCCTCCTTTCACATATAAAATCATATACGACAATCTGTCCCCGTTTGTTAAGGAGGTCGGCAATAAATATGTAAATGATAATATAGGAGTGCGCTAGCTGATACTGCCCTGTGGGCCGCAGGGTCGCATTCACCACCTGTACCGATAATTGCCGCGCCTCCTCGAGACTGTACGGTTAAGTTAAGACTCAAGAATAATGGCGCAAACTCAACCTTTAAAATTTCACGATTACTATTTACAAACAAACAATGGTTACCTACGAGCGCTTCGGGGTAATTGATACTGGGTAAGGTGTCAACATAATTGAGAATTAATTGTATTAGAATGTCAAACTGAGTCTTCATTCTATACAGATGACAGGAATTATGCACCATTTTTTAAATTAAACTGTTCTTGTGTTTTTTTATTGGATTTGTTAATCGAGTTATAGTTCAAACATCGAAGAAAGCAGTAAAAATATTTTTCTGGCTCATGGAAGTCATGGAGTAGGTAAATACGGAAACAAGTTTTATAGGTGCAAAACATTTTTGGTATACAAATTATATCATCATCACTATAACTACAATTATAAAACAATATCCTCTACGGCGTCTGTCTGTGACCTTTTCACGCAAAAACTACTGAACTTATTTTATTGCGGTTTTCACTATAACATACATAGGTTCATTCACCGGGTAGGTTTACGAGTATTAAACACGAGAATGTTTGGAAGCTGAACATTAACAGTACAAGTGAATCAAGTCGGGGAAAAAATTAGCCCCAGCGAGTTTTCATGGCGTATGCTGTCTAATCCGTCAGAGATATTACAAAATTATGTATGAACGAATTATGTAGAATAAAATGATCAACAAAAAGTCCGTGGTAGCATATGCCAATCTCTAAAAGATACGTAGTTATAAGCGTATTTATCTACTCTTATATCGTAAAATTTCTATTATAAAATCGAATTATACTTCATAATGATATGTTTTACATACACGCGTCTCTAATATGTCAAACTTCGATACTATAATGTATTATAGTACCGAACCTTTCATACAAAAACGATATCGTAATGTTTTTTTTTAATGCAGAAGGGGCAAAGGATATTATGTTTTATGCAGTCACATTAAACTCTATCAAAATATCGACACTCCCATGTGGGAGTCACTTGACAGTTAACGCGCATGCTCAGAAAGTAGGTAAACGCGATTTGCCGCCAATTTGTCGATTAAGAAAAATATCTTGGTTCAATTTGTTTTGTACTATTGCATGGGATTAGATAAAGTAGTGTATGAACGGGCACATAACTTGGAATTAAAACACTCGTGGATGCTATTAAAAAAATCGGCTGCGCCTCATTTTTTAAAATTCCACTTGTGTTATAATTACCCCTATTATGATCCCGTATCATAAACTACTATTATGTAGGTATTCAAATTGTTAGAAACCCATATTGTACACGTGCGAAGCCGGGGGCGGGGTCGCTAATGGATTATAAATTAGAATTTAAGACACAAGAAATTTTAGCAATAGTTAATATTGAATATAATATAATATGCGATATGTCATTCGTTCCCATGTTCGCCGCAAGTCACGGCCGAGTCGAACAACTGGCTTCACCGGCTTTGAAGCTGTGGAGGGCCTAGTCATCTAAAACATAGAGCTAACAAACTACAAGTACTTATAAATTATTCTAATTGTAAGTAATGTCCTGTATATTCAAATGCATTGCTTTATAAATTGCGTAATGTCAAAGTGAAAGGTGATAAAAATACATATCTACATTACAATGTCAATGTATTATTTCTAATTAGGTATGTTCTTTAGAGATGTGGTGCTTGAGAAGGGTGGAGGGAATCAAATAGACAAAAAAGAAGGAATGAAAGGTATTAGAAGAAGAAAGATGTTGGGACGCCTTGTACGACAGGATGACTTTATAAAGAACATCACCAACATAACCAAGTATCACCAACGCAACTACACTGAGCAAGTAAAGGAAAAAGTTCCAGGAGGTCAAATTAAGAACGGAGAGTAGAGAAGAGTAGCGATTACTCCACGACAAGAGCGTAGCCACATGTAATTGCGTAGCTCTTAAATTAAGAAGAATTATGCAGTATTTTTCTAGACTCAACTCTGAAAAGACGAAGACAGCTTAATTTAACAGTTTAGACAAGACATTCCAAGCTTTTACACTACATAAAATTTATATTAATTTCAATTAAGAAAATTAAAAACTTAATATAAGCATCAATCAGTGAACCTTTTCTAAAAATTGCCTGTTTTATGACATTGTATTTGACCTAAAAAAAATCTGAAGCCTTATAATATCTCAAATTAGCATACACAGTAAAAATATTTGCAACTTCTAAACACTTTATATCATCTTGTGATGTACAACGTGCCCAACCAACGGATGCTTTATTATCCGGTCCATCTCTTCCGCCCTTGTCGGGCCGCGATCACTCGTGTCTTAGGCTTGCGTACATCTAACGGTACCACTCCGCGACTGCATTGTTAATCTAAACATTGTATTAGTTACGATCATGTCATGAGACTAGAACCGATAAAACTTCCATCGATGATCACTAATATCAATATAAAATTTTATACTACTTCCTCATTAGTACTGATTGAGATGAAATTTCTAATTGTGTTTATTTTGAAGTCCATTCGTTACTTTGTTTGATGTATGTATGGTGTTCATATTTTAGGGTCAGTTAGTTCTCAGTAGTTAAGGGGACTCCCTACGTAATGACTACAACAATGGTCATAGGTAGGCGTACCAAAGTAGCAACTAGTGTAGTTGTACAATTCGTCGCATGTTCCCGCCTACCTCCGTCGCCCAAGCGGCGAACTCACCTACCCTCTCTCCAATTATGATAACCATCACTCAAGGCGAGCGGAACGAAAGGGGGCAGGTACAAGTTAAAACGTAAAATTACACTTCAATTTTTAGTCGACGGCGGGCGCGGAACAAAAAACAAATATTCTCATGGCGAGTATCGACGAAACGTGACCGACCTTCGTCAAAGTAGTCGGCTGTTGTCTTATTGCTTGGCGCTTTATTCCAGACGGATGAGGTGCTAAAGTGTGAAAGGCTGCAGTGAAATTTATAAGCTTCACGTCACGAGTCTTCAATAGATACTACTATGCTGGGCGGGTCTTTTGGCCTTATCGGTATATGTGGCTGTACGCTAGTTTGTTTAACGTGACCAACTTTACGCACGATCGATAAAGTAATAAATAATAACGTTTTTACATGTAAATGGAACCAATAAACAATCCGAACGAATAAACATCACTGACATCCACACTAGTTGATTATACGCAAAGGTTCAAATAATATAAGAAGGCAACTTATTTATGTGTTTGCTCGTTAACGTGGACCGCCGAGGGGAGTGTCCATTTATATTGCTATGTCGAACCGAATGTTTTTACACAGCGCACGAGTGTTATAACAAATTCAACAAACGACCGGGCGTCATCTATCAAAAACGCTAACGAGCTAAGATGCCGCGGGAATTTACAGCCGCCCGCTTTGATTTCCAATAATATGTGATCATGCTGATGCAACAAAGCTTAAATCACCGTAAAAGCGATGTCAAAACATGCTACCTTTAATGCTGACTGTCTATATAAAATTAAATTAAACATACATAACTTAAACACTCATGTGTATAATTTGAATTAAATCAAAGTATAGAAAGGGCACAATGGAATATTAGTTAAATTTGAAAATATTTTCCACGCACTTACTTATTTTATGGGTCACCACTTTGTAATAATTGGTTAAATAAACCTAATTATACTGCATGTAACAAAATGTCCGACTAACTGAATACTGACAACCAGCGGCGATATAATTATTTTTTGTTCATGTTATTTTAACAAGAATTGTTGTTTTACTCGTAACAACAATTTTCAAATCAATTTATCTGTATAATGTAGGTACTATGTTATATTAAATAATAATTACCTACGTTTGTAAAAAATGTAGATAAAAAAGTTTAAACGGTACCTCCTAAAATAACTTCCAGTCAATATTATAAAAACTCAAATACATAAGCGGTCTGTCGAAAAATATACCATTGTATAGCTGCCATATGTTATACCACAATTTTCTTTTATGAAATGTCTTTTTTGTTGATAAAATTTAATTATATTTTTACTGCTATTAAAAACCGTTAACCTCCTACGTTTTTTAATCCATCACCCATGGGGTCTTCCCCAATTACAATTGTTTTTTTTTCCTTACTAATATAAACTTAAAGGCCGTCACTTCGATACATACCGCCTTATTTATAAACGTTGTAGAAAGCTCCCTTGAATGACGTTTTCTTATAGGGAGACAATGCATTGTATAACTTTACAAACCACTCTACTAGTGCATGTATATCTTAGGTACCTATTTTAGTAATTAAACTTCGCTATGATATCTATATATCTATCGTATCAGTGTCTGCATTGAACACAAAATATCCGTGTTTGTTTGAGCACGCATCGCGTAAAAAGAACTTACCCGATTCGGATATATTTAACAGAAAAACAAAGCATAACTTAACAAATCCAGAAGATCTGCGTATATAGAGTTTTAAAAATAAATAGAGTAAGTGCTTGAGTCAGCAAACCGAAAGAGGGCACCTGCGTTAAAATATCGGTCCGTTCGGTCTTACTGGTCTGTGCATGCGTCATAGACTCTTTACAAAAAAATTGATTTTTTTCCTATCGAAATTACTGAATGAATTATAATGAAACTTTCTGACTATAGTATGCTATTTAAACTCTGATGTATTTAAATTTAAATATTTTAATGAACCCGTTCTAAGTTTGCTATATAAAAATGTAACTCGTAGGTAAATTTTGTTCTACCGAGTACAATGTTATAAAAAATTCCCAAACAGCATTTTACGTCCGCACCAAATTTAATTTTAATAGGTATGTAACTTTATTATACACCTACAGCATGTATCATGAACGTTTCATGTTAATTCCAGTAAAGTTGATGCAAGCCTCTTGTTATTAACCTGGGAGTAATAAAAGGACTCGTAAAAAGTAAGCGCGTCCTAAAACCGCGCACTGGCTGGCCTATCGTGTACCTACTACACGAATTTGTTTAAACTTCGGCATCCTCTATCTACAGAACACTTTTATATGTCCGGCTCCTATATCCATAATTTTTCTGGAATAAAGTATTCCCAATTTCTTGATTGAAAATTGAAAATAAACATAATTTTATTATTTTTTAATTGGTCAAAAACAATAAAATGATTATTATTTTAAATTTTCAATAAGCTACAAAAAAACGCGATGTATATAAATGAAAGGTAATGGGTATAACAGCGCTTTAAAAAAAATTAATTGTGATAGATTATGAAAGAGAAAACGGGGGCAAAGATTAACCACCCATATTTCCTATTCAATAAAACCCATTGAAAATATAACAGCTATTTCACTTAGATATATTGAATAAGTAGAATTAAGTAGCTAAATTACAGTGACACAGGTGGATTATTTACAGAGAAATTGGGAATAGTTTATCCCAGAAAAATTATGGATATAGGATTCTTAAATCCGTTCAGAGAAAATAATTGTTTTAATATTGTATGAAAATCAAGTAATTTTCAAATCCATTTTCAAATTCCTGTATTCACTGTCACTTTTCTTTTTGACTTTGCCAAGCAGTATAATTAGCAGCCACCGCCCATAGACTGCCATCAAAAAATTGACAATTAGTAATTACACTTTTAATCACTAAACAACAATAAGACAACTTATCGACAAATGTTAAAAGCCGCCAAACGAACAAGTGTCCGGTCGTTTTTTTTCGCTTCGTAGCCAATTGCATGTAATCTGAGAAGGCGATCAACGCATATTCAGTGGAATAACTTGATATTCTTGCTCATTACAGCAGTGCGGTAGTAGAGGCTCATTAAGTTCAAATCTGTCAGCGGCGCCGCGTGTGCTCCTGAACGCTCGTTTGTCCCATCCTGTCGATGTCGTCGCGTCGCGCCTGCATTGCATTTCTCATTGTGACGGAATAAAAGGGCACCGACGCACCTGCTGCTGCCAATCCAATGACAAATAGGTAGTTGATTGTTCACAATTTCATACATGTGTACCTAACAGGAACATATCAGTAATAATTACTAATATCCAATCAAACATGGTCTTGCCATGGACATAATGATATTTATATTACGAACCCTACGACATCATCACTTAGCATTCATTCGTAGCTAGAATAGACTGTTTACTGATGGATGTACATTGTAGATGAAGCAAGAGAATGCAGGAATCGACCGAAATGGTGCTCGATTCATAGAGAATATAGTATGGAAACAAATGTGTTTTAAGTATGTTCTCTATGTAGAGTTTCTTCTAGTTGATAAAATAAAATGTAAATATTCAAATATGTGTGAGAAACTATATAATAATAGTTTTAAATAGTTACATCAAGCCTGTTGGTATACACCCCACAATACATTGGCAACCACAACGCATAACAAATTTAAATTTACATAATAGGATATAATATGAAAGCTCTCATGGCGATATACGCCAAGCCCGACCACTAAGTCCCGCATTAACAAGATTAAGTCAACATTACGTGACGTATCTAACGGGATGTGATGCAGTACGGACTCGAATGTTGAAATGTTACAATTCTGAACATTTATCTCCATATTCTGGACAATTGAATTATTATATTGACACATATGTACCTCTTAAGTTAATTAGACGTAAAATTATAGTTAAATGATTTCTAAATGTGATCTGAAGTCTGGGACTTTGTGATTTATAAAACCTCTGCCAGTTGACTTATATGTCAACTGCAGATATTGGACCTAGGGATAATTCTATCGGTGCTGCCCAGAAAAGGAACGTCCAGAAAATCAATCAATCAATCAATCGGACCTCCTTGCAATAATCCAATATTTTTCTCACTTAAAAGACATTACAGTTAATTATTAAAAAATAATAAAATTACCAATATCTCAAATAGAGATGCTAAGAATATGAAGTTATTTGCAAGCGTCTCTTATCAACGTAAAAAATTAAGTAACGTGTTATAATATTTCCAATCTCATCGCCAACAGCAGATTAAGAGTATGATTTTTAATTGGAAGGCCAGCACTAATGCCTGCTAACAGGGTGACTGGTAATAGCATTTTCTCATCAGTGAGCACCAACTCACCTGGCCAGTCGATGGGCTCATTGGCCTATTAATAATTATGACTTTGTAACAAGAAATCAACGTAACTAATACCTAAATATATCTATGATCCTGACACACCTCTTTCACCCCAAATCCATACTTCTTTTCAGGCATTCGATTTCGATTGCTATTTATTTTCCCTTTTTTTTCTTCAAAATATCACTGATTTCATATGTGAATTTTCTTCTGGGGCGCTCTGCAACTTTTTCAGTCATATCTGTTCTATATACATTTCAGAAGTCACTTGTCATGCGTTATTTTATTATGACCAAATCATACAAGAATCCCTTTCTCTATTTTAGTAACTACTACCACATCTTTAGTCAAAACTATTTCTTATTATCTTTCAAACTTATTGTGTTTACGTGTAAAGAAGGTAAGCAGGAAATACATAATACAAACATGTGAGGTAAAGGAATGTTTGTTCGTGTGTCTATATTGCCTGGATGTAGTAGACATAGCACAGAACACAACGAAGCGTGTTTGCGTAGATAGCACGGGTGGTCCCAGCGGGTGTCCCGTGAGTTCCTCGCTTTATAATCCCTATAATTCAGTGATTCGCACCAATGTTAACTAGTTACACTTATCTGTGCGACAATCCTGCGTGAAATACAACTCTAACCAGCTATTTCTAAAATTGTTGTAGCTTTGAAAAATGAGGCTATTCAGTGAATGAACTTAAAACTTAAACTGATATAATAAATGCAAAAGTCTAGTTTGTCACGTTAAAACAGAACAACTGATCGACGTCATTCTTGCAGATTATATAGGCCTTAGAGTGAGAATATCACATTATGTTTCCATTCTAATAGCTTTCTTCGGGAAAACTCTATTGCTATTTTAATGGCTCTGGGATTGTGAAAAAAACTATCATAACAGGATGCTACTAAGGATGGGTGCTCACATTTGTTCAAGACTATTTAGGCACTGTGTCTTCCGCTGGCATATTTTTCAGCATCATCTCTATAATCGCTAAACGCTTAAATACCAATAAATCTATTTAAGATGCGTCATTCAATTCTATCAAACATACACACTGATATGACACGTGGGTAGAGTCGACCACCAACAGTGCGCGCTGCAGTAGACACAAGTTATTAGTACCCACGTCAAACTATCCTGATCTACAAAAAGGAGGCAACGATATTGTATTCTACGAACTTTCGTGGACAATTTTAATGTGGTCGTAACACATTGTTTGATTATACATCAGTTTTAAGATACGTAGCTACAAAGGCGTAACTAAAGTGGAACTATGTTTGTACATACAAAAATCCCATAGAAAAAAGCACATTCAGTTTTTCCAGAATTTTCCAATATTCCGGGACACTTTTCCAATTTTTGTTTCCCTAAAAACCAAATTCGTACTATTGCGAACATTTGAAAAAGTTGCCAAATCGGTCCAGACGTTCTGAAGTGATGCGCTTACCAACGAACAGCATTTCATTTTTATTATATAGATTATACACACACATACACACACACACCTTCTCGGTTTTTATACATTGCGGTGTGGCCAGAGACGCCAGTAACAGTTTGATATATTCTAACACACTTTTTTTGCTTTATTTACATCTTGGACACCTTGTCATTTCACTATCATTCTATTTACCACATTTTATATCCCCTCTACATGTTCAAACTATCACAAGAGATACAACCTCAACATTCACGCCACACCAATCTTGCAGCATATGCGATAACTAGAGCAATATTTGAACAATACATCTTTATAAGACAGAGGCGCTTGCCAATAAGTATTGCTCAGTTTCATAATTTCCATGCTATGGGCAAATTAATTCAGTTGCCAATTTTTATATTATAAAAAGAAAAAAAAAACTATAGAAAATGTATGTAGAACAGAAAACTTTAACATAGTACTACGAGACGAGACTTTAAGCTACGGCATACAGAAGGCATACTTTAAGAAACAATAACACATCTCGTGTGCCACCACCCCACATTGAGACGTCAATTTAAATAGTTCCCATTACACAGTTAATCAAGAGCGCAAGACAAACTAGCAGCGAAGTAGGAAACCATCAGTAAGCCATCTCCGCTCGAAACCACTTAACTCCGAGTGAGGAGAGCTCGCTCGCTAATTAGTTCAACGTATTCTAAACACTGTACACAAACGTAGGTGAGTGTTACAGCATTCCTTTGAAGCCAGATGCAACTGTTATTAGCGAAGCGGTTTCACTGTTCTAATTGAACTGCGTCTCGTAATGTTTATTTCATTATTTTTAGCGAGGTTTGCGAGGAAAAATTAAATGCACTTAACTTAAGCCATCTGTAGACGATTTTAAGTCATGTAGGTTATACCTTAATGTTGGCGAGTCATAGTTAATCTTCTTTATTATTTATTAGCTTGCCGCCCCAGGTTCGCTGGATTTATCCTACTGGTATAATGTAGTTTCGTAACTGTGAAATATTTTTTCTAATCTGTCCAGTAGTTTAGTTGCGTTTACTCTTAAACATAAACGAATTAAATAAATTAAATTAAATAGAGGGATATTTAATGTTATTATAAACTATTTATTAAAATACCATAAAGAAACAGATAAAATGCTGTCATCAATAGATGTCACTGAAACCTTGAACACCTGAAAATTACTTTTGCATAAATATCATCAAAATCACTAATATTGTTTTTGAATGCCTTAATCAACACGACGAAAAACAATATAAATTAATATCAGCTGCTGTATTTTACAACAAGAACATAAACATTGCGGTTCTAAAAAGTTTAAGTGCTACAGTTTCTCAACTTGGCGACAAGGAAAAGTCACTGAAGCCCAATCTAGAAAACTAATTTAAACACCTAACAAGGTTTGCAGGTCTACTGAAACCTGCCGCTTGATTAAGTTCTATCACAAATATAAGTGGGTGCGGGGAAACTTGCGGCGACATTCCGCAAGGAGACCACAGCGTCACGAAGCAATGAAACCATTTAAGTGCTAGAGCGTTCGTGGAATTGTTGTCGGTTGATTGATGTTAATAGAGACACGCTATGGAGAGTACAATGTGTGTTGCGTTTTTGAAAACATACTTATTTCGTGCATATCAATTCACAAAATATAATTATAACATGTGGTGTATGGCTGTTCTTTATGCAGGTAATATTAAAATAAGTTTTCGATCTTTTTAGGGTTTTTGTATTCGAATTACGGAGCGCACGATGCCAGGCAAAACACAACGCACTATCCCAGTTAACAGAGGTAATCAGTTGCATTTTCACAGAAGTGTTGTCGTGGCATGAATCTGCTTTACAAAATTACATCTAAACTTGCAAAGTTTTATTTAATCAACAAAATACCGAACAAAAAATGTCACAATAAACGTATGAAATCGTAACATGCACTCATATTTGGCCGGTTTCTTTTTGCTATATTCATAATTGTATCTTTTAACAAAATAAATTGACTTTTTACTTCAGCTTCAATGGTTAAAATTAAACGCAGGAAAAAGACACATTGCTAGTTTATTTTAATTACAGCGGTAAGTCTATTATAACAAACTGCAATTGGAATATCGCTGTCAACGTTATAAATATTATAATATACGTCTCTGTTCGCACAAACTTACAATTTACGCTAAGCTGTTATTCAATTTCTAGCATACATATCACGATGCATGTATAAATGTTAGATAAATGGCCGAGCATTAATACTTGTCGAGTGAATATCTGCATGCGGTGGTCCGCCGTCAGTTGACTCCAAGTCTCCACCAATAGTCGCATACTCAAAGTCTAATAACTGTAATTAACATCTTGTTGATCTGGACGATAGGGATGTACTGCAATACCTTGGATATATGGTATTGTGATGTGATACATTTGATATCGTCATGATATCCTTACGGCTCCCGGAACCTTGTTACCGGTTCCAGGGTACCCAGCAGAAAACGAAGTCTTCCTCCTTTAGCCGATGGTATTTGTGAGGCTATACATAACGAGTGGCTAGCTCTGTTCCAAACAGTAATTAAAATTGTTTATACGTTTTAGTAACCTAGTTTATATGTCATAAAGTCTCTGTCATCCCTAAGATCTCAGGGCAGTTGTACACTCGTATCCGGGGATACGCTCAAATCAACTTGTCGCTGCGGCGCGAACTAGCAGATTGCAATCGGCGCTTGTTAGTCGGCATTATGAATGCAAATTTAACAATTACCTACGTACCGATCTCGTATCGTACGCCGGTGGGCCATTGCGTGACTAGCTTGGGAATTCGTGTGAAAATAGTAATTGTTTGTTGGCATTATTTATTGTACCCATTTAAGTTATTAGTTTTTGAATGTTTATTTTATATTAAGTTAATGCCAAATCGTGGTATTAAAAACCAGAATACAATGCTTACTGCAACAAACAACATTCGCGTATAATGTCTAAAAGAAATGAATAGCCGTTTCACAAAATACCCAAAACACTTGTCGTCGACCCATGAGCAAATGTGAATCATAAAACAAAACACGCTAAAAGTGAACACAACATCCATGCAGCAGATGTGTTTAATTACAAACCCCTGAAAGAGTTCAATTAATTTCATTTTAATAGTGAAATTCTCGGAGGACACACGGACGGGAAAGTAAATAAAATATCAACACGTTGCTAACATCCTGACATAAAATTACGAAGCCAACGTTGTAATATTAGCTTTAATAAAGTTTCTACATTTTATAAAAGTAAGGACGAGGCCCCAGCGCAAATTAACTGCTCGAATAAACTTTTTTTCACAACGCAGCGTAACTCATGTCGCTACACACTTCGTGTAATATTATCAAAACAAGTCCCTTAAAGCGGGAGGGTTTAAAAAATACTGAAACACATGACCGTACATATTAAATCTTTAATTTAAGGCCAAACGAGGGATCTACCGTACTTACAAAGCTGGCCGAAATAAATAACAAAGCATTATATTTTTTTTAATGTAATCACCTTTTGTAATCCGTATATCCTATTTTATATTTATCTGTTATTTTTATACCATATTACTTTCGTTTTCTCCTCATTTCTCCTCATTCTCTTCATTTTCCTGTTCATTTTTTGGCGAGTAATTTATTATATTAAATATTTAAAAATGTTAACAATATGGAAATTTTACCAAACTCAAAACCATTTGTGTCTTATCACTGTCCTGGTTACTTCGCTATAAACAAGAAACGGGTATGTGCACGAGAGAAATGTACTGAAACTGGCGAAACAAAATTTTGAGAAACACCTCGCGACTTGCATTTGGCCCACGCAACAAGCAGCGCGCGTGGGCGTCTACTAATATTGATGGGTATACTTTCGTAGACGGGCTTATTATGATCCTTTTGATTCTTAACATTTTTAACGCCATTTTTGCAACACATTTATGAGATATGTTATTTGTCTGAATCATCAGACCTCTGCCTAACGAAGAGCTGTTGCAGAGATGTACAGATTTTCGGACATCGGACCATCGTTTACGACACCGACCTTGTGGTCTCTTTCCTTCCACCCTGCTCACCCGCTGCAAGCTTATCTATAGCTCTCTCTACAAGTCTACATGCAATATGGCCAAAGTATTGCAGGATTTGCTTTAATAAAATAATGGAGAGCCGTTGAGAGATTTTAGCTAGAACTATTCAAATATTTAATACTATCTTCAAAAAACTTCGCAGCAGGACCGGCCTTGTTTCCATTGTGGCACAAGCAAAAGGACACTCGCAAAGTAGTGAGTGCACTCCTTATGAAGTAGTTAACAGACGGAGGATGTACCCGAGACCCTGAGAGATTTATGATATGCGTTCGCGGAGTACAACACTGAACACTGCGACATGCGACGGAGACCACGAGCGAGCGTGTCGACCTTATCTCGGTCGCGGTCTGCCCGAATTAACACTCTTTATGAAGACACACTGCGACCGCCAGGGAACTAAAGATTTCGTTAACATTTTCTTATTATACCTTTCATTATTTTTGGAATTGGTCTCAGTTTGATTTACACTCATCAGCTCTTTTCGTAAAATGCAGAGTGAAGCTTTGAACTTGAAGTGTCATTGAATTTCAATGTCGAGTTCGGAGTAAAGGTCTTCATATTTTGTGCGCAATCTTCAATCCAGCCAGTTTATAAATCTGTACTTTTCAATCCATAAAATATACACTGAAGTTTCAGACCGCACTTTTCACAAAATAATTATATGCATATATCAAGTGTAGTTATGCACACAGAACAGAAGAAAGAGGTTTTTAAAGAGCGTACATCAAACCGAGCCCTGGTTTCCTATATAATATTTAACAATTAAATATATTCAAATATTAGTGCCCAAAGTACCTACTGGACGTTGGCAGATTTGCAGCAATAAGCAATGCATTAGTTGCTGTAAATATAAAGAAGAATAAGTGCTTATATACATTTTCTAAGCAAGTGGCGATACCCGACTACCCATTTCTGTATAAACTGTGAACGACTCAAGGTGAGATGTGACATTCGTATCCAAAATACAATTCAGAGTCACGCACAATGAATATGGAATAAGGAAATCAACGCAACCGCACTTTCCCTAAGCAATTTTCTTTCATAGCCAATATTTTTTACCGGCTCGCCCCGAAGAGGCGCTTACTCTGAAATATGGAGCGGCACGTTGTTAAACTTTTGTTTAGTGTGCAATTTTGAGCCCAGCCAAACGTATATCACGTTTTTCGCAACTGAAACGCAACCAAAATGGTGCGATAAATCTAAAAGTCCATTTTCATATAAAAGAAAACCGATTAAGGAGCTTTCGCGATAGCGATCGTTCGAATGAAGCTATATATTTTCATGATCGAACGAATCCAAGATCACGGACGTCTGACGGCCGGTGCGTGAGGAAATTGAAAACGTTTCTTTTAATGGTATTGTCCTTGAGCGAAGGATCGTTTATTTGCATTTCCCTTTCCGGCTCCTGTCCACGTTTCGTCTCGTGCCGAGTTTCATCGCTACCGAACTTTCTAAGTACCTACAACCGACTTAAATATTTACTTCAAACAGATAAATTATATTGTTCTACTATTATATCGCCTTCTTGTTTTACTATATTAATAAAATATTTACGAGAAATGTGTAAAACTTGTACGAATATTTATGTTTTAGAAAAAGCAGAAAAGTCATAAATATTAGTTTGGGAGATACTTGTTAGTTGCTAGTTTGTTGTTCTACTAGCTACGTTGTTTAGACTTTAGGCGAAACCGAGGCTTTTTACACAAACACATAAAACAGCCATATACTTATTTGTTTGACGCCAGGTTTGTCTTATTGGTTAGTGATCTTACAACAGATAGTCGTACGATACACTTTTTAGAATACTATTTATCTCAGGTCAAACATTACATGTTTCAGTTGCGTTGTCTTTGGTAACCATATTATGTCCTACTACAGCAGTTGTCCGCGACTTCGTACGGGGAATACAACGTTTACACCTCATTTCACAACATTAGGGTAGGTAGCACGATGTTAAATAGCCTATAAGCTTCTTGAAATGAGCTTTCAAATGCAAAAATAATTTTTCAAAGCCACTGGTAAAGTTTCAGAGATTAGCGCGTTCAAACAAACTATTCAACTTTTTTTAAAGTATAGATAGAGATATAGATGACCCAATTAATATGTGTGCTGTGTTTGCGCCTACGAGAAAGATGACAAAAATTAATTTGAGACCAGTATAGTTATTTGCATTTAAAACAAATAATTCATTCGTACTCGCTACCTTAAAATTGTCGTAGATACATCTACGAGTATATCGATCCATAAGGACTACTATCTTTTATATCTCTCACTTACCACTGAATTGCACACAATGGAATGTGAATAATCGCCCCATAGACATTGTGACAAAAAGGAGGCATGTTTGCATGGTCACGACGCTTATTGTGAGACTGACTTAGACGTATCGTCAGTCCAACAAACAGGCTTAACATTGTTGTCCTATAATGCACTTGCTGGACTATGGTTAGGATTTAGATAAAGGTAATTTTTAATACTTTACTCCTTTAGTATATTAAAACATCCATTGTCTTTACTAACATGGGCTTTTACTCACTGCAATGCAAGCTATTCTAATCCAAAGTACATATCATTTAATGGTCAAATCTGATTCTAAATCTAATCTAAACTGTCGTCATTCCAAGAATGCCAAACGCATTCGATATATTGGGATTCATCATTAAAATTTTATTGGTAAAACATTTCAATTTTTGTTTTGAACTATATAAGTAATTTGGTAGAACAATAAAAATGTCATCCAACTAAAGTTTCAACTATACATGAATTCCGATATCGTGGTTCATTTCCATTTCTTTTCAGCCATACCTTATAATTTATTTCCAACATTCCCTCGTTAAGCGACCTGTACCGTGCGCCCCGAGGCTGCGACCGTCTGACGTACAATTTGTTTGTCACTCACTTCGCTCCATGCATTATCTGCATACAACTACTTGGGGTCGTGTCGCCGGGCGCAGTCTTGTTAAAAAGTAAATTCAATATTAGCAAAGCGAAACAGGATATCTTATTTACGCAATACTTGTTGTTAAACGAAGAAACTTTCTATATTGTTCTTTAAGTATTTCTGCACTTTACCCCTGAGTGAATTATGTACCCTGATCGCAAAGCTTTCACTTTTCATTATCAAACACAAAGAAAATACTCGTAGATTATAGGAAGCGCCCAATGATACAATATCTATATTATACCTACCAGCTACATATAAAAACAAAGTAATAAAAAGTTTCGTAGCCGGTTAACAACTACTGCGAGCATTCTTTAATTTGAAAACATTTATCAAAACATGTCCTCAATAATATCGCCAACAGCTGTCGGGTAGTGGGGTAGCCAGGCCGGGTAGGTATTGCAGGAAAACTCGTAGTAAACTTTCACCATTCGTTTATTGGTCGAATTAACAAGGAAGGAACAAGCAGGAGCAGCAAAAGAACAACCAGTAAAAGCATCCGTAAGGAGCCAAGGAGAAGGAGCCGTCAAAGGAGAAAGGAGCCAAGGAGAAAGAGCCGTCAAAGGAGAAAGGAGCGCACTGTAATAAAAATGAACTACACATTACTACAGGGCGTTAAGCTATTGAAGTAACACAATACAAAGTATGATAAAAATACTTACAATACTTATTTGCGCTCCTTTTATATAAACATAGATATTAGTTCTTGAATACTGATTCAATACATTTTATATAGTTATTTACTTAGTTGATAAAATAGAAATATAATAAATTTTACAATTGGCAGAGTAATTGCCTAAGTCAACAGTTTGTGAAGGAATGAGTAAAATTTTAATTTAGGTTCCACACATTGAATATTTGAAAATAACATACAATGTTCTATTGAATTAAAATGAACAATATCGTGTTCTAAAATCAAAATAAATGCTATTTATGATGGCCAGCTTATAAGCGGCCAGGAAAATAAGGTCGTATCATCACACAGCTTAATTTGATAGATGAGATCGACAAGCAAAGAAACGTAGCAAGTATAGTGATCTCCAGACAGCACCTACAATACGAAACATTAAACATTTCACGTTTAATCAATTCCGGGGCGGCAGTAAAAAAAATTCAAAGTGAAGTGTTTCCTTCCGTATCGATGGCGTCGGGAGTCAAGCAGACAGCAAATAAATTGTTGGCGTCGTTTCAAAAAGCACGAAAATTGCCGGGGTAGCTTCGCGGACACGCCTTTTATCTGTTACGTCTATCAGGCAACTTCACTACGCTACTGTCTCACGTAAAAGGGCAAAAAGTTGTCCGGAATAAATAATAAGAAAGAGGAAATCGGGGGGGGGGGGGGGGGGGGGATACGTGGGGGATTAAAAAGCCGTGGAAGTATGCGAATATTTATAGGAGATATTTGGTTACTTTTATTTACTCTTATATAGAAGGTAAAAATACCATCACAGGTGCCTTACCGCTCCCAGTAAACGTGTTACAGATTTCCAGGGTACCCAATGGAGGAGAAATAATACATAACGTCGTAACGTTAAGAAGTGACTATTGAGGAATTTGAGATAGAAAAAGCCTCTTATTCTGATCATGTTGTACCTACGTTGCTTAAACGACCGCAATATTTTTTTTCTCATCATTACTTGATGTTCTAGTTATAAAGTTTGGTCACGTTGTGAATTGTTTTCTTTTTATTTGCAGGAAAAAAAGATACCGAAAATTAGAAAATTCTTAGAGACTGACAGAGAAAATACAAGGAGTGTTCACCACATAAGATGAACTTTGCATGCATAAATACGTCCAAAGTTAACCGATGAAGAGAACATAAATTATTTAAACTCATATCGAAGTGCGGAATGCTCGAGGCACTCACCGTTTCAAACTGAACGTGAAATTCTATAAGGCTGTTCTGGAAATGCTTTACGTCCTATGCAACACTTCTTGCAATATTAATTTCTTAAACCAGAGTTAAATAAAATTGGTTAATAATTCTGTATGTAATTTATTTATTTGTTGATTAATTTAATAGAAGTTATAGCCACAAAAATCTAGATATACTACCGTATACAGTTGTGTCAGCCAAGTTCGCCGGCGACACGCAAGCCGTGAGAAATTTACGCCAACCTAAAACCTAAATAAATCTATTTTGTCCTTAACACTTGCGATTTTACGTGTTTAGTAAAAGTCCCCCGATTACCTAGAATCCCAATTTTCATGTATGAACTTCTTGCCATTCTTGAAATATTGACGTCTGAAAATTAACGTTTTTAACACTCACTGACTGACTGACTGACTCATCAAAATCTCACCACTATTTACGGGCTTAGACTCGCGATACTTGGCTTAAATTTTTTACATTTATATAAGGTATGAAAAGAATAAAGGCGTGTGAAAGTTGTGATGAAAATGATGAAAAACTTTGAAACAGTATAACAATTTAAATCGGTAGTGAATAAGTAATAGTAAAAATAGTTGAGTAACTACATACTAGTAGTCTTAAGTTGAGAGTACTCCATAAATCGCTACAAGAATGCAAAGGTCAGTGTAATTTTGCTTGTCAAGTAGACGCTCCACGAACCGATACTGTTGCAGCATGCATTTCCAATCGGGCAGGCGGCGTAACCGGAGCCAGAAAAATCTCCAGAGTAAATATGGCTAGTCACGAAGTCTGTGGAAGTTCGTTACGGCTGCTTTATGCGCGGCGGCCGTCTCGAAGCAACAATGTGCAAGCGCACTCATAAATTGGAAACAATTAGACGATAAATTCCCACTTGAATTAGTATTTTTATTTGCGCGTCACGTGCGCCCGCTGTTCTTGCCGGCGATTTATGTAGTAAGGCGTCAACTTTAACAGCTTCGCGAAAATGATGGCGCTCGCCTAGCGCGGCCGACGCTCGTGATGCGCAATAATTATTTCTGCAATTTATATTGAAATTTATAATACATTTATTCCAAAATATTAATTTAGTTTTTATAATCATAACGCCTGAATAATTACTTCGAAAATCTCATTTGTAAGTAAATGCCAGAGAAATGCGGTCGGTTTATTAGCAACTACATAAGGTTGTATACGATCATCATCCTCGTGATCAGGCCCGTGATTAAGCAAAACGAGCAAAAACGAAAGCGTGACACAAAAGCAGAGCGATAAGAGGAAAAACGAGCAGCGAATCGCCGGCGAGCAGACGGTATCTGTGCCCGCCCGGGAGTTATTAAATATTAAAATAAACTCGCATTCCGTTGGCAGTCCTACGCGATACAACAGATTATGGCCAACACAATGAGAGCACTGCGCGATTCCGCTCTTGGCTTATCATATCAAAGTACGAGCTTACATAATTCAAGAATAGCTTGTATCTTCACAGGAGTTGTGCAGTGTAGGATACAGAAGTGTCAAGGGAGCTTATTAACATTTTCGTGATGAAACAAAATGTCGAATCGGCCCACGTCGCAGCCGAGGGCTGTATCGGTGATCGAAAGTTTAATAATGGCATAACTCACGAGTAGTTGCTTCATCGAGCCTCGAAGTGTATCGTTCGTCGCATCGCACGGTTGCCCAAGTTACGAACCGCCCACTTACCTGAAACAATACATCATTACAATATACTAACTGCGACTCGATGCATACATTAATATGTTGACACCTACATCGGTCTTAAGTACAACAAAAATTCACATAACCTACACAAGTCGATATCTGAAATATATATAGGTATATAGTGAAAAATCCGTAATTCCAATCCGATCAACTAAAGCCATAGGATATTCAGCGTAATGGCTAATTAAATAATAATAGATGCGTCTAATAGATGGCGTCTTTTGCAAAATAAATAAATTAGACATATTTTAAAAAAACATTTAATTTTGATTTGTTTTTGAGAAATAATATATAGAGATTATACAGTGAGGTCATAAAGAACGAAACTATTGGGAAAAGCAGTATAAAACTTTTAGGAATAAATCCTCCCTTTAATTTTCATTTGTTATAACTAGTATGTTTAATGCAAGTACCCATCAAACAAACAATACGAGTAGGTATCTATTACAAATTCTAAATTATATTAAATGAGGTTTTTTCTCAAAAAATTATATTAAGCTTTCCTCGTACAAAGAATCTCAAAAGCGTTGCCTTACAATTTAGAGTAAAATTATTAATCAGTAAACTGACCAAGTTTTTGATAGGAAGTTAACCTGATGATAACAATTTCCAATAAAATATGTTAACCCACGTTGTATACAAGAAAGCGAGAGGTAATAACCATCGATCTTAGCAGTAGCACTAACTAAACGTTTCTATGTTCTAGGCCAGAGTCGACACACGTAAATCTGTGTTCCGTTGTGAACAGCGGTGCTCGGGGCAGCTAACGAGTTCGTAGGATGGTAGCTACAATAATTAAATCATTTGATACAGAAATACACTCTTTCTATGTTTCATAGTGGCTCGCAAAACGATACATCAATGTTGTGGTTGAATTCAACGCAGTATCATCTTTAGAATTTAATGAACTTGGCTCTACTAAGCGCATAATATACAAAATCCCTCGCGATTGTTTCCTTTGCGAGATTTTCTCCGAATACTGAACGGATTTTGTTTGATCATATAGATAGACCATAGGTCGTTGAATATCAGTGAAGTCGAAAAAGCAAGCGTTGCATAAACGTTTTGTTTGTATGTAGAGCTAAGTCTATATAATAAAAATGAAATGATGTTCGTTGGTAAGCGCATCACTTGAGAACGGCTGAACGGATTTGGCAAGGTTTATAGGGAAAGAAAAATTTAAAAGTTGCCGGAAAATGAATCAATTATTTGAGAAACCCCATAAGTCAACAGACCCCAACTTTACAGGAGATGAAAAAAACCTTTCTGTGAAAAAGAAATGTATGGTCATGGATGTGTTTTGTGTTCAGTTTGACTGATTTAAATGTTACCTATATAAAGTGGTTTTTTTTTCGTATAATTTTATTACTTTCATGAAATAAACATTACCTGAAAATCTTGAAAAAAAACCTGAAAAATTTACTTAGGGGGTTTCTCAAATAAACGATTCAAATGGGAAAATTCGGGAAAACTAAAAGTCCTTTTTTTCTATGGGATTTTTGTAAGCACTCGAGACCATAATATGTTAATATGGACTCCACAGGCTAAGCCGGGTTGGAAAGCTAGTTAGAAATAAAAATTGTATTTCAGAAGAAATTAAAATAAGGTTGTTGTGCCAAGTTGTATTACTTCAAATTATAGAAGATATACCTACTACCAGATTAATAAAAGGAAATGCAAGAATGTAAAATATATTATGTATTGTATATGTACTTTATAAAAATTCATATACAGAGTGCACATTGCTCTCGGCGAGAGAGAACTACAATTTCTGTTCCCCCGCGATCCAAGACGGGACAAGATAGCAACCAGGCTGCCGTGATAAAATTTTATTTAAGGACATTAGCATTCGCAATGGCTTATCAGGAAATGCATTCGACTAAAACGGCTAAGACGCACCTGAGAATTTACTATTTATATTCTAAATTATAGAAAGATATTTACTTTATGCAATTAATATAGGTATATGTTATACCATTACCTCAATATTATATTTTAAAGAATTTGGACTAAAATTGTTATTTTTAAACAAATACTCTCGGAATATTAATAATGTTGAAGAAGGATGGAAAGAATAAGCTGGTCAGAGAAAGACGATCCGAGGAAAATAGATGCTTGCTCTTCACAACAGAACGCAGAAGGGAAAAGATGAAGGCACACCACGACATGATATAAAAAATATAATTAAAGAAAAAATTGAAGGGAAGACTAAGACGCATCTTCATTCATGAACTGGGCTCTTGTCGATGGAAGAATTATGTAACTTTTATCTTCTGAAAAACGACTAGCCACGAAAAATCAAACACCCGATTTTATCACTGGTACACAGCATTAACTCTGTACCTAAATTAAGTAAAAAATTACATTAAATATTTGCTTCCAGAGAATACTTCAAGTGTCCGAGTGGCTATCGTCGCCTGAATCTACTTCGTGTGCAGGCGCCGATGTTCCAGCTAATGTAGCTTAATTAACTCGTATTCATTATCGTAGAATACACAGTGAACTAGGCGCGTGTGCACAGGTGCCTTCGAAGGAAAACATTAGGACCACCGACGATTTACAATTCATCTACATTATTCTACACATTTTATCTCATTGAGTAACGTTTGAATTTATTTAAACTGGCTAAACATGGAAACATTAAAAATAATAACTAGAAGGCTCCTTATAATGCATAGAAGCTTATTGCAAATTTTTGTAAGTCGAAATTGCAAACAGGAAGAAAAGCGGTTTTCTCAATTAAAGAACATAATATTCAAGTTCCGCTATTTGTTATGTACAAAAAGAAAAGTAAGTAAAAACAGGCTACACTTATGAAAAAGGAAAATAGGAATAAACTAGGTAGTCAAGACGTTCACTTGCAAATTATTCCAATTGGTAATAATGAATTCCAAAATTAGCGACGAGATACCAGAGGTGATTATTTATAATTGGGATTCTGTCATTTATAGCAACCAACGAGCTGAGCAAAAGTCGTATTCAGGTAATAAGGCGATAATTCTAGTCAACGCGAAGTAAGCGCCGCGGGCCGCACCCCGGGACCAGTTCCTGTTCTGTGAGGTACCCAGAGCCCCTAAGGTCGATACCACTGCATACTGCGTGATCTACACTCATTATGCAAAACACACACCGGATACGTAGAGAAGTTATTACTGAACACATAATAGGACTCATTTCCACGTATAGATTATAACATTTTACTAATACTACACAGTAATTACGTTTTATTGAAACTTCCACATATTATGTCGAAATACCATAACGTTACACAGTATCATTTTATTCATCACTTTATCTAAGCACTCACCAATTATTACTTAACACATCAAGTCCTATAGCGGGTAAGCAGAGACAATCCAATGTCATTTATTTCGATCCAGATTATATCTCTTTCGCCTTTTCTAAATTCATCACACCTATCATAAATGCCCAAAGATAATCAACAACTTTATAAATCAATTTTAATGATACAATCTATCAATTATACGAATACCTAAGTCAGATATGATCTGGAGCCATAGATTTATCAACAACCTTGTAAACCGTCACTATATTGGAGCGAACGCGAAAACTCGATTAACTTTACCGGCTCCGTATATCAATAAGGCAATCAAATACGCGAGCCGAACCTTGTTTTATGCTAACAACAACTGTAAATCAGAAGCAAATGGCAAATAGCTATGAATAAAAATATGTGAGGTGACAATAATAGTCGGGGTAGCGCCGTTGCGACGATCTAGTCTCGTTTTTTCAACGCATTATCGACGCGTAGGCCCAGAGATAAAGATCTCGATGTAGTTTTGGAAGAAAATTTACAAGTGTGACCGCTAATAACCGTATACAAGCCGCAGCGAACAACCAGAGACGTAGTTGAGACATGTCCATCCAACGTACGATTTATGTGCGCTCCCTTTTAAAAGAGGAGGGTGTAGAGTTTTATAACTTAATTTCAGGTAGAAAGACAATTCCATTGTCCACATTATACGACATTTATTAAAACGTGTTCACATATTTTATGCTTTTGGTCCCTTTGATGATATGATAACCAGACGAGAATGAGGTTTAGGTTACTAAATTGCAACGCACAGGCACTAATATATAATATAATTTAATAGAGATATTACCAAACATATTATTATTGCTTTGGTTGCTCCTCTATTATGGAAATGTGACGTGAACGTCAATAGCGTAACATCTAAATCGCGGGTCGATGGACAGGGAAATATTTCACACAATAGATCGTGATACAAGAACGCGAGAGCAACCCGTCAATCACTGTTGTGCAATATTGGTGAAAGTTGTACCCGATATAAATGTCGCAGCAGTTGCGATACAACCTATAATCAATTTAATATCCAAATACTATTATGCACATAGAGTATATCAATAAACTCTGCAAAAATGTTAATAGAAGTTCAATATATCTAAATTAAGAAAGATATAACACGGAATGCAAATTCAGTCAAGATTATTAATTATATGCGATGTATCTGAGCACCGAGCAGCAAGTATAATGGGATAACGTAAATATTCATTATACAAGTGTGACTCGCGTGCGTAGGCCACGCAGGGTCCGGGGCGCGGCCGGGACATCTATTAGAGACAAAACAATTTGCATATTGGGCCGTACCGAGCTGTCTACAAAGACATTCACATTAACAGATGTGGAACTCGGTCTGTATTTCAAATTTAACTTCTATTTTGACACTGACAACACTACACAATGCAAAGTCTTGTTCACTTTTGGTTGGCAATTACGATAAATTCAGTAGTTTCTCCTTGTGCGATAAAGCCGTGAAAACAATATTTTAGCATCATAAAATGTGCACGGAAATCTTCACAAGAGGCATTTGTGTAATCACATACGAACCTAAAGTGGTCCGCCATCTTCATAACGCGAAGCGGCGTCAACTCCCCAGTATGGTAATTCCCTTAGAGGGAAAGTAGGCCACTTTTTCCGAATAAGGCCCAAAGTGGTGTTCATTTCGACTAGGAAAGCACTTATTTCGTGAATAGGTCCGCCCGGGAGCTTAGGGCGCATTGTATATGCGAACAACGTTCACTTCCTCTTCACAACCGCGAGAACGCTCTTTGCAATAATGCGCTTAGCCGCACTCACAATCCACCCTCATAATTCCATTCTTCGCACAATGTCACTCGTGACCTAAGTCGAAAATCATGTTCTTCGATAAAGCCTTATTATAATTGTCATGTACACAGTTCGCGTTAAGTACCTTTTGTGGTATTTATATTCAACTTCAGAGAAAGGGTTAAACATTGATCATTGTCTATAAAATAGATTTAGGTATTACTGTTATGTACTATTGTATATTCAGTGGTAGTAATACTATTTTCCGTATAAAACCGTCGTGTCGCTGACCGACTCACAACAGCCTAAACCACTGAAGATATTAATATAAAAATTGGAAGGTATATTAAGGGTGTAGAGAGTCTCACGCAAAATAGGTGCAATAACGTCAAGTTGCAGAAAAGGAGCCCGTCACAAAGTACCAAGAGGGTGAGAAGAGCACTAAGAAAGGATTTTTCTAAAATCAACTTCTAAGTCTTAGGTATTCCTACATACGTACGAATTATTTACATATATATAAATTGTTATTAAAATTATATATTTACTAAATTACAAATATATTATTTTCATATATATTTCATGACTTCCCCCATCAGTAATCCAGATCACAAAGGTTGCCAACGGTATATTGTAGCTCGTAGCGGCTTGTAACTTATTTTCCAGTTCAAGTTATACAATTACAATACTTTGTCTCCCTCTAACAAAATATGTAATTCAATAATGATAGAGGGAGACAAAACTTTAACTTATAAGTAAGGGGTTAAGTGTATAGAAAATATATACGTGGTAATAACTGCAAGTTCGTTAACAGAATTTCTGTACAGTAATAGTACATTGTGATACAAGGGTGCTATGTTGGTCATTACGTACGAGGCGGTATTTTCAGCGCGAGCCACTAGGCGAGCGCTATAAGAAAGCTGAGTATGTATGACCAATGCACACGCGTTTCATACGACGTTTTTCAACAGACTTGCGAGGAAAAAAATAAACTTCATGGAGTCAAATTTACGTATTCTTCGCCACTTGAAGTCGACATTTTTAATAATTAACCACAACACGGCGAAAATGTTAACAAATATTTATGGAAATGTTTTATTTTTTCCCGCGTGACAGATAAGGCACGGATAACTTCGCCAAACAGCCAACAAAGTCGTGATTAAAAAATAAAAACTGCATTATGCGGTTAAATTAAGAATGCTTTGTGGACACACACAATTTGCAATCTTGTACGAATTTAACTTCATTGGGTTATATTATAACTCTTGTGCTGTAATATAAAGAAAAAGCACGCGTGTTTAATATATGGGATTGCGAGTCTAAAATTGAGGTAATAAGACTCACGTTACGAGCAAGTGTGTTGAAAAGTTTATTACAGCCCAGCAACTACTTATATTTCTACTTTAAATAAATCTTATAACGGTTGTTAAAGTACATCAAACACATAACTGATGGTATCGTACCATAAATAAAGCAATAAACAATAAAAACGGACTCTATACTGCGAGCCAGGACATTAAGGGTTTTATTGTGGTCCTCGAGGTGAGAAGACGTCGATGTTTCTATTAACGACAGAAAGGCGACGTTAAATCACTTCCGCAGTCGAGATAGTTTAGCAATTAAAGAAGGAATCCGAACACTATCTTCACTCTCAGCGGCCTCAGCTAATGAGTCCCCGAACGAACATGGCACATGCGGCCGGGAACTTATCTTCATGATAAACTGCTACAAATGGGATACTCACTGACATGTCTATAATTAATGGCTACAAACGAATATCTAGACTAAAATTGTAACATATCTTTTGATAATAAAATATGCTGGGTACTCAGTAAAGGCTATTCGGTACAAAAGAAAATTCGCTATATATGCCGCTAAGATTCGAAGGCGATTAATTAAATTAATTACACCCATAATTTAGTTACTTCTAGATTTATGTTATTCATAATTATATTTATTATTAGCTTTTCACCCCGGTTTCGTTCATGGATTTTTTTAAATATGTCATAAGAATTTATCTCGAAGGATTTCCAGGATAAAAGGTAGCCTATGTCACACTCAGGCCCTTCAGCTATCCCTATGCAGAAAATCAAGTCAGTCCGTTGTTCTGTTGTGGCGTGAAAGAAGGAAAAACAAACACACATTCGTATTTATAATATTAGTTAAGAATTCATTAGCAAGTCTCTATAAAATAATCAGCTATAAAATCCTCGTAGACAACATCCAGACGTGTAAAGATCCGTGTAGAGAAGAATGCGGAGTGAAAGATGATGTTGTCACTAAAATGAAGAAAAGTAGTTTACGCTGGTTTGGACACGTGAAAAGTATGAAAGATGAAAGATTGACTAAAAAGGTTTATATGGCTGAAGTGAAAGGAACTGCTGGCAGAGGACGACCTATGTGTACTTTTATTAAACATATAAAAAATGTATTGATCAATGGAAATATTAAAAGTACACACAATCGCCGAGCATGTATGATGAATATGAAAGAAGCGAAAGAGGTATGTCAGGCAGGACCGTAACAAATGGCATTCGATTGTCTCTGCCTACCCCTCTTGGGATAAAAGGTGAGATGATAGATAGAAAGGAAACTTTCTATAGCATTTACAATTTGTTATACGTATAACAAAGCAAGCACAAACGTGGGCAGACCAATAAACGGATCTTTACACGTCTGGATGTTGTCCACGAGGATTTTATAGCTGAATATTTTATAGAGACTTGTAATGACATCAGGGATCATAGGCATGTTTACGATTGAGCGAGAATGTTTTTATAACTGTGTGAGGAAAATTAAAGTTAAGTAACTTCGTTTGCCAGCGACGATAGCCTGAACCGAACTATAATGTATTCATTGAAATTTCAAATATCCTATGTTGTCTGTTCTAAATTGGACGTAAATGTTCTTTATATGTCTATATGTAACATCTAGAATAAAATACCTACTTTTGTTATCACATTATAATAATGAATGTTCAAATAACAAATCCAATATATTCGTTTATATTGACAGTTACGATGATATTGGAGTAGTGAAGCATTTAACTGTCTTGAATTTCAAATTTCATTAGCGAAATTTGAATATAATTGGTGACTATTATATCTATTTTATTAGATGTTTCCTATTATTTAAATATTAACTTTCCATATATTAAATTTCATCCCCTATTAATATTATGGCCTTGAGTTCCTACAAAAATCCTATAGAAAAAGCATTATTCTTATTCAGACTATTACGGACATTTAAAAAATGACAAATCAGTCCAGCCGTTCTCAAGTGATGCGCTTACCAACGAACAGCATTTAATTTTTATTTATATAAAATATAATTTAATTTATCAGAGTGAGGAATCAAACTGTTAAAATAACCCAAAGTATTCGATTCCATTGCAAAAGCAAAATAACATATCCGCTTAACATTTGAATAGTGAATACTGTTGCAAGCCAATAAAACCATCAGTTTATCGACTGGGGCATCAATACTTTTAACACCTTGACTTGAAAAACAGGTCGATAAGTAAGACCGTAATGAGATATGAAACTAATGTGCGATATTATCTCACATTGTCTCATGTGTCGGCCGTTCTGAGGATATCGTTCTAAGACGCGAGACTTTCATTAACCGCCAATCCAGTTAATGAGTGTCGAAGTTTTTCGCTTAAATAAACATTAAGAAGAGAATGGACGGTGCGGCCGCTGAACCTTTTACCGGAATTACGCTGCGGCTAAGTGCTCGCTTTTAGAAGCCCACGGCTCACTCACTCTCCGTGCACGCTCGCTTCAAGAGTTGTGAAACAAGCGGACTCGGGACTACACAAACAAACGTCTCACTAATATTTAAAATATACATCAATTTCGTGTACAAAGACAGAAATGACCAGCCTCTGTTGTCTAATATAGAGATCAATATTAGTCGTAGCGTCAAGCGTGCACTCCATAGAGAAAAACACAATTGCCTGAAATAAATACAAATACGTTTGGTAAATACAGGTTTTCGCTTTTATTTAGGTTATGATATTAGTCAGTCAAAATGTATAAGTTTATTAGGGATCTACATATACTAGTCGGTAAATCCGACTATTCAGCCACTTTTATAGTTCTTATGATGGTACAGCAACGGGAAATAAATGATACTAAATGCAAGTGCTTACTGCTCTTTATTAAAGTAGCAAATCAACCAGTCTTAAACAATCTCACATTTATTAATCAGATACTTGTGAAGGGGATATATCGAAACTTTTAGAGCAAATAGTCGGGTCATTTTGGGGCCGATTAGTTTTAATCGACTAGTCGGTCAAATCCATAGTCGGTAGATATAAGGCTGAAGAGTTTGTATGCGCTAACCCTAAAAATGTATTGCTAGTCTGATTTGTAAAAATAAACGAATACTATTTATTTTTATATAAACTAAGAAATATTACGACACAAAGGAGCTGAGCTGTATCCATAAACTACAATCAATCAACCAATGGTGAAATTTTAGGTGCCAATTGTAGGTTTGGTATGTCTCAAAAGCGAAGAAAGGAAAACAATAAATGTCAACCTCTAACAGTTTTAGTACATCGTTGTAAACTGCACAATCACAACTTCTACTAGCCTAGCAACTTATATTTAAGTAGATAGTTAGGTATGTCACTGAAAGCAATTATAAAGGTAATAACGCTATATTAAAGGTGAGATAAAACGTCAGTTACGCTTGTCTAGAGACAGGATTAAAACTTTGCCACTTATAAAGTGCACCGGTCGAGCCACAGAACAGAAATTTACTCTCAACAGAAGTTAATAAAAGCGAAATGTGTCCTGCGGCAAACGTCTGTGGAATGACCACTGGAAGTTGGCCACTTGCAGAAACTAAAGAGATGTACTCTCTCTTGATAATTACCTGACCTCATTTATTGAGGTGTTTATATGTATTTCATAGACAGTTTTTTTTTTCTTCTTCACGACTTTTTAAACCTTTCGGTGTGGCCAGAGACACCAGTAGCAGTGTCCACTGTTTGCCAGTTGTCCATATAAAACAGAACAGGTGGCAAGTATGTTGCAAGGACCTAGATGTATCACTTCTTTAACTTTATGTGTTATTTTTAGAAGAAGTGCACGTTCAAAGCACGAGAAGTCTATTAAAGGACATATTATTGTAGAAAACGGAGGACGGAATACGGGTCCCTTTACCAATTATGTTATTGATATTGTTTAAGTACTTTATTTCTCTACTTTACTTCTAAGAGCAGTTACGAAAAGCCAATGATCCCAAACTATTTTAAATAAGGTGATATATTGATATTTCATTTACCTAACAGTTGACGTTATCTCCAGTCTTCAAAAGTCGTGAATTTCATTAAAAGTCATTTTACATGCGGTTTTTAGTTGTTATCAGATGTACGTTGCAGACAAGGATCTGATGTGATTTGCCGACCTACGCTTTAATGAACCGCTTTGGGACGTAGCGTGTGGGTGGAGCAAGTGACTTGAAATTTGAACAGTTTGACATTTAACACAACATCGCCGCGCCACGGATTGCGATAAAATAGACATTGAATTAAACTAATTATTGGCTACTGGCAAATCTGAAACAACAATGGAACCATCCAGAAAGAAATAAACAAAATCAGACCTTCAAATAAAATCAGGAAATTACTTGAAATACAAGAGTTTCATTCCATTGTCTAATATAACGTAAGCATTAACACAGGAAAGGCGATAGGGATGGGAAACGAACACACGTCACTAAAAGGGTCCTGTAATTGAATACCAGAACCGAACTCGCATTAATGTACCGCGCGAGAGAGGCAAATACAATGTGTCGCATTTTCATCTACGATTCCGTCCATATGACACACAAGTCGAGGTCCAAACAAATTTAATTAAAAATAAAGTGGACTTCTGTACAAATACGGTACAATTAACATAGAAACACTAAACCGTTGGAAGTTACAAGGCACCGCTTGCAAATGAGGTCAGAGATAACAGCCAACTCGGGAAGTCGGTGCGAGCATAAATTAAAACAAGCATTCCATAAAAAGTTGATAAATGGCCTTGCACAGCAGAGATGACAAAAAGTAAGTGACGTCGCTAACGTGTTTCATTTTGCAGTTGTGAGCCGACATCTGGGTTGTTTCAGCGCGGGCACTATGGATTGTGGACACAGCAGATGTAACCGTTCTAACTCTTGACAACTACTGCATGCTAAACCTAATTTTCACAATCGAAATTAATTTTCCACGGGGACCTTAAAAAGTAAATTCAACATACTGAATTTACTTTTCAGGAAAATATTGACAAAAGTTTATAAAATTATTGCAATAGGGTGTTGCACCGTGTAACTTGTACGCAGCTTCGCGGTTGTGGAAATAAACATGGCTGAAAAATACTAAGTACCTAGTGTATTTTTTATCCAGGTTTGTCTAAGATAGATTTTGAAAATTCAACCAAATAATAATTTCAGTCGTTACGGCATCTTTATATTTATAATGAAACTAGCTGATTGCCCGCGATTAGGCAAAGTAAATTCACACCCTAGGGGGTAGGTGGTGTGATGTGTTTTCAAATCGATCAAGTAGTTTTTGAGTCTATGGAATACGAACAAACAAACAAATATTGATTTATATTTATAAGTAAGAAGTAACATTTTAGAAATGGCTTTATCAGCGGAAATAAATTAAAACATGATTTTTATTTCTATTGAAATAAATTGTTGCTTATTGTCCATGATATCGTGATGCTTATCAACTCCATTCATTGTTTTAACTCAATGTTTTCCTGCTACTAACTTATATTATAGATGTCGTATCAGTATAGCTAACAAGAGATTTTATTTGATAAATTTTCATTAATCTCTTGTCTCTTTTGTAGCCTATAACCTTTCCTAACACACGTGATACCATAACGCTAAGTCACTGAGGACATGGTGAGCAGTTATAATAAAAGTTACAATAAATGATAATGATATTGTTGAATTACGTTCGCCGGTTGAAGGTATATTTTTTTTCACGGCTTGCCTTACAGCTTACAGCGCTCGCAACCGTGTTACCGGTCCCAGGGTACCCAGCGGAAGACCAAGTCTCTCTCATTTTAGCCGATGGTATTTGTGAGGCTATATCTAACGATGGGCCAGATTATGTTGAGGTATATTTAGATAGAAGTGTGGTTTGTCGGTTTTTTTTAATCATAAATAATAAATGAAATATAATAGAAACCACCTACGACCAACAGCTATATTAAATAGGTTCAGCATGAACCTCTATTAATGAAATAAGATGGTAAATCAGTATTAGCATAACAGTAAATTCAATTAAGGTTCACAAAGAGGATTACAACTTATACAATGAGAGGAAATTTGGAACGAAACCCCCCGAGATAAACTAACGTGGAATAATCAAAACTTGAGTGAGTACAAATGAATTTGGTTGAAACTCAATTCTTCTCACCCACACCCTTGTTGAACAATCATTGAATGAATACATTATGTGAAATTATAGTGATGTAAATTTCTATTTTAATAGTATTTTTTGTACACAAGACACTGAAATATTATCTAAAATTATATATAATTTATTTTTAAAAAAAACTAAAAACAAATCATTTTATAGTCGCAAGCATTGTTTTCAAAATCTTCGTATATAAGTTACCTTGCTAGGCGTGCCCACTAAACCAAAATTAGACACCCGGGTAGCTAATATCAAGAAACAATATATTATTCGGTGGACGTCTTGGGCGTGCAAATGCGATCCGATAATACGAGATTGTTGCCAATAAAACTACTGCAGTACACGATGCAAATTATATTAAGAATCAGCCTGCCTCCACAACCAGAGGTCGCGATAAAATTTTATCTGGCGGGTGTAGTTGATCTATATGGGTACGTAGGTATGTACTGGAAAATATAAAATAGAATAAGTATTCTAGTTTTATGTACTAAATGATAATTATATTTATATCTAGAGCTATGTACTGATCTACTGGCAGTCACATAAATTATGATAATTATGAAAAACTGAAAGGCACTTTTTTCACATTGTGTAAAGAAACTATAATCACAGTCAAAATCAGCAACGGTTAATAGTCTGAGAAGGTCGAACTGAAGTTTGATGGCCTAGAATCTCAAAATACCTCAACCTCTTCCGCTGCAGAACACTGCTCTTGGAAGCAGTAAGACACTTGTGATGGATTCTTTTTTAGAATAATCCCTATGAAAATTATGAAGATATTTTTCGGGTAAAACTCGCCGAAAGCAGTCCGTTCGACTTTATAGTCTAGTTCATCTTATAAGATACTTCAAGAACTTGTAGTTAATTGCATGCACTATCCGTTAGGTTGTTAGTGGGTATTTTCTCTGGTCGTCGCCGCGTCGCTGCTAGATTAGGTGCCGAAGCCGCGAGTGCTTTACTGCGGATTGTGGTGTACACTCGTTAGTCGTGTGACGCGAGATAGCTTCCGGACGCTTGTCAATTACATGTACAAAGTGCCGCCGTGCCTAGGGCTGCCAGCTCTAAAGATCAGAAAGCCGGATTTACCAGTCAGTTTGGCCAGACATTTTGCGTAACAAGGCCGGACGCTGTTAAAAACTAAGGATAAAAACAAAAAAATCTAATAAACATGTTATAATAGATGATACCTTTAAAGAAATTATAATATTTAGTAGTAAGTGGTATGTAGTAGAAAACGTTTCTGAGATGAAAGCCTAACAAACACCGGCCCTGCCCAATTTGGCCGGACAAGCGTTCAAAAAGCCCAACTCCGACTTTACCCGGGTACCTGGCAACCCTGAGTCGCGCCGCCCGCCCTGCCATCAGGTGCACTATAAATTCGCTTTGACACAGAACGCCGTGTGGACAAGTCACGGATCGTATAGTAAACTAACATCAATTACCTTCTGCGTGTGTAGAAATGTCGTATCTGATTACGTTCATTATTCAACCGGTTGTGAATTTCAGTTGTTAATATTGTAGTTTTATTATTTTAAGCCTGGTAACAAAGTCCATTTTTAGCAAGTTCTCTATATTGAATAGAACAGCTGACAAGCTTGTCGTTAATAAGCGCTGTGTGGATTTGGATAAAGCAAGAGAAGTATGTAAGGCGTGAAGGTACGAGTATGTCTATGTAAGTATGTATCTAATATTAAGTTATTTGCCCTTCGAAGCGTGACATGCAGATTTAAAAGCCTTAAGCGTACGTAAAAAGACGCTCTAAATATGACAAGATACTTTTTAGAAAGGTTAGATTAATTTACGTAATAAAATTTGTATAATAGATGTTTAAAATGTTAAGCAAATGTGCTTTAAATAGTTTATGACATTATCAGACTTTTTCCTGCACTTTTATTCATGTCTGAAATCCTGTGGGTGTGATTATAATTTTTTAAATTTCAAATCTACGACCAAACTCCCTCCCTTGAGCTGTGAGGCTGCGAGATGACATCACCGTGTCTTGCTTAGCGAAAGTTAGTGCACGAGGAACAATACACGTTTCTTACGCAAGGTAAGTGATCGCTAGGGAACAATGGTGTGCTAATAGAGCCATTCGTCGTCTCATTGCTTATTCATCCACGCCCGCGACGCCTCCGTGGGCGCCACCAATGTCGTCAATTGATGTATCCTTGTTTCACACCACTGGGAACAATATGTCAAATTGTTTTCGCACAATTAAATTGTTAGGAAATGATAACTATAAGGCATTTCTCCGACAATTTTAAGGCGATGCATCCCAATCCTAACTAATATAAAAGCGTTCGTTTATTTGTCTTTCTTTCATGTCAAAACAGAGTAACGGATCGACGTGATTTTTTGCACAGAGATAGTTGAAGGGCCGGAGAGTGACATAGTGAGAATGAGGACACTTATGTAACATTTTAAAAAATTGCAGGGGCGAAAAGCTAGATTGAAATTCTGACACAAGCCAAAAAAACTAAGCGATAAACTAAAATCTAAAACGATAGATAGGTACCTACTAACTTCTATTTAAGAAATGATAGCTCTAGTCTTTTAAAGTGAAATAAATAGATAAACAACAAACTTGCAAGACTTGCATGGTATGAAGATCTTTTTCGGTAAACAAGAAATCTACGAATGCGAAGCCGCGGGCAATAAATCACATACAAATTTAAGTTTAATGTCCAAGGGTATATGGGCTTATAGAAGACAAGGCAGGCAACAAGGGCACACAGTGTGAATTTCTCCAGAGAGAGCGCACTATTACTACTCAGATTGTGATCGGCGCTTTAAGCTAAGCGTCCCTGCACGACCAGGTTCACAATTCTCCGCGTTCTCGAAACGTATACACTATTTTGTAAAACTCTCCATTTTCTTATATAATAAATGGAGATACAAATGCAAAAACTTACACGTCATATTTAAATATTTAATATAAAAAAACTAAAAGACACGCTTTTGTTAGTAACGCACACACGCGCAAACCAAATGAGCCAAAACTCGATGGGGTTACGTCGTTTCGTTCCAGTTCATGTTGCTCCATCATCATGATCTAGGATCAAAGTACTTGTGAAGACAAATCAAAGGAGCCCAACTCGATGGGGTTACAGAGTTCCACTATCCACAATCTGGCTACGTCATCAGATCAGATCGATTGACCAAATTATAGTATTATCATCCGAATTACATACAATTGCAAAGTCTCAAATTGATTCGTATCAATTTGAGACTTTGCAATTGTATGTAATTCGGATGATAATACTATAATTAGAAGTAAGTTAAATTCAACTTCCAAGATTTGTTTACATACATAGTTACAGCCTATTTTAAGGGCCCTATGGCTTTAATTTGTATGGGATAAACTATTCCCAATTTCTCTGTAAATAAGCCACCTGTGTCACTGTAATTTAGCATATAGGTAGTTAGTTATTCAATATATCTAAATGAAATAGCCGTTATTTTTTCAATGGGTTTTATTGAATAGGAAATATGGGTGTTCTTCCACTGACTTCCATGGTCGTCGTGCGTTGGTAGCGTCAGCTGTTCTCATACAAAATATGTATAGTTTATCAGTTTCGCATACGGTACGCTTATAAAGAAAATACCAAAAAATATGATTCAAATTATAATTGAATCTAATTGTAATTGTTTCTAACATGTATTTTATGCTAATATTATATCCTATTGAGAACGCTACTTTTTGTGCCACCCAGTATTTTTATTAAAGAAAAGAGCAGGCTCTAAAATGAGGCTTCGTGAATGGGCCCCCAGACTATCCGAAGGGCAACGTGTCGAGATATTTTATTCATAGAGCTCATGATAAATGAGGAAGGCCCTGGTTGTATCACATTCATTATTGCCTCACGCATGACGTTATCAAAACTTGTTGCCGATACCAACCTATGGGACGGACTATTATGAACCAAACGTACTCTATCTATATCAATTTCCTCACATACAAGTGCTTTGTGTGTAACAATACGGTTATGATTTATATTTTCAATTTGTCATTTCTTTTTTATATGTGAATAGTTCAGGAATGTTTTAAGTATGCGCCTAGTTATTAAAATCAAGAAATAATTACAGAATCAAAATTTATAAGAAACCTAAAAAAGGACCTCTGACTGTTGTGTAGAGTTTACTCTGAATGTAAGACACGGAGTTTTAATAAGGGTTTCAGTTGGATTCTAAATTACTGATTTATTTACTCACCTTAGGCACAGTGGTTGGAACTTTGAATTTGGACCGGGTTTAATCCAGGCAGAAAAAGATTTATTTATTTTTCAATTTCTTGTGATGTTAGGACATGTAAAGTGTCCATATTTCTACTGGAAATAATAGAAACTTCTATTTAAGTAGTAACCACGCTAGGTCTCCTCACATATTAAGCGCAGGTGATAGGATTGCTGTTCAATTTATGGGCAACTCGCTAAATAAAAGTGGACATTGCAAGGTGCTTTCAGACATACCGATCTATATGTAGAACTATGTGCAAGCAAACTTCCAAAAATAACGCTATATTTCCTAAAAACATCAAAAATACCTTCACAACAATAGTTTCCCTCACAAGTCAAAACACAATGGCCGTTACAACCAACGGTTAACAATCGTTCAATTTGTAGGGCCCGCAGCTCCACAATGGTCGACACGCGACGCGCGACTTCACATTCTCATGAGGAGAATAACGCGCAACAATCAAGATGTCATTTTTCAACTACCCACGCCGCGGACACAGAGACTCGCGGCTGAGAAATATGGCCGACATCGCACGCACTGCCCGTAGCACAAGAGATATCTTGTTGATCGCAACGGAACTTACATTCAATTTAAATTCACCTCTTCACTAATGCAATGACGAGTCGTAAATAAGTATACATGCGACATAATTTTTTATATTAACTGTTATCAGATTTAATTTAGATCGAATAAAGTATGCATCGCCTTATTTTACCATTTAGGTATGATGTGATTGAGAAATTGGTGCGACTCACTTTTGATGAAGAAAATTCATGTATTGTTCCTAATGAATTGAACCTTTTTTTATGGCGCCAACGGTTTCGCTAAGGGATGTCAAATCTACTTTTATTATAACAAACTACGAAAAAACATTGATTAAGTATCTATTGTAATGCCTTAGAAGTCATGAATAATTCCAGATAGACATTTTAAAATATAATGAATGAAGATAGAACTTGCTAGCTTACTAGGACGGTACACAGTTCTTATCCATTTATTTTTGTTTAAAAAACGACAGTAGTGGTAACAAAGTGCGCTTTCAGTTTGTCTCCTTCCTTTTAAGGAGTTCTATTTCGATTCTAGCATAGCGGCCTTTGTGATTGGACGCACAATGGCGCATCGATCGCGAGATTACACGGAAACGTTCGGGAAACGCTAACGACTTACCGACAAGTACGGCTAATTGAAGTTATTGCCCGCTTTTCTAAAGTTTGGCGCGTTCATAACGTCTTTAATGTAGTCATCTTCAAAAGGCTTTGTCTATACATGACTGAGTGCTAAGTAACACATGTGTACGATTATCTCGCAAAGCAAAACTTGTATTTTCTCTTGTGCTGATATTTTTATAGCGTCTCACAATCATGGAGGCCATTTTAGTGGACGATTTTAATTTATTTACAGAACGGTGATCTTAATAAAAAATACAGCCAATAGTGTCCAGTTAAATATAAATTTTCTTTAAAAAAAAAGTGTACCGACTTCAAAAATTTGCACTGAAAAGTAAGAAATAATAAATATTTCGTCGTAGAATTTGAAGACGGTTGGTGCCAAATTAGGATACAAAGTAATAAACATATAAGAAGATAAAGATCTGTTAAATATTATCTATGTTTGTACTGATGATCGTAGGTTCCTAATGAATTGTCTAGATTTGTGAATTTGGGAACTAAGTTATTTCTAATTTGGCACCATCAAATTCTACGACGAAATATTTATTATTTCTTACTTTTCAGTGCAAATTTTTGAAGTCGGTACACTTTTTTTAAAAGTAAATTTATTTTTCCCTTTTAAGTGATTTTGCTGCCCTGAGAGACAAAATAATAACGCAAATAAAAAAAACCATTTGCATCCTGAGCTGCACCATACCATACCATATTTTAGCCGTTAGACCACCGTTGATACAAAAATTAACAACTTCGTGTCAATAGCAACCGTTGCTAAGGCTTTTCTCTGATACATAATTTTCAGTCGAAAACAGAGACAAATACTGAATTTCTGAAAAACTACTAAACCGATTTTCGTCATTATGTCTGTAAGATAATGTCGAAAAATTATTATATCCTTAAAAAAATAAGTCGTCAAAATGGGTACATTTTCATCGAGATATTAAGAAAAATGTACTTATAAAGTCAGTTTTTTCAAAATTTCTAAAAAACTACTGAACCAATTTTCACTAAAAAAATGGGACCACCTGTGAAGTATACCCTTTCAAACAAAAAAAAAATTTCCAAATCGATCCAGGCGTCTTCACATAAAAAAAAATAAGATTCCGACGAATTGTAAACCTCCTTCTTTTTTGAAGTTCGGTTAAAAAGAAAATTCATATTTACGAAAACAATGTGATTAGGTACTTCATTCTTGGTAAAATTCGTGTAGGGTTAAAAGTCACCAAAATTGTTATGTTGAGAGAGCGTAGATGGTTTTCAGTAATTACGTCGTCGTTTACATAATTAAAGTTCTTTTTTATTATGTGCAGGGGTAGCCATATAACTGCTCATCTAGGATCTCTAAAGGGCTGCTTGGCTTCCTGAAGGAACGAGGATGGCAGGAGTGACAAAGTTCCTACCTCACAGGAGCAAAGCTGTCGAGATGCGGAGAGAGAGCCAAAATGTATGAGTACCTACTAAGTACTAAAATGCAATTACGCTTTTTCTGAATTTATATCCTCAATGGACTATAATAATTTATGTTCCACTTTCCAAAGCAATTTTTTGCAGATACTACGACTACTTGGGACTTTCTTTGATTTACAATTAACGGAATCGCACTTAGTGAAGCGAACAATGTTTCCCAATTGTGTAAATGTGATACTTGCACGCTCTAGCGGTGATGCGACGCAATTACAAATAAAGTACTATTCGGAATACTTAAATGTGTCTCTGCCGCAAACAGTTAAATATCGCTAACTCAAAAAATTTACAAATTATTTTGTCAATTTATATTTCTAATTTATTTGCCTAATAATACCACAGAGTAAAAACTATTTCTCGTTACTTTGAGGGTAACACATTCCACGCACAAAATTTCAGCTTTCTTGTCCTACTGAAAGTCCTTAAACATTTTGATGATCGGTCAGTGAGCGATCCTAGTGTGTGACGAAAATATCAAATCTTGAGTTTGAATATCTTGTGAAAAGAGATAGAGATATAATATTTGGTAGATCTTATCAGCTTAACGAGATCTCTAGAAAAACATTGCCCAAGTATCTAGACATTATAAATTTCCTAAAGAGAAATGAATTATGCTAGGATGGTTGCTATTGTTACATGCTGCATTGTGTGTGTCTGTCTAGGGGTGCGTGTGTGTATATCTGTGAGAAATTAGGAATAATTGTTTGTTTTACAACTTGTATGGAATTATTATAAAAGTCCAACTCGCCGAAGGATTTGTTGTAGGTTCTAACGCAGCGAGTCATTAATATGTTTTGAGTAATATCTAGATCGATGTTGGTGGCAAGTCCGTGTGTCGAGTGCGTCGCGCGGGAGTGCTAAAGCGGAGCTCGGCCAGCAGGTGCCGAGTGCCGCCGCGGCCGTTCATCACATCACAAAATCCGCTACAAAGATATAGGTGGGTCAAAAGTACCGCGAGATGCTTCCTGTAAGTAAAGGATGGTACGGCTGGCACTATGTTATTGCTCGACTTGGCAATAATACTCAAAAGCGCATACGGTGGCTTTCTCTTGACTTTGAAATTTACTTCATGAGTAACCCACCCGAATAATATCTACCAATATACTACACATACCTGTTAAGTGATTCCCAGTAAACTCGAAGTCGTCGTCTTGATCCCAGTGCTTCAGAGATAAGTTCCCGAGAGGCGTCGCATTCGCAAACTCTAGATTGGCAAAATGCCAGTCTAAAATCTGGCGATCTCGTACTGACAGGTACACCGAGCTGGTTAAACAATATTAACATTATTAAAAAAAAAATTATGAAGTTTTATAATTATTTAGTAAATTATTGAATAATTACTTTTTCATACAAAAAAAAGTATGTTAATTTTAGTTTCAGAAAAAAAGCTGAAGTTTAGAAAGAAAGTATATATGTTCCTATCTCTTCTAGAAAAATAGGCCACTATAGAGTCCATAGTAAAATAAAATATTCTTATTAAGGTTTATAATAAACCAAACTAAAAATTATTTAATAATAAAATCACAAGGTATCCTCCATCTTAAAAATAGACTACATAAATATAAAAAAAATCAGCTGTCACGTAATTTAGCCAGGATCTAAAAAAACACAGATTTACAGCTTAGTGGTTTTTAAGTAGGTTACATAAATATAGAAGGAGTGGGCAGCATAGGTAAGTAAAACTACTCAAGAATTTGCAAAAAGAAATAGCTTTAGACTAGTAACCCGCTTTGCACGGGTAGACAAATTGTTTATACAAAATTCAATTTTCCCGGGGGAATAAATGAGAAAAATTTAATTAAATGATACCTACATATAAAACTACGATTATTCGTACCTTGGCGGATTAGACTCGAGATGTGCAAGTTTTTCTTCAACAGTGTTATTTTGTGTTACAATCGTGTCATATTCGTTGCAAAGTAGATTCATTTCTCTATTAAGTCGCCGCAGATTAAACTCCTGTAGGATACTAGCATCGCTTGTACCTTTTTCACCGTTTTCTCGTTGTTGGAGCAAGTTTTCTTTCTCTTCTTTCATAGATTTTAGAAGCTCATGAATATCAGACATTCTGGAAAAGGAAGTTATTAAAATTCTAATCTAGTAAATATTACACTAATACCATGTAACATGTCAAATATGGAAGTGGTATAAGCAGTTAAAATTTTAAATGTATCAAAATTATTTTTTAAGCAGGTAAGTAGAGACAAACATTTTCTTTTACACGTGTTGATATACCGACGAGACACATTTAATAAGACGGTGAGAGAGTTTCTATGATATCGTTATTTTAGTTTGTCAAAAAGAGTTTAAAATAATAATAGACGAAGTAATTTTATCTAGTCTGGCAATACCTAATTATATTTCTTAAGAACGGGAACGGGATGCTGTACCCTTCGCCAAACTGCCTTCATTCAATTGAAATATATCAATTTGAAAATGTCGCGGTCACTGCCGAGATTTAACAACTCTAGTACTTTATACTCACTTAGTGATATTATTCTTTAGTTTTTCTTGCAACGTGATGACTGCTTTCAACTGTTGTATCTGCAGAAAATGTTTATTACATTATCTGGATGCATACAACAAATAAATAAAATTTAAGTATCTGTCTGTGATTTCAAAATTAACACAAATATCTTAAGTGTGATATCTTATTTACACGATACTGAAGCCGTTTAAGATTGTTTTGTCTGTCTGTCCCAAAGTTTGTCCAGAATAAGCTCTGATAAAATGTTAACAGCCATACATTTTGATTAATTGTTTAGGGATCATAGTGAGTATTTTTTATTTCATTTCGGTTTCTAAGATATGGCTGAAGAGATCCCAATAGAATCAAGTCAGCAATGATAAAAAAGTTCCAGGGGCAAGCCGGTGATGAAAACTAGTTTTTAATAAATAATTAATGATTATTTTACTTAAAACAATAAATTGATATACATTCTTGTAAGATTTCCGTTGCGATTCTGGATCTAGTATTACTGCTTCGCACGGGTAGACAAAATTTTGTATCAAGAATTCCGATAATTCTTTTCTCGACGGAATGAGATATTTCCCGGGACAAAAAGTAGCTTAAGTCACTCTCCGGCTGTCCAACTATCTGTGTGCAAAAATGTATGTCGATCCGTTGCTTCGTCTTGACGTGAAAGACAAACAAAAACACTTTCGCTTTTATGTTTTTAGTACAGATTATGATTTCACTCATTATAATCCGCTAATTATCTTAAAAATTTAAACTATTTATTTATTAAGCTTATAATGTTAAATAATAAACTCCTATAAAAACTGTGATTTTCAATATGCCGCAGACTTTTCACAGCGCGATTCCTGCTCTCATTTTACTGGTTTTGTTCATAATAAGAATGTGACCAGGTTTTGCAGTCCGTGAACTTTCAGTACATAGCTACTTTCTTAACTAATATTTATTAGGTACCTGTTTATGTTTAACATTTTTTTGTTGCAACTTGATAACCCATTCCAGAGCCTGCCCCAAGGAGACTGGAGTGTCATTATAGTAATTGAAGTCCACTTGGTGTGACAAATAAGATGTCGCATCTAATAGTCTGTTAAACTCTCGTTCAACCTGCAAATATGTACATACTTTAGTAGGCCACAAAAATATTGTACTATCAGGGTAATTAAAGAGGCGCGGGCAGATCCACTTCAGAGAAAACGTCCTTCACAGTTCTATCATATTTGGCTACCTTTTCTGATGTGAGTAGGTATTTGTTATTAACACTGAATTAGTCCTTAAGGTTGCTGTAAATAGCCCAGGAAATCAATTTTTTTTAAAAAAATAATAGACAGAAAAAGCACTGGGAACCCTGGCAGCCTACTTTTCTAGAAGAGATAGGAACAACTCTTTTGTCTGAAACTAAAATTGGCATACTTTTCTTAAAAATTCAAACTTTGAACAATTATATGTTTTATTTATTAATTAATGCAGTTTTAAGTAAGGATCAATTTATTGTAATGAAGGAAAAAACTGAGCAGGAGAACTTGGTCAAATTGAATAATTACTTCTTCATACAAAAAAGTATACTAATTTTAGTTTCAGAAAGAAAGTAGAATAGTAGGCCGCTATAGAGTATATACTTAAATTAAAGACTATTTATATGGAGATTGCATGTACGAACAATAAAATAAAAGCATTGCTTTGTTACCATTTCGTCCTTATGTTTTGGCACTTGGTTTCCCGATGCTTCGTACAGTGGACACTTTTGTTTAATTTTATGAAGCTCCATATTCATCTGTACAGACAGTGTAGTTACTGGGTTTCCACCCAAGCCAGTCACAACCATGGCGCCTGAAATTCGATTATAAAAAAAAAGTTTAGTGAAATCCTACTAAATGTGAAAGTTTGGGTGTTTGTTGCTCAGAGTCACCTTAAGATTTGAATTAAACTTGAATGATAAATAATTAATGCCCTGTATTAGAGCATAGGCTACTTTTATCAAAGAAAAGGTGGTGGGGAAGGGACTAAATATTACATCTACAGGATTATTTATGATCTTCATTACATTTCCATGCAGGCAAAAGCTAGTTCTAAATATATTCTTGGTGATTTCACAATCTGTAAGTCCTTATTTTATTTTATCAAAGAAACACATCAACAAACTGACAATAATGTATGATGATTTAGGATTAACATGAGAAAATATGCCACAAACATTGTCCTAAATTACTCTGCCTGTTCCACAGGGAAGTTTAGTACTTATATGCTTAGGTAAGTAAATAAAGCCATGCAAATAAATATAAAACAAACACTATCTATGCAACTAGACTATAAATTATTCACAAGACAAAAGATCATACCCAAATCAGCAATAAAGGGTCCTTTCCTATAAGTGACAACTCGACCGCCAACTCTGTCTCTACCTTCTAGGACCACTACTTCACATCCAAAAGACTGCAACTGGCGAGCCGCCGCTAAACCCGATACACCTGAAATTGTAAAATAACAATAGTAACTCACTACAAAAAAAATACACAGTATTTCAATATGTAATAAAGTTGTTTCATTTAAACAAAATTATGTATGGGTATGCAAGCGAGACTTGGGTTTGGAATAAGAAGAGAATGAATATAATATAGCTGTAAGGTAATGAATATAAGAGTCAATAGAATGTCAAATATTCTTCTCCTTCAGGCAGGCATATTTATTTTTCTTACAAAACTAATTTTTAGACATACAGAGATACTTGAAGAAAACAGATCAAGATGATTTTTTGGCACAGGGATAGTTAGAGGGCCTGAGATTGCAGAGATCCAGGAAATAATTCAGGATAGAACTCACACAATTTCCACAACTGAAGCCGGGACGGGAACCTAGTATGTAAATATAATGTACCTGCACCAATGATTATCACTTTTGGTCGTGATTTTCCTTTAGATGGAGTTGGTATAGGTGTTATCCGTTCATATATGCCATAATTTATAAACCCGTGTCTTTCTAGAAATGCATGTATACGCAAAACAAGAACAGGATCACCATTGTAAGGAGGCTGAAAAACAGGATTATCAATATTAAAATTACAACTTCTACTTTGTTACAGATTTTTTATTGAAAATCTAAGAACCATGGTCTTCTTGGTGTCAATATCAGGGTTAATTACCTATGCCACATTTTATCAAAATTGAGATGTAGCAAATAGCTTGACATCAGAGTAGAAGAAACAAAGGGTCTAAACTGTCTAAACTTAAATAACTGTTTTACTATTTCCTGTTTCCAGAAGGTCATACATATATAATGTTAATTATTTACAAGTTAATTTGGGTATTTATCAAAATAAGAATAGCATAAAGTGATATCTACTGTACTATAGTACAGACAGTATGTATCCTGTGCTAATAAGAACCTAAGACCTTTACATTACATTATGTGTAAGTAGCTACAATAAGGATAATATTATACAATGTCAAATTGGGTGCATACCTGTAAGGACTGATGTAATTGATGTATTGGAAGTGAATAATAAAAAAAAAAATTGAATTTACTTATCTTCTTATTTCATAAGAAAATCCAATTGGAAATTATATTGAAATACAATAATGAAATAATTAGATATACTGAATTCTTATCCTTACTAATATCATAAATGTGAAAATGTTTGTTTCTCCTTCTTTCACGTCAGAATGTGATTTTTGCACAGATATAGTTGGAGTGATGGAGGGCAACATTGGGCTACATTTATCCCGGAATTAATATCTATCCGTCCATAAGTTTGATCCCGACCATGGGCCGTGGGAGGTGGGTGTAAGTGGGTGCACTTGCAAGTGAAAAAAAAAACATTATCCCGGAAATCCTTTGGAATGTTTACTTATGTCACATTTCAAAAATGTTCATGTGTGAAGCTGTAAGCTAGTTTTTAATATGTTAGACAATTTAACCGAAATATTATTTTTACCTCCATTTTCTGTAAGGCCTGTTCACCAACCAACTGTTTCTTTGGATCAGCAAACCACATTTTAAGAACTCTGTTTCTCATCTGAATAAATGTAAGACAGGAAGCTCCTTGGAGATCAGAAAAGCATTCCGCTTCTATAGTTGACATTTTGTCAAATGGCAATCTAGATTGAAATGCAGCTCCTTCCAAACTAAAATTAAAAATAAGTTAGTATGGTAATGAAACATAAAAACATTGTCAGTGTCTCCTAAATAACAGGTTCTATGGAGTTCTACTCCATATTGTAACAATCCTGGTTATGGAAGTGGGGAACTGTACCTACTCATAGAAACAATGTATCTAACTATTTGGAATATTTGTGTTGCAAATTAACCATAGGTCCCTCTTTGGCACACCGACAAAGCATGCATACATACATATTTACAAACCTGTTTAACATGGCTTTATAATTGACCTCTTCAGAATCATCAACTTTAGTTTCCTCAACAGGAACCTTATCTTCCTTTTTCGTTTCTTTGATAGTGTCATTAGTTCGGCTGGGTGACGACTCGCGGCGGCCTGCGAGGATGCTGGGACTGGCAGTAGATAGTTTTCCCTTATCAGACTGGTCAGATTCCGAGTCATCTTGCTTCAGTTTTTCTTCTAACTCTTTATTATCTGCCTGTAAGAGATCACAAATAACCTATGAGTAAAGCCGACTTTAAAATTGTATTATACACTTTATAATAAAATAAACCAATACAAATTACTCGCCTTTCCACGTTTTCTACGACTCATTTTAACAAACTTTAATTTTATAGGTAGATTTCAATAAAATACACTATTTTATTTTGCAGAAAATAATTATTTATATTTTGTTCCAATTGATTTCAATAACTTCTATAGATGTCTATGGACTCTGGACTCTATGGTCAATCAAATGTCAAAGTACGTTTAGGACGTGTTCGCACAATTAATTCTATAGAATTAAATTCATGTCTGTAAAATATTATTCTCTTTATTTCACATATTTCTTTAAATTATATTTTTACATATTTAGGTATAAAAAAAAAAACAAAAATATATAAAAATATAAAAAAAGGATTTATCCCCCCGGAAGCGAGGTTAATACCCAAACTACCGGTGGTTAGGGCTGCAGAGAGAGGAACCTCCTCACAATACGGGCCGTACTGAGGAGTACTGCCTTCTGGATCTTACCCTTGACCCAACTGCCAATCTCAAGTCTCCTAAGGTGACGGTCAAAACTCTTAGCAAAAAGACCATTGACCGTCACAACTATCGGTACAATGATCGCCGATTTCACATTCCACATGTCGACAATCTCGTGAGCCAAGTCAAGATATTTTGATTGTTTATCTTATTATATATTATTCTTATTATTACAAAACCAATCTTACTAATTAATCAATAATAAAATAAAAAAACTTTCTATTTTTGCTGTTAAATATTTCAATAGATCACATAACCATCTTATATTAAATAAATAGAATATGTATATGTGTGTGTGTATTTCATAGTTTGCAGGGCTTATATTTTTTAACTAAATAGTCTGTTTGAACATTTTATGAATAAGCATTTAAGGGTGTATTTACAGAAACTGCTAAAATGTTGTGTTTTGGGTACCTACATTTTACGTTAATTCTGTAGAAGTTTCTTAAATGTTATGAATACCTAAAGATACACTAAAAATATTTATCTATGGAATGTGTTAAACGTATTTTTTTAATATATAATTGGCATGCCATAAACTGATATTTCCTTACTCTCATCCCGTGAAAAGAATGAAACCAGGGTGAATTTGGTACAAATAACTCTAAACGACATTTAACTTTCATCAATGATAAAAATAACATGATACGCTTAATGTATATGAAATTACTTTTAGTAGTTGCCTCAATGTTTAGTATGGAGGAGCGTCATTTCGTAAACGCATCCTTAATCGGCTAGCTTATGAAATTCCTATCTTTAAATAAACTATTTGAGCTACAAAAATAAGTAAATGCCATATTCACAATTTTAGCATTATTTTAGTTAATTCAATTAATTAACTTCAGCATTACGTATTTCTATACGGTAGGTACAAAATACTAAGTGAGTATATTTTTGCTGATTGATCATTTTAATATCTAATATACATATTATTTTAGTAGGTATTGAAATTCTAATAATTACAGATAAGTATAAGACCTAATTGATATTTTAAAAATTAACAAAAAAATCTTAGTGATAGATAGATTTTTGAACCTCGGACTTTGAACTTTGAAGGGAGAAAGTCCCGTCCTACGGCCATGTGACTGACTGACTGATAACGTTTAAGTTGTGATATTTTAATGTATTACCGTGCGAGCATGACCGCGTAGAGAAAATCTACAGGGGTTAGACAAAATCTACTGTTACTGTCAGTTTATTGACATTTTCCAACTTCCCTATAGAATTTGCTTTTTAAGGGATCACGTGATAAATATCTTAAATAGTCAAACTGACGCAATGTCATGAATGTCATGCTACTGCTTGTAGATTTTGTCTACAGTAATGAGATTCATTATGCGCAGTCATGCTCGCGCGCGATAGGTTGTAGGTAGCTATTTAACTTTCGGCAAATACCTTGCTCTAAATTGAGCGCTAGAGTTGAAAGGACGCCCATACAAATCGTATGGAGCGAATCTTTAAATCACGTGATACTTTTCGGCTCAAGTTATTTAGCGAGAGTTACAACTAAATACTACATGGCCATGGATACTATAAATTATGGGAAAGCGGAAATATTTTCGAGATCAAATAAAATACTTGTACATTTATCGTCAAATACCGTATATTGCAAATTTGTTAGCTAACTGTATTAATTTTTAATTATATTTTCATTGTAAAGATGTTCTGAAATGGTTATGAAGTGGACTATCTTCCACATAACCTGCAATTTCTTGAGGTATTATGGCACTCTCGTCAATAATTCCACATGGTCGGCACATACATTCCAATGGGGCTTTTGTTGCGACCTGTAAATGATATGAATAATTTATTGAGGTGTTTATTTCTTGTATTCGTTTTATCGGGTTACCACAAGAGCTGGCGTGAACAAATACATTAAATCTATTTTAAAAAATCTTCACGAGTTTTACGGGTTAGTCTTTCGTTGCCGGTCCCAGGGTACCCAACGAAAGACAAAGTCTTCCTCACTTAGCCGAAGATTTTTTGAGGCTATACCTAGCGAGTGGCCAGCTCTGTTGAGGTATGTAGATGAAAAATACTCTTTGTACGGTTTGTCGGATAATGTACATATATTTTTTATTATAGAAAACCCAAATGGTACAAATGTACATGGTCGGATGTGGGGATTGAACCCGCGACTTTTCAGTTGTGAGCCGACGTTTTACCCACTCGACCACCGACACCCTCTATCTAAATCTAAATATCTAAGTATATCAATAATACAAATATCAAACTTATAAATAAATATCAACTATTAAATTTTTAACAACTCGCAACTTCCTGTGCGAACTAGTTATAAAACCAGCCGGAATTATTTTGTGGACGCAGTTGGAAGCAAAGCATTCCCAATAAATTTACTTTATAAAAAGTGTACCGACTTCAAAAATTTGCACTGAAAAGTAAGAAATAATAAATATTTCGTCGTAGAATTTGAAGACGGTTGGTGCCAAATTAGGATACAAAGTAATAAACATCTAAGAAGATAATGATCTGTTCAATATTATCTATGTTTGTACTGATGATCGTAGGTTCCTAATGAATTGTCTATATTAGTGAATTTGGGAACTAAGTTATTTCTAATTTGGCAACAACCGTCTTTTATTTTTCTTTTTTAAGTGATTTTGCTGCCCTGAGAGACAAATAATAACGCAAATAAAAAAAATTGATGGAAAAATAAAAAAAGATTACTGCTGTGGATACAAGTGCATCATGACTCATCATGAGCTGCACCCCATACCTTTAGCCGTTAGACCACCGTCGTAACAAAAATTGACAACTTCGTGGAAATAGCAACCGTTGCTAAGGCTTTTCTCTAATACATAATTTTCAGCCGTAAACAGAGACAAATTACTGAATTTCTGAAAAAGTACTGATCCGATTTTTGTTATATGTCTGTAAGATAATGTCGAGAAATATTTATATTCTTAAAAAAATAAGTCGTCAAAATGGGTACATATTTCATCGAGATATTAAGAAAAATGTACTTATAAAGTCAGTTTTTTCAAAATTTCTAAAAAACTACTGAACCAATTTTCACTAAAAAAAATGGGATTTCCAAATCGGTCGCGTCTTCGAGTAATCGGGGAATATACATTAAAAAAAAGATTCCGACGAATTGTAAACCTCCTCCTTCTGTTTTGAAGTTCGGTTAAAAACATAGAGTACTAAGCCTATGGAGGGGCCATACACCATTCATAGACGGGCTTCCCCTTTCGCCAATTTTTTCCCCTTTGACCAGTTACCTATACTGACCCAGTATATAGTAATAAGTAATAAGTTACCTTAGATTTCGTTGGTATCGTTTTGTGTCGCGAGACAGAGCTCTAGGAAAATAGTTAATTTAGATGTTTTAAACGGGAAAGGCGATCTAGGGCGTCAAACTTAGTGTTTCCAATCATTAATTATAATTATTATGTTCGTATTTTAACATAATCATCATATAACGTAAAATCCGTTGCGACAATAAAACGACAGAAAAATAAAATGGTACAGGGGCTAGTACTAGGCGGATTCATCAGCATATTGTTCTGTTTTGCACTCGATGCAGTATACCCTAAAGTGTTGTTAACAATTAACAACATCTATTGCATTTGTTTGGCACTTTTTTGTCATTATTTCTAGGACATGTAAGTGGTCGCATGGGGTCAGGCACCAGGCAGGCACTTGTGCGTATGCCTTTATGTTTTGGACGCGACTGATTTGCGTACCTACCTCGCGAAGAGTTGGAAAGCTAGAAAGTGCTCTGGCTCGCTCCAAGCACTCCAACACATTTTTTTTTTCAATACGCATTTGGTTGAAACTTGGTGAATGGTGGATATCTACTTTCTTACCTTTCTGAATTTAGCTTCTCCTGGTTTCGCTTTGGGACAAAATAGTGTTACAGAGGCTTCTCGTTCCCCAGACTCTTGACAGCAATTACAAATACGTTCCATTTGCCATATTTTACTCCCTGATACCTGAAATAGTTAATTAGGTTTATTTGCAACACCAATTCCCCGTCGAAAATAATTAACTTTGAGATTCGTATAATGACAGAGACGACTCGAATTTTGTAGAGCGACATCTTTATCATTCTAACACGAAGCTTGAGGCGAAGAAGTAACATGGAACAGAAGTGGCTGTGGCAGATCCAGGACCAGTAAGTAGTCAAGCGAGAAATGCACAAAAAACGAGTTTCCTTAAAGAAGACTCCAAAGCAAATTTTGCCCCACCCTAAACTAAATCACGAAATAGATCCCTTTGAGGTTATAATGTTTTAATAGGAAAATGAATATTATTATATAGACATACTTTATTATATTATTATATTAATAACAATATAAAACCTTAAATCTGATTTAAACATAAAAAATAATTAAATAAACCAGGTCTGCGTGGAATAGTGGCAAGAATACTAGAAACAGGTAGAACTATTATTAGTACTACGTTAATTAACACTAAATCTAAAATTGATGCTGAGTTGTGAGGGTGCTGACTGCGGAGTGGTGTGATAATACTGGCATACCTACTTACTGGATATTTGTGATAATACTGGCATACCTACTTACTGGATATTTGTGATAATACTGGCATACCTACTTACTGGATATTTGTGATAATACTGGCATACCTACTTACTGGATATTTGTGATAATACTGGCATACCTACTTACTGGATATTTGTGATAATACTGGCATACCTACTTACTGGATATTTGTGATAATACTGGCATACCTACTTACTGGATATTTGAAGCAACCAACTTATAATTTTCAAAAAGACTGTAGTAATAATACAAATTATAAATCGTTAGAAAATGTATGGCTACATAGGCAAATATTCAAATCTTTGTATGTGGTACCTGCACATAGCTGGAACATTTACCGATACACGCAAATGAAGGTATTGGTTTGGGTACACAGCCTGGATATTGTAGAACATGTATCACTGGTGTTACTTGACATTCTTGCCCTGAAAATTTTATTACAATTATATACTTAACCAAAGAAGATAGTAATATTATTTTTCCTACAAGTAGACAGGTACAATGTTGTTGACGAGTATGAATCTTTAAGCATTTGTGAAAAATTGTTATAAGGGTTCCACAAAATATAGCAATGTTTAGAGAATCCGGGGCACAAGTCAGGGTAAGATTTTGTTACGATTTTCACTAGGTAGGTATTAGATTGATGGATTCACCGGGAAGGTTTACGAGTATCAAACATGGACATATCATGTTTAGGAGTTGAGCATTAACAGTATAAGTGAATCAAGTCTCTTATCAAAACTTTAATAGATAAGTAGTTATAAGCGTATTTATGTAGGTATTCGAATTGTTGTAAACCCATATTGTACCCGTGCGAAGCCGTGGACGGGGTCGCTAGTCGCTAGTAATTATTGTAAATGCGAAAGTGTGTTTGTTTGTCCGTCAAAACGAAGCAACGGTACGACGTGATTTTTTGTAGGTACAGAGATAGATGGAGGGCCGGAGAGTGACCTTAGGCTACTTTTTTTCACGGGCGAAGCCAGGGCGGAAAGCTGATACAAAGAAGAAAAATGTCGAATGTGCATGCCCTCTGAAACACGAAAAGTCAATTTAAAGAAATTAAAATATTACTTTTCATTCATAGGGTTATATTTCTAACTACCGCGTTTTAAAAAAATAGACGGTTTATTTTAGCTCCATAAATGTTTAATTTAGAAAAAATATTATACATACAAAACAGGTTTATTACTTATTACATTAATCTGAGCGGTGTTAAGTTTTATTCAGTATCGTTGTTTATGTGAATTAACTGGGCACATTATTTTATATGTAATTGTTATTTTTTTGTTGTTGAAATTCCTATAAGTAGTTCCTGACGCATTTATAATCATAAAGTTTTTTAGATTGCTACGAATAGATTGTTTATATGACGAACGAAATAAAGATTTCAATTTTTTTTTTAAGTTTCACTCTAAAGACAAATTTTCGTTACGCGTAAGATGTTCTTTTACATATTTATTTATTATTTATTATTAAATTATGTTAAATAGATAATTTAGTATGAACTCAAGACCATAACACGAGCGAAGCCGGGCCGGGGCGGAAAGCTAGTTATATAATTTATAAGGTCCGTTTTTCTAGTCTTACGTCTTATTTGCTAAACAAACTGTGCATGTCTTCTCTTTAATATGTTGTCATTTAAAAATTCTTAAATGGCTAGTACATTTGCAGAACTAATAAATAAAATTATTTTCTAAACCGTTATTTAAATTTTTTACAATAAAAAGACACGCAAAGTTTGTTTACCAAATAAGACCATTATATATTATACTGGTTTATAAAATATACATACCTGGTGGAAGGTTCACCTCTAGTGCGCTTGCTTTCTGGGTTTGTAGCTTACATATCGATAAAAATATAAAAAATATGGTGTATTTTAAAGCAGACATTTTCCCCCTTTTTGTACTAAGTATTCATACTTAATAATAGACAAATGTGAAGCTACTGACGATTTTTGCGCCAAGAGACCTTATATAAAGGAATGGTTTTTCTCAATTATTTTACTTCGTTTACTCTACAGGGGGTGTTACATGAAAAGTCCTTTGAGTGATACAACCTCCTAGTGGGTCATACAAGTTCCATAAGTAAGATACTATGTTAATGACATATTTAACAACAGGTTCTCCTCCTTTAAGAAGGAAATAAACATTGTTTTCGGTTCCTCAGTAGGCTCTAATTTTAAATCTAATTCTAATTTCTAGTTTTATGTGTGTTTGATTTTTTTGGTGTTTGATTTTGTAATTTTTAGTTTTTTTTATTTATTGGTTTTCTATTTTTTGTGATTTTATATTGTTGAGTTGTATATTAGTGTGTCCCACTTGTAGGTATAATAATAGTATTTTAAATATTTTGTTCATGCTGTACGTGCATCCTGTAGGAAGTACATTGTAACTTTATTTTCTAATATTTTTAACATTAAGCATAAATAAATGTATTTCTGTTGTGCACGTCCAAATTAAATAAATAAATAAATAAATTAATTAATTAAGCAACAACGGTATAATAGCTTTTATTTTTGCCAGAGACGCTGGAAACAATGTCCACATTTATCGAGTTCTAATAATAACAGATATTTACACCTGTTAAACAAGTGACACATCTCTACATCCTGGATTGCAGTAACAGGATTGCCACTTGTTCAATTTGGACAACTGACAAAAGTGGACACTGTTACTTGTGCCTCTGGCCACGCCGCAATGTATATTGGCCGTGAAGGTGTGTTTGTTGAGTTCTCCATATTATGTAGAACAGAGGGCAATCGAGCCTGTCGCTGTACCTTAAGGAACTATAAGGGCTGTTACTTTTTAGGGTTCTGACATCTCCGATGAAAAAACGGAAACCTTTATAGGATCACTCATGTATGTCTGTCTTTGGGGTGACCCATAGAGTACTAAGCCTATGGAGGGGCCATAGACGGGCTTCCCCTTTCGCCAATTTTTTGCCCTTTGACCAGTTAAACTGACCAGGTGCGCAGTAATAAGTTACCTTAGATTTCGTTGGCATCGTTTTGTGTCGTGAGACAGAGCTCTAGGAAAATAGTTAATTGTGATGTTTTAAATGGGAAAGGCGATCTAGGACTTCATTATGTTTGTATTTTAACATAATCATCATATAATAACGTAAAATCCGTTGCGACAATAAAACTACAGAAAAATGCAGTGGTACAGGGGCTAGTACTAGACGTTTACCTCTATCTATCTATATCTATATCTATATCTATCTATCAACACGCATTTTATGCCAAGATGGGTAGGCAGAGACCATCGAATTTGCTACGTTCCTGACATACCTCTATCGCTCTTTTATATTCATCATACCTTTCATACATGGTCGGCGATTGTGTGTAGGTACTTTTAATATTGCTTTTAGTATTGATCGAAATCAATACATTTTAATTTATATGTTTCCTTTCACTTCAGCGACATAAACCTTTTTAGTCAATCTATCACGTAGACTACTTTTCTTCATTTTAGTCCCAACATCATCTTTCACTCCGCATTTTTCTCTAATGACATCGTTCTGGATACGTTTTATATCACATATTCTACGTAAAGACCGCATTTCCACTGCATTTATCTTACTTTATCTTCTTATTCCATACCCAACCCAAGTCTCACGATAAGTGATTTTACTTTTAGTTGTAAGTTGTGTATTTCTGCATACATCGTTTAGTCCACCAAATACCTTCTTCCTTTCCCTTGTTTGAACGCACCAGCTCCTGGGTATCATGGAGTATCGATAAGCATCTTCGCTAAAATTTGTAAAATGTCCTGGCTCTTAAATTCCACGGTCCCATCGTTTCAGTAGCGAAAGCGACGAATTCGCAATTTTGTAAGATGTTGGTATATTTCCTAATTTTGTTCGCTTCCGCTACGACGAACCAGACGAACCGTGTAGATGTGAAAATGCCATGGTATTAACGTACGTAGCGTCCCAGATCACAGCTCGATCACACATGAGGCTATCAATTACATCCTGTCCGGTTCATAGTCCTTTGAAATCCCAGTCGGCTCTAGAATGGCTGGAATAGATACCTACCGTAGATAGAGACTGTGATGTAATGTCGTTTATAGCGGCATATCACGAGATGCGACCAGTGATGTCCAGATTCGTCGACACTGCTGCCGCAGGGACATCTATGGGTTACACATCCTAATACTCCTAATAGAGTTGATATCTAATAATGTTCCTATGTTTGATGAAGGGACAGAAAGCCTCCAACCAAGCACCGGATTTCCTTTCCATAGCAGCGAGTAGACGTGCTAAGAGAGCAAACTATCTCTATGGCTGAGTTAGGATTTATTTTATATTCATTTTCTTTATGTCAAAAATGTATTCACTGCCTTGAAAAATGCGCTGGAGTTACCTTTTTCCCCGACTTGATTCTCTAATCCTGTTTATGCTTAGCTCCTAAACATTATAGGTCCATACGTTCCTCGTAAATCAACCTGTCTAATGGTGATAACCGCATCAAAATCCGTTGAGTAGTATTTGCGTGAGACGCGGCAGGGGACTTTGTTTTATAATATGTAATGATGATGATTACAGAAACTCTTCCACTCTTCCAACTCTTCCAGTCCTCCAGCTATCTCGACTGTTAAAAATAATAGCTCAATCCGTCGCACCGTTTTGAGTGTTTGTAATATTGAACATAATTTGTAGACTCGTTCATAAGCCGTTATTCTGATAGACCTGGGAACAAAATGTGTCTAAAAATCGTGGCATTGACGGTCCCCCAAATTGTTAAATAAATTAAAAAAAATCAAATAAAAACATATTCGTAATCTACTTATAAGCCTCTTTTTAACGATCCTAGACAAGATTTTTTCTAGAAAGTAGGCACTTCTGAACATAAAACCATAGTCTATTAATATTTGCAGCTATTTGCTAAATAATTGTTAAATTGCCACTAGCCATGGTCATATAGCAAGGTATTAAAATTATCAGACGTACACCTAATCGACTTTATTTATAAAAATATCTGTTACTGATTTTTTTCATACGAGATCAAGTTAGTTCCTACCTAATTATTGAATTTGTCCTCCACAACATAAATGACATATGGAAAAAGGCGCTGAAAGGTAAAGTTGATAGAAATGAAAAAGAAAATCAATTCAAACATTTAATTAACTTATTTATCACATCACAATAATTTTAATTGCAATAAAAACATTGGTTTATTATAGAAATTTGCAATATACGATTTTGACTTTACACTTTGCTATTCTATAATAAATACACTATTTTAAACATTCTATTCATATTTTTACATACTTAATCGGCCAAAGTCACCACATTTAGAACATTGACATTCAGCAGGTTCTCGCATTCTGATCTCCATAGTTGATGACCCTTCTTGCTCCAACTTCATGCCATCGGGGTCGTAGCAGTGTGTCAAAGTAACAAATCTTTCACGCATGAAACTTTCGCGACAGCAGTAGCATTCCTGATAAAATAAAACACCTGTTAAGGAAATGTTTACATCTTATATACAATAAGATGATTCGATACTTACCTGTACCAATAATTTTATAAATAAATATGTACGTAATTCGACAAAATGCCCATCTCAACAGAACTGGAAAATTAGTTTTCTTCCACTGTGTACCCTGAGTGTTTAACGAACCTTTAAAAATCCTGTAGCAGATACGACTGAAGGTTGTACTTGACTGTTGCACATTCCTTCACATTTATTTACATTTACTTCACCGCTACAAGTTCTTAATAAACTTCCCATGTCATCATATTCGTCTGAAATAAATAAAAGATTAAACTGGTCAACATAACTGAGTTAAATATTAATCGAGGTATAACGAACAAGCGTTTCAGGCACGATGCCACATGGAGACTTTTTGTAATCAAAGTTTTCAGAATATGTGAAATAAAAATGTTTTTCTTTTAACTTGGAGATATTAAGTGAATGTCATACCTTTACTGACATGAATTTCTGTTGGAATTGTTTCACAGTTTTCGTCTAACCCACTGGCAGTACCAAAAATTATGACTCCACAAAAACATAAAATAACTCTTGTAATAATTCTAAACATTGTTATTAGAAATAATTAACCTAAATTACTGCAACTAAAAAGTCGTTTGATCAGCTCGTTCCTTTCTCATTTTAATGGCAACTTATATGATGGTTGATCTCTTTTATAAGATCTCGTTAAAGGCTTGACATACCCCCTTCACGACATATAAACTACAGGGGGTTGTTGAACTAAGTTATTTACGGTGTATTCTCGTGCGTACCTACTTTTTGTCGTTGTAATTGTTGTTTCATGTCACTTATTGAGGTCTTGTGTTAGCATGTTTATATATAGTGTACACTATTATACCAGTATGATTCCTTTATCAACAATATTTATGATAAAACAATTTTAAATCATAATGTGTTTATTTATAGTACAATGTATTGAGTAAAAACACTATTTCATCATAGAAATCTAAAGGGAAACCTTAAACACGTTGGGGAAAATCCCTCACGTAAAAGCTGCAACGTAAAGTACATTTGTTTTTCAATGAACTTCATTGGATTCTATTTCATTCGACATAAAGTTCAAGCCAGTTCTGACTGGTAAACAAATACTGACTCAATGAAACATGATAAACGTAAAAAGGAATCGTAATACCAACTTCTTAAATACATTAATGGCTTGATAACACTATATCTCAGAGATTTACAATCCATTGTGAACTATATTTATATGACGTTATGTTTGATATTTGTTACTCTAGAAAAACAGTTGCTTAAGTTTTCATATGAATTTTCTCGTTACTTATATGTGATGTTATACTGGACACTGAGTTAAAGACGAGCCATGCTTGGTTAAGCGCGACCGACACTTGTGGTGACCAGGGCATAGTGCATATAATTTCAAAATATTGTGTAGTTAATAAAATTAGAAAAACAATAAATTGTTGTTATACACTGAGTGCTATAAAATTATTATGAAGCCACAAAATAGTAAGTACCACATACAAATTACCTCTCATTTCTTCTACCTGTTATTCTAGAGCGCCCCACGTGACTAAGAATACCTATTGTATCTATATTCAATAATATATAGATTCTATAAAAAATATGAAATATATCAAAAATAAATACCAAATCAACTACATACCTACTAGTTGCGTATTACAGAAATGTTATTATAACATGCGTATTGCGTACATAGTCTGAACTATATGTTTTTTTTTTGTATGGTAAGCTCATCTCTAAAACTTTTGAGTGTGACAAATACGTACGTCAGATATTCCAGTTATCAAAAATATTATAGGTTCCTGTATCAATACATTCTAAAGTTTTTTTCTACAGTACCTATATCTATCTAAGTCAATCTTTTCGTTGATCGGATTAATAAACTCAAACAGACTGTGTTTTATATACTTTCGCAGGTGCAAAAACTTCTTGTAGCGACTTTCCGCCCCGGTTTCGCCCGTGGAAACTTGAAAATACGAAATAATAAGCGACCTTCACGTTTTAGTTACAAATATTGATATATCCTACGGAACCCTATTTTTTAAATAAAACATAGCTTATATGTCTATCTAGTTACTGTGGCAATAAACTATATATATAAACTCACAACTCACTTTCCGCCCCCGGCTTTGCCTGATGGATATTTTCGAACAAAATAAAATATACCCTATGTCACTTAGGGATGTCGTAGCGTTATATTAGTGAAAGAATGTGTGGTGTTTTATTCAATAATATCGAGGTGAATCTATGAATGAAGACAACCAAGTGTCGTATACTCTAGCTAGACAAGGTTTATGAGACTAGAAACACGGAAAACTTTACGCTTTTTGAATACATATTTCGTATGCTCGTACATAAAAAGTTAATAGCGTTCTGGCACTAATGGTGTGAAATAAAATTTTTTGCTAAAATTATCTATGCATGTCAATATTAATTAGCATAACAAAATAATGGAGATTAGCAGTCACGTTGAACATATGAGACAATGTAGACAATCTTTACTTTAAAGTTGTTTTCCATTTGTTGTAAGTAATTTAGGTGCAGACCGTTCACCATAAGTTGTCCCATACATGTTGCTCATACATTTCAGTGATTTATAAGGAAAAATCATACTCTTTCCTCTAAATATTATTTAGTATTGTATTTTATCACGATTAATTCTAAACCGGATCTAACTAAATTGTAGATATTTCATAGTATATTTAGCAAGGTGTAGTAACTGAAAGGCGTAATATTCTGTGCAATAAGTAGAATATTTTTGTGATTGCGTTTGTAAAGAAGTTTCGAGAAGGTGGTACAATTGTATACTTCGTAAGTTATTAGAAGTAAATCGAAAAATAAACACCTATTAATTATGTAGGTTTGTACTATGCCCTGTAATGTAACTCTAATTAATTATATAGTGTCACATCCGTAAAAATAATGCGTAAACAGTGGCCAGTACATATCGTACAAAGGTTATCATAACATCACAATCGCTTATCCATACAAAGTGAACTGTTCCTCTCTTGACAGTTGACGTGTATTTCCTCAGTGTATCTAATCAGGAAATGCGTTTAGTTATTTAATGGTAAATATTTTGTTGTTACGACCTAGGTCTCAGTGTCAACTTCATATAAATAGTAGGTATATAGTGTGCCTATATAAATGAAATCGGAAGTAGCTTCAGAATGCAGAAACTACTGCGGCATTTTTAATTTATTTGTGATAGTTTAGAGCTAGTTTTAAGCTTTTGTAAATAAAGTATATTGTTAGCGTTATGGCCACACAGACGAAGTCGCAGCTAGTAATAAATAGTAGTAAAATATGTGCTAGCAGTTTCTTTAATGTTTCTAAAGGAACCTTTAATTTTCACCTTAGACCTCATCTTGATTGGTGGTAATAAAAAGGATCATGTTTCTATTATACTAATTAATATGTTTCAAAGCTATACACAATTGTCTTTAATTAAACTTTTAAATTGGTCTGTTGAATGAAACTACGTTTTTGTTTATACTTATAGTGTGTATGACAGTATACTAAATGATAAGAGAGTTAAATGAGGCCGGGTGTCCAGTAATGATCTTGATAGTCTAGAATGATCTTGCTACAATTTCGTTGAAATTTTTCCGAACGTTAAGTTCACAGGTCATGCTTTCCTGAGATTGAATTGGTTCATCGAACTTCAAACTTCATTCCTACATTTCTAAAAAAAGTCTCCTAAAGCTTATAGGTAGAGAGAGATGGCGACAGAAAGTGGTTGTAAGCACTTGCCGGCAGAAAACCTCTTTTTCGTGTAGTCTACAAATTCTTATTGACGATTAGGGGTCCAGCGCTTGTCGGTACGCCGCTGAGGCGCTTTAAAAAAAAAAAAGACCAGCTGGCAGAAAATGAGTGAACAGCATTTGTGGGGGGGAACTCTCGGTTGTAGGAAAAATATTTTCTGCCAATTTACTCCATGCAGTTTTTTTTAATTCTTTTTTTGTTTTTTTTTTAAATAGAATTTTGCAAGTGATATAAATTGTAATATTTTTCTTACAACCGAGAGGTCCCCACAAATTCTGTTCACTCATTTTCTGCCAGCTGGTAGGAGAGGTTTTTTTTTCTTTTAAAGCGCCTCAGCGGCGTATACCGACAAGCGCTGGATAAGAATTTGCAGAGGGGGGCTACACGATAAAGAGGTTTTCTGCCGGCAAGTGCTTACAACCACTTTCTGTCGCCATCTCTCTACTAGGAAAATAGAATAATAAATAAGTATTAAATAAAATAAACAAATTAATTTCTACAAATTCCAAATTGTAAGAAGACAGTCAATTGATTAGTAGTTACGTCTTTTGCCCGCCAGGTGGCGGAGGGAGAGAGGTGCGTTGGCCAGCAAATGAAATGGTGGCTTTGTTTTAACTGTGTAATATTTTAATTCTGTTTAATTGTTTAATTGTGTCCAAAGTGGAAATTAAAGACAGTAATTAGTAAAGACGTTAATTTTATTCAATCCATCATCGTCTCTTTACAAGTGGCAGCCCAACTAGTGGCCAATAAAAGTTTCGAACCAAAATAACGAATTTTTACGAACTCTTAAATTTTGTTTCTAAAATATATTCAGTTTTCAACAAGCATCTTGCTGGTTTTATGTGTGACTGTCTCAATCTTCGAGGTGTTAAGTAAAAGTGAAAATGCCAAGAAGAAAAAGTGCGCAAAGTAGCCACGAGGCGGACTTCGAGGTGGAGTCGCGCATGTCAGCGATGTTCGCGTCCTTTGCTAGGGCTCAAGCTGAGTCTAACAGAGAGTTAATATCAGCTATCCTAGCTTCCAAGGATTCCAACAGTGACAGCGGCGCTCCAAGCCTGTCTCCGACATCACACATCGCACCGCCCTCCGCGCTTATGGGAAACTTCGCTAACTGTACAGCGCGTTTCAGCGGGAGAGCTCATCAAGATCCACGTGTCGTGGATGCTTTTATTGATACAATCATAGTATACAAAGAGTGTACAAATATAAGTGACGAGCATGCGCTCCGCGGCCTGCCAATATTACTAGAGGCAGATGCTGCTGTTTGGTACAAGGGAGTAAAGGGCTCCATTTCTTCGTGGACAGAGGCAATACAACGTTTGCGATCCATGTATGGTGCGCCGAAACCTCCCTACAAAATATTTCGTGGCGTGTTCAGTGCAGATCAAGGACACGAGCGCGCCGATATTTATATCAGCCGTCAACGCGCGGAACTCGCGAGTCTACCGTATGTTCTTGATGAACGAATTATATTAGACCTTCTTTACGGCTTGCTAAACATCAATATTCGAAAGCGAATACCTCGAGACCTGGTTAATAGTGTCGACGAGCTCATCGAGCGCGCCAGACAGGTGGAGGACGAGTTCGACGAAGCAGCGTCGGTGCCTGTTCAGGGACAACGGGAGCTTCGTGCCGGCCGGCATGAGCCGCGCTCTACGGCGGCGCCTGCGCCGAGCACCTCACTCCGGTCACCTGTGTTTCACGGGTCAACGACTGCTCGTAACTCGGTCGAGACTCCGCTTCGGTCTTCGACGTGCGAAGTTCCTCGGGCGACACAGTGTAACCAAGTAATTCAACCTCTTCAAGGTAACAAAAGTTATTGTGTTTATTGTCGTAAAAGTGGTCACGCTCGCTCTGAGTGTCCGCGACTTAAAATTAAAAGTGATAGTGAAATCAAGTGTTATGGTTGTGGTGCTAAGGGCATCATTCGTTCTAAGTGTGCTAATTGTAATGCTGGGGACAGTAAGCCTAAAGACACTAGTAATACATTTTATTCTTGTAATTTTCATTCTTTGGACAAGTCTTTGAGCGATGATACCTACCCATTTACAGATCTTAGTCATGAACCTAATTTTATAAATCGTAGTAACGATCGTAGTTGTACATTTTGTAACAATATGTTTGTAAATCGTAGCAATCGTAGCCCAAAGAAGAGTCCGTTTTCGTTTAATACAAATTTGTCAAAGATTAAGCAAGGTCATCTGTCAAAGATCACCGAGTTGTGTACTAACACTTTTGTACCTAAGGGGAGTTTGCCTCTCAGAGGCAAGTCGCCTATTCAAAATTGTAACAAGCTACCATTAATGAAGGTTGCCTTTGCGTCTGACTCCAACAGTAACGGCACCAGTAACCGACCTATTCTCAATGTCGAGATTAATGGGGTTCGTGGTACCGGTTTAGTGGACACAGCGGCCAAACGATGTATAGCTGGTTATAGTTTGTATACGTTGCTACGCGATCAAGGTCACCCGTTTCGTAAAAGTAATTTTCGTGTAAAATTTGCAGACGGGATTGTGCGCGATATGAATGTCAAACTTGTTGACGTCGACGTTAAACTTGAGGGTAAGGTTGTACCAACTACCTTCATAGTTTTACCTAACGCCGTAAATAATGAAACACTTTTTGGTATCGATTTTTTATGTAGTGCTCGTATTGTTCTTAACTTACACGCGAACTCATGGTTTATGACTGATCACCCGCAGGCTGTGTATCCTTTGCAAGGCGAGAAGTCAAGCGTCAAGGTGAGTTGTGCAGCTGCAGACGTGATTCGACCTGATGAGGGGGCGATGCTGTCGTCAATGGAGCGAACTGCATTGTCAACCTTAGTTCACGAGTACGAGGACATCTTTGGTGAAGGGGGAGGAGCGACACCTTTCGCCGAGCATACCATCGATACAGGTAACCATTTTCCTAAGACTACTAAAGACGAGACCCGTCGTGTGGGGGAAGACTATTCACCTGGTGACCTAATCCTTCTACGTAGCCATGTTTTGAGTAATGCCGGTAAGGGTATAACCTCGAAACTCGTCCCAAGAAGAGATGGGCCCTACTGTATAAAAATGAAGGTGAGTCCCACCACTTACTTAATTTCGCATCGTGAAGCTCCTGATGAATCGATCGGTAAGTATCACGTGTCCGATCTTACTCGCTACCATGCACGTGAGTGTGAGGGTGATCAGTCCAAGCCACGACCCGTCAACCCAAAACGGAGACGCGGTCGACCTCTTAAACTATTAGATTATGTTTAAGTTCCTTGTTCTAATTGTTTTTTGTTATTGTTAATTGTTCTTACTGACTTTCTCTTTGTGTTACTTTTGTGTTTGTTTGACCAAACTGGTGGTCCTATATTTGGTCAAAAGGGGGAGTATGTAAGAAGACAGTCAATTGATTAGTAGTTACGTCTTTTGCCCGCCAGGTGGCGGAGGGAGAGAGGTGCGTTGGCCAGCAAATGAAATGGTGGCTTTGTTTTAACTGTGTAATATTTTAATTCTGTTTAATTGTTTAATTGTGTCCAAAGTGGAAATTAAAGACAGTAATTAGTAAAGACGTTAATTTTATTCAATCCATCATCGTCTCTTTACAAAATATATTTATTTATATATGATAAGAGGCAGACAAAACACGAATTAAATTAATTAGGTAGGTTTTAGACTCGCAAAAAATATCTCAATATTATTCAGTAGGTAATTAGAAGATAATATACCGTTTCGGTAAAAATAAATACGATTTAAAAATACTTAACGAATACTTATTTTTTTCTTGAAAATTAGGTAGGTAAAGTACGCACTACGCGCTTTCAATAAGAAGCCAAAGACAAGCACCTTTTTAGAAGGTTATTTCCCTCATTGCTCATTGATCGCCCCTATCTCCAAACGTGGTGGTTATATACTATGAAGTTATACATACTTTCATTCCACACCTTGTATACAGTAAAGTATATTATATTCAGCACGTGTTTCTCATGTCACGGTCAAAGGGGTTTGGTCCGCAATAACGTACCTACTGACCCGTATCATCCAACAGACGATGTGACCTCAAATAATGATATTTGTCAACAAATCTAGACCATACACGAGTGTATGAGAATGTGTTATAAAATGTAAAAATAAATATAATATTATTTATGATTCTGGTTTTCCCTCAATTTACTGAATTTTAGATGACTTTTAGATTAGATTTAGATTTCTTGTACACTTTATTACATTTTGCATTTCTGATCTCAAGGATATGAACACCCATGCAATGGCTATTATTCAATATATATACGAGAGCACCTAAGCATTATCCAATAAAACCGCGACTAACTCAAGTAATAAGTGCTAGACGTTCAGTCTAGTGCTGGGAAGCAGGAGTGTAGGACTCTGCAGTCTGTATAATTCTCAAGTTTGACATTTAACGTATTAGTACCTACATATAATAATATATTTACAAAATGACTGACAATGATAATGATGATCAAAATAATCATTCAAGGGAAAACTTTGGTAAGTAAGAGCAAACATATTGAAAGTATTTATCGAGAAAACTTAAATATGATTTCTATAAAAATCTGTTTTTGACAAGTTCATACATTTTAATCGGACGTGTTTGCATATGCTTTAAAACGTGATCATGTTCATTAAACTAATTATCAGAATGGCGATTGTTAATTGCTTACACTTACTTATTATAAACTTTTCCAATTATTATCATGCGCCTTCTGACTATCTCAAACACTAGAGGAACGTCGACAAATTTTAGTTCCCAGTTAGGTAACTAGTAATTATTATTGATTTTCAGTGCTAGAAATCGAAAGGAAAGATGTCGAAAGACAAAAAGAAGGAGGCGATGCTATAACAAAAGCCATAGGATCTATTGGAAAGTGGCAGATATGGATATGTTTTGTTGTATTCCTCGTCAAATTTCCAGTAGCATGGCACCAGATGAGTATCATCTTTCTTGCACCTCCCACGAAATTTCACTGCACAGGAGAGTCTGAAGGTTTCGACAATGTTTGCTACGATAATTGCACAAAATATGAATATGATCACAGCGTATTCAAAGAAACTATAGTAACAGAATGGAACCTAATATGTGGAAGAGAATGGCTAAAGAACCTAACACAAACCATTTTTATGCTTGGAATATTAGTTGGAAATATGTGTTTTGGACATTTATCAGACAGGTTAGTATTTTTATTTTACTGGTTTAAAAATACATAATTCGCGAATTAAGAAGTTAGCAACTATACTTTTTCGCAATTCAAGTGCCAGGATGTCGCAATTTTCTTCTTTAACACAGTCAATGAGAACATATCTATATTGGTGAACCAAGCTCACGAAACTTGAATTAAATTGGTACATCCTGCACAGACACATTACGTGGTGCTTTATATCATTGCAAACTACTATAAATGATTATAACAACATTTCATTTTAGTGTGCACAATGCGGTTATATATTTAGAATCGGACTATGCTTTTGCAGTACACAAATGCACCTTATATATTACAACTACTTACTTATCTGCCATAATTTTAGTAATTAAAATATGAGGAAAGGCCGGCTAAAATCACTAGTTGAGGAGAAAATATATTTTGAGTATATAATAAGTATTGCCGTGCCCCCCGCCAAGTCGAGCGAGCACAGCCGTATCATCCTTTTCTCGAAGCACTTTTGACCAACCTGTAACTTCGTTGTGGATAAAGCAACAAGTTTGAATTTTAAGTAATCAAGAAGACATTATAATCAATCATATTTATTATAATGCAGGTACGGACGTCGATTACCATTTCTTGGAGCAGTATTCCTACAATTAATATCAGGAGTGGCCACTGCTTACTCTATTAATTGGTACATGTTTACCACTTTGAGATTCTTCTTAGCTGTCGCTACAGGAGGTACCATGGTAACTAGCTTCGTCTTAACAATGGAATTGATCGGAGCCAAATACAGAGAAACAGTTGGTATCATATATCAGATACCATTCAACATTGGACATTTGTCACTGCCACTTTTTGGATACTACCTTCGTGATTGGGACAAGTTTCAGCTAGCCATATCATTACCATCTGTAATATTCTTAAGTTACTACTACTTGTTACCCGAATCTCCAAGATGGCTTCTAACGGCTGGAAGGAATGATGAAGCTGTTAAAATATTAGAAACAGCAGCCAGAAGGTAACGAAATACGTAAATCACATTATATTTTGCGATTTTATTATTGATGGTGACAAGACATTTGGTTCTTTCTTTGCTCTATGAATTAGCATCACGATACCGCAGGGAAATGAAGCTTGACTAGAGGTGTGCGTTTGCATATTTTGCTACTTTGTTACAATTTCGTATGTACGATTATGTTAGAAGTTTTTTCATCTATAGTATAGACTCACAAAAATATTATCGGCTAAAAGACATTCTCTTCGCTGTGTATCCTAGGACTGCCAACACAGTTCCGGGAGCCGTAATGCAACCATAAATATATAAAATATATATGTATATTGTATGAGAAAGAGCAATAAAGTAAGCGTAACAGACCTCGCAGATTTTTACAAAGTTAATTTTGCCAAACGTACTTTATTTTTCAAATATGAATACAAGGGTTTACTTTTAAAAGTTATTGCTAAAAGGTTGAATAATTTCAGAAATGGGCGAACAACTGAAGGAATTTCGTCGTCATCACAAAAAATGGCAGCACAAATGGGAACAAATGATCACAAAGAGCACGCTTCATTCATTGCACTATTTCGTACACCACGTCTCCGTAATCGAACACTTGCAATATGCTTCAACTGGTTCGTTTGTGGACTTTGTTTCTTTGGAGTTTCGCAATATATTGGGCATGTTTCTGGAAACATTTTCACTAACGTTGCTATATCTGCTGCTATTCAGGTGATTATTATTTCAATTATAAGTCTTTTCAATTTCTAAATGTTTGATATTTTTATAACTTGGAAGATAGAAACAGACTATATAAATAGTAATATACCATTGCAGGTTCCTGGGACGCTAATCTCCATTTACGCCAATAAAATGCTCGGTCGGAAGATTACTTTAATGAGCTCCAATTGTGTGACAGGATTGAGCTGTTTACTTATAACAGTCATACCTCACTCCGGAGTAAGCAATTTAGCCCTCGGCTGCATTGGGTTATGGGGGATGAGCATTTCATTCTCCACTGTATATCTATATGCTGGTGAACTATTTCCTACTATCGTTCGGAATTCTGGTGTAGGGTTATCGTCTACGGTTGCTCGTGTAGGTTCCATGGTAGCCCCCTTCGTTGCTACACTCTCACATACAAGTGGTTGGTTACCGCCGCTTGTTTTTGGTATTGTACCTCTAGTCGGGGCTGCTCTATGTGTTATACTTCCCGATACTAGAGGGAAAAAGTTACCTGATACACTAGAAGAAGGCGAAGCTGAATAATTTGCAATTTGTATAACTTTTAATATAAGTACGGAATATAATAAAAGCTTTGTAGAAAGTATTAGAGATAATAATGTCTCCCACAAAACACATATATACCTAAAGTAAGAAGGTATTTTAAGTTATGTTGAAAGATTATTATCTACGATACGTGTTACATTAGTATTTATTTTTGTACTTTTGATAATTACCTATATGTATAAGATAATCAATTGCTTTATTCTATTCTAAGAAAGAACAACTTGGATGGATCTAGGGTAAAAGTGAGAATTAAAGAATGCTAAGGAATGGGACATGAATGCTAAGTAATAATTTAATGTTATTTTATTTTGTGCATTTTAATATTGAATACAAAACTCACATGAACGGCTGTGATTCAAAATATTATTATGAATATTGTGTACGATAATATCAACCACGAGCTAAGTATTCTTAAAAAATTACTATCAATGAAATGGTGTTTTATTTTATAATACCCTATTCAGACAACGGCTAGCGTTATCAATGTAAAAAGTTATGCAAGATAATAATTTAATTACATACATACCTAAATGTTTCTTATATAACGTAATTTTATACTACTTATACGTATTCATAATACGTATATAAAATTCAACTGCCTGTATGTGAAAAAGTGTTATGTGGTATTCGCAAGCGAGCATGACTGTCTAGAGAAAATCTTTGTATGTAGGCAAAATCACACTAGGAAAGAGAAAGAGATAAGTAATGACCCATAGAGACAAACCAGGACAAAGGATCGCGTTAAGGTCGCAAGTCAAGCTTTCTCTACAGGCAGTAGATTTTGTCTATCTACGTAGAGATTTATTTTCTTTATCCCGTCTGTAGTTATAGTTGACAAAACGCATTTTTAACAGTCAATCTTCTCATGCAAGTAATGCAAGTGTTTGCGGAATATATGTACCATATTTAATATTGTTTACATTATAATATATCCCTAGCAAGTATAAGTAGTTTGATTTTTTATATAGGAAAAAGTTGTGAAAAATATTACAAATCTGCATCACGGACATCGGAGCTCTTACCAGTGAATTAGGTTAGTAGTATTATATATTCCGATAATGATTTAACCAAAATACAAAAATTAAAACTAATATTAGCTAGTAATATCAAAAAAACTGTATTTTATTAAATATATAGTCACGGGTTGCCTAAAACCGTGTTATTGGTCCCAGGGTACTCGAGGGTACCCAGCGGAAGACAAAGCCTTCTACTTTTAGCCAATGGTATTTGTGACGCTATACCTAATGAGCGGTCAGTTCTGTTGAGGTATATTTAAAGAAATAAGTTTTAATTATAAAAAAAACCCATTGGTACATGGCCGGGATCGAACCATATCTGCGCAGGTTATACCCACCGTCTTAACCAAACCATTCGGCCACCAACGCACAGTAAAAATATCTTCGACTATGAGGAAGAATTGAGTCCAAATTTTCATCCAAAATCTTTGAAAGTACATATTTTAATAAATTAGCTGATGACGAAAGATATTGGTATTTTTCTGCAAAAATATATTTACTAAACATCAGACAAATCCATGTCTGACGATCAAGGGTGACATATAGATTTTTGTAATAATGATCATGACTAAAATTGTCCAGACAAAAGATAAGTAGCGCATCTACTACCGAGCAAGATTATACTACTTACTGTACCTACTTTACAGTATACAATGAAAACTGGTAATAAAGATAAATTTTGTGACGTGAGAAATGCGAAAGATAAAAACTAAAACGAGAAAATACAAGTATATGTTTTACAGTGAACATTGCCATACTATTATGTGAACTTATTTTAAATTTAATATTTTTATCTATAATTTGGAATAACCAAGTAAGTATATGCTATTAAGTTATGGATTTGTGAAGTAAATAACTAATGTAAAGGTTAGTAAAAATATACCTAGCAGTCGTCACATAAAACTATAGAATGTACTTACTGTTAAATCCTATTAATTTTTATATAGTACCTATTGTATTCATATCATAATAGCAGATTCTGATTGAATTATATTTTGTACAGAGATATCGGCAACGTAGCCAGATTATCAATTTTAGCCAGTTGTCAATATTAAACAGGACAGGCGATAATTCTATTGCTTCACTTTATGCTATGAGAGAAGGGCTTTTACGTGCCCTCCAAAGCACGAGCGAATTCTCGGCTACTCGTATTTGCAAATAATATTGGTGCTTAGTATTTATGGTTTGAGTGAGGACTGATGCCTTTGATATTTAACCTAAATTAACATAAATGGTACTTTCATCCTGCAGGCACAACGGACAAAGGAAGGTTGTGATGTGAAACATATGGCAACTTGTGTACCTATAATATACCTAGAAAAATCTAATTGTTTAGCTAGATTAAACATTCAAATTGTCTTTCATTTCCAGTTAATTACTACAATGGCTGAACTTGAAGACCCTATAGAAAAATCAATCGGTCGGTTTGGAAAATACCAAGTTTGGGTTCTAATACTCTTGACTATTGGCCGATACCCAACAGAATTTCAACTAACTAATGTGGTTTTCCTTCTACCAACCGTGGATTACGTTTGCTTAGATGATCCTAACCAAAACACAACAAATACGTGTCCTTGTGAAAATGTTATATTTGATGATTCATCATTTATAAGTACTGTTACGAGTACTTGGAATTTAGTATGTGAAAGGAGATATCTAGCTAGTCTTGCGCAGTCAATGTTACAAGTTGGAATTTTAGCAGGCAGTTTAATATATGGCTTTATATCGGACAGGTAAAATGCATAGACAAACCAATTTACAGCACAGTCTCTAAATTATTAATTAGCGTTTTTAATTTCAGATATGGTCGGAAACTTGCAGTAATCTTAGCGTTAACCGTTGAAGTGGTTGCAGTAGCCCTGTCTGCAATAGTTCAAAGTTTTTGGTTATTTTTAGTATGTAGATTTTTAATAGGAGTCGCAGTGGGAGGCACAATGTTATGTTGCTATATTTTATTAATTGAACTAAGTGGAAAATCCTTCAGACCTTATTTAATGGGACTTCATGAAATATCCTATATAAGTGGATACCTAATATTGCCAATAATTGCTTACTTTGTTAGGGACTGGAGATATTTACAACTCGTGACATCTGTACCATGGATATTTGTGTTGGCATATTATTGGTTGATACCTGAATCTCCTCGCTGGTTGGTCACTGTTGGAAGGAAGACTGAAGCTATATCAGTACTCACTCGTATTGCAAGAAAGTGAGTATAAAATAAATATATTACAAAAAAAAATTACTAGTTAACTGTCCTGTTAGCAGACAAGCTGACATTTTATGTGTCGTAGCCTGGTCGTAGCAATAAATTTTTCATCATTCATTACACTAATGGACGGAAGTATCGGTTTCAACTTAATGACACCGTGTCGTTATCCCTACAATATAGCCATTGTGAAGTAATAAAAATGTTTAATTTCAGAAATAACAGACCGGTTGACAATATTGAAGAAACAGTGGAATTAATTGAAAAACAAACATTGACTGAAAATCGACATCACGGGACTTATTTAGACCTTTTTAAAACACCAAAACTTAGAAAGTACACTTTACTAATGGCAGTAATATGGTTTTGTTGTGCACATACTTTCTTTGGTGTCAATCAATACATAGGAAGGTTACAAGGAAACATATATCTCAATGTAATGCTTTCTGCTGCGTCTCTTGCACCGGCTATTGTGTTATGCGTTCTTTCAAATCTTTATTTACGAAGAAAAGCCAGTGTCATTATATTTTTTGTAACATCTGCAACTTCTTTAATATTACTAACATTTACTACGGATAGAACTGTAAGTTTAATTTTTGCTATAATTGGTCAAATTGGCAACTATACAGCATTTGTAACCATTTATTTATATACATCTGAACTTTTCCCAACTGTAGTTAGAAATTCCGCCATGGGATTTGCATCTGTGTTTGCTAGATTAGGAGGTTTCATTGCACCTTTCGTTGTAGATATAGGAGTAGAGTGGACATCTATAGTGACATTCAGTTCGTTGGCCTTTTTAGCAGCTATACTGTGTAGCTTTTTACCAGAAACTAAGGAAGTCGTTCTTTTTAATTCCATTGAACAGATTGAAACGTCAAAGATTGAACAAAATGATACAAATTGAAAGATATTTATTTAATTTAGTTTAATTTAATTTAACCTTTAACATTATGACTTGACTGTACTTGGCAAAAAGGAGAACTCACAGATGATACCTACTTGCTAAAATAATTTAAAATTACCTTATAAATATATCCTAAATATTTAGTTTTTGGTTTCACTAAAAACCATAAAATTTAAACAATATATTTTGAAATCCCCCTAAACACAGACTAATGAATATAAACAATAAGGTGTGATAAATCACCCAATACTGAAACCATTTGCTATTGATTATCAAATACATGAAAGTAAATCCAATCGTATTCCAAAATATAAAACCAATTTTCGCTGTGTTCAGACTTCTTGTTACTCTTTTGATAGGAGACTTCAAGAAGGTGCCTGCAAATAATATTATTATGAAATATTTAACTGAGACTTATGTTTTCAACCTGAAGGATTTCTGGGACAAAAAGCAGCCTATCACATAGATTCGTTGTTCTGTTTTGACGTGAAAGAAGGACAAACACACTTTCGCATTTATAATATTAGTTAGGATTGTGGTTGCCAAATAAAATAAATAACAGTAATAAAAAAAATATCCTTGTTGAGATTAGTCTAGGCCCGGGTACATAATTGTATAATATATATTAGGTATAAAGCGTATTTACTCGATGCCTGTAACCAATTCGCACAGACACAGTTGTTTGCTAATTACAATAACTAAAATATATATAAAAATACTAGGTTTCCGCCCCCAGGCTTTTCTTCACAGGCGAACTGTGAAAATTAATATGTGAAAAGTTCCAACTTGTACCTACCTACGTATTTATTTTGAATTTGTGACGTCATTAAAATTTATCTTGGAGCGTATATTTAGACTTAGTTTTTAAATCCTACCAAAACAATATTTTTCCCATAGTTATTTATATTGCATGCATAGATTGCTTACCGTTATGTATAAAACTTTTTAGATTTTGTTCTTTCTCTAGCCATTTTTGATTAAGCCAACTACGTAAAGAATTTTCGTCAGCCGGAAGGTCTTTTGCTGCATATCTAAAATTAAAGTATAAAATACGTATACTGTAGAAAGTATATTTTATTACAGCCTTTTGTTTGACACAATGTTATTTTTTCCATCTTTCTTTATCGCTGATGAATCCTGAATATGATGTCACGATATTGTTTTATAATTTATCTAGCGATATTGAGAAAATAAATTATTGTCATTCTTTCTTCTTTCTGCACTATTTCCGGCATAATATATTATGTATCAGTTTATCGTTTATACTTCATTTCAGATAATGAGCTTCCAAATTAATTCATCCATTGGTAGGAAATGAACCACAAACATACAATAGTATTATTCTATATCTAAGTACCAGATTTGTTTTTTCCTAAATCTTTATCTGAAATATATCTTACTTTTTAAAACAAAAATAAGTGTGTTGTGGTAAACGTCCAAAAAACAAATCCTTTTCTGTTTGAGCAGGGCTATCATATGCTACCGTAACATCATACACAGCGTCTAGTCCAGATTCCAATAGTTGCGAACATAATATGGCCCATCCTGTTGTACGAGGGTGTAACACGTACTTATATCTCTGTAATGCAAAAATAGATTGAAACGAGCTTCAAATGTCACGCAATCCACACTTTTGAAATATGTAGTACTACTGAATTTCTGAAGTTGTAGGTTCAGTACTTTTAAAATAGCACTACTGTAGTTCTGAAATAGTTCCTACTACTCTTACATATATTCTGAAATAGCAGGTACGATCAAGGACAGGGAAATGTGTACCGTGCTATCTGAGTGTCTACTGAAATAATTAGAGTTATAAAAACGGTATGAGAAGTATCCTCTTCATTTAATTTTAAATAGTAGGTCTTCTGAAGTTTTGAAATAATGCTAATGAACTTCAGAAATAGTAGAGACCTCCAAAGTTCTGTAAAAAATTGGTATAAATAAAATTCCGACGTTACTTGTAGACTTTAACAAGTGACAGGTAGTCACAAAACGTGCAGCGACCAGCTGTGTGAGCATGACGCTTGTAGAAAGAATCTCATTTCATCTTCATCATCATGGTGTCTTCCAAACATTTTAAGGGATCACGTGACAAATGTCATAAATAGACAAACTGACGCAACTGAGGACGTCATGCTACCGCTTGTATATTTTGTCTACTCCTTTTAGATTTCGTCTAACCCCTGTAGATTTTCTCTGCACGGTCATACTTGCACGGCAGCGACTAAGTTGCTAAAAGGGCAATAGTATAACGTCTGAATTGTTTGAGATATCCCACAAAGCCAATCCTGTTATTATTAATCTAGAACATTTGTAAATTACAAAGTCATTTAACATTTACATACACTACAGAACAGACAGAGAGATATTTTTATCGTTATTTATTCAGCTATCTAAAATCACAGACAATTACATTTATTTTTATCTTGTACAATAATTAATAATTCTTCTCTCTATTTATCTATCATCACGTATTTTATCCGAAGAGGGGTAGGCAGAGAAAATCGAATGCCATTTGTTACGATCCTGACATACCTCATTCGCTTCTTTTATATTCATCATATCTATCGTACATGCTCGGCGATTGTGTGTATTTTTAACATTTCCATCGATCAATACATTTATTATTTATATTCAATAAAAGTACACCTAGGTCGTCCTCTGCATTTTCTTTCACTTCAGTCATACAAACCTTTTTAGTCAATCTTCATCCTTCATTCTTTCAACGTGTCCAAACCACCGTAAACTACTTTTCTTCATTTTAGTCACAACAGCATCTTTCACTCCGCACTCTTCTCTAATGACATCGTTCCGGATGCGATCAATACGCTTTATATCACACATTCTACGTAAAGACCGCATTTCAACTGCATTTATCTTACTTTAATGCTTCTTATTCCATACCCAAGTCTCGCTTCCATAAGTTCTTATTTGAATTTAATTATTTTAATTCCTTAACACTAACCGGTAAGTTATTGTCGTTTGCGAATCGATCGCTCCGAAGTAGATTACTCTGTGAAAGATCTGTCCCTTCAGGAAATAGCACTAAACGAAATTTTGTCTCCATTCTGTTATAATAGTTCAAAAATTCTGTTATGTTTTTTCTGTCATCGCGCCAATTTCTTTTTACATATAAGAAGCAGTTTAACTGCATCACCCATCCTGTAGTAAAATTATAAAAATATATATTAATACTTAACGTATAAATAAAAGTAATAATAACCTGTTATTTTATTTCCATACCTAGAGCAGGCAAATACTTAATTTCATCTTTTAAAACAAACTTTGTTTTAGATATACCTCCTAAGTTTTCATTAAAATATTGTTTAATTTGGCTAAAAACATTTAAAGGTTTTAAAAATGACTGATTATCTTCATCTTCATTTTGTGTAGCGTGATAAAGAGCTATCCAAATATAATTCCAATCAACTCTCGTTCTATGATTAATTACAATAATGGCCTTGTCATCACGATTTACAAGATCTCCATAATAATCAAGCTTCATTTTAGAACACCATTGAAATAACGCCTGTGAAAATAAATATTAAATTATATAACAGTTATTATTTTTTACTTTTTAGTTCATATTTATCAATATTTGTAAATATTATTTTGATGTCAAAAACCAGAGTACAATCTGATATGAACACAAATCAAAATCACCCAAACTCGATGAAGTTACGTCGTTTCATTAAGAGTTCCTGTGGCCACCTTACTCCGGCTCCATTAACAGGAACCTGGACACCATTTAGGACCAGAGTATTTATACAAATTATACATTATACAAATCAAACGAGCCCAAATTCGTTTCGTTACAGAGTTCCACTATCCACATTTTGGCTCAGATTAGATCAGATCGATGGTACACCAAATTAATTTATTGTCATCCGATTTATGTATATGTATGCAAAACGTCAGCTCAATCGAACACCAGGAAGGGGTTCTAATTCGGCTTGTAAGATTTGACCTAAACAAACTAACTAACAAATATTGCAAGTTAATAAAAGCTTCTAAAAATGGTCATACCACCGGATATAACTCCCATAATGCAAATAATTGATCAACCAAGATTCGGTACAATTTGTGATTGAAAACAAATACGTATGTAACGGGACAATATAATATGAAGAAACCTGTAACAACAAGAAATAAGACGTACTGGTAAACAACTTTATTAAAAACCTTAACATAAATATGTGTTCAATCTTATCTTACCAGCAATTATAGTATAGTACCACGCGACACACAAAAGAATGCCACGAACCCTTTGCGCGCTCATTGCAACCGCTTCATTAACTGAAAGAAACTATATTCATGGAAACCATAGAAAATAGGTGATCACCTACTTTCCTGTACTAGAAATCATAGTAATGCTCTACTATTTGAAAACTAACTTTTACCTGCTTCTTTACATTCTTTTTCCGTGAGAACTTTAAGAGAACGAGGCCATAATATTTCCTATTTTTTCGTATATTTTCTTTAATATAATTTAAACTTGTAATTCTTGTAACGAGCCCTTTCATTTGATATGCCACATAATGCACTTGAAAAACATTTTTTTTTTTTACTTTTTCATTTTCCCCTAAAATTAACCCCCAACATCGAAATTCGATTATTTACCCTATACGTCCGTGATTGGGTTATCGAACTCTACATAATATGTACTAAATTTCAACTTTTTCGTCCAGTATAGATTCGGAGAAAGTAAGCTGTGACAGACGGACAAAAAGACAAGTACAGTGATCCTATAAAGGTTCTGTTATTTCATCGCAATAAATTAAATAGGCCATTAAATTACGCTACTATCTATGAACCTAGGTGTATTCTCAGAGGATGAGCCGCTAAAGAGAATAGCCTACTAGCAGTTGCCCGCGACTTCGTACGCATTGTATTAGGAATACACCCTATTTCACTCCCTTAGGGGTTGATTTCCGAAAAATCCTTTCTAGTGCACCTCTACACCCCTAAGGAAGATACCATCCAATTTTCCATATTTATATCTTCAATGGTTTAGGCAGTGCGTTGTATATCAGTCAGTCAGCGACACGACAGTTTTATATATTTAGATTACTTTCTAAATTTATAAAATATTTTGGAACTATCGAGGTACCTATCCGTATCAGGATACTTAATAGTACATGATATAATTTTGTGTTCCGCTGGCTACCTACTCTGGGGTCAGTAATACGGGAGCCGTAAGAGCAATTCATCAAAATATTAAAATTATATTTTTATGAATATAAAAGAAGCTAAAGAGGTATGTCAGGATCGTAACAAATGACATTCTATTGTCTCTGCCAACCCCTCTTGGGATAAAAGGCGTGACGATAGTTAGATATTTTAAATTTGAAAGACTCCCAATCTTCGCAGAGCATCGGGACTCAAGTTCCTGATATAAAGATAGCAAAAGTTATTATGGGATAACCCTTGCACCAGTAGCGAAATATTTTTTGTTAATTGTTTAACTTTAGACTAATTAAATAATTTTCATGTTTTATTATGAAACTGGTACCTACATTTACACGATATTTATTAAACACTATTAGCTGTGACTAGCTGGCTTCCCGCTACTTCGTACGCGTTGTATTAGGAATACAATTCACCCCATTGGGTAGGTAACATGATGTTAAATAGCCTATAACCTTCCCCAAGAATTAAGCTATCAAACGCAAACATATTTTTTCAATTCGGTCCAGTAGTTTTTGAGAATACGAAATTGAGAACACAGACAAAATTTTGTAAATTTGGTATGAAAGATGATATTAACTTACTACTGCTCCGCTACCAAAAGACGTAGCGTGATGTTATACAGCCTATAACCTTCCCCGTGAACCAATCTATCAAATGGTACAAACAGTAACAAAATCGGTCCAGTAGTTTTTGAGGAAACGAACATACAAAGAAACAAACAAATATTGTTTTTATATATTAGAAGATAAATAAATGATTGTACTAAGTTTAAGATTTAATTTCAATAAAAAATATCAGTTCCAGTTTATAGATTATTTTATTACAAAACTAGATAACCATGATTCACATTACATTACATAAATATAACAATAATAAGTACATATAAAAAAACACTTTCTGATTTAGAAACTATGTACACACCTGTGGTACACACCTACTCTTATATTATTTTAAATGATTAATAACATCGAAATATGAATAAAAACCAAATAAAATATTATATTCAATGGAAGAAAAGTAATTTTAAGTTCATATCTACTTTAATAAAAAATACATGATTCAATATTAAGCCGTGGTTTATTTTCCTTACATTAACTCATAACGCTAAAAAAACAGTGAATAAAAAACTATATTGATTATCTATCACATAACTAATAACAAATAAAATGTACTTGTTTAAAATGCACTAACAAGTTAAACAATATTTATGTTTCTACATTTAAATTAACAGGTGCTTTTATCTTTTTACCAAAATTTTGACCTTCCTCTATAGTTGTCATCAATTCACAGTCTTTAGTTTCTGGTAAGAAGAAACAAGAAAGACCTGCTAAAATAGGAGGAATGCCAAACAATATCGGGGGATACCATTCTCCGTATATTTTCATACCGACAACGAACGGAGCAACCATCGAACCGATGCGTGCGCTCATGGAACATACACCAATAGCTGCATTTCGTACAACAGTGGGAAACATTTCCGAGGAATATAAATAAACCACTACAAACACTATAAAGCTGCTCAACACGCCTAAGCAGCCAAAAACGACAGACGTTATACCGGCCGGCATGAACGCTATTAATATTAAACATACGCCACAGGCAATGTTCGATATCATTACAATAATCCTTCTTCCTAGATACTTCATAAGCGGTATACTTAGTAATACTCCACCTGCAGCCACTGAGCCACTAGCAGCTACATTAGTAAATATATTACCGGCGAGGTGGCTTATGTATTGAGCTATACCGTAATAACAGTAGCTACATACGAACCAATTAAAACTCATGATCAATATATTTTTTCTAATATTTGATGTTAGGAATAAATCTATTATTGTGCCCTTTTTGTTTCCTGTATGACTTGAATGAGCTGTAAGCTGATACATTTCTAGTTTATCTTGTATTCTGTCAGCTGGTCTTTTGTTACTGAAAAACATGAGAAACAAAATTAGGAAATCAATCCATGAAATTGGTATTCGATTACTTATTCATTTACTACAATCTTACCATATTGCTATCTTTTCCATTAATCTTGCTGCTCTTGTTGTTTTATGAATAGCCAATAACCAGACAGGAGATTCTGGCAATAAACATATGTACGGCACACACATCAAGGTAGCCAGCGAAATTGCCAATTGAAATTGCGAGTAATCTCTAAAAAAATACCCAAAGGCAGCTAGTAAAATATGTCCACATGTAAACGGTAGTTGATACAAAGCAGACGTTATTGTTCTCTTCTCTATTCCTACAAGTTCCATTATGAGTACAAATCCAACCACCATCATGCCACCAACGGAAAACCCAACAATCATCCTCATAAAACTAAAAAGCCAGAAACCGGGTAAAAATGTGGCGATTAATCCCGCAAATACTTGAATAATTACTGATGCAACCAATGACATTCTTCGCCCGTATCTACAAAAAATATTTAATAGTCACAAATAAACCCAAATGTGAAGGTTGAAGGTAATTAGGTAGGGTAATTTCTAATAACAGTCATCACAAATGATGGGTTCCTCCCTATTTGGAGATCTTAATCACTGATGAATATTATATAAATCGTTCTACAGAGAAACCAGCAAACCAGCGGAAGACGAAGACTGCAGATGATCTCCGTTGCGGAATATTTGACTTCTTAGAGTCTCTGGTCCCCTATGGCAGCTGTGACCGGGCACTACACTAGGGCTGCTGTATTTATTTATAGTAGGTACACAAAAATAAATTAGTACATACCTATCAGATATAACTCCAAATGCTATACTTCCAATTAGAACACCAAATTGAAATAGAGTTTGGGACAAGTCTTTCAGAAACGACTTTCTACATATCAAGTTCCATTCCATTACTATTGTATTCGTAAATACAGATTTATCGTATATTGGATTATTACAACAACTGACTTGGCCCACCGGACACGTATAATTGACTGGTGGAGCCAAAAATATTATTGCCATCTGATGAAATGCTATACAAAATTTACTCAAAAATACCAAGAAACATATGAAGAAATGATATCTTCCAAATTTACCGATTATTTCATGGACAATAGACATTGTCTGGAAATTATTGCAACAAAATAAACACAAACTTAAAAATAAAAATATCTACATTATTATTATACGGTTATTATGTCAATATTTATATACGAAATACAAATGACATTTATTTAAAATCCAGTTGGTAATGGTCAATCATCATATTCCAGTCTGAAATGTAAAAAATTTTTTTTTTAATAAAAGTTGAGTAGTTTATAGAGTGTATTACTTTGAGTTGGGGCACGTCATTACTGCAAAAATATATTCATCATTCTGATTTTAGGGTGATTTTAAGAGCTCCAATTTTTCTTCAAGAAACGAACGAAATATGTAATTATTTCTTGCTTTTCAGTACACTATTTTTGAAGACGCTTATACTTTTTGTAAAGTAAACTTATTTTATTTTAAGTCGAGCTATAAAGATAAAAACTAAATAAAAGACTTTGAAATAAAAATATAAAAATCATACCTTAGTTTTTACTTTACTTACCAAATTACTAAATTCCTGAAAAAAGCTGAACTGAATTTCATGAAATATCTGTGAGTCAATTATACCCAATCAAATATACGTTGATCAATGTTTCATGAATATACACACACATATAAGTCACACGAATTTCATGACTCTGGACACCCCCCCCCCCCCCCCCCACATATAATACATACAAGAAATAGTTGTTTATATCCCTCCCCCTAAACCTGTGACGTAATTTATGGATGGCCCCTAATCCAATTTTCACAAAAAAGTACTTACACGAAGTAGGTACTTTTGATGAAAAAGAGCATCGAAATCGGTACACAATTGACGAAATAGTACGTGAACACTGAACATGCATAAAAATGACTTTATTTTATTTTGAAGTCTCTTAAAAATAAATTACCAGTTCTTTTTTGAAAAATTTAATGATAATATTTACAAAATTTACAATAATAATAGTATCAATTAAAGCTTTATTTTATATGATCTCATTTCACCACTTATTCACTAATCGTTTTAGATGATGAACTTTTCTTTTTACCGAAATTCTCTCCTTCCTCAATCGTTGTCATTAATTCACAGCCTTTAGTTTCGGGTAGAAGTAAGCATAGCAACGCTGCTAAAATTGGCATGACGCCAAAAGCGATTGGCGGCATCCAGGTACCAACATCGTTCAAACCAACAACAAAAGGTGCCACCATAGAACCAACTCGTGCCATCATTGAGGATACTCCAACTGCTGCATTTCTCACAACCGTTGGGAATAGTTCTGTACAATAAAGGTACACTGCGACAAACGCAATAAAACCGGTCACCACGCCAGTTGAGGCTAGTATCACAGAAGCTATGCCCTCAGGTATGAATGCAAGGCAAATCAAACAGGCTGCACTCAAGAGATTGGAGGTAATAATAATCTTTTTTCTGCCTACATATCTTACGAGAGGTACAGAGAGCAGAGTGCCAAGAAGTGTAACGCTGGCACTAGCAGCCACATTTAAGAAGACGTTACCGCTGAGTTGACCAACATACTGAGAAACTCCGTAGAAACAATAACTGCATACAAGCCAATTAAATGACATTGCTATTATATTTCGTCGTAGGTTTGGTGTTCTAAAGAGATCTACGATCGTCCCTTTTTTTACCGGCTGGGCCTTTTCGATGTTCTCTTGAAAAGTTTCGACGTCAAGCCTTATTTTATCCGTTGGCCGTTTGTTTCTGAAATTAGAAAATTTAATTTCATTAATAGATTTGTTGGATGCTATTATTAAAGAAAATGGTAATTAAAGGCATGCTAAGGGATAATAATATAGAATCTAATGTATTTACATTTTCGCAACACGTTCCATGATGTCTACGGCTTGGTCAGTTTTTTTCACTGCTAGTAACCATCTCGGTGATTCTGGTATAAAAAATATATAACTCAATAGTAGAATAGCCGGCAATGATATTGCAAGTTGATAATCTGAGAAATCTCTGAATAAATATCCAAATGCTGGTAGAAGAATGTGTCCCATATTGAAAGGTACTTGATAAAGAGCAGATATTATATCTCTGTGTTCACTTCCGACGAATTCCATGATGATTACAAAGCCGACAACCATAGTACCGCCAACAGAGGCTCCGACCAAAAAGCGGACAAATGTAAACCACCAATAATCCGGAATGTATGCAGCTCCAATACCACCAAAGACTTGTATTAATACCGCTACTATCAATGGATATTTTCTGCCGTATCTGAAAATTAATTTAAATTTCCTTATAATATTCTATATTTCAAGAGCGTTGTATTTGCTTTCAGACCAATAACGACGCTATTTACCAATATAACTGTGCACATGCATTCCCTCGCTAGTATTTTGAATTCAAATAAGTACATATTTTATAGTTATAGATTAGAATTGGTATTTTACCGTTTTCGCAGGTCACGCAAGTGCAAAGTTCTAATAGTGGGATAATAAGTAATACTAATGGCAATTTTTGCTAAGTAGTTCTCGAACGAATGCAAAGTTTTATCAGTATCTAAAGTACTTGTGCATCCGTATTATTCTGGAATCAAATGGTTGGAGCGAATACATTTTCTCTTAGTTTTTCCCATATATTTATTACACTAGCTAAGGAGGACCTAGAATAGAGAGACTGCCAGGAAATATTTTACGAGTCTTGAGTTACAGCCTATATTCTGTGTGTAATGCCATTATGAGCAAAAAAACTTATTTTCGAAAATTACAACTTTTTTAAACTACCAGCTTTTTCTTTTTCACCGGTTGCGTTACAGCTCCCGAAACCATGTTCATCGGTGCCAGGATATCCAGCGGAAGACAAAGTCTCCCTCTTTTAGCAAATGGTATTTGTGAGGCTGTACCTAACGAGTGGCCACGCACGTAGGTAATTTCTGGTCTTTTGAGGTACATTTAGATGGAAAAGTATATCAAAAATACATATATAATTTTATAATTTTGACGACTACGACAATCATTATTGAATCTGATTGCACAACTCCACACACCACCTAATCAAAGAGTTTAATGCTAGAACTGGAGGGAGAGTCTAGTATACTTACTGCTAATAATATAGTATGTCTAGAACTTGAGTTGAGTCTGAGAGTTAAGTAATCATGAATATGCAATTAGTTTTCGTATCTGTAACACGTTTAGTTACAGCCACAGCACGTGGCTAATCACAGTTGTTTGTGAGACCAATGACACAATTAAAATTGAATTTTTTATAGCCTATGTTCTACAAAAGTACATTAGTGATATGAATATTTTTTTATTTTAGCTATATTTATATTATGATGCCAGAACTGAATACTGATTTGTACCAATTTACTTTAATTTTTGTCTATGACAAAATGTGATCGGAAATGAAAGAAGTTAAGAAGACATCACCTAGGTATTTAAATGATGTCTTGACAGATAACGTTTGCCGTGAATTACGTATATTATGATTAGTTAGTCGTTGGCTGTGCTAAAAGGTGTTGCTTTAACTTGAACTATCTCCTGAATCCTGTCGGGGTGAGCAGAAGATACTATAAAAGATCTGGCACGATCTTGTCATCATCGGTAAAACAATAATAATAAAAGACCCACCTATCTGATGCCATTCCAAAGAAGACGCTCCCTAACAGCACTCCCAACTGGAACAGGGTTTGTGTAAAATCTCTGAGCCATGAATTTTCACAGATAAGATCCCATTCCATGATAATAGTTCTATTGAACACTGATTTGTCATATATCGGACTGTCACACGGACAAGTTTGTTGATTTGTATCGGGACATGTATAAGATATTTTGGGGGCCAAAAATATTATAGCCATTTGATGAAAGGCTACTGGAAACTTGCTTAAATAAATCAGAAAGCATATCCATAAATGATATCTCCCGAAGGAACCAATTATTTTTTGTACAATATCTGTTTCCGGTTTCTTCTGATCCGCGGTTTCGCCGTCTGAAAATTATGAAATTGTATATTACACTACTTTTTAAGAAATAAGTACCTTTTATTATTTCTAATTTAATTTAATTAATTAGGGGTAGGTACGTCGCCTTTCCATGACTGTAAATAAATTGCATGTCTTTCCACTCTGCTTTTACGGGATCAAATTTAATGTACCGTATGACCCAATTTTATTTAATAATAATTCGTTCATCGGTTTCAAAACATCTAATGTACCCACTTTCTCATCCATTATTATTAAGATATAAAATTAATACAAAGTAAATTACATGTATATTTGTGTAATATTTAGCAATGAGATCTCGTCTCAGGGAAAGGCTTGTTATATTTTATTACAATTATACCTATAATTATTTAATGTAAACTGTATTCTTGTTTGTTAAACGTTATTGAATTTATTTTTAAAAAACTAGATGTTTCCATGTGGTTTCACTATTATTACTTTGATATCACTGTTCGTTAATAATAAGTAGGTACCTGTATAATAACCATCTGATGTTTGTTGAAAGTTTCATCAAAATATGTTTTCATGTCTCTGTTATTGTCTCAATTATGATACCCCACTTTGGTATCGATATTTTGAAATCATAGAGAGATGATATATTATTTATTTTCATTTGTATGTATTACCTTACGGTACGTACAGGTTATAGGTAAGTATAAAACTTCGACAAATACGTAATTATATATGCATATTTCCTAGACCGTCACTAGACAAGGACTGGGCCGTCGCTAAGCTGTTTTAATTAAACTTATAGGATGTGAAGATTCAAATATAGCTCCAAGTGCGGAAATTTAAATAAGAAAACCACAAGTAAGTATGATAATCATACAGGTAATAATATCATTGAACTTGAAAATGTCAAGTATTTAAATAATATCTATGAAGTAAAGTAAATAACCTCGTACTTGTCGAATGAAATCAAGGTAAACGCGATGTCTCTTGAATTTCGATGCGGTTGGGCGGCCGCGAAAATGACCCATCTGTCTCCAACTGCAAAATGTCTAGCTTACGTAGCATCAATATTGAGTCTGAAAACCCGCTCGAATCCTTATTCTGAGATTGAAGTTTTGAAATTGATCAACTATTTTTTAATATTTTTAATAACACAATAACACAGTCGATCTTTCGCTGATAAGCTTCTTTCTCCTCTTCTCGAAATAATTTGAAATGTTTATATTTTGTGTCAATAAGTCTGTTTATCTATTATAGATATATATAATCACGCCCATATGCCTGTAGGGGTAGGCAGAGACAGTTCGACGCTACTATTCTTTCCCTACCTGTAATTATCTGATATACATACACGTAGTAAAGAAAAAAAAAATAAAAAAAAAAATTGGTATATATTGTTGCGTGCCTCAAACTATTACAATGATTACACGCTCTTGTTAACTCGTAATATTGTTATTTAGAAAAATTACCAGTAATGCACAATAATTGGAAAATGAGATGTAAATTCGCTCGTGAGTGGTCATTACTTGTATGGACAAAAATACTTTGTTATAATTTGACAACTGTGCTACAATGAGATTCTCTTGGCTACTTCATACACAATTATGATTATATTTATGTACCAAAAGTTTCATAAAAATACTGAAATAATACAGAAGGATTTCAAGCCAAGTGATCGAGTGTCGGACACGCGATAGCATATTATTTTTTCTTTTCTGGTACAAATAAGTATCACTAATAGTTAAATACCTAATCAGCAAAATTAAATGTGTTGATAACTGAAAGTTGCGGGAATCTGAACAACTTATTAAAAAATATATTCATTAAGTTGAGATTTCTTTCAGAGTTTTAATAACATGGTAGGAAAGTTACACGAATTTAGAAGCTCCTATCCCTAAATAAATAAAAAACGAACCTTTATTGAATTTTTAATGACCTGTCCAACTATACCCTACCTACCTACATGATGAGGTGCACCATATACTTTTTCCCCTCAGTTTTTTGTATGGTAAAAAGTCTCTACATCTAAACAATTAAATTTTGTTCGTTGGTAAGCGCATCACTTGAGTACAGATGGACCGATTTGGCTATGTTTTTTTAATGTTCGTATTAGTCCGAATCAGATGTATAGGGAAAGAAAAATTAGAAAAGATGCCCGGAAAATTGGAAAATTCGGGGAAGTGCTTTTTTTCAAGGGCGTAGCGGGGGATAATATAATAATTACAAGGGTTCCGGTTTACCATTTTGGTGTTTAGTGGCTTAAGGAACCTTAAATATGACCACCTGTACTTATGTTCAAGATAACAATTTCAATTTACACTTGACATTTCTATCTACATCTTGTAAAGTAAGATATGCAAAAACTGGATAAAAATTAAGAATATCAGTTGAACATCTGTCACAATCACGAAATACAGCGAACTCATAGAGATAAGAATATGTAACACTATGTTTTCATAATAATGCACGTCACTATGACTGTCGCAGTTTTTTTTTTATTGATTGGAAATTGTACTAAGATAAGTACATTTCTGCCCGTGTCACGTCTTTATTGCCTATATCAAAATTATCGCTCAGCTTATGACGTTTTCAAGTAGGTAGGTGGATATATCCTACCCTATAAACACTTTAAACACGCTATAAACCTGAGCTATAAACATTAAAATTCTCTTTGCTATTTGGCGACAATCTTTACTTTATGTGAGCCGCCATATTTGAGTTTGACAAATGTTATTTTATTTAATTTATTGAATTTCCAACACATTTATTATAAAGATATTTATTTTCTGCACATCTTCTCCATATAAACTTTAACTATGCCAAATCTCATACCTACTCCTCGGTGACGCGCAACATGGTTAAGAAAGGGGTACAAAAGTTTGTCTTCGCGTATTGATTACATGAATGTCACTAAGTACCTACTTCCGGTGGTATAGAGAGAAAAGGTGCTTCTATATACTGCTGCAATTAAAAAATACAATTTTATGTCGGATTATGAACCTACATAAGTTTTTTAATTAAGGGAAAGTGGTCGATGGGGAAATGAGTGATGAAAGAGCAGAACGCATTTATCTAGAATCGCGCGCACGCGAGCAAGATAGAAACAGTAAGCGATTCAACGTAAGCGATAATTTTTTTAAAACGCAATTTAAAAAAAATCTTATACAACATAGAAATAATTTTAGAATGAAAGGATAGATAATTACCAAAAAATATTCATGTTCATTTTTGGAATTGGTACCAACCATCTATATTATAGCCATAAAATTTGATAAAAAAATAAAATAAAGAGATTATTTTTCTATCGAGTAAAATGTGTCTAATCATATTTTCAAAACAATAACAATATTTGTCATATCCTTAAATTCAATATATATTTTTTTCAGTTTGGAAAATAGATCAGGTTTTCTGAAAAATTTGATTAAAAATGCATTTTGATGCAGCCGTTAAACGCTGTGGGATTCGAATCCCGTGGCTCTTTGTCCTATGTGATATTTCTAGTAATCTAACCTCAGTTAGCCCCATAGAGACATTTGATCCTTATAAAAAACAGAATCGTCCAGCATGAAAAAAAAGTTGGATTCCATGTCACGCCTTGTCACCAAGGCACACGCTCCCGCCGAGACGTGATGGGGAATCAAGTTTAATCCTGTCCGCGCTGTGATGGTTGTGATTAGTCGACGACTAATAAAACATAATGACGGTCGGCGGGATTATCTTAAATACCGATTAATCGGCTATAAACACTATAAAGGCTATATAATACTTGACATTGGGAAATCACCGATAAACATTGGTTGAGCCATAATAAAAGAAGAAGAAGAAGAAAAACAAGTTTTATTACAATTGAAATTTTTATTGCTGATTGCAATTTTTTGACAAGTTTCAAGGCGCAGTTTGTGGCAAAAATGCTAAGCACCAATTTTTTTATTTAAATATGCAATGTGCTCGTGCATGTCTTTCGGAGGGTACGTAAAATCGGCCGTCAGCACGTACTTCTTCTAAAAAATTATAAGGGACAAATCTTCTGTTTATTATAATTTATGTCCAACTGACTAAAAGTGGTCTCAGGCTAGACCCCAAGGTAATATAATATAAAAAAACAATAAATAAAGCCGTGTTGTTATTGTTGTTTAAGAATACTTAACAAACTGATATCAAAATTTTACTGGCGAAGTCTGGTCGGAAAGCTATTTATAATAATAAATGTAGTGATTTATCTAATAATGAACCAGTGGGAGGACTGGGAACTTGGGAAGAAATAAAATTGATTATATTGAAGTTGTTCATTCGTTCAGCCAAAAAAAAAATTACATAGATATTATAATGCATCAGTTTGCAGCACGATGGACTAGCTAGGCTAACAGATTTCTAATTCTACGTGGGTGATGATAAGTTAATTTGCCACGCTCGCGCAAAAAAAAGGTAGATTTTACTGATAGCCGTTTTTAATTTCATGACTTTTTTTATCCGACTATCCCAGAAGGAGGACAATGGTTTTCGGGTGTATGTATGTATCCACACTATCCACAGACAGGTACTATAATTTGTGTCCAAAATACTTTGGCGCTATGCATTTTAATAATACGATTTATTTCAAAATCACAGACAGACACTTCGATTTTTTATATTTGTTAGTAAATTTTTAATTTTAACATTTTCTTTCAAAGTAATATAAAATTAACAAAAAAAATTGGTACTAGAATCTAGAATTATATTTGACCAATGTTGATGCAACTTGAAATGTTTTCTTGATCGATACCTATGTACCTACTTCAAAATAATAATATTAACATTGGTCAAACATAATTCTAGATTCTAGTATCAATTTTTTTTGTTAATTTTATATTACTTTGAAAGAAAATGTTAAAATTAAAAATTTACTAATAAATATAAAAAATCGAAGTGTCTGTCTGTGATTTTGAAATAAATCGTACTAGGTACCTCATTTATTAAAATGCATAGCGCCAAAGTATTTTGGACACAAATTATAGTACCTGTCTGTGGATAGTGTGGATACATACATACACCCGAAAACCATTGTCCTCCTTCTGGGATAGTCGGATAAAAAAAGTCATGAAATTAAAAACGGCTATCAGTAAAATCTACCTTTTTTATTTTATATTAAAATTAAAAATTTACTAACGATACACTATAACGATCCTAAACAAAAGGATAACATTGAGTCACATACGAATTCAGACATATCAAAATCAAAATTTTCACTAAAATTTATACATAAAAAATAAATTTTGTATGATATATGAAGTAAATAAATAGCTAACAGACAGTGGCTGTTGTGATGATATGTATAAAGTTTTATTGTTCTCGCGATAACGTAGAGAAGTGCAAACACATGTGATATTATTCTCAAGTACTTATAGAATCTTAATTTTTCCCAGATATTCTTAGATAAACATTTATGTTATATACGTAAACGTAATTCATTTAATATATAGGTATTTGTATCTATACAGCGTGAATTATACTTTTTAATGTGTATAAGCCGTACCTACACATCAAAAACGAACTAGCCTCACAGTAGTCGCATATGATGTGTAACATCTGACATCTAACCTTGGTAATAAGCAGCATTAACATTATATCCTGAAAACATTAACACTTTATACACAACACAACACTGTAGGTTAAGCGCACAGCTGAATGCGTTCTCCTTCCCTATTTCTTTTTCTCGTCACACACACGCACACAGTGTTGGCTGACAGTACCAACCTCTCGGAAAAGGGGTTGGTACCATCTGACGGCCAACTCTACCACTGCGCGTGCTCATTGGTCAAATCAAATAGCGCGCGCTTCCCCGGCTTCCTGTTACACATTTCCGTCCCTTTTCACGAAATAACTCCCACAGATTGCATGAAAGCGAGAGGAAAGATGTTACACATCAAAAAGCGAGAGTAGAACTTCCGCAATAAGGGTTCCGTACTAAAACAAATAGGTAAGTAGGTATACGGATCTTTTATTTACCCAACCGAATAAAATTCGTAATTCGCATTTATAATGTTTATACATTATAATCTGAGTTATAGGTACACAAATATTGGTTGGTATCATTTTTGATTTTTCCACTCCATAATTTAACAAGTGTCATTATTTTAATACTAGGTATGCTCTTTTGCGGTCAACAACGTCGGCCTTCAAAATTATATAAGGTACAGTAATCGTAAATATTAACACTTGTTATGAATGCTTAAACTAAACCAAGTAAATAGAACTTCTATAGAGAGGTGTCATAAAAATAAACCGCACTTTGTAATTTATTTTAATCAACGAAAGTTGTGTATCGCGTTGTAGGTAAATAATTTTATTACAGTTACATCTTGTGGAATGACATAAGTTTTTTTCTTTGCCGAAACTTTGTGATTGTTTTGTTTTTCTTCACAATAATTCTTTGGAAACAGTGGAGCCCCCTTTGGTGCCCCAGCAGCACCATGGTTATGAAATTGGCCGCTGGAAGCTATTTGTTTCAAACAATTAAAATCAATCAATAACATTCGTAGAATTAGTAGTAGAGTGTAGAGGGAAAGTGCGTACTAAATTAAAGTGTATTGTCTTGGTTATTTGGTAAACAAACTTTGCATGTCTTTTTTGTACTATTTTTTAAATGTTTTAAATATTATTATATTTTAATATTTTATTATATAAAAAAAAATGAAACTTTAAATTCAGAGGCATAATACCCGGTCCTTTGTAAGACTTGCATGGGGACATAGGTCCAACACGTAGGTGACTACCACCCGTCGGGACCTATCTCTGAATGCATCAAATACAATGCGCTTACAGAGAGGCCCCGTCAGGTGCCTGGACTATTGCTGAGATAAAATTAAATTAAAGTCGGGCTATTGTTTTGAGGTGTTAAATGGATTGGTTTATCAAGTTTATTGGTTGAGATTGAGACTACGGTCACCTGCAGCCGGTATCATTCATCTCATGAAACGTAAAATTGGCAGGTGGTGACTCACCGTTTACTAAATGGGCCTCCTAAAACAACCACCATTTTTGAGCATTTCTGCCGGCAGTACGACAGGCAACATTGGTGTAAGCGGCTGGGGGTGTCGAGAGGTGTGACACCGGTTTCACATATAGTTTCCCCGTTATTACGCCTTTAGACACTTTTAAAATTAAAATAATTATTAATGAAATAAGAATACCTACTGGCTGCATTTCAAGCAATCGCGATGCTGATTCGTTGAGCGAGGAAGGAGCCAGCTCTCTTGTCACCAGAAGAGATTATCAGTCGAGGGGATACTTTTTGGCATTTGAACCTCACGGACCTAGGTCTACACCAAACGGCACAAATTTCTAGTTTTCAATAATTGAACTATATTTGCGCCGTTTGTAGACTCTGCGATTTCCGCCGCAGCTCCCGCTTGCAAAGTTTGCCAAATAAGACAAGTAAAAAAATCACTTTACTAGTGAGTGAAGTACCTGCTAAAGAAGTACCTACATTAACTCGTAGAGTAGCATTATGAGGAAATATGTAATGCACTCTCCAACCACAGCGCTTACTCTAATCTATAGAATATTATTATAGTGGTGTCAATAGAGTAAATGGACAATCGTGATGCGTAAAAAATTGCAAACAATTGACTATGAACTCTCCTACTAAAAAACTATGGATGTGAAACGTTTATTCTACCATGAATGGTAGATTATATATACCTACATAGTGTTTTGTATGTGTAAAAAGTATTATATTGAAGTCACAAATTCACTATGTACCTACAGTGTATAATAATAACCAATGTAAACCGGCTTAAAGGTGTGATTTTTGTCTAAGTGCTTATTATTATTGGTAGGTTTTAGGTGTATTTAGTGCCTATACATTGAACCAACAAGAATGTATACGTATTATAAAAAAATAATAAATTAAATCCGTTGCACTTGCATTTTAATGTACATAACTAGCGTATGAAATGAAGTAAGATCTGTTTTCTATAATTGTCTCATTTAATAAACAAAGTTCGCACTTTTTTTAAATTAATTTGGCAAATAAAAATTCTTAAAAGATGTTATATTAATAACTTTAATATGTTTACAATACAAAGACAAGCAAAATGTGTTTATCAAATAAGACAAATACAGAAAAATATATGTACGTAGGTACATATATACGTTTTATTCACTAATTTATATTTTATTTTCAAACATTCCATTTTATTTTATATTGTCTCATTTAGTGTAAAATTGTGTCATAATGTTAAATGCTGTAATTACGTAGTTAAACTAAAAAGGATGTGAATGTTGTGATCTAATTTATATGATAGAGAAGACAATTTCTGTTTACGAGTATTATCAGGAATTGAACATAATAAAAACAACGAGTCCATAGTCCATACTTCATTACATATATGTCTATTATTGTAATCTCGATATTTCTCCATCATTATTTATGTCGTATTCACGATCGTAGGAGAGAAGAGATGCTTGCTGTCTACATTGGAAAACACACCAGGGAAAACAGGAGAAGAAAGATGTTCAGACACCTCATACGACAAGATAATTTTATTGAAAGAATATTTTTATTGGTAGGGGAATACCTAGACATAGTCAAGTTAAACAAGAAAGTAAAATTGAGAGTGGAGATCGGAGAATATTGGCGATTACACCGGCAAGATTAAATATGAAAAAATACTTACTAATAAGAATTAATATTTACAGATGGTTTATATCTTTCTCCGTATTACGGAGCCCTAACTTTAAAGAAATAAAACATTGCCTATGTCCATCTGGAATAATGTATCTAACAGTGACAGAAAATAGTAAACTTGAAAACTAATGGAGCGCATTAGTTTTCAAGTTTACTTACTCTTCAAATAAACGGTGGCCGAGTGGTATTAACTAGGCATAGCACGGGCTCGATCTCGGATCCAGGCCATATACTAATGGGTTTTTTCGTTATGTATACCTCACAAATACTATCGGCTAGAAGAGGGAGACTTGGTCTTCCGCTGGATACCCTAGGACCGTAACACGGTTTCGGGAGCTGTAAGGCGGCAACCCGTGAAGAAAGAAAAAAGAAAAAATAAGTAAATAAACACACATTCTCTTTACATATCTATTATATACTTAACTAACTTTCCGCCGTGGAGTCCATATTAACTTTTAACCCCTATTGGGATTGGTGCATTTAAAAAAAACCCTTCCCAGTTCAAGCTTCAGTTCAAGCTTTCTCCGTATCAAATTTCAAAGCATAACAGACAGATAAACAGACAGAGTTACTTTCGCATTTAAAATATTAGTAGGTCTGAATGTATGGACCCATAAACAACATGTAAACAATTCTGACATCTAAATTGAAATACAACTACAATCGTATCTGAGATTGTACAATTAAAAAATTATTAGATGATTTCAAAATTTGTTGTTTACATTCTTATTACGTATATGGAATTCAGGACCAAAGAACCTTATAAAACTAGAAACTTGGAAATAAGAAAGATATAAAATAATTACTTCTGCTATTGTCATTTGAAACACACATACGTCAATTAATATAATAATTTACTATAGTTATTTAGTTTCAATGACAAATTGTAGGTATGCCTTCATACTAGGAAGTCGGTTTTTTCTTTGAGGCTGCGTATTTGAAACGCTTTTTATCGTTTCAGAATTTAACTAGGTACCTGACGGATAATATCATGTGTCTTGTCGATACATACGTACAACCTCAACAGGGGAACAATCCTATCCAAATATAACGGTCAATCTAAGTATTCTAAAAAATATCTACATCTATGATATAACAAAAAACTTTCTAACATCGTGCTAAAATTAATCAAAAGCATTTAATTTTAGAGATAAATAAGTATAGAAAATAATTGCAATTATAGAAACGTCGCGAAATATTTAGGGTCAAGAACAGGTTCTAGACCTTACTTTCACTGACACTGACAAAGAAATTGCCTCACCGTTTTTAATTTTTGAATCTTGAAGCTCCATTGCAATTTTTTGGTATATAATTCGTTTATGCACTTGTTACTTTTCAATAACTTTTATTTAACAAATATCCATTTTACGTAGATAGAAATTATAATTATAATAAGGCCATACGCTCGATCGGTACAACACTTTACTGCTAACTGCGATGTGAAGCGTTGGTCGCAGGCGCAGGAGATTGCCCTGCATACCTCCATGAACAAAAAATATTATCAAGTCAGTGACAGCGACTTCGTTCGTCATAGATGGGATCAAAGTGAATAACTCAGATTAATACTATCCATACTTAGTACCTAAATTAAAACAAAACGTCTATTATAAAATAATTTTAGATTAACTAATTATTATTTAAAGAATTTAAAATACGTTTATCTAATATAATATATTCTAAAGTTTCTCATGGAAAGAAAATAACCAAAAAATAAAGAAAAAAACAAAAATTAATAAAGCCTTAAAAATCCTCAATTTCATGAGTATTTCAGCCTAATTTACAATTTTCTCGACAGTTAAAGATAGATAATTTACTTTAAGAATACACTACCTAACTAGAATTTCCTTTTCATGTTTTTTTGAAATAGTTACCGATTTTGTTGAGAAATCGTACTTTCTCATCTGGGACGTGAATATTGGTTTACTTAACTTATCCTTGGTTATTTTATCGATTTTAATACTAGTCCATCTCGCTCACATCTTTCTAAGAGATATAGACAAAATATGAAATATTTTTATATGAAATATAATATTTGTTTTAGGTTTTAATTTGAATATTACCTATAGATTTTTTTATTGTAAGACAAGCAAATTATTGTATTACAATGTGGTGGTGGAGGTGTCTGCCTACCTCTATGGGAACCAGACGTGAACGTTGTATGCTCAGTTGCAAGTTTTACACTAAATGAGAACATATTTATGCTAATTTAATAAATTGCTTTGTGCATATTCAGAAACAAGCGTGGTCTGATGATATTTGACATGGATTTAATATTAAAGCAAGAAATCACTACCGTTTTTGTTTTTACGATACACCTGGCTACGTCCATGACGTTAGCTACCATGTAAAATTGTATTAGTAGATACCTATACGTTCATACATAAGGTAAGTACCTCTAACATTATTTTGTTTGTAAGTAAAACTACGTCTTTTGTTTACGTAGGTGTAGGTACCTACATGACAATTCAACAGAAATAATCAAAATAAACACTTTATACACAAAACTATAACCCTTCATATATTCACACAATCAGGCCTGAATTTACACTAGGGGCCACAGGGGCCAGTGCCCAGGGCGGCAAATTTCCAGGGGCGGCAAAATTCGGAGAATTTTTTTTTGCGTTATCGAAAAGCTTTAAAAAGTCACTCTATGATTGTATGAAAACATTTGCACACCTATTTTTTTTTTAATTTTTATGTAGGATTTAAGTATTTTTTCACGGTGCCCCAGGGCGGCACTAAGGTTAAATCCGGCCCTGCCACACAATAATTATTTTCGGGTAGGTAGAGGACATCATGGATCTAAATTCCTTTTATTTTAACTTTTTCTATATGTTACTGAAAATGTTTGACCTTCTTTCACGTCAAAACGGACCAACGGATCCATGTGATATATGTACTTTTTTTTCCTGAGAATGGAACGAAGGAGGAACAGCGGAACTTGAAATATAGATATTTCTTTATTTAATTTCTACGAGGCGGTGGTCAAGGTCATCTTGTATCTGTCAAAAATATGGCAAATCTCAGTAAATCCTGGAAACGTGAGTTTATTTATACAACATTTCCTCAGCACACAGTTGATAGTTATTATTTTAAATTGGATTGAACCATATTTTCATTATTAATAGTTCCAAATAGCCATAATTTCTAAAACGCAAAGGCACTGCTCGTATTGAAAACTACGGCTCTTTAGTAGGTACCTACCCTAAATAAATTTCTCAATCCAATTTCAAATAATAACTATCATTGTGTCACGGATCCCATGCGAAATTGCGAACTATGATTTGTTAAAAAGAGTATTCCTTTCGTTGTGATTCCAAGAGGAGTGTTACAGGATTTTTTTAGGAAATTAAAAAAAACTGATTTTAAATTTTTGCGTAATGAGTAATTTTTTAGCCGACTTCCAAAAAAAGTAGGAGGAGGTTCTCAATTCAGACTGTCTGTTTTTTATGTATGTAGGTATGTTGATTACTGCGCCAGTTGTAAACCGATTTTGATGATTTCTTTTTTAATCGACAGATAATTCTTCCGGATTGGTCCCATTTTTATTTCATAGAAATTGATTATTTTAGAAATTTTGAAAAAACTGAATATGTACTGATTTTGACGACTTTTTTTAAGGATATAATAATTTCTCGACATTATTTCACAGACATATGACGAAAATCGGTTCAGTAGTTTTTCAGAAATTCAGTAATTTATCTGTTTACGGCTGAAAATTATGTATCAGAGAAAAGCCTTAGCAACGGTTGCTATTAACACGAAGTTGTCAATTTTCGTATTGACGGTGGTCTAGCGGCTAAAAGGTACCTACCTATATGGGGTGCAATGTAATATTTATATTAAATGTCTTTGGGTGCAATGAAAAGTAAGAATTAATAAATATTTTCTTGCTGGCGTAACGTACACGAATTTGAAGACGGTTGGTGCCAAATTAGTTTGTTTGTCAAAACGTTCGTGAAAACGCTCCTCAAATGTCGATTGATTAGTTAAGCTTGCTTGTCACAGATGACTCAGATAATTTATGATATCTGTATCGCTCTTCATAGTAATCTTTGGGTATATTATCTGCATCGTGTGTACTCCCAAAGATTTCAATGAAGAGCGATAACGTAAGATATGCAGATATCGTCTGTGACAATGACAAGCTTTAAGTTATCGCGCAACAAAAATTACCTTTCTAATTTAAATGTCAACGTCAGCGGAAAGTTTCAGTGTTGACTCGAAGGATCAACCGATATTTTTGAAGTCGATTTTATGTTACCTATTTGTTTTACGACAATATCATGTAAAATGTTGTCGAGTAAGCATTTATTTAAAAATATGTCGCCCAGAACACGCAATAGCGAGTGGAAAACTTGAGAAATGATGCCAATCTTCATTTTGATGCTACCACTTTTGATGCCAAAGGTGCTTTAATTTTTCCCTCTAATGACGAAAAATAAACAAACAAATCAAAATTACCTAATGTTTCTTTTAAAATTAGACTAATTTATTTATTTTGTAAAAGACGCATATCTGTAGATCATTTGAACTAACGGTGCGAAATACTCGCACGGGTCGTCTAGTAATACTTATATCTTCCGTCTCGGGTTTGCCCGTGGAAATTTTCCAAATTTAACATAGGAATTTATCACGAAGGATTTCCGGGACCTCCGCGGCCCTCAAACTATCTCTGCAAAAATCACGTCGATCCGTTGCTCTATTTTTATATGATTACCTATATAATTTTATTAAATTGTGTTTAAATGGTGTGGTAGTCGCAATTAAATTAAATATAAATGTAAGTAAATATACAAGGATGCAATGTAGTAAATAATCCATAATAAAAAAATAGTTATTCATAGTATATTTATTCACATATCATACAAATATTCTCAATTTATATGATTAGGTAATTTAAAATGTACATAACAATACAATTGAATGTAATAAAATAATATATTATCATTATAATAAAAGTTAAATAGTTAAAAACGCATATATATTACACTATGATGGGTGATGCATGTCTTCACATATATATAAAATAGATAGATACTTATTGAACATATTCATAATAATCCTAAATTAAGAAAATGCAATAACAATGTCAATAAATCTATTATTTATTGCCATCAAATATGTTTCTCTGGGACAACCAAAATACACAAAGTGACAATTTTATTAATTAAAGACTCATTTCTAGCCACAGGCCGTATACAACACATATATCTATTGTCAAAATCTAGGATATGTCTATTACCTTTGAAAGAAATAAAAACAAATGTTACTTAATATTTCAATACAATGCACAAAATCACAAAAACAAACATTATTATGTAGAAACCAAATTGTTAATCCTTATCATCTCAAATAAACTATTATCCTTTTCGAGATAAAATAAAAAAAATTAAGTGACAATTTTAGATCATGCAAATTTAAAATACATATACTGGAATCACTTAATTAAAATAAACAACACATTCTAATATTATTTTTTATCACTTTAACAGATAACATTTGAAATATCACATAATTAAATGTTTAAACATTCAAAACTAACATAATAAAATGGCAATAATACACGAAATTAAAAGACTGAACGTTATACAATAGAAATAATAGTAAAGGCTACTTACAAAATAATTATTTAAATCAAAATTCATTGGATAATATTAGAATCATATCTTAAAGACATGAAGGAACATTAAAATAAGCTATAATATATAATTATTATGTAACTATGTATATAGGAAACTCTAGTGTGTCAACTACTCTTGTAAACCTTATTTATGGAAGTTATCAATCACAGGATCTAATTGGTGTATCTGTACGTCTGCATATATACTCCCTAATTTGTATTGAAAGGCACTGGACCCTACTCTAAACAACTCGTGCAAGATTCATAGTGCAAGCCAACTAAGAATAACTCTGGTGGGCTGTACGTCGTCGCTGTCCAGTTACTGCGAGGCGTTACGGCGCCGCACGGCAATGATGTCGTTGCATTGAGAGCCAGTCCATAGGATGCGGTGCGGCGCCGCACCGTTCCTACGACGCCGCAGTGGACGAAGAGTTCGTCTTGCCTAGTTGAAGTCCGGTGTACGCGCGATGCGACGCCGGAACGCACCGTGTGGCATGTCATTATGATTTATATATAAGATGACGCAGGTGCACCGTTCAGGCGCCGCAACGCACCAACAACGTGTTGTGTGGCATCGCTCTTAATGTATTTTTGTTATTCGTAAGAGATGCAAGAAAATCGTGCTAACACCACAAGACCTCTTCTTAGCTGCCACACTCTCTATATTTGACTGGACAATCTGTGACACAAACTATTTTATTTCGACATAATGTTCCGAGTCAGCTATACATTCTAGTTAACATTACTTTACATATAAAACTCTGATATTTAATATCTAACATCAATACCATAATATAAGTTCTTGCACAGTGTGAATGCCCAAATACTACTTTTTAGCAACTATTTGCCAAACAACAAATATTTTGTACTCTTTCTTAGACAGCAAATATGTCAACAGCAAACAATTATTTCCTTTATGAACTCATTTAAAAACATGATATTCTATCACGTACCTATATACAAAAACCAATATTACCTTACGAGAGGGAATGAATATTATTGATATAAATTTGGTGATATTACTGGAATTTTTTAACAAATATATATATTTAGGTCTAGTTATTGAGAACTTCATTTAAAAGATAGCTTTGTAGAGATCATTTTTGGTACACATAGTATTAATCCGTCGAGACACTTACGTTAAAATATAAAATAAAATTACAATTGAATGTAAAATATTTGTTAAAAAGACAAAGGAATATATCATAACTAGCAGTTGCGCGCGACATCTTACGCGTTGTATTGGGAATAGAGACTTAATTTATGTAAATACGCAGACTTTTTCCTTTATTTTATTTATTAACCCCGTAGTTGCCCCATATTCCCGTGCCCAGTGAATATTTTTGAAATGTGAAACAAATATCCCACGCGTTTTCAAGTTGATCCGACCAAAAGGACTGTTTTCCTTATACACATTTTAGCACCCTGTTGCACCTCTCGAAAAATACAAAACACGTTAGTTATTATTTAATTTGAAGAGTATTTATACCAAGTTTCAAGTTGATACACGCCAGGAATATAATTTTTCATACAAACGTTTACACCCCATTTCACTATCTTTCGCCTCTTGTGTAGGCTGTACTTTGATTGTCAGTCAGTCAGCGACACGACAGTTTTATACATTTAGTTAAATGATATATTACCAGAGCTTCAAAACAAGAAACGACAGTTTCTTTAAACTGAGCCTAACCAGTGACGATTTAACGCTCATGAAGTAAATTAAAAATATATTTCAGTTATTAGCTCAATTATTTATGTAGATGGGATATACAAAAATATAGGTAATCACTCTTTGCCAGTACTTTTATCGATAGTACGCAAGAATCGTATCCTCACTAAAGGTAGTATATATAGCGGTTGTCACTGGTTGGCCTTCACACAAACAAAAATAGACAGACAGATCAGAATTGTTGCTAGTAGTGAAGCTCAAATAAACCATGCACTAATCCCAGCATCAAAACCATGATCAGCACCTGTTAAAGTGTGCCGGGACGTTACGTGTAACGAGTGATGAGGATCAAAAATGTTTGAACGAGAGCATGGTTATTTATGCTTCACTTCTATCGACCGTGGTGGTCGGTCTATATTTTTGTTTGTCTGAGGGTTGGGCCTACATTAGTATCTAGTACAAAATAACTATATTTGGACTTTACAAACCATCTAGACAAATAAATATATCTAGTGCACAGTAGATTCCTTTCTTGAATGCAAAGCAGTTTAATATTTGTCATCATATTGTTGCATATTCTGAGCAAAATAACTCTATAAAGCAGAGTAGCATCACATGACAGTCTTTTCCACATTTTTACATTCCAATCAGAATTTGGTTCAAAGTTGTGTTAAGCAACATTACATTCCTTAAGTACTGTAATGCCGCCTATTCCTAATCTTAGAGACAATATTGCATATTTTCAGTGCAGGCCCCAACTTCAATCCCATGTACTTCATCATCATATCAGAGTTTAGTAGCAAAAGTGCCTTCCCGTCGATTTCCTGTAACAATCATTTTAATTGTTATATACAAAAACAGTAAAAAATAATAAATCCAAAATAAAAATTATGTAACATTTTTTGACAAATCCTACTAAGAGGACCTTTCTATTTCAAAATACATCAACAGCGTTTGGTGTCCTCAAAAATTCCATCGGGTAAACGAGAAAGATTTGTGAGCAATTGAGGACATACGTAGATCCCGGGAGCTGTAACGGAAACCGCGAAGATACAAAATAACTAAAATAAAACAAGAACAAGAGTAACACTCGTCCATAAACATTTAATTCATACATAATGTATGAGACAGGCCACTTTAACATTATGTTTTCCATACATAATTTTTGTTATAGAAAAACTGATGTGATTTTGTCATTCCATGAATACAAGAGCAATTGGCACAATATGGATAGTGACGTCCGTTATAGCAATTATAAATATATTTTTAAATATCTTGCTAGATAATACTTACCCTTTGTACCATGAGGGAGATATTGAATGAAGGGTGACGTAGACAAACGGTTTCGAAAATATTTCAACATTTTGTTCTACGCCTAAATTATTTTCTTAACAGGCGCTTTTAAGATTCCGTAACCAAATAGAAAGAATACTACAATATATAAGTACTAAAGAAAGTTTATAGCAAATTGCAATACAATTCCGTAGTTAAATTATAGATTTCTATTTCGTATGCTCATCATGTGGGATATTGTTGAACAGCCTGGGGATGCATAGATAGTATCTTAAGTGAATATAAACATTATAAACTCACATGCTTGCGGAACAGGTCCGCGTGTGCCGCGAGAGCTTGGTCCGTGGACGCTATGTACTGTATGACGTCTTCCACGGACCACTCTATGGGCGCCGTGGTCGGGGCCGAAGGTGCCACACCGCCCGACGGGTCCGTAGTAGATGTGGCCGGCTCGGGCGACACGCGCGCCACCTTCCCGTTACTGGTGCCCGCGCTCGGACCTTCCTCGTCGCGCTCGTCTTCCTGCAATTTGTGGAGATTTTTTTATACATGAGAAAAGTGTCAGTAAATTTACATCAAGATCTTCAATTCTTCTCAAGATCTTCTCGTATCTCTTCGCTTGCTCTCCCAATTGATTATTTTTACGCGAAATTTTACAAGCGCAGGTGGTTATAAACTTAATTACGAATACAATATTATAAATAGCGTACGCTTGTATAATCTCCTTTGATTTGATTAAAAATTAAATTACGCGTAAAGAAATAACGAACCAAAAAATACTAAATGTGCCAGATCTTGTTAATCGACCTATATAGCCACCTGACATGTATGGGAGGGAAGTGTGATAAATATAGAGGAAATAAAAAAATTATGCCAGGAATGCCAGGATTAACATTGGTCATTACATGTCTCTGCCTAGCCTACCTAGATAAATTGTTTTTTCAGCATGTCATTGAGTGAGAATTAAATATACAGATACAATACCTTCATAACAAGATTATAGAGAAAATTATGTAAATAACATTGTATTGATCATATTGTTTCTTATTATAGACTTTTAACTTTATTGGTGGCACTGTGAGACATATAAATAAGTGATTTATTAACATTCAAGGTCAGACTATGCAAGGTGACCACATGGTATTTTGGCTAAATGAGAATTACTTGTCTTATATCTAATGTTTTTCAAAAAATCCACTTTCCCAAAGGAATGAGATAGTTTCCTGGCATAAAAAGTAGCTTATATCACTTGCCCAACCTCTAGCTATCTTTGTGCATCAAAAACACCAACATATAAACAAAATAAAAACTCACAGGCAAAGGTCTTTTCAATGAAGATGATCCATTATTGGGGGTTGAATCTCCACAGAGAGCACAAGGCCTGCCAGCAGCCTCCCCTGTGTCAAGTTCAAACATCCCTATACAACATCCAAGACTAGTGCATATCACTTTGAGCCAACTCTGCAACTCTTCTGTTGTCATTTCAATTGGTATTTTAACAGTATAATTATTATCACCAATAGAAACCTGAAATTTATGACACTAATTTTAATTGCGAGTAGAAAGGTGTTTTAAAAGAGATCACAATCAATTTCTTAAAAGCAATGCATGTACTTTCATTTCACACACATTAAAATCTTGATGATTGATGCACAATATTGGGTGACTTGTGAGAATTATAGCAAGGACAGCAAGTGTCTCAGTATACCCCTTCCAATGTTGCACAAATAAAATATTAAAATGCCTGACCAGTATGGAGAGCTTGGTGAGGTCATGACATAGATATTTTATTAACAGCATTTTTAAATTATGTATAAATGATACAGAACACTCAGTAATAGTAATTTAGCCAAAACACACTTTATTGTTATTCTGGGTTTACAGAATGTCCTAAGGTAGGGCCAAGGCCAGGTCAGCCAAACATAAAAAGCATAAAAATAGAAAACTTTTCCAATCAATAACAGTTAGTTCAACTTTTATTAGTGTGTGATTTTGTTGGTAAGAAGTTACTGGACCAATAACAAAATATCTTTCACTGTTATAAAGTTACATTATTCTAGATGGACATGTAGGTATGTTTCATTTCATAAAACTTGGGTTTCATAAAATATAGCAATAAATATTGCAAAAAATTCCTCGGATGAACTAGGACAGAAAGCTAGTAGCCAATAATTTAAAACAGTTCTATACCTGAAGCAGTGATGTGTTGGTGGACCCTGAGCCTGCCAACAGTATGGCACGAGAGACCCTCTGTGGATCAGGATGCAATGTCAACAATTCTCTTGCCAATGTTTCAGCCACCCCTGCTGGCCCCTGCCCGGACACATTGGCTGGCATTGATGGAAAACTACCAGAGCATCCATTGTTTATGTTTATTTGAACAGATGCAGGAGTCGGGATGGCTGCTGTATTAGAAGTGGTTGTAGAGTTCCCTGTGCCAGTTGAGCCTACTTCTGGTAGAGTTGGATTTGGGATGCCACTAGGCCTCAATTTGAATCTGTAAATAAAAGTATATAATTGGCATAACCCAATTTCAAAAGGTGGTTATTAACAAATAGCAATAAATTAAATTTGATAATTTTGCTTTTTCAATGAGTTTTTGTTGTCTACTAAGAAAAAGGGAAACATTTGATTAGAATAATGGTAAATTACCTTGAAGGAGTAGTGGCACTTTTTTGTCCAGGTGGTTGCAGAGGATGTCCCGCTCGTGCACACCAACCAACTGGGAAGATATCTCGAGAATCATATTTGCACCAATAATCAAAAGCACCTCTCCACCCATCAAAAGTGACATGAATCTGATCATTTTTCACCGCTCCCACAGTAGCACAACATATCAACTGAGGATTTTTCTTGTCAACAGCTTCCAATTTTTGACCTACTACAAACAAATTACTTTTTGGTGTTGAAGGTTCTGGCTGAAAAACTTTAGTTGGGGCCATTTCTGCACCATTTAATGTTTTGAGCAGAAACATGGGCCAGCTGCTGGCATTCATTCTGAAACCTAAGGGTGGCTGGAGCATTCCATCATTCTTTTCACAATGGCCAATAGTATGAATGTCACCTGCATCTACTAAGCGCCAAAAATCGTTCTTGTTATCACTTCCATCTAGGCGGAGTCTCAGTCTAGGCCCGAGAACGCCTACAACAGTTGCTATACAGGTGGAAGTCAAGTTTCTTGGATCCAAAGCTTCCAATTTCATGTTAACTTTGAATTCATTAGCAGGAGGTAATGCTGCTTGCTTAAAGCATTCTTGTGGTGCAGCTGCACTGTTAGTTTCTTTTAAATATTCGTTCCAATCGAATGATTGATAAATATCGTAGTACGATCCTGCAGAATTGTTATTGGTATGATTTTCAACACCGTTGGCGCCAGTTCCGGAATTTGGCGATTGCGTTCTCTTCTCATTTTTCTTTTGATATTTATTCAAACAGTACGTCGAGCAAAAGTTCTTACTGTTAGATGGTGCGTTTCCGCGAATGACATTGTCGCAATGCAGACAGGCGCCTTTGCTGTATGCTTGGCGAAACTCTGAGAGACATGTCTCTGAACAGAACTCTTTTTTGCCATTCTCCGTAGGCAGGACGTACTTTAGAGGAGTCTTACTCTCAGCACACCAAGTACAAGTCCTCTTCGGCGGTCTGCCGGGGCCACGTATCTTACCGGGAGCTGGGCCCGACGATCCGACAGGGCTGGACATTGTCACTTATTCACTATTTACAAGCATTTCTCGGCGACACAATGGTTAATAACACGAGTTATAAGTTACATTCTATAATAATATAAATCTTGAAATTTGCAAGATGAGTAATTACTTTTTGCTCAAAATATAAACAACGTCAGAGGGCATTTATGACGCCGTTGCGGTTGCGGCGCAGCCATTTAATAACTTTTTAAATGACTTGGATTAAAAATATTTTTGCCGCTGACGCTTGAAAATCGGTAGAGAGTAGTTGAAATGGATTGTCAGAGACTGACTCATATAGGAAGATTACTCAAAGAGGAGGATAGTACAAATAGGCCAGTCTGGCTATTTTGAGCTGTATGGAAATTTTTCGTAACCGTTATACAGCAAACGAATATATGTAAAAAATCGGAAATATTCCGTAGAATTCAATGCACTATTTTTAAAACAACTGACATTAGGGGAACTTATATAAAATGGCGGCCAAAGTTGATAAAAAATTATTTCGTTTTAAAAAAAAAATAGCCTTTATTTAAAAAAAGTTTAATACACAAGTTGTGGAACTATTTATTTCGGATCGGTCTAGCCCGGTCCGATGTCAATAAATTGTAAAACATATTATTTATTTTAAAAAAACCGTAAAAAATTGCATTATTTTGAAACACCCGTATCTCTTTGAAAAAAAATATTATGTAACCGAAAAATGGTAAAAATGTAGCCCTAGACAAGCAAAAAAAGAGCGTATTTGCAAATTTGAAAAATATTTAAAAGATTTTGCAAAAATCAGATTTTTCTAAAAAAAGGCAATTTTTTTAAATTCCAATAAATCATAAAAACGTGGCTTTTTAGATTTGTCTCTGGGCTTAAAATTTTCTTTAATAGTTGCCGTTATATGTGCGAGTATTGTGCGCTTTATTAATTGATCGGTAATATGCGAAATATCGGTCAAAAAATCGGTTTCTTTTTTTTGTTCCAAAAACGTAATTTATCTTTAATATTTAAAATTGTATAAAATTAACGTTTACGCGATGTTATAGCTGGTATTTTTCTGCAAATTTAAAAACCAATTTTTTTCCTCAACGACCTTCTGGAGCTAAGATTTTTTTTTGCTTGAAAAAAATCCTGTGGCGCCGTTTTTTAATATTAATAGCTAAAATCTATATGAGTTAAAGTTCATTATTTATAGTTGAAATAAAAAAATACGAGAACTCGATTGGCCGTCGCTGAGCACTGCAAAATTAATCACACACGGAGCTTAGCGCTGTGGTACCATACTTCAGCTCTAGCGGTGGAGTACGGGGGGAGAGCCGACCGAGGTCGCATGAATATGAGCGACTGTCGCGACGCGGTTCCTGCATTTTTCCGAAAAATACCCATTTTTCGACCGATATTTCGCATATTACAAGAGCATGTCAAGAGCTACATTTTCACTATTTTTCAGTTTCAAAAATTTTTTTTTCAAGAGATACGGGTGTTTTAAAATAATGCGATTTATTACGGTTTTTTTTAAAATAAATAATATATTTTACAATTTATTGACATCGGACCGGACTAGACCGATACGAAATAAATATTTCCACAACTTGTGTATTAAACTTTTTTTAAACAAAGCTTATTTTTTTTTTAAAACGAAATAAAGTGTTTTTTACCAACTTTGGCCGCCATTTTCTATTAGTTCCCCTAATGTCAGTTGTTTTAAAAATAGTGCATTGAATTCTACGGAATATTTCCGATTTTTGACATATCTTCGTTTGCTGTATCTTGATTTTGGTCCAAAAAATTTACACAGACTGGCCTAAAATGGTGCGAGCGCTTAGAACATCAAATGCGGCCGAAGGAGAGGCCCTCGATTAGTACTGTGTCTCGTTTTAGCACAGATATTCTGCATAGAGTATCCTTATTGGATACCACCTTCATGGTTTCGAGTCTACGCAAAATATGTTTGTTTTGATTTTTAATACTATGCTACCAGGCTACGGAACCCTAAATTCATAAAGATTTGGCATACAAACATTATTTCCACGCTATTTTATTAGAAGTAAGAAGTGAATGACAAGTGTTGAACTGTTGACATGACATTGACATTTGTTGAATTCGATCGACGACGTCCTATCCAATACCTAAATCTTCATATTATTTTTTATAATTATTTATTTATGTGATTATAATGAATTTCTGGTGTAATTTTGTTTTGGATTTGGATTAGTTACGTGATAATATATATTTTGTTTACCACTTTGTTTTCTAAGTTTATAACAATGCCTTTGGCAAGTTCGTCGGATCCTTGGCGGATGCAAAATGTTGGAGACACGGTAAATACTTGGTCTTATGATGACTATTTTACTTAATTTATATTCGTGTACCCGCCTTGGCATGCTAACGATATCATAGTTTCTTTAGCAACATTAAGTTTACCTAATATAAATACATTTAAAGCTGTTTATTTGCTTAAGCTGGTTTTACGACACTGTTTTCCTCAGTGTTACTCATGTTCACAAGGGCGTCTCATCTAATGTAATTAGTGTATCTTGTTATTTATAATTTATTTTGCTGTATTTTGTAACTACTCATAATTAAATCATTAAGAGCCACATATGTTAATAACACTACCAATGCCCAGCCTATAAATAGTTTAAGTATATATGTGATATTATATATTAAAGTAAAGTAATTATCTTTTTTTATTTAGACATGAATGATAAATTTGTTATCAAATTGCAACTGTTGCTTTATATAATACAGCAACAGACCTAGTGAGATGTTTTTTACTCATTCTTTATTTTTGAAAATATTTCAGAGATCAGGAAATTCAGCAAACAGTCTTCCAATGGTAGTAGAAAATTCCGCAGAGTCCCGCCAGGCATCTACAACAGAGAGTTTAGACTCTGGAGGAGAGCTTAGCTGTGAGAGAGAAGTAGAACTCCAAGATGTTGTCAAGGAAGGGCATGAAAAGGCTGATCCTTCCCAGTTTGAATTGCTCAAAGTCCTCGGGGAAGGTTCCTTTGGTAAAGTGTTTTTGGTCCGGAAAGTCATTGGAGCTGATGCTGGAACATTGTATGCCATGAAGGTATGTGTTCATTTGAAAATTTTAAATATTTGCTAGCTATAATTTAATCATTTAGACATTTTTAAAATTTGAACATAAAAAGAAAGTTGTATGAATTTAAATGAGCTGAAAGAGGTGTGCCAGGATTGTAGCAAGTTGATATCTTGGTCAGGACTATAATATTTAAGCTATAGGTCAATTCAAACTTTATGGCGGTTTGGAACATCGCGCGGCATACCCCCGCACGCGCTCTGATCACCCAACTTATTTTCGACTTGACTGTACTCGCACTCGCATAAAGTTTGAATCTATCTATCTATACCTATATACATAAAGTTATTTATTGTAATATTCCCTCACAGGTACTTAAAAAAGCAACATTAAAAGTGAGAGACAGAGAACGCACAAAGATGGAAAGAAACATATTAGTGGAAATGGGACATCCTTTTATTGTAAAATTACACTATGCCTTTCAAACTGCAGGAAAACTATATTTGATTCTTGATTTTTTACGTGGTGGTGATCTTTTTTCAAGGTTAAGCAAAGAGGTAAGATACTTTAGTTTTATTTAAAATATTTCCCTAAAAACAAATTTTTCATAGTATCAATATCATATCACTGAAGTACCACAGATAAAACAACCATGTGGCTTTAACAAAATAGTTTTATCACCAATATATCAATTTCAAAGCCAAAATTGCTGTTTACAACCATTTAATGTACATATTGGATCACAACCTTAGAATATAATATTACAGTAATACTATGCATTAGTGAACAGTAAGCACTGATATGAACAAATCCAAAAGTTGTTAGCATACACAGATTAGCCTCATTTAGAACCTTAGTGTCCATCATTAGGTATTCCAAGTCTACATTTCCATAATATTCATCATCATCTGAAAAATATATTAACTTTGTATTGAACATCTGTCAAAATTTAACATACTTTGGGACACTAATATTACATATACTAATAATAACACTAATGAGTTTTTTGTTTGAAGGCATAGATTACTCTATCTAGCCTAAGGGGGTGAAATGGGGTGTATTCCTAATACAATGCATACAAAGTTGCAGGCAACTGCTAGTATATTATATTACACTATGATCTCAAGCTATACAACACATTGCAGGTAATGTTCACAGAGGAAGACGTCAAGTTTTATTTAGCGGAACTAGCTTTAGCATTAGAACATGTACACAAGTTGGGTATAATATACAGGGATCTGAAGCCAGAGAATATATTGTTAGATGCAGATGGACACATTGCACTGACTGATTTTGGCTTATCAAAGCTACCACCCAGTAGTGATAAAGCATATAGTTTTTGTGGCACAGTGGAGTATATGGCACCAGAAGTTGTAAATAGGCGAGGGCACACTTTTGCAGCTGACTGGTGGTCTTTTGGAGTACTTATGGTTAGTTTTCATATTTGCTTCTTTTTACTTGGGTTATTGCCACCAGTTATAAGAAGGAAACACATCTATTAAATTAATAATATGTGGAAATAAAAGTTGAGCTTACATTATAATAAATACACCTATGATTAACAATCAGGTGGTGGCAAGGTCACATGTCGTCTTCTCTATAAAAAAAAACATTGTATAATGGTGTTAAAAATTTTAGACTTGATGCATTAGACCTACATGCATTTAAATTCCGCATATTTATAGACCTTTATATTAAAATTATAAGTATATTTCTTATACTTATTGTTGTATATTGTTTGTTGATCCAAAATCTGAGAACACTTTGCCCTTCTGCCCTTTTGTGTTCCTCCCAGAAAATTATCCTGGATCCACCCTTGTATGCATTTTATAATAAATAATTCCATAACCATATCAATAGAAATGATGATGACAAAATAAAGTATAGAATTTGAAATTAATGTAATTTTGCAGTTTGAAATGTTGACTGGAAATCTGCCATTCCATGGATCAACAAGACATGAAACAATGACACAGATTCTTAAAGCAAAGTTGGGTATGCCATCTAATCTTAGTGATGAAGCACAGTCATTACTGAGAGCACTGTTCAAAAGAAACCCTCAAAATCGGTAAGTTCATATCATGGAAATTTTATTAATATTTTAAGGCATAAATCTAGGTTTTGTTTTGTATAATAGCTATATATTTGTTGGCTTGTATGTGCAGTCTATTCTTGGATATTTACTAGTTGCTGGAATTTAGTATAATTTTCACACAGCATTTACTGACAAAGATACCTTCTTAATATTTATTTAATTAAATCTCCTGAGGGGGTGGTTTTAAAAAAAAGTAACATGTCCTTTTTAAAGCTTTCTCCATATTATATTTCATCATAATCAGTTCAGTGTTTTAGCTGTGAAAGCGTAACAGACAGACAGAGTTACTTTCGCATTTAGTATGGTTTGTAATAATATATTAACTTTCAGACTAGGTGCGGGTCCTAATGGCATTGAGGATATAAAGAAACACGAGTTTTTTGCTAATATAGAATGGGTAGCATTGTTAAAAAAAGATGTCGTGCCGCCTTTTAGACCAGCAGTATCCAGAGCTGATGATGCATTTTACTTTGATTCTGAATTCACATGTCGCACGCCCAGAGATTCGCCTGGTGTACCTGCCTCGGCTAACGCTCACGAACTTTTTAGGTATGGGTTAATTTTATCTATACCTAGGTAAAAAAATAAGTTTAGAGTTATGGCTGTTTTAAGAGGCCTTACCGACGCGCCGCACTCGAAATTTAGTTAAGTAACGCGCGTGTGTGCGTTATTAAAAATTAGTCGGGCCTTCAAATTTTGATCATTTTCGCGATTTTTTTATGTTGACTTTGATGTCAAAATAAAAAGCGGGGATGGTTTGAAAATGAAAAATACTCGACATTGCAAATTTTTGACTCTTTAAATTATTTTTTATTTATATTTGTAATGTTTTCTATCTTAAATAAAATTTAGATTCTTGTTATGGAATAATTCGAGAATAATGTGTTATTTTTATATTACTAATTTTTTTGTATATAGCTCACAAAAAACATTTTTATATCTATGATTTTTTCCAAAAATTACGATTTCTCAAACATTTTTTTCTGGTTTTTTTTTATAAAAGTTGAAAAATATAATCTATCAATATTTAAGTTAACCATATTACGGAGTCAATACTGTTTTTTAATGTTCAAAATCTTCAGTGAGCTTTACAAGATCGATCGTCAAACGTCACTCGAACGTAAGTTTTTGGAAAACGAGTCCGGAAAAATGATAATTTACCAACACTATAGAAATAATTTCAAAATTTCCTTCTATCAGTCCTGAAGACCAAGACCCGTATTTTCAAAATGACACATAATTGTATCCACAATCTTATTCGTATTCTCACAAATAGACATCAAAAATGTCCGAAATGTAGCATGTGAAGGAGCCTTAAGTGTAAAAGCAATTATATTTTCAATGTCTATGCTGTGTGTCTCTAAAAAATAGAAACTTATCAGCTTTATCTATTGTAGTGGCAGTAGAGGTAAAAGAAGACTTGTGGCCATGAAATCATGTAACTGTAAACAGTATGATGCAAAAAAATATACAGTTGAAGATAATATAAACCCTTGTTCAGACGAGACGAAAACGCGCGAACTCTATTCACTCTACTAATATTTATTCTTTTTCTTTTATTATGGCTCCGCCAATGTTAATCGGTGATTTGCCAATGTGCCCTATAATGCCCTTATAATCAATGACTAATCACAACTATCACAGCGCGGACGGGAGTAAACTGGATTCTCCATCTCGTCACGGCGGGACGCGTCCGTTGGTCCCCATGACATGACGTGGAATTATGATATATTTATTTATTGATTGACGTTTTTACGGTTACTGCTCCGCTCCTTTAGGTTGTAGCGTGGTGTTGTATAGCCTTCCTCAATAAACGAGCTATTTAACGCAAAATAACTTTTAAAATCGGACTGGTAGTTCGCGTTCAAACATACAAACTCTTCAGCTGTATAATATTAGTATAGACATAAACTTGATTTCCACACATTGTCTGAACAGGGATTAAAATTTGGCTTTCTTCTTAAAAAAATGTAATTCCACATTTAAAAAATGATAAGGAAGGTATTTCCAAGGTGTGTTAAAATTGTCTATTTACAAAATGATAATAATTAATCTTAGTCATTTTTTTAGGGTTACGTACCCAAAGGGTAAAAAGTAAAAGCGGAAGCCCTATTACTAAGGCTCCGCTGTCCGTCCGTCCGTCTGTCCGTCTGTCACCAGGCTGTATCTCATGAACCATGATAGTTAGACAGTTGTAATACTAAAAACAGAATAAAATAAATATTTAAGAGCGTAAACGGTCTGCAAGGGAATTGAGAAATAGGTATTTGAAGAAACTATTGCCGTCGCCTCACCCTTTGGTCTCCCCCGTAGAGTGCGATAGGGACAACTGCAGTTTAGACCGATTATACCTATAAAACCTTGACCGATAGATGTTTCGTATTCCCCTGTTTTCTCCACCAAAACTGATCCGATTTAATTATTTTTGGTATTGAAATTTAAAGAAAGAATAGATCTATGCTCCTATTTTTCTTTTACATTATAACCTTTTCAAATTAGTCTGGTAGTCGTCTGATCACGGCGGTATAAACGAGGCATTTTTTTTAGGTTTTTGGAAGGGCTTATTTTTTTAGGTAATTAGTTGTTGGAAAAAAGTAAATAACAGGGGCATGCCTACAGTAAACCTAGATTTTATGAAAAAAAAACTATTGCTCTAGAGGCATTATCCGTGAAGAAAATAGGGGAATACATTTGTATGGAGAAAATGCAGCCCGGCTACGCTCTTAAGGGGCCTTCCATACAACAAACGTGATTTTTTTGCTCGATATTGATAACGGTAACAGGTCTGTTTAGTTATATATTAACTTTAAAAATAAATAATTAAATTAAAATAAAATTAATATTCAAGGGGGCTCCCATACAACAAACGTTTTATGCCGATTTTTTTGCCGTATTTATAGATAATGGTACGAAACCCTTCGTGCGCGAGTCCGACTCGCTCTTGGCCGGTTTTTTTTACTTAGATTTCACTTTATCTGTGTATATTTTATCTATACAACAGTAAATAAAATGTGTTCTCTACTATAGATAATTTCGTAAATAAGTAAATTACGATAAAATGTCTATAAAGGAAATTACGTATTAATATGTAATGTTTATTAGTGCTATCTAATAAGAGATATTTGTGACATTTTTAAATATCATGTAATTATAGATATAAGATAATATTATGTAGCTTCCTGTGATAAGAGGCCACATGTATATTTTAGTTTTTACTATTTGATTCAAATAGTTTGTGAGGAAATGGTCAATTACCTTTCAAGATAGCTTGCTTTGCTACTATCTACAGAAATTAATTTAAGCACTTGCATTCTATGTATTTTCTGAATCTCAAAAATAGTCTTTTATTTCATAAACACATTAAAAAATATACAAAATTACATTATATTTACAAAAAATAGGTGAAGGCCTCCTCCAGAGATTGCCTATTCATAATAATAATTTTAAGATTGAAAAGATATACCTACAGTTTAAAAAACGAGCACTATATATTTGTAACCTTTTATGTTAATTAATTGTGAAATATTTTTTTTATTATCCATTATATTAATTCTAGCTGTTTAGTTGTTGTTGTTTTCATTTAATGATCTTTGCTAAATAAAAAATATTCTGTTAAAATTTGATTTTGTTTTTCATTCAATGTGTAATTATGTTTTTGTGAATAATTTGATTTTTTAATTCAGGTAAACAAGTGAGAATATTATTTTTGTTACACCTGCATTCTGAAATTAAACTGGACTTCAGAGATTAAGAGCACATGTTCATATAAATTTCCATATCAACATTGAAGCAAAGTAAATACATATATAATTAACAGTAATTAACATTTTCGCTTTTCAGGGGTTTTAGCTTTGTGGCACCGTGTCTGCTCAATGATGACAATAATAAAACATTAACGAATCAAACTCAAAATGAGACAACAACACAGAACAATAAGCCATCCTCTGAAGATTTTTGGTCTGGCTGTGTTAACAGGAGCATCTTCTTTGATGAATATAGGTTAGTTAATATTACATTATACCATAGAAAGATATCTCGGAAAAGGCATTTAAACAAATAGCGACTCTTGATACGACGCAATTAAGTGCAATTCAGCTCGCACAGTGCTGTTTGCCTAAAATTATAGTTACCTACAAGGCGCCTCTCTCTGTCGCGTAACTATCTTTTCTGACTCGCGTTAGGGTTTTGACGAATAATGAATTTGAATATTTACTTACCAGTTATGTACCTATTACATGTGTATATAATGTATGTGTACCTAGTACCTACCTCAGATTTTATTAAGAATGGGTCCGTCCAGACCGCCCGCAGATGTACTTGTAGCTTCGTGCTTATACAGATTATACAGATATGCATTTGCCTTAAACTAGAACATGTAGTGGGTATTAGTATGCTAAAGAGATTAACAACACAACCTAAGACAAATATTTGCTTTATTATTCAAATAATTTGCTTGACCTAGAATTGAAAATCTGAGTTTAATCACCTAATCTATTTTATTTATGTAATTTCATGATAATTTAAAAGTATGTGATCGTCAAGTGCTTGTTGATTTTTCGATTAATATGAGTTTATTTTATTTTCTCTTACCTTACCTAACGGTTCGTCTTACCGGTCTCAGGATAGCAGGCTATTCAGTCAGTCATATTTTTTGATATGACAGAAATTTGGACTAAGTAAAAGTTAGAGAAAATAATTAGATATTACCGTCTTTGAGACAGCAGAACCGTTAATTGTAGGCAAACTTTGTGATTAAAATTATTTTACAGGTTAATGGGCGAACTTGGTACTGGCTCGTTCTCAGTTGTTAGATTGTGCGAACACAAGACAAATAAGGTACAGTTTGCTGTCAAAATTATGGATAAGACTCAATACGACCCGCGGGAAGAAATTGAGATACTGTTGAGGTAAGAACTTTTATTATAATCTATGCTCAAAATTTAAAAGACAATTTTAAAACTATTTGTCTTATGTAAGTTGTACATTTTAATCAGATTATTTTGTACTACACATACATAAACGTCTTCTGAAAAAGATAACAAAGTTGTTGAATCATGTTTAAAGGAGAAAAAATAAGTATAACATATTACAGGAAAAAAACATTTTTGTGTATAAAAAAGTACGGAATATCAACAACCCTTCAGAAAAAAATGTAAGAGGCGCCGTATTAATCCCAAACGCAAAAGTTTGAGAATATTAGTAGATTTACTTCTCACATACTTTTGATGCCTCGTGGCATGATGTTAGTTTATTGGAAGAGTTTTCGCATTATAAAGCACAAATATTCCAGCTTTCTCTAGGATCCCTGAACTAATTACATATTTAACATATTCAACAGATATAGCCGTCATCCCCACATAATATCCCTCCACGGTGTGTATGAGGAGGCAGGACGAATACTAGCGGTAACCGAACTATGTCGCGGCGGAGAGCTTCTAGAACATATAACACAAAAGCGATATCTTCCAGAGCACGAAGCGGCGCCCATATTGAGAAACGTTTTGCAGGCTGTAAACTATTTGCATCGACACACCGTTGTTCACAGGTAAAACAGAAAATAATAGGTAATTTTACTATGAAGACCGCTTCAGCCAATTTTTAACTTATGGGGAGAGAAAATAAGCTGCGACAGACTGACAGACAAATGAGTGATCCTATAAAGTTCTTAACCCCAGTCCATGAAGACATTTGAAATATTGCGCTTGATCGCTACTTGAGAGTCACTATTTCGCGAAACATCGCGGTCTCGAATAGTGCCAATGTGATAGTGAGCCGTATCTTATTCTGTGGCAATAAGTTTGTTTTTATAATGTCTTGTTTACCTACCTACACTATAGATCCTACACACATAAGTTTGTAAGTAAGGGGTCCGTCAAATTGTTTAAATTTTGCAAGTGGTCCATGATAATGAAAAGGCTCAGAACCCCTGCTATAAAGGGTTAACAATTAAACAGTAGCGCTCAGATATTGAATACGTCATCTCATGGCACGGACATGGCATTTGCCCCGCGTACTATGTGACTTTGTATAGCCGATCTCTTATATTATTACTTAATCTTACTTAAAGTTGTCAACTGTCTACGACATAAATTAAAATAAAGAAAAATATTGGCAGTATAATAAAATTCGGCGCCGTGGCGCTTTGTTCGTTATTGAAACTTGCATAGATATCGCGACTGGCAGGCAAGATGTCATACAATAATGAACTTTCAGTCTTCAAACGAAACTCCATTTATGAAAAACAATATAAATATTTAAGGCGACCGACGCATCACAGCGCAACGAACTCAGTTTTAAGCGCGACTTATTTTGCCCATATCTCTAGGGAAATGGACTATTATTTAAATCGATAAAATAACCAAGGATAATATAAGATAGACCAAGATTCACGTACCAGAAACATGAGAAAGTACCATTTCTCAACAAAACCTGTCTTGCGATAATACACGAAACGGACTTCGGCTATCGGAGTATTATACAAAAACTATAGGAAAAGCAAGTTGTAGTTAAATGTTTTCTTAAAATATATGAAAACTAAATTGTAACTAAATACGCGAGAAATTGAGGACTTTCACGGCTTCATAAGACTTATGTGTTTAACTTTTTTTGAAAATTTTATATAATGTTTAATATATTTTTAGAAAGCAATTTTAATTTTGAACCCGTATCGCCTAATTTACGGATAGTTATGTTATGAGGGGAGCTCTTAATATGTTTTTTCCTCACTTGGTGTTGTACATAAATATGTGCCGCGGCCTGGAATCGAGTCCGGGGGACCCCGTGCACTGCAGACACTACCAACTGGACTACGGCGACGTCTATCTTATTCCTAGCTAATGTTATAAATGCGTTTGTCCTTCTTTCAGGTCAAGACAGCAACGGATCCGTGTGTTTTTTTTTATATAGGCTAGGCTACTTTTTTTCCGTAAATTCTTATGTGACATTGTAGCGAAGCCGGGACGAAAAGCTAATATAATAATATATCTTATATTTATTGGTAATATTTCAGAGATATAAAACCGTCGAACATACTGTTTGCGACGTCCGAGAAAAGACCGGAAGACATCCGCTTGGTGGACTTCGGGCTCGCTAAACAGCTGAGAGCTGAGAACGGGTTGTTGATGACGCCCTGCTACACCGCCAACTTTGTTGCGCCCGAAGTGTTGAAGAGGGCAGGTTATGATGCGGCCTGCGATATATGGAGTTTAGGTAAGTCTTTTACTAGCTTTTGCCTGAGGTTTCACCCGTCGAAATTGAACAATGCAAAAGTAAGAATAATTCCGTAGCTGCAAAAAATCCCGTTGAGTTTGAGAAAAAAATTTGTTTGTATGTACAGTCGTTTCGGACTTCCGTACAAAATGCGTCCACGACCTATCTAGGATTGTCTTTTTAGTTTTGCATCGCATCTCTTCCTAAGAACCGTTTTAACCATCGATGGTTTTAACGCAGCTTTGTGTACTCAGCAATTTTCAATCATCCAATATTTTATTTAGTACTTTCTGCCCCGGCTTCGCCCGTATTTTGTTCATACAAAAAAGAATTTTCAGGTTTTCCTCAATTTTCCGGACACCTTTTCTAATTTTTCTTTCTCTATAAATTTGATTCGGACTATTAAGAACATTTAAAGAAATAGCCAAATCAGTCCAGCCGTTCTCAAGTGATGCACTTATCAACGAACAGCATTTCATTTTTATTACATATATAGATTATTATTATACTTAACTAAATGAAAATTACATACATTTTCAGGTGTATTGGCTTACATAATGTTGTCTGGAAGAACCCCATTTGCGTCGACTGGAGATGATACTCCCGAAGCTATATTGGCAAGAATAGAGTCTGGGAAGGTATGTATAATTATTATGTATTAGTATAATTATAGTCAATAGGACTTTGACTTTTAGTTGCATATAATTGTGTGACGCAAGACGAAAACATGCTGTATTAGTGGCTGTATGTCATGTGAATATTGATACTTTGTTTATTTTGAAGTTTCCTGCTACTTTTGAATGTTACCCAATTTTATTTTATTTAATGAGTAGTTTGTTGTACATGACTAATATTATAACCTATTTAATTTTATTATTTTATTAATGAAAAAATATGTTCATTAATAAAATAATTTATTTACTCTTGCAATGATTCCATACATGTTAGCCCGAAGCAACCCACCGTAACGTGGAATAAAAATAACTTTATAAAAGTGAAATCTAGTAAATGTTGTCTTGCTTCACCTTATTAAAATTGCGATTTTATATTTGACTCTAGGTGGATTTAAGCGGTGGCATATGGCGCGGCGTAACTCCTGAAGCGCGCGCATGTATACGTCGTATGCTGCAGCTAGACCCGGGTGGTCGGCCGCGCGCTCAGCAGTTACTGTGCGAGCCGTGGTTGGGGGAGATGCGCGCACCGGCCCACGCACAGTCAGTGTCAGACGCTGCACCGCCGCCGCCGGCAGACGAACTGCGCCGAGCTGTAGACTTGACATTCAAGGTTCGTTCAGATGATAGTCATAATATTTAACGCTCGGTCGAGAAACGTTTGTCACGCTACAGACAACATTGCATTGCAGATAGACAAATATCCCACTTATATATTGCTCTATCTATATATCATCACGCCTTTTATCCCAAGAGGGGTAGACAGAGATAATCGAATAGATATTGGTATTCATTTTAAAATCACAGACACTTTATTTTTATTCATTTGTAATGTATGTGAAGGAGCATTTTTTAATATATGTATGAATATAATTAATCTATAATTTCAGGCAATGACATCCTCTCCATTGACTCCACAAGTTTTAGGGCCTGTGTCGCAATCGACTCTTGCTCAACGCCGAATTAAACCACAGAGAAGATTTCCACCAACACAACTTTAACAACTCAACGTAAGGATGTTTCATGTAACACGTTTATCCACAAACATGCATACGTTTATAGCAGTATTTATATACTTACCTACTATTAAACATTTAATTGTAATGTTTTACATACAAAACATAGTTATAACTAAACAACTGTTCAATTGGTAAATATCTTAGTGTTTAAAGACACTTATAGTTATAACCATTCCAGTTATTATCACAGAAATATCTAAATATATTTTGATAAAAAATGCTAATGTTTGATGAAATTGACCATAGCAGTAAAAATATAGGAACAAATTTTAATTTATATTTTCTTTGTATTTAATTAGAAATATGTCTTCCTATTGAAATCCCAACGTTATATTTATCAACAAAACCACCAATCTGTCAAAGAATAGTCTATAACCTGTGCCATATAAATTATAAACGAGTACCTGTTTGTTAACAGAATTGCATAAAACATAATACAAAATCGATGGTTTAGAAATTATGAAATATTTCCCGCATTTCTTCTAAGTTTTTTTTTATTTAGATTAGAACAAATTGCGAAGAAGCAGATGAGATCTAGATTTAATTTTGACTAAACACAACAAAATACAGTATTATTTTTTTAAATTTGACCAATGTTCTATTCCCCTTCTTATTTAGTTAGTCCTAAGAAATTGTAGTTAAAGTAGAGAATCATGTCTAGATACGCCTCTGTGTTAAGTAAAATTTATAGTCTATGTGGTGTGGTGTAGTGATTAAGTAAATATATGTATAATAATATATTATATGTTGTTTGGTAGACAAGAGTTTCTAATATTGTGATCATCTTTTATGAAATATTCAGGAACTATGTTTACAAACCTAGTCCATAATACACAACTTTTTTAAGAGTGATATAAATCCATGTATATTTTGTATACGTTTACTTATTATTTTGTTTACTAATACATATATTTTGTGTAGCCACTTATTTAGCATACTTATGCATCATAAAAGGTCAATTTAAATTAATATAATAACTACTTTTAATGCCGACTTCTATTTCATAAATTTGTAATATTTATTATTTTACGTTTATCATTAGTTTTATGTGTTTCATTTATGAAGGCCTAACTTGCTCATTGAAATGTTGCAACATTGTCCATTATGTACATTTCAATAATGTTCCATTTCTAATTCAGCTCGCTTAGTACTATCGCACTACCTTCATGATAAAATAAATAATTATATCAGTGACATAATAAAGTTGTATTTGATGAATAATGACTGTTTGTACATTTTCTTTTCTAACATATTTTACTTATACTGTCTTATTTCGAAATGTATCTATTTACACAATATTGCCCTTAACTTTTATTTATTGACAATATGATGTCTTTTATGTAAAATTTCTTTAGATTTAAGAATCCAAATACTGTAGAAATTATTATTATGTGATTGTTTGCTATTGTTATTATTCATAAGAACCAAATATATTTTTACTTTTATTTTTTCTTATCTATGAAGTGCATAATTAAAGTTTATCTTATTAACTTGACCTAGTCTGTCTGAATAATAAATAAATAATGTCCATATAAAATAAGTCTTTGTAGTGTCATATAGATTATATTTTTATATAATTTACAATTTATTACCTGTGTATTAAAAAAATCACAATCACTTGGTTTTACATACATCATAGGATGAATTGACTTAATTTGTTATTTACATAATAATATCTATTTTCAAATGTAAAATGTTTAGTCTAATAGTCAATTTTATTATATTCATATCAAAACAAAATTGTTGGCATAGTAACAAAGAGATTATATTAAATGTCTTTGCATAGTAAGTAGTTTCCAACTCACATGATTTTACCTACATACATATCTCTCAGAAATTATATTATTTGTCAATTATATTGCTATCTTCATGAACATATAAGAAATTATTCATTTTGTCTGATTGTAAACAAAAATATTAATATTGTGAATATAGTCATATAATGCGCATTACAAAGAAATTGCAATTGTTGGAATTGATTTGACATATTAATATAAAATAATTAAATATATTTATTGTAGGGCTTTAGAACATTCTTAATTACTTAGATAAGTACTAAGTACCTATAATGCATATTTCTGTACTCGAGAAGAAATAAAAGGCCAATTCATCTACCTCATGATTGGTACTAAATTGTTGTATAATATTATTGTACATTATCTCGAGATAAACGTTATTCCTATTTTATGAGAAATGCTCATAATGGTTACAAATAAATAAACAATAGTATACTATTTTTATATGGCTCTCTTCTTTAGAATAAGACAGTACAAATTGATACATTTTTAAATAACACTAATATTTGAATAAAAAGAAATTGTATAAGTTAAACTAATACATCACAATTTAGATAATAGTATAAAATATAAGAACAGACAGTTGCAGAGTGGTTAGAAGCATTCTGAAGCTTGCTTGCACACTTGTTGAGTAATTTTAAATCTTATAAATAACTATTTTCTTACTGTTCATCGTTAAGTAGTGATTTTTCTACATTTTAAGCTTAAAGTAGGTGCATATTAAAGTTTGTTAATATAACACTGTTCTTGTACTAAAGATCACTTAAAAGCATTACAGGTTTAATAATATTTAATATATACTACACATCAATCTATTTTTCTAACTTTGACAACCATTTATACTGTGAACTATGCATTGTAATTGTTGTGTATAGAATACATAGAAGTGTAATCAAATATATAATACTGTTGATGCTTAAGACATTTTTAGTTTCACTTCAACACCTATTATATTTCATAATTTTTCTGCCAATAAAATACAGGGGCAGGGTGGAAAATAGATGATTTTGATATTCACTGTCAATCACAGAGTAACGTTTCCACATTCTGTGACATAAGAATTACATGGGGACTTCAAGGATTTCCAAGATAAAAATTAGGGATGCCACGAATATTCGGCCTATTCAGCAACTTTTTTTAATATTCAGTATTCGGCCGAATACCGATATCAAATCATGAAAAATAAATACACATATTACTCGAAAATATATTTATATCACAAATTATAATAGGTACTTAAAAAGTATGATGAATGAAAACAACTTTTAGCATTTGTTGATAGCAAACAATTGCCCTTTTCCTCATATTTTTAGAAACAGGTATAGTTTGCTTCTAAAAATAGCCTGTATAATCTACTGCCGAGAGACGATAGATATCTCTTAAGAGAATTCTGTCATGTTTGGATACTGTTTTGCGTTTGCTGACCACCACTTGTAAGTCATCCGATCTAGGCGAACAGTTTTCATATAAAAATCAATCTCATTTGCAATAGATTCGGCGCTTCTGCCAAGTACGTAGCCAAATATTCGGTATTTGGGAAAATCACTATTCGTGGCATCACTAATAAAAAGTAGCGTGGAACTCTCCGGCCCTCCAACCACTGTGCAAAAATCACGTCGATCCATTGCTGTTTTGACGTTAAAGAAGGACAAACACAAAAAAAAAACACTCATTATTTATTATAAAAAAAACAATAAATAAATATTATGTATTCACTTAACATTAACATTCTTCAAAGTAGGTGCTACAACAGAGCCTTTTCCTTCTACTACCAATGGACTATCTTTGTAACATGCAACCTTTTCGTCATTAGTTTTAAGATCTGGAGCACAAGTTTCAAATATTTTCTTTTTTGGGTTTAATTGGGCTTCTGGTTCACGAGGGTAACCACCACATGTGACAACATCACCAGGCACTGCCCCTGTTGGTGGCACCAAAACTTCCACTTTATCTGGAGAAGATGCACACATTACCATTGCTTCTGATACTACACCCCTCATCTAAAAAATAATTCAATAGAATTAGTTTAATACACTGTTTCTCAACATGGCAGTTAGGTTTAAAGGGGGTTGTAGTGTATCCAAAAAATGAGATAAGTAATAATTTCATAATAATTAAAATATTATGGTGAAGAGGTTGTAGGTATTTTATGTCTATTTAGGAAGTTGTGACACTAAACAAGATTTAATAAAAACAAAAATAACTTAAGTTATGTTTATTACCTTGACAGGCTTTAAGTTACAGAGGACCATAACAACCTTATTACGCATCTCTTCAATTGGGATGTGATTTACTAAACCAGAGACTACAGTCCGAGGATTTTCTTCACCACAATCTATTTTCTCAACATAGAGGGAGTCGGCATCTGGATGCTTATTTATATCAACTATTTTTCCAATCCTGAAATCTAACTTTCGAACATCAACAATAGTATCTTCTGTTGAAGGTTTGCTTTTGGCTTTATTGTCATTTTGTTGTTTTTCTTTTTTTGATGCTTTTGGTTCAGCTTTCAGTTTCTCTTTAATTTGTAGACTAGGAATTTCTTCACTTTTTAATGCAGCTGATGCGTGCACTTCAGAGGCAGTTTTACCTGGTACCAGGTACTGCTTTATTCCATTTAAAGTTTCTAATTTAATTAGGTCATTACGAACATTCTCAACTTGAACTTTTAATTCAAAATTTTCTTTACTAAGTTCATCTATTCTTTGCTTTACTTTTATATCTTTGATTTGCTGCAGCTACAATGAAAATATTATTATAATAAATTGTCACTTAAACCAAAAGATTTAATCAACCAAAAGATGTATGTTTTGTTAGCTATTTATTTGTATGAGATGCTTTTCTATATCGATCGAAGAGATGTATATTATATTCCATTTAAAGTTATTGGAATTTTAGGTTAGGTTTAATAAAAGTACCTTGTTCTGTAATTCTTTTAAACGCCCCTCAGCAGCTTCATTTTTGGAGATCATCTTTGTAAGTATAGCTTGGGACATATTTCTCACAATACGATAATGCATGAAATAGAAAAAACCAAACCAAATAGAGTAGAGATCACAGAGCAAGTAAATAGAGAATTAGAGATGTACAAACATCCATAGAGAGAGCAAACAAGTCCGGAATGTCCAAAGAGGATAAAATCGCTATACTCTTACTTATCCACCATTATTATACAAAGGATCATTGTTTGTAAAAATCACAATAATTAAAAGATTATAATGCCCTAACTCAATGATAATGCCACGACTTTCCTTTTTTTAAATAAAATTAATGTTTTTTCATAATGACATTAAATGTAAATAGTTTTAATTAATTTAATTGTAAATATAGAAGTAGTATTGTATATTTATTTCAGATTCCTGAAAGTATCAATACTAAATTTCGACAGTTATATGTAACTGAATAACGACGTGACACTGGCAGAAATGTACTTATCTTAGTACAATTGCCAAATAAAAAAAAAAAAAAAAAGAAGTAAGAGTACCGTGCAAGGAATATTGACACGGTGACCACGACACCTCACTACTTTTGATGATTAGTTTGTTTTGTAATAAAAAAGTCCTAATTTTGTTAATTTTATTTAAAATTTTAAACAAAAGTGATTAATAATAAATTACAATTGTTTTTTTTCTTTTCTGTACATTTGTAGGCTTTTTTTTGGCCATGTCAATAAGAGTTGGCAAGCCTACATAAACCCCTTCATATGGTGAATGGAGTAGTGTGCTTTGACCGTGTAGGCTTTGATGAAGTGAGTGAGTCCGACATAGCAACGGACACGTAATGAACGACCCAGGCATTTAAAAAAAGACGTTTATCTATTCCATATCGTAAAATTTCTATTACAAAATCGAATTATACTTCATAATGATATGTTTTACATATTTTACACGCGTCTCTCTCTAAACTCTAATATGTCAAATATTTCATACAAAAATCGTAATGTTTTTTTTTAAATGCTGAAATGGCAAAGGATATGTGTTATGCAGCCACATTAAACTCTATGAAAATATCGACACTCCCATATCTCCTCATCGGAAGACGTTGAAGCGGCGGCTAACCATTTAGTGGACGCAATTAGGGCCGCGAAAGCGTGCGCCACAACATCCGCAGGTACGATCTCCCTGAACAGACTCATACGCGCTGCCCTGCAGCAAAAACTGAGCTGAACAGGGTGGCTGCAGAGCTCCGGCGCGAGATTGGGACCTTCATGGAGAAGTTCCTGGAAGGTGTTAGTTTGACCTCCCTCTACCGCCTCACGAAGAGCCTCACCAATGCTCCCACACCAGTATACCCGTTATTAAACAATCCAGGCCGATCACCTCAAGACGCAGTTGAGTCCGATTCCCGACATGACGCTGAAGTATTGCGTAAAGTAGGGGTGTTTCTCAACTCAGGTACGCTTCCACTGCCGGGCGAATTCTTCGTCTCCCCAGCCTAGGTGCGCAGGACGTCTCTGCACCTATAGGCGAAAAAGGCCCCCGGGATGGACGGCGTCACCAACGCAGACTTGTCGCACTTACCCAGGCGATCGATTGTCGTGCTGGCGCGCCTATGCAATGGGGTACTCCGGACCGGTCACCTCACGACCACCTGGAATACCGGTAAAGTGAAAGTTCTTCCTAAAGCTGCCATTGAGCTACCGGTCCATCACCCTGTTATCAAGCCTCTCTAAGCTGTTAGAGAGATGGTTCTTCCTTCGCCTGAAGGCCTACATTCAACTCCAGCCAGAGCAGTTCGAGTTCAGGGAGGCACAGTTTAGAAAGTATACCGTATTGTAAAATTCCGTGGCAGTAAGCAGGGAAGTGGGCAGCGCGAGAATGTAAACACGTTACTCCTGCTGCCGCTGCTTCTGCTATTGTCGCTGCCGTACTTCCGTCTCGTTGGCGGTTTTTGTGCGGGAAGTCAACAGTGTGATAATGAATACGGATGGAAAATTAGCTTTACGATGAACTGATATCATCCAACATCTCCTTTGGCGACGACGACGTCTCTTCTGAATGTTTCTAAAACATTTAAATCATTATTTATACTTAATAGGCAGAGTGCCGACGCAGCATATTTGTCAACTTTTATTGCCGGGAGTTGAACGTAAAGTGAGGAGAGGCTGAATGTAAATGCTTACTGCCGTCGACGTTGCCGTGGAATATAGGCTGAGTTTAAACCAGGCATATACGTTTCCCAGTCTCCCAGTAGTGAATCTACCTAACCCTGTTAGTTTCTTGGATCTCGCGTGCCCGTGAGGAGCAGGCCGCCGGAACAATAATTATTACAATATTTTATTTAACTTGCAATGTTATAGTACGAGTATGTATGTTAGTTTGTTTGGGTCAAATCTTGCAACTTAAATTTCACCCATTTCCCGGTGTTACATTGAGCTGTAATTTAGCATACATATGTAAATCGGATAACAATGCAATATGATGATGGATCTGGTCTGATGATGGAGCCGGAATGTGGCCACAGGAACTCTGTAACGAAACGATCTAACCCCATCGAGTTTGGGTTCGTTTGATTTGTCTTCACAAGTACTCTGGTCCTAGATGATGTCCAGGGTCCTGATGATGGCGACGGAACGTGGCCACAGGAACTCTATGACGAAACGACTCAACCCTACCGAGTTTGGGCTCAATTTATTTGTCTTCACAAGTAGGTACTTTGGTTTTTGCCTTCATACAATACATAGGTACCTACTAAAAAAAAATAAAAAACAAGCCATTATAGTGATAAAAACGATCTATCTATGCGATGCTGCACCGCCGTATGGCAACCAATAAGACGACGTGTGGTCTCGCTCTAAGTTAGGTTAGGAACGTTCTTTACATTCTTTAAGAAAGTACTGTCTCTATGATTGTAAATATAGCGAAATCCAAGAGATTTCAGATTACTTCAGATATTTTTATAGCTAACTAAGCATAAAACGCAGTAATTATAAATTTGCTTTGGCTAGACACCTATATATGATGCTAAGAATAATAAAATGAAATCTGCTAGTAAAGTAAAAGAAAATAAAACAAAAAAATCTAATAAAAAAGGTAGGTATTCAATTGCATTAAGTATTTGAGAAGATCTAAAATATTATACGATATCTAATTATTTCTATCTATCATCACGCCTTTTATCCCAAGAGGGGTAGGTAGAGAGAAGCGAAATAAATTATTAAAATAAAAGACATTATTTAATATTATAGAACTAATTTAATGCAGTTGGTGCTCAGAGCCGACCGACCGTTAAATATTATAAATCGAAGACCCTGACGCGTCCGTCTTTGACCTTTTCACACAAAAACTACAGAATTGATGTAGATATAGATTAATTCACGAGGAAGGTTTACGAATGGTTTAAACATGGGCCTATCACTTTTAGGAGCTGAGTATTAACAGTATAAGTGAACCAAGCCGGGGAAAAGTTAGCCCTAGAGAGTTTTCGTGGTTTATACTGTATGCTATCTAATCCGTCCAGAGACATAACAAAATTATGTAGAAAAGAATTATGTAAAATAAAATTATCTACAAAAAAGTTCACGGTAGCATATATCTATATCTAATATATAAGTAGTAATAAGCGTATTTGTGTAGCGTATCTGAGCGCCGCGCCCTGTTGATTAATATGTGATAGAGGTACTATGCAGCCTCACATGGACTAATAATATAATATCGGAAAAAGTGAATGTATGGTCTTTGGGGCCACACTCCTGATATTGCACCTACTAAACTGAATGGTGTCAACTTAAGACGGGTGGAACAGTTTAAAAGGGCTGCAGAGAGAGGAACCTCCTCACAATACGTGCCGTGCTGAGGAGTAGGTACTGCCTTCTGGATCTAGCCCTTGACCCAACCGCCAATCTCAAGGCTCCTAAGGTGACGGTCAAAACTCTTGGTAAACAGACCATTGACCGTCACGACTATCGGTACAATGATCACCGACTTCACATCCCACATGTCGACAATTGGCAACAATAGTTCTGTCTGTGATGATAGATCGCTGAAGAACTGGTTTAGGCACATACATGTAATACGGTACTTCCGTGACTACAAGGTTGTATCGCAAAGCAAGTTGTTGGTGTATAATCCTGGCTACTTGATTGTGCCTGTGCAAGTACTTGCTGTTGGCAAGACGAGAACAACCTGAAATAACATGCCTGATTGACTCTGCGGGACGGTGGAACGCTCGACAGATGTGGGTGCCCTGAGGCCCTAGTGCGAGTTTGCATCGAGTACAAACGCCTCGACAGTGAGCGCGTATTTCCATACAAAGTTGCAACAATGTAACAAAATACGCGCTACGATTGTTATAAACCAATATTGTATTGTACCCACGTTGCACCGACATTGTACCCACGTACGAGAGAATCGCGGCGAGTATCGCCGTGCCACCAAATTCGATGCAAACTAAATGGGCCAATCTCCACAGTATAGGCCAGTCTGTGTAAATTTTTTGGACCAAAATCACTATACAGCAAACGAAGATATGTAAAAAATCGGAAATATTCCGTAGAATTCAATGCATGAAATCATTTTTAAAACAACTGACATTAGGGAAACTTATAGAAAATGGCGGGCAAAGTTGGTAAAAAACATAGACTTAGGATTTCGCTAGTAAAAAACCACTTTATTTCGTTATAAAAAAAAATAGGCTTTGATTTAAAAAAGTTTAATACACAAGTTGTGGAACCATAGATTATATCTATGTGTGGAACTATTTATTTCGGATCGGTCTAGTCCGGTCCGATGTCAATAAATTGTAAAATATATTATTTATTTAAAAAAACCGTAAAAATACGATACGTAGATTTCTCGCCCGTGGAGATGGCGCCGTATAATTTGAAAACAATCGAATTTCGATCGGTATGATATGAACCACCAAGCAGCTAAGTTTTTTTCTAAATCCTTTGTAATATTTGCAGAGAAAGAACAGCAAGCACAAGAAAACGATGTAACTACTAAAATTATAGGAGACTTTGGCCGATGGCAGTGCGTAATAAGTTGTTTGATGTCTCTCCTCAAGTTACCTTTGGCGTGGTTTCAATTAGATATTGTATTTTTAGCGCCACCACAAGAATTCTGGTGTGAAAAGCCTCGTTCTTTCGCTCGATATACTGATATTCAATGGCGGGAAATGTGTTGCCCGGTAAACATGTTTTGCATATTTTTATAGATAGTTTGTGTCCTTTTATGCTCGGTTCCTGAAAGTTACTGTGCAGGTTCTAAAATAGAAGCATTTACGATAGGTATACCTACAAATAAAGTTACATATTACTTTATTAGAGTAAGTCTCCGATAATTTCAAGCTGAAGTTTGTCGCCAGATTACATCGTACCGAGACAAAAATATGTAAAGTCATTGAATACAGCCACGTCTTACGTTTAGACAAAGGCTAAACCCAACATAATATGAGGTGTGGCGCCATTGAATTAGTAGGTACTAATGCCGGCTACTGTTCGTCTCTAGGTACATAACTTTCAGTGTACAGTACAGTATTCCATGTTATTCCAGAAAATACAAGAGCATCCCTGTTTAATATACGACATGGACGTTCTAAAGTGTGTTCCTGAAGTAGAGAAAAATATGATACCTTTGGTACCTTGTGAACACTTCATATACGATAATAGCATTTTTAATAGAACGATAGTATCCGATTGGGATCTGGTGTGTACACGACATTGGCTGGTGCATGTAAGTAGTAGTTTTTGCTAAAATGCCCCTGTGGTTGTGATTTCATTGATGCAAGGCTGACTTGCGCTGTGCAAGGCTGTACTAAAGAGCTCTTGTAAACTCTTGTTTTAATAAGAATTATACGGTAAAAATCATTTGGATCCGTAAATAATTCCGCCAATCATTTAAATCGTTTAAATTTATATGCGAATTATTTTTTCTAATCATGCCTTGAGCCTCATAACATTTTGTCCCATACAAAAACGGACTCAACGGGGAAACAGGACGTGTTTTTATACCGCGGGAAAGAGGTGGTCGATTGACGGTTTTGACTTTTTCCCCAACGGATCAAGCCGCCAATGGATCAGGGGTTGGTAACACAGTTCGTGGTACCAGTCGTAAGGCACAGTGATGGTATGATGAAGTAATCTGTAGGTATATTGAATAAGCATCAACAGTTTGCGCATTTGCAATAGCACAGACAAGTATAAATTACATTATTTAGGTTAAGTTAAAATTTTTGAGGTCTTTTATCTTTCAGGTATCGCAGTGTTTGTTAATGTGGGGCATTTTAGTAGGAAGTGTCTTCTTCGGAGCTCTGGCCGACAAGTTCGGTCGTAAGATGCCTCTTATGATAGCGATTTTCATACAGGCCGTAGCTAGTTTCTTTACTAGTATTCTGCCGTGGTTTTGGGCATTTCTACTTACGAGATTCGTATTGGCCTTAGCATCTGGTGGCATAGGAATAATGTCATTTGTGATTTGTATGGAGGTAAGAACTGATAAGAAACAATCTACCTTTAAGAAGTATGTCTTAAGGCCCTCACTGCTTGTGCAAAAAAATCAGTAGAGGGGGTGAGGCGGAGTGATGCAAGCTTCGATTTGCGGGGAGATGCGGCGCGCCTACTATGAACATACCGAGACCGCGACATCACAATCTAGGAACATAGGAATAATCGGACTGAAATAATTAATTTTCGTTTTGCCAGCGACTTAGCATGTATGAGTTTTAACTGTGCCTAATAATAGTAATGTTTTACATCCAATGCGTAAGTGTAATATAAGTTAATCATTCTCTAAAATTAAATTAAAATAAAAAAAAAAAAAAAAAAATTATACCGCTACCGCTGCCTTTTTGTAGACCAATTCTTATCAATAACTCTGAAACTCGAAAGTCGCGTCCTTGGAGACTTTTGCTCAGAATTACGAAACGAATCTTCTCAAAATTGCGTGAAATTTGACCGAAAGTCATTTCCATATAAAAATTTCTTTAATTTGTACTTTTATTTCTACCCACCTAATTATTATAGGTGCCTAACTATAAAAGAAACTAGAAATTGCGTAATCGACACTTTGCTTTGCCAACTCTTGACATCGATTTGCGGCATCCCTTTGCCTTTGGCGGTTTCTCCTGGCGGCCGGTCGATTAGCCGCGGCGCGAGCCACACGGCATCAAAGGACTTAGCGACTATCTTTTTACATTCACAGGATGTTTCTTGTGTTTATTATTGTTACAGTAAAAATATTTCAAACATCTATGTTGAATTATAGATAGTTATAAGGTTTTTATCAAGTATTTACTCAATAAAAAGGTTCAGTTTGTGTCTGAAGTTGTTTGTTCGAAAGGAATAGGTATAAAAACTTATTCCATTGTAATGATGTTACATCTAGAACAATTATTATAACCAATGTGTGAATTTAAAATCACTATTTCATTTTGTTTATTTATACTTTAGAAGCTTTATTTTTATTTGTTAGAAAAAATCTTTTAAAATTTACTGAGTGAAATTTTAAGTATTAAATTAATTTAAATTAAAAGTTGCATGATGTATTTTTCTTTTTTATCACAATCACAAGCCAATAAACACTGCCTCTTCTTCAAACGTCCTATTTTGTTTAGAGTAGTAAGTAAACTGTGGATTTCGAGTGCGTGGCCAATAGTAGGTACCAAATCTATATTTTATTCAGAGATAATTTAAGAAGAAATAAAATATCAAATAAAGTAATATAATTTAAAATAAACATTGTATTTCAGTGTGTTATTTTATTAGAATCAGAAAATATTATAAAAACTAGTACGTAATAATTATCGGTATTATGGAAGATATATACCGGAATATTGATAATCAGAATATTGAGATTATTACATGCCCTTACTAGTGTAGGTAGATACATCCTACTAAAAATATTTTTTCATTGGTCTATAAAACTTTGTGAGGGAGACAAATATCAAACACGCTGTATTCATAAAATGATGCACGCGCGAACATATCCCGCGCGACTATTTCGCGTCACAGCCGTTGACTTGAGACGTCTAGAAAGTGCACGTTCCTCTCATATCGTGTAAATTTGTTGATAAAATCTCGTTACACAATTTATTTTTATTTTGTATTTTTTTGTGATTATATTATAGTTTATTTTATTAAGTATTAACTAATAAGTAGTAATTTATAGTTTAGTGTAAATAATGGGTAATAAAAGGAATAAAGAACTACGTAAGATTTGTATTAGAAAACGACGTAAGAAGAATATAAAAAAACATACTTTTGACTCTGAGTAAGTATAATATTTGAAATTATAATACAAAATCCTTATTATTCAATATCTACAATCAATGTAAAAAGAAAAGATGGAGTAATACAACCGCTCAGCGTGCCTGCCACGTAGCATACGCTCTGCCTATACACTACTCCTCGTCCCGGTGTTCCTCTTTTCTTATTTTGTATTAGCACTACGGCCGAATACTACAAAACAGTGAGAGTACAGAAATTAAGCTTACGTATGTACATAACCTTTTATACTTACACTCGGCCACAGTAAATATATCTAAACAGTACCGAAACATATGGTAGTCTATCAAAAACTAAGTAGATATAAAGTTACCTATTTACACAGGCAAAGGCGGGTAAAAGCTTAGTCCATTAAGACCTAAGTATGTATAAAACACCACATTTACACAGGCAAAACCGAGAAATATGGTAGTCTATCAAAAACTAAGTAGGTATAAAGTTACCTATTTACATAGGCAAAACCGGGTAAAAGCCTAGTCCATCAAGACCTAAGTAGGTATAAAGTCAGATATTTACACAGGCAAAGCCGAGACATAGGGTAGTCTATGAAAAACTAAGTAGGTATAAGTTACCTATTTACATAGACAAAGCCGGGTAAAACCCTAGTCCATCAATACCTAAGTAGGTATAAAGTCTGATATTTACACAGGCAAAGCCGGGAAAAACCTAGTCCATCAAGACCTAAGTAGGTATAAAGTAAAATATTTACACAGGCAAAGCCGAGACATTAGGGTAGTCTATGAAAAACTTAGTAGGTATAAGTTACCTATTTACATAGGTAAAGCCGGGAAAAGCCTAGTCCATCAAGACCTAAGTAGGTATAAATTCAGATATTTACACAGGCAAAACCGAGACATATGGTAGTTTATTAAAAACTAAGTAGTATTAGTATGTATAGAAAGCCCGCTGTTTCTAATAAGATAGCTAGAGCGGGATAGTGGTAGACGTTTAAGTTCGGGTGTGAAAGGGACAGACAATAGGATTACGAGAAAAACATCGCTAATTTATAATCAGGCGAGTTCACCAGAGCGTCCGGGACACGTCCGCTGCCGGCGGTATCTGTCCGCCATCTGCCGATATTTACGGAATTTCGGGCTTTTCAATTAATTAAAAAATAAACACGCTATTAATTTGCCATTTTTTAAGCAATGTCTTTAGTACATTGATTTTCCTACAATATAGTTTTTTTTTAACGTTAGTTGTCGCTCAAAATATTGAGAATTTTGAGAGCAAAAATTATTTTCGTGCTGTAACTTGCGATTTTTTTTTTAAAGATACTACAAAGATTTAATAATATTTTATTATTTATATATTTTCTTTATATATTTCACTATTCACAAATTTTTTTTCGGACTTGTAAAATGGCTTGATATGTCCACATTTAGCGACAAAAAAATAGACGTTTCAGAGAAAATGTACGGAGACGTCGCCTTAAGGGGCGGTGGTCAAGGTCATCTTGACATATTTTTGACAGATACAAGATGACTGAGAGCCAAGGGTCCTTAATAGTTACCCTATTACAAACTAAGAGTAACAAAGGATTCCATAACATGAAAGTTAGTTTAATTTTTGATGCGAATCTTAACACAGATTTCGGGATGGGGAGTCAACATAGAAAAACCAACTTACAAAAGGCGCATATAATATCGTGTTATGGAACCTTTTGTTGTACGTAGAAAATCATTTAGTAATTTTACTTAGGTTGTAAGCGGTAAATGGCGCACCACAATCCCCGTGTTATATCACTTGCCTTTTGGCTTTGGCAATGCCATAATGGCATATTTAGCATATTTTGTAAGAGATTGGAGAAAATTGGAATTTGCTATGGCGTCACTATCCAGCATGTTTCTTGTCTACTGGTGGATAATTCCTGAGTCACCCAGATGGTTACTTGCCAAAGGTCGAACTGAACAAGCAACAGGTGAGTATTTAAAACAATATTTCAATAATTATGAGTTTCTAACATTTTAGGTACCTGATAGGTATTTAACCCTCCGTGCAACTAGGTGGGGTGTGGTGTGACCGTGTGAGATATATAACATAGTAGGTAATTTAATTACCCACTTATATTTTATTGTATTTTTCTTTTTTAATTGTTTCTTTTATTTATATGTAAAGGAAAAATACAGTATAATAAACAAGAATTAAATATAATAAAGCTAAATATTAATAATAATGTGACTAAAATAAAGAAAAGTAGTTTACGCTGGTTTGGACACGTTGAAAGTATGAAAGATTGACTAAAAAGGTTTATATGGCTGAAGTAAAAGGAAATGCTTGTACCTACTTTTATTAAACATATCGAAAGAGGGAAACAAATGGCATTCGATTGTATCTGCCTACCCCTCTTGGGATAAAAGGCGTGATGATTTAATCGGTATAAAAGTGAAGTCGACAAAATAATTGTCTTCCTCGAAAAGCACTCCTTCTGTCAAGCAGGCCAATATGGCCTGAAAGCTGAAATAACTATCTGAAAAGATATTTATTTTAATAAAATCTGATTTTTGGCACTGATTGCAGGAGCAGCAACGTCACCTTTCCAGTAAATTCGAACTCCCGTACTCTAATAGTTTTCAAATAGTTGCGATTTTTAAACGACTGGGGTGACATACCCCACCTCGTACACGGGGGTTAAAGATCCTCTTTCAAATATTATCTGGCAAATATTCACATCACTGATTATTATTGATCATCATCTACACATGCAAGTGCATTTTGCAAAATTGCACAGAAAATAGGGCGATTATAGCCGGTTTTGTTTGTGATATACTTACATTATATAATGGTTGGTATAGAGAAATTACAATATCTATTTTTCAGAGGTGTTAATAGATGCTGCCAGAAAAAATAAACGTAATATCAAACGAAGTGAAATAGTTAGTTTTCTACCTAAGGAAGGACAAGTAAAGAATCGTAAAAACGAGCCAGGATTTCTAGCATTCATGAAATCGAAAAATATGAGGAGAAAAACAATACTTTTATCTGCAAACTGGTAAATAACTAGATCCGTCTAATACTTAATACCTATTGAATCAAGTGGCAATGATTTTCTGATGGATGGCCGTTTCTTGTAGTGTTTCTCAATATCAACCTTTTAGGGTCGGCCCCTATAGGCCAGAATTAAAGATAAGTCACCTTAACGATACCATTTTTACTAGTATTAATATATTTTATTCGAGATTACATAATTATTTGATTAAACATCGTTAGTAGGTACTAGTAAACTTTATTGAAGTGAATTCGATGAATGTCTTACGTTTGGATCGGGGGGGCATTAAAAACTGCGTAATGAAAAATTACATATTTTTCTTTCGAGAGTTTCATGTAGGTAGGTAACTAAAGTGCAGTTCGATCTGACGACAAAAAGAAAATACATGTTCGACCTTACCAAGGTAAGGTCCAAGGTGTAAATGGTGTAATAGGTCGTAGAAGTGAGCACTGAAAGTGAGATGTTGCGCGGCTACCGCTCCTTTTGAAATGAGCTAGCGGTTGCGCATCGAAATTACTTGGCGGATTACTGTATTTTAAAGATTAAAGTGCAAAATGTATTTTTTTTATATTTATTTTGTGGCATAAATATTTTGACAACATCAAATCATTTACCAAAATGTGAAGACCGAAAACAAAGAAGTATAAAATTTAAAGACCAAAACCACTCTCGGTGGCAGAACGTACACTACGTTTGAGGAAGAAAGGACATTAAATGATATCAGCTCGAACGTTGCCGAAAATGCCAACGCCAGTCACGAAAAGACAATTTCAACTTCGTATAGCCTTCTACAACAACCGGAGATGTGGATGACCCAGAGGAATTTCTTAGGAAATTTCAAGTAATAGGTAACATCAAATAGCGGTGGTAACATGGGGCCATTCTCTGTCTTTGGATTAGACTTGTATTCTTTAATTTTTACTTCATATTATATTATCGTATTATTTTTATTTCGCTATAAAATCATCAAATTCACGAAAAAAACTAGCAGTGTGGCCAGACTTCTACCATCCCGATTTTTTTAGGCACGTTGAGCGATTTTTGGTAGGGGAAAATCTTATGGATTCGCGACATAAGACCATGATTGTCCGGGCAGGAATTCGTATACTGGCTTCCATCCACGTATGCCTGGGTCGGGCATATTTGGCTGCGCATTTCTGGCCAGCAATTCTTTGGTCCGGACACAAATACATTTATATGTAAAACGATCGCTAGATGGCATTATTATTAAAAAAACACTGTTATTTCATAGCTTTAAGTTTTCAGTTCAGTCGGCAGTTCCAATCTTTGCCTATGGCTTTTTTTTTGAGCTTTAAATTAATTTTTGTTTGTAGGCGCTCTGGCCCTCCCTTTCAGGGACCAAACAATGTTCCTGTTTGAAAAAAAACTAAAATTATGGAGGGTTTAGTTGGAGATGACAAAAAAGAAAACATATTTTTAAAAAGGAATAAGACTGAGTGGATAAGCCCGATATTTTAATTTATTTTTCAGGTTTTGCATCGGACTTGCGTTTTACGCATTTTCCCAACATTTAGGCACTATAGGAGAAAACATATTTTTGACTGTATCAGTGAGCGGAATATTATCAACACCTGGAGGAATTGTCTGTGTTTATTTTATAAACAAAATGGGACGAAAGAATACTCTAATGTTATTTCAAATTGCTACGGGGCTCTGTTTTCTTTTAATTTTGATATTCCCTAAGAATCTATTCGCAAACGATTGGCCAAAATTCTTCTTTGCTGGAGTTGGATTCGCAGGAATGGCGGTAAGGCTCACTAAAAATTTATATGGATTTAAAGTAGGTACCTACTTATTGGGTGAGGGCGAAGGGTGAATATATTCAGAAGGGAAGCCGTAAAATAGCTCACTCAACTAATGTTAAAAGATCTAAAATTTTCTTCTATAACCCAAATTGCACCAATGACCAATGACAATTAAATAGTAATTTATCGTAAAGGGATTTAAATTACCTAAACTATTTTTTATTTAAGTAGTCTCTTTTGTATTTAAAACTATAATTCTATAAATAAAATAAACATGCAACTATCTAAACTCGCTGTTTAGCAGACAGTTCGTAATAATAACCCGGAAGTCATTGGCTTATTTGGTGGTCTATTTGCGCGTGCTAAAACGAGAGGGAACGTGCGCGGATTTCAATACAAATGAAAGAGACAGTTGCTTAGTATGAAGTAGTGTCCGACCTAATCTGATTTTTCAGCCGAGACCGAACTTTCGGCCTTGCTCTCTGTTTCGGCCGAAACCGAAACTTATTAAAACATTTAAAATTACGATTATTTACTGAAATTTACCGTTTTTTTAACATTTATTAACACATAAGAAAAAATCATGTTATACAATAAAAACATAATCATTAACGTACGTAACAAATATATTTTTTTATGACATGAATATACAAGACTTACCTACTCTTGGAAGTAAACTTAAAAAACAACTTTAGACATAATATACTATATACTTACCAAATCACTCAATGGACAACCTTTCATTTTTTTAATCATCCAATTTTATTACTTTAATTAAAAATATATTAAAAAATAAGATACACATATTTTTATATTTTATTTTTGGTTGAGTTTTTATATTTTTAATTTAATTTTGAATTTTTATAAATTCTGAGGACTTATAAACTAAAAACCTTAACTACGACTAAAAATAAGAAATATAAACTGCCACCCAAAGCAAGTGACAGATAGTGTCAGTCAAGCCACAGAATATACGTTATAGAAATGCAAAGAGTATAATATACTGTAGAAATGTCCCTTGTTTCGAATAGGTGTTGCCGTAGCCGGAACTCAAATCGCCAACAACATTATTCATAATGTACAAAAATACTAACTTTTGTCCGCGGTTTCACTCGTAAATATATTTCCTGTGATAGCCCTTTCGATTCTAGCAAGACTTCCAAAAAAAAAATTATATAAAAGAAATATTTTTATAATTATATTTAAACAATAATTATTAATTTAGCTTCAAATGGAATAAAAATGGGTAAAATTAATAGAAGGCAACACCTGAGTTCAATAACTAACAACTCAGCCAACAGACATTAGTATTTTTAAATTAGAGGGTTAGCACAGATTAGGGCACCTATTAATCCTTATTTTTCAATGTTTCAGTATTTTTAAAATAAGTCGAAAATTAAAGGATAAGTATATAAAATAAAAAAATTAAAAATAAGATTTCTAGCATGCAATCTCCAAACGGTTTTCGAATTTTGGTACCTTACGAAAAATGAAATGTTGTCCATTGCAAAACATAACCTCAACTCACGATTAAATGGACGGTGGCGAACTGAGCCGGGGCCCCGCCGCCTAGCAAGCACGAGTTAGCTGCGAAATTTACCGAACGACGCACGAAAATTCACGAACCCTCGAGTTTCGGCGGGGTCGAAAGTTCGGCTATATTTTGGCCGAAACCGAAACTAAGGCCGAAAATAGATTTTTTGGCCGAAACTGGGCGAAACCGAAATTTCGGTCAGCACTAGTATGAAGTAAGGTAGTATGGGCGAGCAAGCCGGTACTGTAGCGGCTTATTTACTTATGTTGCTAATGGATATCGGGAGGCGTTTAGAAAAAAAATACTTATACAGTAAGTTTGGACTGATAAAATACGTTTGTAATGACATTATTTTATAAAATGTCGTTAGTCTATATAGATTTACAAATTCCTAAAGGGTAGCCGAATGCTGGTATACTAAGTAGTTATTGCCCCGTTCCCGCAACTTCGTTCGCGTAGTAGTATTAGGACTTTACAATGTGGTGCTATGAGGGTTCTCAGTTCTAACTAAACTAAAAAAAATAACAGGTATATTTTGATTCTGTTGGTCGATTTTCATGAAATAAACACAAAATGTTACTGAGAATAAAGCTTGCTATTATTTTTGATATTTTAATTAATTTTGGATCCAATGAGTGGCTTTTACGTGATGCGCGTACAAACGAACAAACAAACCGACAGACAAGACGTTATATTACCTACTTATTTCTCGCGTCTTCCAGTACAGACACGGAAAGTCTACGACTTTATTATACGAGGGTGAATCAAAAAGTTCTTGGAATCAACGCGTTATTCCTTGCGAAAAAAATATTTTTTCTTGACTCAATAACCGCGTCATCATCGTAAAATTTAGTTTCAGGAATTTCCTCTTTTAATTTTGGAATCGAACAAGGCGACGGCAAAAATTATGCGAATCTCGCTGGAACAGATTACGCTTAGAATTTTCTAATCGTCGCTTTTTATTTTGTTTTCGTCGGTTAACATTCGTGCCGACACTGGATTGAATGCTACCAAATGATATCTTTAGGATCTCAGCTAAATGTGTTATAGTTATTCTTCTGTCTTGCAAAACCAAATTCTCAACCTTTTTGACTTTTCTTCCGTAATGGAGGTTGAAAGCTGCCCAGTGGGGTGAGCATATTATTTGAAGTGACATCTTTCGTGTCCACCGAAAGGCCAATATGTCGCTACAGGACCAGCCAAAGAATGCCTGGTCCAACAATGTGCGGGCAAATTTGCTGGGCCGGGCAAAGACAAGTATGTACACATAATTTGCTCGCACATTTTGGGTTGGACGGTCCGGCCCGTGCATTCCGTGGCAGGTTCTTGTATGGACATAAACGTTTTTGGCCTTTCGGTCGACACGAAAGATATCACGTCAAATATAATGCTCACCCCACAGAACGCGGGTCATCTTTACAGCTTGATCTACCTCTTTCAAATTCAGCAATCCAGTACGCAACCTTAGAATAAGGTACAGCATCAGCTGAATTACCTAAAAAAATTTCGTACACATTTTTTTCAGGCAGAGATACTTTATCACCGCACGTAAGTCACTTTTATCCATAATTCTATGCATTTTTAGCGGCGAAGTTTTTAGCAACTAGTTTGCATAAATATTGTGTGATTGACACTTTAATTCGAATATCGAACTTCCCCACAAAAAAGGTTTTATATATTATACCTATGCACTTTTAAGAACTTTTTATTCACCCTGGTATGTATAGAAAACAAAGCTCGTTAGTAGGTAGGTAGAGCCTAGGTACCTTGTAGCTTAACCATTTTATCCACTTTATAAAAACAGATATCGATTTCAGGGTTCCGTAGCAACACTTTACTTATTTTCTGGCGAACTTTTTCCAACGTTGGGACGTAACGTGGGAGTCGGTGGAGTAAATACATTTGCAAGAATAGGCTCCATGTTGGCGCCAATGATGTTAACGCTTGAAAATCTCATGAATGGTTTGCCTATGATTTTATTAACGGTCATGTCGTTATCTCAAGTACTTCTAGTACTACCACTTCCAGAAACAAAAGGTTGTATACTTCCCGATACATTGGAAGAAGCTGAGAATATTGATTAGTAAGTTCTATACATCTATATGAATCAATACCAAACTTAAGTAAATATATAATATTCACCCAAGGTAGAGTCGCAAGCAGCCAAATCTGACCTGTCTTAAGAGACTAGTAGGTATTGACGTTTTTAACTGGTTTATAACTAGGCTCATTATCTAGGAGTGAGTAAGACGTCGGCTCGCAACTGAAAAGTCGCGGGTTCGATTCCTACATCCGACCATGTACCAATGGGTTTTTTATAATAAAAAATCTATGTGCATTATCCGACAAACCGTACAAAGAGGCTTTTCCATATATATACCTCAACAGAGCTGGCCACTCGTTAGGTATAGCCTCAAAAACTCATTGGCTAAATGAGGAAGACTTTGTCTTCCACTGGGTACCCTGGGACCGGCAACGGTTCCCGGGAGTTGCAAGACAACCCGTGAAGAAGAATCATTATCTTCTACCTTCCTTTGATTCGTCATCTCTTTACCAATTTGACTAAAATTTAAGGACTATTTATGAATAAGGGTAGGTTAGGTAAGTATATAAATTTCACTGCAGTATGCCGATTCTGAACTCGCGAAATATACATGTGGGATAAAAGCACAAAAATAGAAGTAACAGAAATATATTATTTAATTCAAAGAGATCAATCCGTCAATATACAGTTTCTACCACTCTCCGCCATTCGTCTCCCGTCCCTCTTACACTCGTCTCTCTCCCTCACATTACGTTCCTTTACTTACATGCAAACATTCCTACAACTCGGCCATCCTGACAATCATGCCTGTCCTCAGGCATACACCTGCAATCATCGTTATAATTCTAATCAAAACAAAACAAAAAAAAACAATTAAATACATCATAAATAAAAAAAATCGATACAATTATTATTAAACACTAACATAACATTTCAGTACATCATAACATATAATACATTCTGTAAACGAAAACATAACTCATACATACATTTATTCATCACTAATATGTACTCCTACTGGCCACACCTTCATATTGTCTGCCGAACTCGAAGTTCTATTGGGGCCTTCCGTAGTAGAGTCTGCCTTCTCTACATCGTACCGGTCATTTCTCTTAACCTTCGTAACACAATAGGGTCCTAAGAACTTTGGTTTCAATTTCATACCTGTACCAAACTGCGTTCTTTTGATAGCCACTAAATCTCCTTCTTTATACTTTGTACTATTTTTCCTTTTCTTGTTGTAAGTATTAATGTTCTCCTCTTGAATTTTAAAAATCTGTTCCTTGGCATTCTGCCTTAACTGTTGTCTTTCCTGTACAAAACTCTCTCTTTCTTCCTCACAAAGCAAGCTATAGATCTCAACATCTTCTTTAGACCTCATCTTAGTTCCCATTAACAATTCAAACGGTGAAGAACTAATGCTTCGGTGAAACGTACTGTTTAATGCTCTTTGTACACGGCTCACGTGACGATACCATAATGTAGAATTTTCTATACATAATTTTGTAAGAACCGAAATAATAATCCTATGGACTCTTTCTACCTGTCCATTTCCTCGTGGCACACCCGTTGTTATCTTAATGTGCTGTATACCTTCTTCTTCACAATATTCTTGAAACTCAGTGCTTGTGAAAGCCGTACCCCGGTCACTGATTACTCGACAAGGATTCCCAAACAGCTGCTGGTGTATTCTAAGTTTGTCTATAGTTTCTTTACTTGTAGTGCTCTTAGTTGGAAATAACCAAACAAATTTTGTAAAGGCATCAATCACAGTCAAGATATGGTTGTACAATTTCTTTGTGTCTGTCATAGGGCCAACATGATCTATATGAAGGGTATGCAGAGGTATTGATTCTTTCTCTATCGCATGCAAAAATCCTTCCTGTTTTCCCTCCTTTTTACTTGCTAATAAACATGGAATACAAGTGACTAAGAAATCTTCTATTTTCTTGTTCACATTCTTGATGTAGTAGTCGTTGCTAATCAATTCAATCATTTTCTTTCTTGAAAAATGCCCATTCTTGTGCACTCTCTTAATTATTTCATCTTCCATACTCCTCGGAATCACCAACTTCTTATCAACTCCTTTGTATAGCAGGTTATTATCAATCATATAATCATCATAAGGTCCACGTTGAAGTATTTCCATTATGGCTTTCAGCCCTTCATCTAACTGCTGTGCCTGTCGTATGTTTTCGTGCAAGTCATTTACTAAAGCCACATAAGGATGTCTGCTCAAAGCATCTGTATGTTTCATTTTACTTCCTTCTCGGTGTTCGATTGTAAAATTAAAGTCTTGTAGTAATAGTATCCATCGGGCTACTCTTGTCGACATAGCTAAGTCTTTCTTGTCGAGTGTCATCTGAAATGCCTTACAATCAGTTATTATCTTAAAATGAGTACCATAAAGGTAATGTCTGAACTTCCTAACGCCTTCAATAATAGCTAGTGCCTCCAGCTCATAGCTAGTATACCTGCTTTCAGCGTCTGTCGTCTTTCTACTCATGTAATATACTGGATGTAGATTATTATCACAACTGCGTTGCATGAGAATAGCAGAATACCCCATACATGATGCGTCTGTGTGCAATTCCGTAAATAGTTTTGCGTCAAATATTTTCAATACAGGGTTACTCGTTAACTTTTCTTTCAATGTATTGAACGCCTCTTGTTGATTGTTATTGAATTCGAAATTACTATCTTTCTTTAGTAAATCAGTTAATGGACTAGCAATCAAAGCAAAATTTGGGATGTATTTTCTAAAGTATGATGCTAGACCAACAAAACTATGAAGTTGTTTCACCGTATTAGGTTTCGGAAACTTCATCACCGCTTCTATTTTGTCACTTGATGGTCTCACCTTTCCATCTTCAATAACGTGTCCTAGGTATGTGACACTTCGGCAAACTAGCTGTGCTTTGTCCCAATTTATTCGCAATCCACTCTGTGATGCAATACCAAGTACTTCCTTCAGCCTTTCCACTGCTTCATGTTCATCCTTGGCTGGAATCAAAATATCATCAACAAAAATCAAAACTTTTCCATTGGCCATCAAGTCCCTGAATATAATCGTAATAAACCTCATGAAATATTTAGGACATACTGATAGTCCGAAAGGTGCCCTCAAAAATTCGAATTGTCCATGGTGTGTGACAAATGACGTATACTTGATACATTCTTCACTGACTTTCAAATGAAAAAATCTATGTTTTAAATCGAGTACGCTAAATACTTTAGCGCCCGATAATTTATTGATACAATCCTCGATAATCGGCAGAGGAAATTCATCTTTAATAATCTTTTTATTTAGTTTCCTATAGTCCACACAAACACGAAGAGTTCCGTCTTTTTTCCGTACAAGCACTAAAGGACTAGCATATTCAGAGTAACTTACGCGTATGACTCCATTTTCTAACCATTCCGATATTTGATGTTCCACCTCCTCCTGTTCCTTCAGCGAGATACGTCGTGGTCGCTGGGCTATTGGTACGTCATCCTTCAAAACAAACTTCAATTATATTGCCAACTTTACGAAAGCCACTGCCACTCGCGCCGGTTGTGTTGTAATTTCCTCTTCTGGCCGCCTTACATTCAGAAGAAAGATGGCCAAACTCATTACAATTGAAGCACTTGCGACCTTCCATTTTATGAGGACATTCGGCAGATACATGATTCCTTTCCCCACAACTATAACACCTGACTCTTCCTGCAAATTTCTGTCCTTTGTTAGAAATATCTGATTTAAAAGCGATTTTTTCAGGTTTTTTCATTTTTTCAACTATTATTTCATAAATTTTCAGTTTTTCCTTCAGGTCATGATATGATGTTACGCCGTACAACATAATTTTATTCGTCTCTACGTCCTCGATCCCGTCGACTATGTACTTGATGGCGACATAATCAGCCATTTTTCCCCGTTTGCCCAATTCTTTCATTTTGAGCATATAATCAAAACAGGACTCATCCCTCTTCTTCTTACAGGCACTCATTAACTCGTGTACCGTCTTTGTGTCAAGAGTGTCTGGAAATTCCTTGCTAATCGCATTTTTTAAATCTTCCCATGATTTGTATGTTTTTTCTGATCGCATCCACAACGCCGCGGTACCCGTAAGCGTACGTCGTGCCACCAAAAGTCTTTGTGTTGGTGTCCACCCAAAAATTTCACTATTATCTTCGATCTCTTGAATCCATTTGGTAACGGGATATGTACAGTCTTGAGAACTAAATTTGGGTACTAACTCCATAGCACAGAATATTCCCGTGGTACCTCCGTCTTTATTTTCCATCGTCGTCGTAGTACGGACGTCGTCTGAGGTAATGGCGTCGTGGAACTCCAGCCTGTCACCAATTGTAAAAATCTCGATGAAGTCCGTCGTCAAATTTCTGTCGTCGTTATTACCACTATTTTATGTTTTTCTTATCCCGGACGAGCCCCCAAAATGTGGGATAAAAGCACAAAAATAGAAGTAACAGAAATATATTATTTAATTCAAAGAGATCCAATCCGTCAATATACAGTTTCTACCACTCTCCGCCATTCGTCTCCCGTCCCTCTTACACTCGTCTCTCTCCCTCACATTACGTTCCTTTACTTACATGCAAACATTCCTACATACATATCGCGCTTGTTAGTTAAAGCCATTCCAGTACAACCCGACCAATATAATTGATCCAAATAGTATGCATTGCCATCGTGTTTAATTGAGTAAAACTGATTTATCGGGACGTTTCATTTCCTGATTATGACGTGTCTACAGCAATACACTGAAGTTAATTGCACACTAATAATATTAAATAGACACGGGCCAGATTTTAAAATACCAGGGTGCAGGCGTGGATCCAGGATTAAGCGTCGTTTGACATGTGCGCTAGCTATATCCGCGGCAACGTAACTACCTCCGCACGCGATAGTGGGCGCTACTTACGCTAAAGCCTAGTGTAGATAACTGGACACACACCAAAGAGATTAAACAAAATATTACTTTACTTTACAGGCATTTCTGTCGAGAATATAGATAAGAAACTGCTAAGAAAATGTCATAAAATGATGACACCCTAGCACGATTGAAAAATGTTGAATATGCTAAAGGACTTTGTAAGATAAAAGCAAGCTTATTTTTATTATTTATTATTTCTAAAATATTTATGATTGTAATGCATACTTATATTATTTTAAGTGGTTTCTTAATTTTATATGAATAATATTATGGTCACTAAAGTAATTATTAAATATTATTATATTAATAGTGTATCTAGATATTTTGTACACATTCTTGGCAGTATTGACCTTGTGATGGAATATTTTGCAAAAATCTGCACTGCAGACTCTGCAGCCAAAATGATTGAAAAATACAGTGACACAAGTTTGCATAATATAAAAATTTGGTAAACCCTTTAAGAATAACATGGAATTAATAAAAAATTAATGTACCACCTACTTACTTCTATTAAACATAACAAAAAACTTATAATGTATTTTTTTAATACAAATGTGTGTACTTTTACAATCTGTGTATGAGATCTTACTCTATACTCAACGAGTACTACACAAGTATTATACAGTATACACTGTCTCTTAGTCAAAAGTCCTTGCTTATAAAGTAGGTACCTTATTTTGTACTGAAAAATATTTTGACAAAACTTATAATACAAATGCACAACATTTTGGAACATGTAGGTAAATATTATTCTAAAAAACACATTTTGCTTAGTCATTTTTATGTTCCAGCTGCTTATTTTTCAAATTTTCAATTCTATCCAGTAATGTAGGATGTGAGTGATACCAAGTTGTGTACAAGTTGTCATTAATGGGAAAGTTCAAATTATCTTTTCCTAACTTAACAAGAGCACAGCGCAGTTCTGGTGCATAATTTAATGACACTGCAAAGTTATCTGCTTCATATTCATATTTGCGTGACAGATATGTGGCAAAAAATGACAAGATTGAGTTATATGGTGCAAGAATCATTTGTAAAACTACAATTAAACCTATAATTACAGGCTGTACCCCAGCAGCAAAGCCAAGGGCTGTATATAAAGGTGGGTACTTAAATAGGACTCCGAAGGCAGTGAACAGCAACAACAAGTTAACTTCAGTCAACAATATATGTTTGTAAATATGATTGCAACTCCAATGACCTAACTCGTGAGCCAAAATACCTAATATCTCATTCTCTGTGCAACCTGTAGTAACTTTCTTTTCCTCATCAAATTTTTCAATTAATGTATCAAACAACACTATTCTCTTTGCACCAAACATACCACTGAAGTAAGCATTGCTGTGGGCAGACCGCTTGGATCCCTCAACAATATATATTTGTGACAGTGAAAAATTTAGTCTGGAAGCTAGTTGCTCTATGCCTTTTCTGAGAGAACCATCAGGTAGTGGTACAAATTTATCGAAAAATGGTGCAATAACAGATGGGTAGATAGTTAATAGAAGTAGTGTAGCAATAGTTGTGAATAGCCACAACCAAATAACAAACATTTGGCTACCAAGCATAATTATGTAGATTAATATGGACACAATTGGTAATGCTAGTGTTATACTCAGAGCTAAGGATTTAATCTGATCTTTGATGAAGAAACCAATTGTCTGATTGTTAAAACCATACTTTTCTTCGATGAGAAATGTACCATATATCACAAACGGCATGTTGAGTACAAAACTAAAAAGAACAACTATAATTATAAAGACACAACTTACAAATATTTCATTATCAGGTGATACATTAACTTTTTCAGTTAAATGTTGTGAGGTAATCCACGCTGCAGCAAACCAGCCATAGTACAAAACTAATGATGATATTATTATACCATATAATTCTTTGAAAAGTTTGAACTGGAGCTTGTCCTTGCCATAAAGTCGAGCTTTCTTGAAGGCATCATCACTTAATATTTCCTTCAAATCAGCTGGTATTGTTTTATTAGTTCGATAAATATTCAACTGCAAATTAAATATAAAAGTAATATAGGTATATTTATTAATGAAATTAGTTAATAATTAACCATATAATTATATTAAAAAGGGTATGTTGAGTACAAAACTAAAAAGAACAACTATAATTTATGAAGACACAACTCAAGACATTTCATTTTCAGTTGCTACATTAACTTTTTCAGAGAGATGTTGTGAGCTATTATATATTACTATCTTGATATGTAGCTTTCCACAATAGCAATTATACCAGTAACATTGTCTACTTTATTGTCAGTTGTCCATATTGGACAGAACAGGTGGAAAGCCCGTTGCTGCACCTATATGTGTTACTTCTTTAACAGACGTAAAGACACCTGCCTTTTGTTCCCTTCGTAGCATGAGGAGTCGTTAAGCACATATTCTTAAGGAAAATTGGTGCTCAGCATTTTTGGCACGTGGGAATTGAACCCGGGACCTACCAAATTAATAATAATTATGTAATAAAATGTTACAGAAATTAAGAAGCAACCCAACATGAACAATGTCATTGTATTCAGGCATTTATAAAATTAATAGGAGTCTAATTGATAAGGGGCCATCCATAAATTCCATGTTCAAATTCCACTTGTACCGAAAATGCTAATCAACAATTTTCTTTAAGACAATGTGATTTAATGAAGTCCATACTTCTTATAAAATTAGATAGGTCTGTTAAAGAAATGACACATCTAGGCCAATTAAGTGCAGAACAGACCGGTTTAATATATATATATATTTTTATTGATTGGCAATTCACTGGCAAAAAGTCGACACTGTTAGTGGTGTTGTGTTTTTGTGTTAAAAAATTTTAATAATAATGGTACTATTATTCTTATTCTTTTGATATATGGCAACAGTGCTGACTTATCGTCGCAATTCTGCCAATGTCCAGTGTTTAATCTTGTGCAATAGTAGCAATACGCCGATAAATCGGTAGATAAGGTTAGGTTAGTTAGCGGATAGCAATATGCCGATAAATCACAACCAAACAGCGCGGACGGGATTAAACCGGATTCCCCATCACGTCTCGGCAGGCGCGTGCGTTGGTCACCAAGGCGTGACGTAGAATCCTATGGTACTATTGGTAGTCAGTCTTCATATAGATATTTATTTTAATTTTGCTTCCACCAGTATAGTGTTAAAATTCACAAAAATAACCTAAAGTAGGTACCTATTAGAAAACGCAATGGCTGTAAGTAGAGATGCCGGCCGGTTTGGTTAAATGGATTAATTGAATAATTAATGTTTTATTATAAAACACTATTATATTGTATGTAAAACAAATATTGTAATTTGAATTTCAATGTTATCCAAATAAAAAGGTTAAGTAAGTTAAGCCTAAGAATAAAATAAACATTGCCATACCTGCCGTAGAGAAATGTACAGTTCCCAGAAATATTCTAGCCATGAGAACAATAATATAGTTAACAGTACCGTGGTATCTGATACAGCCATTTTTCATGAAAATCTAATACAATAAAGCAACAAAAATTCAGTACGCATAACGCAATGGAATATGAAAATTTGCAAAATGGTGGGCGATTGCGATTGATTGAGACAAGAGAAGTTGACGGTCAGTCACTCGCTGCTCCGTCAGTGACCGTCCCATTGAGTAACTACCCAATCTCGGTAGAGAGTAGTATATTCCTTGGTCCAATCCATAGATGTAGTATTCTGGCGGTCCCAGACTCCCAGCCCCCGTATTACGTATCTCAGTTACTAACAAAAAGCAAAGCAAACCATCCACAGATTAGTAAATTAATATAACAGGCCGAGAGAGAGTGTTCATCGTACATTACTAATCTGTGGATTCCTTCGCTTTTTGTTAGTAACTGTAAATGATCAACGTAATATGAGAGCTTTGTGATTCGGCGACTGGTATGCGTCCTTCCCTGTTCTATATTGCCTCGTTCTCCTCTGCATTGCTCATGGACGATATTGATCGCGAGAATTTGTGAAATCCGTATGGCAAAGTGCGACATTTTCTAAAACTACCTTCGACATTAAAAAAAGTCGAGGCTCTTGGCTAGCTTCTCACTTTCCGACTTTTTGGTATTCGGGTTAAGGTAAGGGCCTAAAGCAGACCGCGAGGAGTGGGTCTACCAATGAGGTCTACCACAGCACAACTCAGGCTCGCAACATACTTCAGTCAGTCGCCGAAGTGGTGTATGATTTAATCTAAACTTAATCTAAATCTTTGTTCATAGGGTCTAAATCTTAGATTCCGGCCGCGAATAGTCTTACAATATCTTAGGTTTAACTTGTTGAAGTCGACAACTTTACTTCCGCGTTTGCGAGAACGTTAACTTTCGAACTGTCAAAATGGTCAAAATAGTAACTCGTACTCGCAAAACCCATACAACGCTGTCACCACGTTCGATTGTGTTCGATTACGCCAACGTAAGTGACACATAAAAAAACTCATACTCGCAAATTTACTTCAGATTACTGCCACTAGGTGGCGCTGTTTAATCTCCATACAAATAATTGTTAACGTTAACGCGGCGTAAAAGTTAGAAAAACTCGTACTCGACCTACTGGTGGCGGCACATACTCGGGCTGTCTGTTGGCAAAGAGAATATGCTGTTGGCGTTGGCCTACCATCCAATAATAAAGAAACCAAGAACTAAGTGGCTGGAGCCGTTGCCAGGAGTAATGGCACGAAGCTATTTCTTTTTTCTTTGTTCATTTCAATATACATCTTAGAGTATTTTGCCTTGTTCCTCATAATTTAATATACCCTCCACCGGTGCAAAGAGGGTCAGCTCAGCGTTACTTACATATTGATTGATTGAATTTAAAAATTAGATTTGATCGATTTGACGTTCAGTCATAGTTGAACTTGCTCTGTGATTGATAGTTGATTGACTTTGGTTGATTGTTTATGTGGTTATTTTGTTGTTGTAACACGTGCTTTTTGCTGCTATAAAATTGAATAAAATATAATAAAAATGGGTGTTATTCAGCGAATTAAGTTAGTTTGTAATCTTTTTGATTAAAATTTACCGACCACAATCATAATATTATTGCTTGTTCAAAATCCCAAGTCATATTTATAGGTTATTATCATTTATAATTATTTCAGAAAACCTACTACTAGGAAAGGAAAGAAAGTGTTATTGTCTAAGGAACCCAAACCAGTGGAAGGACCAAAACAGTGCCTGTTTATGCAAGGCCGTAACCCTTCTGAAAAAACACGTAATCTTTTGAAGGACCTCTACGATTTGAAGAAACCAGATGCTGCATATCTTAGTCGTAAGAATGACTTTGTGGCTTTTGAAGATTGTTCCCTTATAGAAAAGTTAGTATGTTATATTTTCAATACCTACATAGTACCACGACAAACTATTAAATATACTGGACCTGTTACAACAGGTATTTATGTACTATGTAGCCCCTTTAAACGGAGAAACATTGCTATAATTTGACATAAAAATAGGACAAACTTTTATATTTATAATATTAGTTATGATTTACCTATGTATGTAATTTGATGATTTACATATTTCTTCTAATTCAATTCTATAATTCAATTAAAAAAATTAATATTTATTTAAATTGCAGGTTGTGCTACAAAAAGGAAGCTTCATTATTTGGTGTTGGATCTCACAGTAAAAAGCGTCCACACAATGTAGTTTTCGGAAGAACATTTGATTATGGAGTTTTTGACATGGTTGAACTTGGTGCTGACAATTACAAAGCTATGTCAGAATTCCACAACATGAAAATTTGTTCTGGAATTAAGCCTTGTCTTCTTTTTAATGGTTCAAACTGGGACTTAAACCCTGAATTAAAGAGGTTGAAATCGCTGTTCACGGACTTCTTTCAGAGAGAAAAGGTAAAAATATACCTATACTATTATACTTCAATTAATAGTTCAATCAATATTAAACATTTAAAAACTATTTTTTTTTTCTATAAACATATAGAGTAAACCTATTTCTTGTTTTCAGGTTGAATCAATAAGATTGCAGGGCTTGGAGCATGTCTTGAGTTTTACAGTTTCCGAGGATTCCATGATATATTTGAGATCTTACAGGATGTTACTTAAGAAAAGTGGTCAGAGGACACCTAGAATTGAATTAGAAGAAATAGGTAAATTATCAAATTACATACATGTAACTAATATATATATAAAAGTTTGTCCTCCTTTAATGTCATAATAGAGCAACATATCATTGTGATTTTCAGAGATTAAGGGCTAGTTTGTGTTTGGAAAATATGTCATACATTATGTATCTAATATAAATAATAATATGTTGGTCATTACGCCCAATTATTCAAGTTCAGTTCCACAAATTGCAATATTCAAAATATGAACATTTATAATAAATCATTTTGTTGTTGTTTTAACTTTGTATCTTTTATTTACCTACCTATTGCATGAGTTTAGCTAAAGTAGTGTATGAAACTGCACATAACTAGGTAATAAAACACTTGTTTGATACTTACAAATTCAAACTTGTATTACTGTACCTGCAGTCTGCACCTTTTAAAGTTCCTAGCTTGAAATGTTTATAATTTTTTTTATTAACTTTCAGGGCCCTCTATAGATTTTAAACTGAGGAGAACAAGGCTTGCATCTGATGATCTGTTCAAAGCAGCTTGCAAGACTCCAAAAGAATTGAAACCAACTGTCAAGAAGAACATATCTAGAGATGCATTTGGTACTAAGCATGGTAGAGTACATGTTGGTAGACAAGACATTAACAGACTACAGACTAGAAAGATGAAGGGATTGAAGAAAACACCAGAGGAAAGGAAGCAGAAGTTTTTAGAGAAAAAAAGGCAAAAGGCTGATAGAAATTCTGCCAAGAAGAGTGAATCTACTTAAGCACATTCAAATGTTTTATGTTTATTTTCAATATATGTACAAATATTATTATTTGTTATTACTTATCTAGATGTGGCTAGAGAAGCTGGTGGCAGAGAAAAACAATTGATTTGTTAGCGAGGCAAACATAATCTGCAGTCACGCGGTCTCTGCGTTTTCATTCAATTAACAGTTAATTAAAAATGGAATACAAAAGTAATATCTATATACATAAAATTCTCGTGTCACGGTGTTTGTAACCAAACTCCTCCGAAACGGCTTGACCGAGTTGTATGATTTTTTTTGTGTATATTCGGTAGGATGAGAATATGTCGTAAACTATTTTTCACCCTCCTACCCCAACCCCCATTTTTTAATCGCTATTTTTGTATGAACAATATCCAAAGTTAGAGGTAGTTTCGAAGCTGTATTAGTTTTTTATCTATTTCCAAAAATGCATTACACAAATAACTTTTTACTAATTTGAGCTTTTAACATTCGGCACGATATGATATTTTCTATTTGTAAATAAAGTATACTAGATGACTCGTGCGAATACTTCGCACCGTTAGTAGTGTCAATATTCTTGTCATAGTTCAACTGATCTCCAATAGATGGCGTCTTTTACAAAATAAATAAATTTGTCTAATTTTAAAAGAAACATTTAGTTTTGATTTGTATGTTTATAATTCGTCATTAGAGGGAGAAATAATCTTCAAAATGACGTATCAAACATTACCTTTTGATACCGACAAAAATCACCTTTGCCAAATAATATAGGTATAGAATGTTGACCTAACAGACGAATTCGAGGGCATCAGCTAAAAGATGTGGTGTAATAATCTGTAGACTAGGTATCTAAGTATGATATTTCCAAGGAAGTAATAATATTATTTATCAGTAAAGTACCTAAACGCAATAAATTGCAATTTGCAAATTAATCTTGATGGATAACTTAATAACGTTCATTAGTTGTAAGGCTCAAGGCGAAGTCTACCATTACTTTATGTCATGTTATGTCTCCATTAACCACATATCCATCTATCCATACCCTTCGCCCTGCATACTCCTCCCCGATGGCGGATTACGTTCGTTTTCATACTTGATATCTGGACAATGTAGATGCAAGCTGCAACGAACACGAACACGTAGATACAAATAAAAATTGGACGTTTGATGCACGTCGTTTCTTACGCGTTGCGACGCTATATCTATACTAATATTAATAACCACTTCTGATGAAGAAAAAAAACTGCCTTCAAAAGTAAAATGTGCTTTCCGAAAGCAAATGCAGAAGTCACTATATAAAAAGTACCCAAATCGCTTCAAATGTGCCTATAAAATTTGACGAGTTCTCGATTTCTCCAGGATCCCATCATCAGATCACCATGACCATGGGACCACCTGGAAAGTATACCCTTTCAAACAAAAAAAATAAATCCAAATCTGTCCAGGCGTCTTCAAGTAGGTAATCGAGGAACATACCTACATAAAAAAAATAAAAAAATCCGACGAATTGAGAACCTCCTCCTTCTTTTGAAGTTCGGTTAGTCCTAGGATAACCTATCTATTTCCGTTCAATGTTTAATCCAAATCCGTTCATCAGTACCCACCGGGAACAAAACATTCCACTATTTTTTATTTAATCAATTAGGTAGACCTTTGGATCTTCCAAGTCTCTTCTCATTTTCATTTTCTGGTAATTACCAGAACAGATTTTGTTTGAACTAGCACTTCTCTATCTCTAATAGGTTAGAAACATAATGGGCTCCGTGATTTTCTTTGGAATTGCCAGTTACCTACTACCTAAACATTTGGTTAAGCATGGCAGCAGTAGAATTCCCATATTTTCCGGAATGAGAAGTAGCCTTTATTTATTTATTTAATACAAGGCAAATCTAAAACATCCGCACTTATAATGTTACTAAGTCAGTTAATATGAATTAAAGAAAAGAACGATAAGTGATTCTCGAGATAAATACCTACACTACCGGCCAGACAAACAGAGAAACATTTCATTTTAAAATATTATGTAAAATGATAACGATTAGGTATACAAGAAAAAACATCCAAATCAAACCCTAATGGTTTGTCGACAATATAACCAAAATAACATAACCTTTTTTGAACAAACTTAATTTTGCATGAAATATCTAGTCTAGATTTTACGAAAATACTTATATACTTTTTTAGATGCCTGAAAAACTATTAATTTAATTAAATAAAATGTAATCTTTTAGGAGATAATTTTATCAATAATTGTTAAATATTATATATTTTATTGAGATACGTATTCCGAGAAAAAAAGAATTCAATAAGTAACAAAAATTGATTTTAAAAATGACTGAAATACCTACTACTAAAGCAATTTTCATAAAAAATGCAAAATTGATCCATAATAATGATATGCGCAAAGTACTGAATTCCTGAGAATTGCTGAGAGATAATTTATTATCTGAATCGGTAGTACCAAGAACTTTTTTATCCACGAGTCCCACAACGTATCGGAGACGGTATGCGTTTATATAAAAGGGTGTTTGTGTGTTTGTATGTCTGTTACCATTTATCTCCAAAACGGTTCCCAAACGGATCAATTTTGATACGAATTTTGCATTACACTTCACTTCAGAACAGGTTCTTAGATGTCTGATGAAAATCGGGTAAGCAGTTTCCAAGATATTCAGGTTTCATCAGAGCCTGTGATAGGGTGTCGCGTTCTACTGACACCTTTAACCTCCCATCCCTTCCCAAAATCTCACCTACTAAGAAGAAATATGTGTAAAAAGCATTGATGGATTTTGCCGCAGATTATCTGTTTGCGGCAACAACTTTTATCAATTTGTAAGTAGTACCTATTTTTCTTGTTCGTCTTGTTAATTTCATTGTTATAGCCTATGGCAGAGGTTCTCAAACTTATTTTGTCTACCGCCCACTTCTAAATTAAATAATTTTTCAGCGCCCCCCAATTTTTTTTTACTTTACCACATCTTAAAAATCACAAAGACATTCATTATTTCATGGGCCCCTTACCGCCCCCCTCTAGGCCTCCAGCGCTCACAAGGGGCGTTATCGCCTACATTGAGAAAGACTGGCCTATGGGATCATTACATTTAACAATAACCGTACTATCGTCTGCTAATAGGTCCATGGGGTGATCAACTGCTTTCGGTAAGTCATTTATATAGGTTTAAATAATAATTAGTAGAGGGCCTAAAATACCTACTCCCCTGAGGCACCCTATAATTAAGTAGAGCTAGAGCATTTTGACGTATGTAGATGTCTTTAAAAAATAATATCATCATGAAGAATTAGACAAATTAAGTATATCTACAGAAATCCAGAAAAAGTTATGTACCTATTTTATTTGCGAATGCGAACATCTCATCTCAACTCTGACAAACAACACGTTGATCATCATATTTATGAAAGCCTCATAATACTATATAAATATTTATTGTAACTCTGACACAACGCCAGTTTAAAGACTACAAATATTTACAAACGATATTTAACACATGTACATAGTTATTATAATGTTTAGTGCGAACGTAATATAAGCAATCGTTTAAAATCACGTTAAACTGGTTGTTGCCCACTTCGTCTCGTTGTTATATTATTCTAGTTATTATAGCTACGTATTATTTACCTAGTGTCTACTAATATATAGACGCAGAAATATCAAATTAATCGCAATTGCATCGTTGCGTCACATAAGAAACGTAAACAATACCTATCTACCTACCTAGGTACTTATCTAAATTTTTTATTATGTTAATATTCAAAAATAATGATCTCGATCGAAGATTGTAACTACGAAAAAATAACATCTCTAACTTGATCTTGACAGCTGCTTCGCCCCTTTTGGTCGTAGCGTGATGTTACGTAACCTTCCTCAATGCAAAAATATATTTTCAAATCCGACTGGTAGTTCCATATATTAGCGCGTTCAAACAAACAAACTCTACAGCTTTATTATTAGTATATATTTTATCAAAGAAGGAGAAAAAAAATTAAGTTATTTCACTCACTCATGATAGAAAATAGAAATTCATAGATTGTTGAACACCAGAAGAAAAAATAATTATCTACTATTATTGCCCAGAAATTGACATTTATGATACTTGCTGAAATTAGTTTAGAAATTATTACAAAAAAATATTGTAATAAAATGTGTACTTGTGTTTAGAACAAATCCAACTGAAGATCAGGACATCAACTCTCATAAATTTTCTTAGCAGAACTTGGGAGGGAACAGGGAGATAAGAAAGAAAAGTGCCTATGATTCGAAAACACTTGGAAGGAGGGATTTAGGTACATATTATATTATGTAGATATATAAAAATACTAATTTTGTGAGAGTTGAGTGATTTATCTACATATATGTATTTAATAATATATTTCTAACCTTCTTAGTTTTCTAGAGGTACAGAGCGGGAATCAGATATAAAATCACTTAATTTACTGTTTGATTAGATATCACTATATATGATACATATCTTAATACATTTGTATCGTAATTTATATATATTTCTATTAATAAAATACAAGAAAAAAAAAGTTTTATAAAGCTTTATATAGAATTAAAACGCTGTAAACAAGTTAAATAATATGTATATGTTATGTTAAGATTGTGTCGGCAACGTCGGCTTCGTCCATTGAGCGATTTGTCTTAGTGTTGGTTTGTACCCTTGACCATTCAGTCGACGCTCGGCTCTGCTCGCATCCTCGCGTCTGCAGCATGCGTTGGTATATCGCACCGCGTATTATACCGCCCGCCCTAGGGACCTTAATAAGAACCTTGTTTCAAATATACAATTGTTTGTGAGTGATACCAAAATGAAAACTAGTCGTGAAGATCTGGACCGACAGTTGCCGGAACTTGAGGAATTGTTGCAGAATAGTGCACAACAAACTGAAAGGAAACTACAAGGTAGGATTTTGTATATTAGAATTGTTTTAGATACATTTCCTACTTTAAAGAGATATAAGTGTTTAGAGTAATTTATTTTAAGTAGGAAGTTAAAGTGTTTTAAAAGTAAAAGTCCTTTGTAACTACTTAAATATCGATCTTGAACTTTAGTTTCAAGTAGTCGTTTTGTTCCTAGAACTTCAATAAATTTACTCGCGAATCCAATGTTTGTTCTTACGTGATGGATCTCATTTTCAGGACCAGTTCTGAACTTTTTCTGAAATCAATCCTAAAATACATCTAAAAACAATACGTTTGTTTCCAACTACATTTTACAGGATATTCTCCTATATTTATAGAGTTTAATACAATAATTGTGAAATGACATAATAAAAAGCCTTAATTCTATTATAGGGTAGGCAAAGAGTAAAGATATCGCCTCGCTACGATCCTGACACACCTCTTTCACCTTATTCAAATCCACACATCTTTTCAAGCATGCTCTTAGCTTTTAATGTATATTTTATTTATCTACATAAGCCTTTGAGATATAGCGATTCAAATTAAAAACTAGCCTAAAGTCCCTATGACCCTTTAAAATTTCATCAAAATCCATGCTTTGATGCTATTCCTGACAAACATTGGGACAGACAGACAAACAAAAATTTTACAGTAATTTTTGCTTCAGTGTCCTGTTTCACTTTATTTATTTTTACCTATAGAAGATTTATTATAATGATTAATTTTCGGTACTTATGTATGCAGATGAAATCTATACTAATAATAAAGCAAAAGAGTTTATTTGTTTGAATGTGCTAATCTCTGAAATTACCAGTCTGAACTCGGATGAAACATATTTTGCATTTGCTAGCCCAATTCTTGAGATGATTCCTCACGCTACGACCTAAAGGAGCGGAGCAGTAACGCGGGTGCAACCGCAAGGCACAGCTAGTCTACAATAAAAACAAATGTAACGGAGTCGTTAGATAAGAATATTTATGCGATACAAGCTTTCAAGTATCCACCTGCTATGTATTCTGATACGAATAAAATGTCAAATATAAAATGTTGTATGTTACACTAAGTAGGTAGTATATATTATATATTGCGTGGTTATGTAACTATTTATTTGCGTACAAATAGAACTATAAAATGTGATGCATGTTTGTATAAGTAGGTATAACTAGTACTTCTTCTTCTTGGTCGCACACTCTTACTTGACAGAGTGGTCGTGGTTATGAATCACTCTGGAACTTACCTTTTTTTTCTTTCACGGGTTCCTTATGGCTCCCAAAACAACGTGTTATCGGTCCCAGGGTACCCAGCGGAAGACGATGAGGCTTTACCTAACGAGTAGCCAGTTCTGTTGAGGTATATTTAGATGGAGTGGTTTGTCGGATTATGTACATAAGATTCTAAAATTATAAAAACCCATTGGTACATGGCGGGGATTGAACCGTGGTCCGCCTATCGTCTTAACCACTCGGCCACCGACGCACTTAGGTACTTATATTAAAGTATATTACCCAAGTATATTAATGTTGCATAATTTATGTGATGATTTTATATATTAAGTAAATATGTTTTCCCTCGTATTTTAGAAAAAAAACTTAGCCAGAATTTTTTTTCTGAACAGGACAGAGCTAAGCCGATCTTTACTTCATGTAGGTATATTACGTAGATCCTCCTCTCCTATTTTAAAATTTAAAATTTTCAATGCATTACCTAGAAAATTTTATGCTAAATACTCCATTGTAAAATGTTTCAAGAATTCCAAAAAATTTTTATTTTAGTTTTAGGTAGGTGTGGCATTTTGGGGTACCGAAATACTCTAATTTATAAAATCACGTCCAACTAAGTTAGCCGACCTCCAAATACAGGTTTACCAACTACACACCTTTTGCTGATTTATGAGATCGTGTTTTGAACTTTCGAGTATTGGGTTAGGTACAGACAGGTCGTGTAAGATAACTAAGATTAACCAATAACTAGCGACCCCGCCCCCGGCTTCGTACGGTTGTATCGGTTTACAAATTGTTACAAAAACCCATATTCAAATTGATGAATACCTACATAAATATGCTTATATATTAGAGATAGATATATGCTTCCGCGGACTTTTTTGTAGATCATTTTATTCTGCATAATTATTGCCCACATAATTTTGTTATTCTCTGTCGGATTAGACTGTTTGATAACAACCTATCAGTGAAAACAGCAACAAAATAGGTTTAGTAGTTTTTGTCACAGGGCACAGACAGACAGACATACGCGGTGGGGACTTTGTTTTATAATGTATAGTTATAAAGAATTTATTTAATATTCTATATTATGTAGTGTAGGTACTTAAGTTATCTTCCGGTATAGAATTAATATCGGAATAATTTGCAAATAACAGATTGAATTCTCTCCTAGGCTTTGGATTGTAATTAATTTATTTTGTTTATATGCTTCGGAAGGCATGTAAAGACAGCAAGACCACACTTGCTTTGAAAATAATTTATATAAGTACCTACTTAGATGCGTAGGTACTTCTATTTCATGTTCTAGTTCCTTTCCAAATGTATTGTAAATATGGGTAAATGCGGACATTGTTACAAGTACCTATCGATATTAAGGTAGTCCATAGCCTAATTGGTATGACGGTGGACTTGAAACCGGAGGTCCCGGGTTCGATTCCTACTCGCTGCCAATATGCTAAGAACCAATTTTCTTTAAGAATATGTGCTTAAATTGACTCCTCGTGCTTCGGAAGGCACGTGTAGCCGGCGTCCGGTCACCAACCCGCCTGCCAAGCGTGGTGACTGTGGCAATTCCTCTCAATGAGCACCACTAAAATGGATAAATCCAGCAGTGGATCTTAAAAGGTTGATGATGATGTAGACCTATGGCCACGTGGAAATAAAAGCCGTTGCGTATATGTATGTAAATAATGTTAGATCTGTATTAAATAAGATTAATGGACATAAACCTACACAATGTCAATAATACTTTATTATATCTGCACGACTTATGCTAATAAATGACCTACAACTTCGATATTTTTTATTGATTTTAATCCATTCACTTTCTGAGCATGCCTAAAATAACTAAAACAAAAAATACACTGTTTACAAGAATTATATGTAGGTATCTAATGAACATGCTTACAAGTACTAAACATGGACAGTAATATAATATCAAAACTTTTGTCTTCAATATTTTGATCTATAAACTGAAATAATTATTGAGAAAGAAACAAAACAAAATAAATACATCTTCACGGCTTTTGGCTTTAATACCTTGCGGTGTGGGCAGAGGCATCAGTAACAGTGTCCACTTTTTGCCACTTAATTGGCCTGTGTTTTTCTTTAACAAAAGTAAATATATGTTTATTTAGAAGAAGTGTGGACGTGCCCTCCGAAGTCAAATTCTTAAAGAAAATTGGTACTTAGCATTTTTGGCATGACTATGATTGAACCCGGGACCTTCCTTCCGGTTTCAAATTAACGCTCTAGAAAATTTCATTATTTTTAAGCTAGCTTTGCCCGTGGAGTCCATATTATGGTCCTGAGTTCAGACAAAAATCCCCTAAAAAAAGCATTTTAAGTTTTCTCCGAATTTTACAATTTTCTGGGCAACTTTTCTCTTTCCCTGAAAACCTTATTCAGACTAGGTAATACGAACATTTAAAAAAGCTAGCCAAATCGGGCCAGCTGTTCTCAAGTTAAAAATTAAATGCTTATCAACGAACAGCATTTAATTTTTATTTAAAGATTATAGATAATGTAAATCAATAATGTTACATTATATACCGGTTTTGTACGTATAATATTTTTCTCTATTTTTTGAAAACGCGGTAGTTAGAAATATAACCCTATAGAGCATTAGAGTTTAAAATCGGAGAATGATAAGTATACTAAATTATTAGTTTTAAAAGTAAACTTTAATAGACTTTTCGTGCTTCAAAGGGCACAGCACACGGTACATTCGATGTCCGTACTTGTTCTGAAAATAATAGATTACCTACTCTAATTGTCTGTCTGTCTGTCTGTCTGTCTGTTATGTTACGCTTTCACAGCTAAACCACTGACCCGATTTTTATGAAATTTAATACGGAGAAAGCTTGAACCCTAGTGAAGGACATACGCTACTACTTTTTTAGGGTTCCGTACTCAAAGGGTAAAAACGGAAACCCTATTACTAAGACTCCGCCGTCCGTCCGTCTGTCTGTCTGTCCGTCTGTCACCAGGTTGTATCTCATGAAACGTGATAGTTGCCGCTATAACAACAAATACTAAGAAACAGAGAAACAAATTATTTTTTTCCCCCCCCGTTTTTATAGATAATGATACGGAACTCGACTCGCACTTGGCCGGTTTCTAAATAGACAGACAGACAGAGTTACTTTCACATTTCTAATATTAGTAGGTATGGATAAGATCTTCAGTTTCTACACACACTTTATCCCCTTAGGGGTTAAATTTTGAAAAAAAAAACAAACGCCAAGAGTTTTAACATAGTATCAAGTTTCAAGTAAGTCTGACCAGAAATTATTATTGCCTATACCTCAGATGATCTGAGGCCTATACAATATTTGACACAATTCTCTCCTTAGGCGTTGAATTTTGACAAACGCCAAAATAAGTGTTTAATTAGTTGTGTCGTAGAACATTTAGTACCTACATATCAAGTTTCAAGTAAATCTGATGAACAAAAATGTTTTCGCTATATAAACTTTCTCACCTCCTTTCTCCGTTTGGAGGTTCAATTTTGAAAAATGTCGAAACACGCGTTTAATTAATTATGTAAAGTTTGAAGTAAATATGACCCCGTACTTCCCTTAGAATTTGAATTTGAACATGTTTACTTATTTTTGTTATAGAATATTTACTCTAAGTTTCAAGTAAATCTGATTAAAAAACAATGTTTTCCCCAGAAAATCTATATTTATATAATCTATATAATAAAATTGAAAAACCAGAACGAGATAGAAAAACGAGACAGTGCGGGATGGCGCTCTACGAAACTTTATTGTCACGTTTCCCCCAAACGGAGTACCTACTCCTTCTCAGGAATTTGTATATATTTCGATTCCTTGATCTCGGGAATAGCGAAAAACTTAATAATAAAAATATAATATTATATTTATATTGATATAAATATGATGTTGGGTGTATAATTTTTGTGTCGTAAGCAAAATAAAATCGCAAGTTCGAATTTCGAGCCAAAAGAGAGCGAATCCATTGTCTATGCCAGTGCTGTCGTCTGAAAAAGTCGTGACATTTCTTTGATTGGTTTCGAGATCTAAGGACCGTTGGTCAAGGTCATCTCGTATCAGTCAAAAATATCCCATGAGTTTATTTATACAACATTTCCTTACCACACAATTGATAGATAATCCAATTTAAAATAATAACTATCAATTGTGTGGTAAGGAAATGTTGTATAAATAAACTCACCTTTCCAGGATTAACTGAGATTTACCATATTTTTGACAGTTAAAGATGACCTTGACCATATAAATATTTCAAAATAAATCATAGCTCACAGCTTTTGTATTTCTCTTAATCTAAATTATTATCTATACCTAACTGAAACTAGCGACTCCACACAATATATTGTTTGGTTGGTTTTGCGATTTAAGGCCGATTTACACAAAACGAACTTATTCCAAACCTGAGCACAATAGATTCTACGCGGGCGGAGCCGCGGCTGGTCGCTAGTCAAAGACTAGGTATTAAAAATACCTCCTAAAAGTTTACCTCTACACAACTCGAAATTCCCCTAAAATCTCCAAAATTAAATTGTTAGAATTTAACTCTCATTCCCGGGACTGATTACATTTTTCCGGGATCAAGTTCGGCAGTTTTCAGAAAAAACCGTGCACTGTCAATGTCAATTCATTCGATGTCGATTTCACGTTTTGGCGTGAAAGAAGAACAAAACACACTTTCGCATTTATTATATTAGTTAGTTATAGTTAGCTTCGCCTGGTTGACGATCATTTCAAGTGTACCTATCTAAATATATATTTTACCAAGAAAATGTCTAAGTAATACGATATACCACATAAATTCGGTGAGACTTTTATTTATGTCGCATTCCAAATGACAGGTTTTCCTAAAAACCATTTGCATATTTGATCAGGACATGTAGGTAGTACGCGGTCGTGAATCCCCCAAGATTTCCTTAACTACTTTTAACAGGAAAATTAGATGTTACCTACAGGAAAAGTTGGTTATTACATTACTAATATGAATTGACATCATCATTAGACGCAAACATTAGAAACGATATAGATAAATGGTTTTATATGTATACTGACATTAGTGACTCGACATCTCTTTGGTTCACGAAAAACTGTATTTATCTAACAGAATCCTTAGGCTCTTACGATAGGTGGCGGGCCTGTCACTTCAAAGCGACGAGAGTCGTTGTTGAGATTTGTATAGAGAAAACTCCACGGCGCCATTTTGGTGGACGAATAAATATTTTATTAAACTTGGTTGCCAAAAATTAAAAAAAAATATGTAGATTTCCCTCTTTGCTTATGCTTATACTATTTGAAGAAACGTCAAAGTACGTACCTATGTCGGCTCTTGTAACTAGAATTGCTAAATTATTTTGAAATTGAAATGACAGTATTCATAATAGTAAATACTTGAAAATAAACTGTGTGGCGTTCGTGGATGCCATTATTAGACCAGGAATTCACAACGCTACAATAAAGATAAAAAACTCCACGCCAAATTTCTATAAAAATAAATTGCTGACAGTGGGTCCATTTATAATTTGAAATATCTGCCTGTTTTATTTGTTTTTTAAAACATTTTTTGTGCAAACTTTAGATAAATAGAATTTCCCAATGACAGGTATACATTTCCAGAATCCTTTTGACAGTAAGTATCTTAAACCAAAAAGGTTTCTGTAATATTCGATAACAGTTTTATAAAAAAGCTAATGACCTGAATTTTATTAAATAAAATCATGTGTTGTAGCGTACTAACAGCAACTAATGACAATCCAAACAATGAGAGCACTCGTAGGAAGGTAGAAGTTTTGTTTCGTCTGTTACGCACGAAAACCGGCACGAATTGACATGGAAATTAACTATGTATGAACCGTTCATTACACTAGTACATTGATTTTGGTATTGTTTAAGTCACTGGAAGATCTAAAAAATAAGTGAAAGTAATAATAGAAAAAAAAATCATGTTATATTTAACCAATTTAGCTCTAAAATGTTGGAACTTCATTTGAACAGCAATGCACGTTACTTTTGTCGCACCCATAATGCCTAAAAATTTGAGCTGTTGTTGAAGCTGAATTTGAGCTGAAATGACCTACATAATATCACGTTTGATGACATATACCTAAACTTAAATTTTTACTTTTTTGTCACTCACTGACTCACTGATCAACAAAATGTTTTGATATTACCAGTGGTACTAGAAAGCTATGTATGTACGTGGATTGGGCATTGTCATAGAAAACAGGAAAGTGTTCAGTGGGGATTACCGTCAACGTAACTAAAAAAGAACAAAAATCTGTGTCTCCCTTCAACTCCTCTAAGCATGAGGTGCATATTTTTGCAGTACCTATCCTATAGTCTTAGAAAGCTAAAATTACTGAAATTACAGTGAAAAAAGTGAATATCTCTCTCCAACCCCTGCACGTAAGGGTGCTGATTTCTTTAATTTTTGTCTCATTCACAAGATATCCTTCACAAGGTCCTTTGTCACAAAATAATAACTAGTACTTCCGCCTTCGTTTCGGTAAGGTAAATAAAAGCGATTATATTTCTCGAGATTAAACCGTACACAAAATCAGTTCAGTACTTTTCAGGAATGTTTCAAGTACACATGAAATGAATGGGTACAATAAACAATGTACCTATTTTATCTGACAGTTCTGAAGCTTTGAAAAGATCTGAATTTGTTCTTATTATTATTCTTCGTCTTCACCCACGTGTTAGCCACATTTGGATAATTATTTTCTTGTTGTTTTCAGGATAAAGCTTTGACTAGAATCGCTATAAGAAATCATCTTTTAAATAGAAAATACGTAATCTAAAAAAAAGTTTTTTTTTATTTACTTATTGCTTCATTTCTTAAAGTCGATTTATCTTTTTTAAGTTTACTAATGTATATAATTCAATAATTATATCTGAAGAACATAACATTATCTGAAGTATCTGAGGTTTTATCTATTAACATTTTATGTAATCTTAAGTTTATTATTTACTAGGTAGGTATGTACTTAAAAGGTAATACAAAGGTTCATACAAAATAAGTTTTTAAAATAGTAGGTATACCGACTTCAAACATTGTTCACTGAAAAGCAAGAAATAATTAAATATTCGCCGTTGGTGTAAAATTAGTAATAAAACGCGTACGAAGTCGCGGGCAACTGCTGGTCATAATAAGGCTGTATCAGACTAGGAAATATACCTTAGTAGTACATTTTATACCTACTTAATTTACGTAATATATCCATACAAAATAATTATGGAGTACACATGACTACAGTGCAAAGATTCGCAATATATATTTAATCACTAACATCAATACATGACTCACAATAGATATATGTACTTAATAACATATAGATAAGTAGATATATGATTAGATTTAGTTAGCGATTGTGTTAACAATCAGATATTTATAGATTTTAATTATTAGGTAGCTATGTATGAAAAGTACCAGATTAAGTTTGACCTGATTCATTGCCCTTTCAAATTTCTTTGGCCTTTACATTTAGTTTTTACGTAAGTTTATTTTAATATCAGTTAGAATGTGTTCTTGTGTTTAGCAAATACGTATTAATGGATGTGAGAAGTACCTATACGCGATTTAATTTACATAAATTTGCAATAGTTTAAAACCGAAATAGATATAAAGTATCACGGGTTTGTACTAGTGTGTTTTTAATAATTTTATTCGCTTAATAACATATTGATTGATTAAATTATTAAAATAATAATATTTGTAGAAAATGATGGGCTGTTCCCAGTAGTCTTACCGGATACTTTTACCAGTAAGACTAGTGGGAATTCTCATCCCAAAAAATTCAAGATTCAAACGCGTTGAAGTCTTTTATATGTCAAATTTTATGCAATGTCATAAGTCAAATACAGTTTATATGTAGATTTTATATCCTATTTCTAATAGAGACTTTACCACAGAACAGCACTCTACACCATTTATATAATATAGTATTGTTGGTTTGTTTCTTTGCAACCTATATCATATTTAAAAGAAAATAACACCACGGGCGCCTTTAAACCTTCTGAACCTACATAGGTAATAAAAGTATTAACTTAAGGGGCCGCCTCATGATTTTTGTCCCATACAAAAACGGACTTCAGCAACTCAAGTATTGTACAAAACTTATTTAAAATAGCAAGTTCTAGTTAATGGATCCTAAATGTATAAGAAATTATCTTTATATTAAATGTATAAAATATGTCAATATCAGCTACACCTAGGTTTTATGAAGCCCTGAAAGTCAACAATTTCACGCATATTTTCAACCAACTTTGCGACTCGAGTTCTCTTAATACATTTACTAATGTGGTTTTTTTACATTTATAAAGATAATTTCACATACTTTATGGATCCATTAACTAGAACTTGCTATTTCTAATATTTTTTGTACAATACTTGAGTTGCTGAAGTATGTTTTGTGCATTATCGCAAGACAAGTTTTGTTGAGAAGTCGTACTTCCTCATGTTTCTGGTACGTAAATCTTGGTCTATCTTATCTTATCCTTGGTTATCTTATCGATTTTAATAGTAGTCCATCTTGCTCACATATTTATAAAGAGACATGGACAAAATAAGTCGCGCGTAAAACTGCGTTCGTTGCGCTGTGATGCGCCGACTTAATGTCATTTATTGATTTAAGATTTACGCAAATATCTAAATAGCAATGACAAAGGTTTTTACTATTTAAATTCTATCTTCACTACAATATCTTAGCGGCTTTTATGCTTTGCGGTGTGGCCAGATACACCAGTAACAGAGTGTCACCTTTTTGCTAGTGGTCCATATTTTCCGAAGAATGTTACAGATTATGCTGAATGGCACAAATCACCAATATAGGCGTCATGCTAAATAAAGCCAGACGCTAAAAATAGCGCACGATCCCCTGCAGATACTTTTGAATGAACTTTGGTAACTTAATCACTCGGTCAAGTTTTTGTTATGCAACCAGAATTGTTGACACTGCAAATTGAAGAGACTTATATTAAATCTATTTTCACTCGGAACATTTTATTGAGACCAGCCGTGCGAACATGACAGTGTAGAAGGAATATATCAACGTAGACAAAATCTCAGTTAGAAAGAGAAAGAACAAACAAAGCAGTAACAAAGCAGTCGTTTTTGTCTTGCTTCACTATATTTTTATACTATCTTTCTCTTTCAAACTGAGATTCTGTCTACGTAGAGAGATTCTCTCTATACGGTCATGTTCGCACGGCAGCTGCAGTACCTACCTACAAACATTCACTTCAAAACGCCTGCTGCAATTCCGAAGGGAATGTGCAGTGAACTATATAAATTGTTGAAAGGGAAATCATAATAAACCTATTTTGTTTGGATATTGGTACAGGTAGCTTACTCTTGGCTTCAATTTAAAATTTAAACCCTAAAATCCTATATTTAATGTCTTTGCGATGACAATTTATTTAAATCGAGTAGTATATGAGACAACTTATTAAAACACAATTTAATATCAATAAAATTGTTGCTACTGTCGCCATCACAACGAAATTAAACTTAGGATTAGGATTGAAATTTACATCATTTACCCCCATCATTTGCAAATATGTAATCTGTTACTGCGTAGACGGAGCAACGTAAATACGTCAAGTTCAGAATTAGTATTTCTAACATCACTTCTGTTAGATCAGTGTAAGTCCAATGCCATACGCGTCGCGGTTAAGACGCAAATTGTGCAACCAGCGAATGAGATTAGAGCGTGGAATGAGGGGCCGACATGTTGTTTTCTACATTAGTGTCATGGGATAAGCTATTAAAGTTAACATATTTATGTTAAAATTATACCCGAGACTAACAATACGTTGTAATAGGTGCTACTGGACAGGCATACATTACATTATTAATGTATACAAATAAATAAAATATGACAAATTGCCATTCTTGAGAGGATAAAGTTCCGATCAATCGAACCGGGTCCTCTGGAACACTGTGAAAATAATGAATAAACGGACATACGGACGGACGAATTTGACTGGTTCTATTTTCGCCATTTGGTTATTCTTCTTGTTCTTAGTCGTGGTGCTCTTGACAGAACAGTCGTGGTCAATCATGGCAGTCCACAGCGCGACGCACCTTGTATAGACTGGCCATGGGCAACTTTCTTGGGAAGAATAGTGCAGTTGTTTCCCCTTGCCTTCTGCACCAGACATTTTGAGACTATTTAGGTCTTCAGGCTCGCTGTAGCCTCTTCCAGCCAGTTGCCTAGCTAGGTGTATGGTTATACCGCCATTGCTCGGTCGCCAGAGCCTCGTTTGTTGTCTAGCAGAGGGTACCAAGCGTGCAGGTGTGGATGACATTTGGGGTCGGATAAATCTTATTCCGTTCTCCCCCTTACCCCCCCCCATTTGGTTATGGAACCCTAAAAATACAGTCGAATTTAGGACCATTTTTATCACAACTTCCATCGATTCTTTTGGTAAAATGGAAAAATCAATTTGAATACGCAATTGGAAGGTACTGAAATAAAAATATATAATTTTAAAATGCTGTAATGAAAATCGGGGACGTAAAGAAATCTTAGTACTTAACATTATATTTTATCAACTCTGTCGAAAATAAGGCACACAAACAAGTTGGCACAATTGTTTAAATTATGTTCCCACATTGAAATTCATTAGGAGGCAAATTGATTAAAAAAAATCGCATCTCTAGTGGGTTTTTTGTGTTCATGTACCTAAAGAATACCTAGTACCTATGAATTTATAAGTGTTATATAGCTATAATAAATTTTATGATCACTAAAGACAAACAGATCGTAAATTATAGAATTAGTTATAAATGGTTATAAACCTCGTTCATAATTAATTGACATAAAGAATTTTGCTCTGCATTAAATTAGCATTACTATTATTATGGTATTAGAATATTACGTTATCGCGGTTGGCCCTTTAGTTGTGCTTAATTAATCCATATTTACATTTTAACGACAATTTGTTACCACAACAAAAGCTAAATATTAGTATCGCTTTCTCATTATAAATTATATTTAGAATAGTAGAATTTGTCGTGAAATAGCTGATTTTGGTTCATTTTACTGAGAATCATTATTGTAAAACGTAGAGCAATATAGATAAAGGATTCACATTAATTATTCTATGTTACGATATTTTATTACCCCTTACATATTCTTATACTTATACATTGACATTTAATCCTGTCACAACGCCTGAGCAGATTTGAATGATATTTCTATTTGATAAAATATCAGTAGACAAAAGTAAGCACATTGTACCTACATGCACTACAGTTAACAAGAGTATCGATAGCGCAATACGTAGAGTGTTAGAATTGAAATTTCACATACACATTCAATCTTTCTTTTTCTCGTGCTTCGGAAGGCAACAAAAGCCGGCTATGCACTTCTAAAAAACAATAGACACTTCTATTAAAGAAGGGACAGCTCTAGTGGCTCTAGGACTCTATAAAATGTGTTCTTTTGTTGCATAATAAAACATATAAATAGGTACCTACTTAATTAGCAAAACAAAATAATTTCTGATTTATTACAATTTTTATTTAAAACTTAAGTTTTGCAATGATTTATCACGGTTGTAAATATTGATTAGTCTTACTTGACTGAAGGTTATTTGTTATAATAATTGCCGATTAATGAGTATCCGAAGGCAACTGAACCTCGGAGAACAATACCTACCTTGAAATTTGTCATTATTCCAGTTTAGCAGCTTTCTATTCTTTCAGTAATTAGAATTAGAACTATTTTTATATAAGTATGTATTTATTATTATGAGTTTAGTTACAGACACGCATCATAACAATTTGTTCTTATTCATATGACTCAAACTGGACCAGCATTTATACCCCATAAGTAAACTAACACATGGAAAATTACTTACAAATTAATTATAATTTATTATCTATCTATCATCACGCCTTTTATATATCAAATCTTTTATATATAATGGCAAAGACAATCGAATCCCATTTTTTAAGATCCTGACGTACCCCTTTCGCTTCTTTTATATTCATCATACCTTTCACACATGCATGCTCGGCGATTGTGTGTACTTTTAATATTTCCACCGATCAATATATTGTTTATATGTTCAGTACACCTAGGTCGTCCTCGGCCAGCATTTGCTTTCACTTCAGCCATATAAACCTTTTTAGTCAATCTTCCGACCTTCATTCTTTCAACGTGTCCAAACCAGCGTAAACTACTTTTCTTCATTTTAGTCACAACATCTTCTTGCACTTCGCATTCTTCTCTAATGACATCGTTTCGGATGCGGTCATTACGCTTTATATCACCCATTTTACGTAAAGACCGTATTTCCACTGCATTTATCTTACCTAAATAAACAAATTCATTCACTTTTCATTCCCTAAGGAATATTGTTGTAATTAAACAATTATCGTGATACATATTGAACAGACAAGGTGACATTACACAGCTCTGTTTAAAACCACAATGTATGTTAAACGGGGTTGAGCACTGTCCACCCACTCTAACAACGGCAGTACAGCCATCATATAAATATTGTACTGCCCTTATGCGTTTTTATTCACTAATTTTATTATCTCGCTAGTGTTGACCATAATATTTTATTATTTATTATAACCTGAAAAACCAAATTACACATCTCCTGTTAAAAATCCAGCCAAAAACTCCACTACTTCACCCGGGTAAAAAATAGAACAAAGAAAATGTCTTCCGTCCCTGCCCCATTTTACAGGATTGACCGTTCAATGTGTAATCAAAAACGCATTCAGCAGTTTAAAGATAAAGCTTCTATTTTTTTTAATTGGGAATTTAATATTTTTTGCAATAATTTTTATATTTTCAGCAGAGGCGTGTAAATTGTTTTTAGGTTGTAATTAATTGTAAGTAATTATGCAGGCAGTGTTAGTTTACTTGTGGGGTATGAAACACATTACTTTGTTATTTTTTAATTACGAGTTTGTACATTACTGTACAGTACTGTAGTACTCTCTCTCTTATTTTATTATATCAAACATATAATATACCTAATTATTAACACACAATAATGTCGCGATGCTGATTCGTTGAGCGAGGAAGGAGCCATCCAACTTGTCACCAGAGGAGATGATCAGTCGTGGGGATATATTTTTAATAAACTTTCTGCCATTTGAACCCCACGGACCTAGGGTTTCTTTCTACACCAAACAGCACAAATTTGTAGGTACTTTTCAATTATTGAACTATATTTGTGCCGTTTGTTAGACTCTGCGATTTCCGCCGCAGCTCACGCGTTGATTAGATGTAGTTTCCCTGAGATGAGACGGGGCTAATGTATTCACGCACGTAGCATCCCATACAAGGGCCTGACCTCGCTCCCAGGGAATCAGAGTCATTCCGTCGGGTATCTTCCCGTCTTCCCGGAATATTCCCGTTGGCTCTACGAGAGCAGGGACGTCAATACGCAAGAGCTTTTTGATGATATCATTGAGAGAGCTGTGGCGAGAAAGCCTGCCTGCATTTTCTATGCATCAGGTAAGTCTGTGAGTTCCAAATTGAGCAACCTCCTTTGCACACAGACATACTTAGGAAGTGTTCAGAAGAACTCCATGGCCTCGTCCCTCATCCCCTTTTCGCACCCGCACTGCTCGCACAGGATACAGTTGTCATCCTCACACAGTGGACACGTTCTACATACAAACGAAAAAATTCAGTGACTCGTTCCTGTGTCGTACTGCTAAAAAGGGGAACGACTGTATTATGATCTGCCAGTGGCGCGCATTCTCAATAATCAGGCGGTGGCAAGGTCACATGTCGTGTTCTCTATAAAAAAAATACTAGTGCTCTTAATCTTAGGCCTATACTATACTGATCCTAAATCTTTCGTTATCCAAAAATGTACCGACGTTTCGAGATGGAAAGGCGTGTGGTTACACTGGTTAGTGGCCAGATTCCTTTTATGATGAGGATAGAAGCCGAGCGCGGTCGTGATCACTAGTTAGATTTTGCGTCAAATTTTGTGTGTGTTGTTATAATGGAGTGTCCCAACGATTTTGTTTATTTAATTCTCTCTTTATAAAATTAGTATTAAATAATTCTATTATAGCATGTACAAATACTAAATTGTTTGGCATTGGAAGTTGGAACCCCACAGTGTCTGATTGATTTGTTAAAATATAGGCGTTATTTTTTATAGTGCCTACCTTAACTAAACATTTATTTTCACAGGCGTTATCATCTTGTTACAGGCGTGGAAATAGATTAAAGAAAATCAATAATATTTATAACTATTTCAAAGCCATTCTCTTCCTCATCAGTTTTCCCGGCATAAAAGTATCCTATGTGTATAAAAGTATATATTCATCTTCCAAGTTTCAACAAAATAATATTTTATAATACGTATTAGTAGAATCAGTGGCGACCCGTATATTCAAAAACATGTGAAACTTTGTGGAATGGAGAACAGACTGTAGAGTATCTACCTAGCTCACAGACTGTGAGACGAACAAAAGAGTGGCCTCCAAGTGTCTAAGTTGTCGGATTATGTATTTAAGTTTTTATTTATAAAAAAACTATTGGTATACGGCCGGAATCGAACCGTAGTTCGTCTATTAATACCAGACGTCTTAACCACTCGGCCACTGACGGACCCTACTTAGATAGAAAACATGGGGAAGGTACACTTTTTACTGTTTCGTTTACCAGTAGGTACATTTTTCAAAAACTTTGCAAATTTTATATTAGTAGGAACTAGTCCTAATTAATATTATTATAAATGCGTATATAAATATAAAAGTGTATTTGTTTGTTTGTCCTTTTTTCACACCAAAACGGAGAAACGGATCGACGTGATTCTTTGCACAGAGACAACTGGTGGACAAAGCTACTTATTATCCCGGGAAAATTGATTTTTTCATAAACAACTTTCTATCCGTGCGAACCCGGGGCTGGTCACTAGTTTCTCTATTAATCTGTTGTTGTCAATAGTGGTATCCTTATGAAATTAATGACATATCTTTACCTATGTATACAATAATTGTTCAAACGATATCTGGGTAAGTAAATAAATCTATTCCCAGTTTTAGGTACAATGAATAGTTTTATTATATTGGTAAAATTAAAAAACAAACCTAATCTGAGGCTCTGACTGAAATTCGGCATGAACGAAAGATAGTTTCATGTATTCACATAATAATATACATGCTCTACATACCAACAAAGTTTAAGAATTTTTGAAATGTTCGGGTCGCTCTTGTTTAAATATTCCCTTAGAAACACACTACATTTTCAGGTCCATAAAGTTGTGACCAACCCTTAAGGAATAACTTACAAGCTTCATTAATAAAAGGGTGGAATTCCCTTTGTTAATTTAACGTCATTTCCTACGAATGTTTATTTTTTTAAGCGTTCAAGGAAATTCCCTAAAACAGTTTATAGAGAATAAAATCCCAAAGTCCCTGCCCACTTCATCCTCAAGCCTGTAAGGCTGTACGTACTAACGCCTACAAGTTAAGAAATTTTACATAGTTAATCTCAGGCGCTTAAAAGTTGTACAGTTATTTACTCGTTGTCTCAGTGCAATTATATTATTTTTTATAAAAATAAAGGCGTTTAGAATAAATTATAATCGTTATATCTACTTCTGTTTACTTGTATATTTTCTGGAATTTTCATTTTTTTAAATATTGTTATTTTATTAATTATATTTCAATACCAATCCACAACATTGTAAGGAATTATTTTTAATATGGAGCAATGAGTCAGTTCTTGTTGCTTCCCTTGTTCATTTAAAAATTTTCAAATGCTTCATGATTGTAAAAATGAGTTCACATCAAATCTAAAATAAAATTAAATTAAACTCTGATTTAAATTAAAAGTTTTTATTTGTTTTTGTGGAAACTATCAAGGACTTCCTGCGGTTCACGTACCTACCCAGTTGTTTTATACCTATTACCTACTCAGACTTTGATTACAAACAATACTCGTACTCAATCAATACCAATAAATATTTTCTGAAATAAAATACCTAAATAATATTCACATATTATTTCGAAATAAAAATAAAAGTATGTTTGAAACATTTTATTACAAGTACTTTGGAGTAAATTATTAGATAGGTCTTAAAATACAGTCATAAATAAATAAATTAAATAAATAAATATTAGATAACTAAATTCCTTCAATAATATCCATTATAGACGTGGGCGTAAGGTTTGTAAAAACTGTATTCAGGAGCTATGGGTTTCGGTTTCTCAACTTTCTTGATCACATCGGTGAATAAATCTTCAGAATAAGAAGAATCAGCAACGAAATCTGTAACTCCGTCAAAAATAGAATGGAAGAAGTCGTAAAGGGTCCACTTTCCGAGTTTCTTGAACAACTTAATTTTAAAATGATGTAAAATTTCAAGAAGGTATTTGAGAGCACTGTTGAAGATTTCTTCTAAAACACTTTTGAATTGGTTCTTAATGAGGAGCATAAAGGAGCCAACTTCCTCTAGATCTCTAAATTTGGGTGTAGACAGATTTGTAGAGACCTCTTCGTCCGAGCTCTGTTTAACATCATCACTTCTCCTCTCTCTTGTAGCAAGTGCACATTGAAGTAAGCAGCAAGCAATTACTACTAAGCCAAAACGAATCATCTGTAACAAAGACATTTTTTTTTATTATTATATTAATTTAATTAGTCATTACGATGATTTTTATATTTTTTATCAGTTATTTCTGTAATGTGGGATTTTATAGCAATTTAGTTATCTCAAAAGCTTAAAAGAAATCAGTAATTTTTTATTAAGTAGATAGAAAACAAAGAGATCTTATAGTTAAATTTACATACTCGCGTCATTCTGATGATAAAATAATCTAATCTCTTACGACTGTAATTTATAAGAAAGATGTCACCAATTCACAATAGTGGTGGTCATTAAAATATCATAGTTAACTAATAATAATTTAAAATATTACTAACAAGACAAGCGTCATAATTTAACAATGTTATTTTAAATAAATTATATTATTTAATGCTTTAAGAATTATTGCATTTTTAAATAATGGTTACTGTGCAGTTCTGTTTAATGCGATCAAGTGATTGTAGTAATTATTCCGCTGTACGTGAAACTTAGTACTTTGTTATATTAGAGTAAGTATTAGATTACGGATGTCATATTAATTATTCAGGTGTATTTTTTACAGATGGATTATTTGACATCCGTATTATTATACTCTACTTCATTAAACTACAAAGTATCAGTGTCGGGGGAATTATTGTCAAAGTCTAGGTTACGTACTAGGAAATATCAAAATGATTAGAAAATTTTACTCACCATGATACCGCAGAATTTCGATATTATAAACTCAAAATGTTAACTGTTACTTTTCAGCAGCTAAATATGCACTGATTTTAATATACAAAGATCAACATTTTATATGCTTCCTCTAATTATTTAATTAGGGTAAGTATTTTAGAAATGGATTTTCAGTATTTATCATTATTAATTTAGTTAATTATGATTAATCGTAGCATTATAAAATGACTCATTTACAACTGGTAACAAAATTTAATGGCGATTCCTTCCAGTGAATCATGTTTTGGTGAATTTGTTCTTCAATATGCCTTCAAAATGAAATTTATTAACTAAGATCACATAATAGATAATACGCTAAGATGTGCAGTGAAAATAATTAATAGTTTATAAAAAAAACTAAAAAAACACGTTTTTGTCAGCAACGCAAACCAAATAAGCCCAAACTCGATGGAGTTACATCGTTTCGTTACAGAGTTCCTGTGGCCACCTTCCGGCGCCATCATCAGGACCCTGGATAATGATATCCATGAGGATCAGAGTACTTGTGAAGACAAACAAACGAGCCCAAACTTGATGTGATTACGTCGTTTAGTTACAGAGTTCTACTATCCACCTCCTGGCTCTATCATCATATCAGATCTATAGTACCAAATGATTGTATTGTCATCCGAATTAGGTACATACACTTGCAGTTGTTTAGTTACAGATGAAACTAATATAAAGCGTGAAAAAAGTAGAAGACTAGAAATATCATGGAAATGTAAGCAAGGCGTTTGTGACTCAAACTATCATATTGGTACTATTGGGTAGGTGCTCAATATACGATTTTACGCGCGTCGTTAGTTCGCCTGGTCAATGTCATCGTTTAGAGATAAATTGTAATAAGGCATACATTCTAATCCTTCCAGTTGAATTGTGCGTGATGTTTAAATGTATTAGATGTTACCCAGGGCTCAAGCACCCTTTCATAAAGTTATATAGATGTAAAAAAGAGAAAATTCTATATAGGTACACACACACTGTGATCAATTTCATTTAGCCATTCTATTCTGGACAATAACATACTTGATACAGATAAAAAATCTAAAAATAATGTCCAACACTAGAATATCCGAGCAAATTGCTGGGTCGGGCAAAAGATAGTACATGGATTTGCCCGGACATTCTCGGGCCGGGCATTCCTTGAGTGGCCATAGGTGCGGACCCGTAGTTTTTGGCCTTCGAGTCGAAACGAAAGATTTAGCAAGCCTAAGTATGCTAACCCTGTTATAGTCTCGGGTAGCGGCCTCCCTTGGTTCTCCTTATGAAGGCTCGTCGAGTGACACGGTTTTATCTCCCTTTTCTTTCAGTAGGTACTGCTTGGCGCTTATGATATTTTATAGGTTAAACCAGATATTAACCAAAATCTATCCTATTGAGCTTAGCTGTGGCACAGGGTTGTTTGGTTAGACTGTGATTTAAAAATTAATACCAATATCTAAGTATCAGCTGAGCATAAAGGTTATTAGAATTTTTGTCTGTCTGTATGAAGAAGAAAACGGCTAAATGAATTTTGAAGAAATTTTCAGGGATCCAAGTTTTTGTTTCACCTCGATATGGTTAATAAATAAGTAAAATGTAGTCTATGTTACCGTAACAAAAACAGTGACGTATATATCGATTTAGATCAGAGGTTCAAAAAGGTTATTATTTTCTGTAGACCCCCGTAGTTCTTTTTTCCTTGCTGACGTGGAACCCTTAGCAAGTAGAAATCTACCCCCGGGGGTCCATATAGACCACTTTGGGAAACGATAATTTAAATGACTACTTTTTTGTACAAATAGGTTTATTACTTTTCAGAAATTTTGAAAAAACAATTATTTTTCAACTTATTTTTCGGATATTTCGAGTAAATTATGTTTCTGTTTAATATGAGTATCTCATAGATATTTAATGAAAATCTATTTTCTATAATAGTAGCGAAATGCGAAAATGTGTTAGTTTGTTTGTTTGTTTTTCCTTCTTTCCTGTCAAAACGAAGCAACGGATTTGTACAGAGAGTAGGCTCAAACTCATTCCCTCGGGAAAATTAGGTTTACAATAATTTGAATACCTACACTAATACGCTTATTATTAGAGATAGATATATGCTACCGAAGACTTTTTTGTAGATCATTTTATTCTACACAATTCATTCCTACATTATTCTAAAGGATTAGACAGCATACGCCATGAAAACTCGCTGGGGCTAACTTTTTGATGATTACGTCCATGTTTAATACTCGTAAATCAGATAATCAATAGTGAAAACCGCAACAAAATCCGTTCAGTAGTTTGCGTGACAGACAGACGCAGCGGGGGACTTGTTTTATAATATGTAGTGATAGTGATGATGTGCGAAGTCACTAGTCAGTTTTTTTAATTTCTCAATTATCAAAGAAATTATCAATTTGCGCCATTTGGCGTTGAAACTCTCGGAGTACTCGGATCTGAAGTTCAAGATTTCCTCCAAGAACTTGGAAGACGAGTGTTCCTAGAATGTAGCGACTCCAGATGCCATAGTTATTTGAAACAAAAAATCAGCATTGCCATTCAATGAGGCAATGCTGCAAGTGTATTTGTACACTACCAAGTGGTGTCCCACTTATGGACTTTTTCTATCTTGTTTAGAAGTTTAATCTGTTTAGTTTAAACTTAGTTTTTAGTTTTAGATTTAGTTTTATTTTAATTTTTGTTAAATTTATATTATGTTTAATAAATTTAGCTAGTCACTTTTAATTTTTTTTTAGAAATTTATTGAAATTGATTGAGTTTCTCAGTCAGTGGTTGGGTAGTTTTAGATGTCGTTATCTGTAGTGCATAATTTAAATAAATTGGTTCAGTAGTTTCTTAAAATAATTAATTCGGTTATAACTTTCGTACTTATATAGTATTGATATTGATTATTGTTGTTTTGTTACATAGCTAATAACACTTCTGAGGTACGTACCCTGACTTCAGGAGTTTTGAATTTTCTCTTGCAATAATTCAGGATAATAGCGCAAAGAATTGGTCAATTTTAGACCCATTTAATCAACACGAAAACCAAAGGCATGGTGCTACAATGTTGTATATATAATATATGTATTTACGTTTATTGTACGAATTATTATAAATAAATACAAGTGTTTCTTCAGTCTCTATATTTCTTATTATTTACAAAGATACATTCCACTGTCCCGTTCTAACAAATTTAACAATAATGTATGATAATACAATATCTTTATTTAATTCCGTTTGTAATGCAAGCACATAATTATATATTACTAGCAGTTGCCCGTGAAATCAACGTGAAACTAGGTTATTTATGTAAATACGCAAAGGGAGAATCGCATCCTTCATTTCACTTTTTACCTCTGTATTTGCTCCGTGTATTCTGTATTCCCGTGCCCCGTAAAAAAATTTGAAATGCGATACAAATTCGCTATAGATAATTTATTACCCAGTTGCACCTCTACTTAAGGGTTATTTTTCAAAATCCCTTCTTATCACCTATAGCTAAATCCGACCAATACAATATTTTTCCCTATACTAACTTCACTACCCCGCTGCACCCTTTCTTAAGGGTTGTTTTTAAAAATCCTAAAATACATATTTTATTATTTGTATTTAAGAGTATTTGTACCAAGCTTCAAGTTGCTACACGCAGGGAATACGATGTTCCATACAAACCCATTTCACACCCTTAGGGTATGTTTCGTGACCTATAACCTATAACCTTCCTCAAGAATTAGGCTACCAAATGTAAATATAATTTTGTAAATGCCTGACAGACAAATCGCTCGTGAATATTTTAGAACAAAATAAAATATAGCATATGACACTCACAGATATTACCCCCTTAGGGCCCTAATACAACCTCACTAACTCACTTTACCTCTTTATAATATTAGTATAGAAAAACAGGTTTTCCTAATTTATAATTGCAAAGACATAAATACTGTAGGATTTTTTTATTATATTACAAGTAATAGTTAGTTTTACTGTCATTATAAATAAGTCTTAAAATTAAACAATAAATAAATAAATAAATAATAAATTAAGTAATCTTATTAACTAATATCAGTAATAATATCCATTATAGGGGTTGGGTTTGTAGAAATTGTATTCAGGCGCTACGGGCTCCGGCTTTTCAACTTTCTTGAACACATCGGTGAATAAATCTTCAGAATAAGAAGAATCAGCAACGAAATCTGTAACTCCGTCAAAAATAGAATGGAAGAAGTCGTATAGGGTCCACTTTCCGAGTTTCTTGAATAACTTAATTTTAAAATTATGTAGAATTTCAAGAAGGTATTTGAGAGCACTGTTGAAGATTTCTTCTATAACACTTTTGAATTGGTTCTTAATGAGGAGCATAAAGGAGCCAACTTCCTCTAGATCTCTAACTTTGGGTGTAGACAGATTTGTAGAGACCTCTTCGTCCGAGCTCTGTTTAACATCATCACTTCTCCTCTCTCTTGTAGCAAGTGCACATTGAAGTAAGCAGCAAGCAATTACTACTAATCCAAAACGAATCATCTGTAAAAACAAGAAGAATTAATTTTAATAAATTGTTATTTAAAGGTCGCATAGTTAGAAGAGGGTTTTATTGAGATAATGTCAGTTTGGTAACATAACATTCAGAGTTAGTGAACAATATCACCATAACAAATTATTTAAAAGAAAATAAGAAAAATTCTAAGCAAATATTTCACTCACCATAAAAACGAAATAAGTAAGTATGATCTAACAAATTCAATATTAACTGTTGCTTTTCAGCAGCTCGATGTGTACTGATTAAAATCCATAGGGATCGACATTTTATATCTTTCCTAATTATGGCATTAGTATATTTTTGGAATATAATTAATGGTTTTTCAGTATTCATTCACTTATTAAATTTTATTAATTATGAATTTAGTGTAATTAACAATTAATCACCTGCGTGATATAATAAGTAGTAGTTTTAAGTATGTGATTATCTTCAGAAAATCAAAATGTTTTATTTAAGGAGACACCTCATAACTTTTGTCCCATGGAAATTACATGCTTCACGGTTTCTTAAATTACGCGATAACTATATGTCGTATTTTCGAAATTTGAATAGCTTTCGAAACATAAATAAATTTGACACAGCATGATATTAAAAAATATGAAAATCAGTTACATCTAAGTTTTATGAAGCCATTTCATGCGTATTTTCAACCGAATTTGCGACTCGAGTTCTCTTAATATATTTATAAATGTACCATTTTCTCGTATTTATCCTATAGATTTTATGAAAACATCTACAATTTTCTATTTTAATAGTTTTTGTATAATACTGGAAGGGCATATAAGTTATATGCATTTTCACAATACCGATTGTTTGTGAAATAGTTCTTTCTCATGTTTCTGGTACGTGAATCTTGGCCTATCTTATCTTATCCTTGGTTATTTTATCGATCCTTTTTGCAGTGTATCTTTCTAACAACTTTTTAAAGAGATGTAGACTAAATAAGCCGCTCTGTTTACTGAGTTCATTGCGCTAAGTAGCTTGCTCTTGAGTACAATTCTTCCAAATATAGAGGCATAGGCTCATAATTTTGGGAACAAAAAAAATATCTGTACCTACCGATCGATGCAATGTTTTTTTTTTACATTTGAGAAATACTGAAATATGTATTTCTTTATATGTATGTCTTTCAAGGAACCCCAGTAAAACAATATTCTTTCTATACATAAGACTGGGAATTTTGAAAATATTAAAACAATATTAAATAACAAATATTATTTGTCTTGTTTCAACAATTCAATTTCCCTTATGAACTTTTACAGCCACCTTTCAACCTCTTAAGAATTGAATATTTAAAAACCCCTTATGACCCCGGTGACTGTTCTCGTATTCAAGGTTTCAAGTAAATAGGACCAACATTATGGGTGTTATTTTGGAAAATGCTGAAATATTTGGTCATTCTTTATTTTTTAGAGTTATAAGTAAATCTATCAATCCCCATTTTCAATATATTAGTTTGTGGTAACAAAAAACCCTTTATAAGTTTAACTCTCTCTTTTAGAGTAATCGAAATACTTTGAGCATAGATGTTAAATGTTGAAAAAAAAATATTTTTAACTTTATAGATTCAGAGTCTCTCCTATCTCTAGAAGCCGATAGTCGGAATAATAAAAGAATAAATTTGTTATGATCAATTTGGAATTTACGGACTTTCCTGCATAAAAAGTGCAGGCAGGCTTCCGCTCTTTCGTCAATAGAAGTCCCTGCTCTCCTAGAGCCAACGGCAATAATCCGGGAAGACGGCAAGAGACCTGATGGAATGACTCTGATTCCCTGGGAGCGAGGTCGGGCCCTTGTATGGGATGCTAGATGCGTTGACACATTAGCCCCGTCTCATTTCAGGGAAACAGCAAGGGAGCTGCGGCGGAAATCGCAGAGTCTAACAAACGGCGCAAATATATTTCAATTATTGAAAACTGCAAATTTGTGCCGTTTGGTGTAGAAACTCTAGGTCCGTGGGGTTCAAATGCCAAAAAGTTGATTAAAGATATATCCCCTCGACTGCAGATCATCTCTTCTGGTGACAAGAGGGCTGGCTCCTGCCTCGCTCAACGAATCAGCTTCGCGATTCAGCGTGGAAATGCAGCTAGTAATCTTGCCACTAATCCACGCGGACCTGGTTTATTTAGTTATTTTTAATGTTTAGATTAGATTTAAGGTGTTTATATTGTTATGTGTATTAATATGCGAAATTTTAAATATAAAACCCTCAAAATCTATCTATCTATCATCACGCCTTTTATCCCAAAAGTGGTAGGCAGAGACAATCGAATGCCTATTATGTTGACATACCTCTTTCGCTTCTTTTTAACGACTTCAAAAAAAAGACGTTACTCAATTCGACCGTATATATATATTTTTTTGTGTGTTCGCGGATAACTTCGTCGTTTATGAACCGATTTTGATCATTTCTTTTTTAATTGTCAGATAATTCTTCCGGATTGGTCCTATTTTTATGTCATAAAAATTGGTTCTATCGTTTTACAGTAATTTTGAAAAAAATGACTTTATAAGTCAATTATCAGTATCTTGATGAAATATGTACCGATTTTGAAGACTTTTTTTAAAGGATATAACGAAGTTGTCAATTTTTGTATCGACGGTGGACTAACGGCTAAAGGTATGGTATGGTATGGTGCAGCTCATGATGCAAATGGTTCAAATCCCATCCACAGCAGACTTTTTTTTCCCATTTTTTTTTTATTTGCGTTATTGTTTGTCTCTCAGGGCAGCAAAATCACTTAAAAGGGAAAAATAAATTAACTTTAAAAAAAAAGTGTACCGACTTCAAAAATTTGCACTGAAAAGTAAGAAATAATGAATATTTCGTCGTAGAATTTGAAGACGGTTGGTGCAAAATTAAAAACAACTTACCTAGTTCCCAAATTCACTAATCTAGACAAAATTCATTAGGAACCTACGATCATCAGTACAAACATATATAATATTGAACAGATATTTACCTTCTTAGATGTTTACTTAATTTTGTATCCTAATTTGGCACCAACCGTCTTCAAATTCTACGACGAAATATTTATTATTTCTTACTTTTCAGTGCAAATTTTTGAAGTCGGTACACTTTTTTTTTAAAGTTAATTTATGTATTCATCATACCTTCCATACATGCTCGGCGATTGTTATGATTACATCGTATTATAGATAAATTAACTAGGTAACTCTAAATAAACAAAGAAAACTTATTTATTTATTATTACTTAATCATTTTTATCTTAACTACGAGTAGGTATGATTGCTTGCTGAACGAACAATAGCGTGAAATAAGTTTTCCCGCTCAAATACGTAGGATTTTTTGTATTTTATATTTTTATTTGAAATGAATAAACTTAAAAACTACTGGACCGATTTTAAAAATTCTTTTACTAGTAGAATGCTATATTATCACTGAGTAACATAGGCTTAGATACATATATGTCCGTGATCATTATATAAAAAATAATATTTGTTTGTTTGTTTGTTTGTTCGTATTTGTCCGTGATCATATATAAAAAAATATATTTGTTTGTTTATTTGTTACTAGTAGAATGCTATATTATCACTGAGTAACATAGGCTTAGATACATATATGTCCGTGATCATTATATAAAAAATAATATTTGTTTGTTTGTTTGTTTGTTCGTATTTGTCCGTGATCATATATAAAAAAATATATTTGTTTGTTTATTTGTTCGTCACAGCTGTATTATTTATTATATTTACATGCAATTTTCATTTGTTATTATCATCAAATTTCTTTACAAACAACTTGCAATAAAGTTTCACCAGTAGAATGCTATATTATCACTGAGTAACATAGACTTAGATATGTGTCCGTGATCATATATAAAAAATAATATTTGTTTGTTTGTTTGTTCGTATTCTATAGACTCAAAAACTATAATGAATAAACTCAAAAACTTCTGAACCGATTTTTAAAATTCCTTCACCAGTAGAATGCTATATTATCACTGGGTAACATAGGCTTAGATATATGTCCGTGATCACATATAAAAAATAATATTTGTTTGTTCGTCACAGCTGTAATATTTATTATATTTACATGCAATTTTCATTTGTAATTATCATCAAATTTCTTTAGAAACAACTTGCAATAAAGTTTGTAAACATACAATTTTCATACAACGCACCGTCTATTTCCGTTATCTAGTCTCGTAAAAGTATCAGATTATCTTCGAGTTCCATGCAATGTCAAGTACAATCACACATATGGCAATGAGGGCGAGCGGCACGTTCGGTGTGCCTGTGCCGGCGCAGGATTCAGTATCATTTAGTTAGGCGGATCGGTAAACCGCGGTCCATATTCTCTCAGCATAACAAACGGAAATTTCGCGCCAATTCTCGAATATTTTTTGCTAATTAACATCTTGTTATTCTGAATTATAAGTACTTAAAATTAAACACAAATGACTATTAGAAAATCATATATTTATTAGAGTATTTCAGACATTTTAATTTATACAAATTGTAACTTAAATTATTTAAATTCAAAGACTGTAGATAGCAGCGAACATATGGACGAAAATCCTAACGAAAAGTCTATACCGCATATCATGAGAAAGTGTTTCAAAATGGGTTTATTTAAGAGTAAGTACACATTTCATTACTTTTTTTTAAGCATTGGATCTAAACGTATAGGTATGATTTAAAAATAATGATTAAGTTCATTAGCAATATGAGCGAAATATGGACACTGTTACCAGCGTCAAGCAGTTATATATTATTTATCCAATTATTAGATTTCGAACTTATAGATAAATTTTAAAACGTAGTTGAGATTAAAATAAATCTATGTAAACAGATCATATAATCAGAAACGTGAATCGTGACAAATGTAGTCCATTTAAAGATTACTATGATAATTAACACTTACACTAGGTACAAAGATAATCTGACGTAGATAACATTTGTGAATTTAACAGACTTTACTTTTTACAATAGTTACTTCTTCAAATAAGAAAACAATACATATTTTTAAATTAAGAAATATTAAATAAACATGAAAACTAAAATATTTGAGATGAATATATTAAACACTAGCTTTCTGCCCCGAATTTGCCTGTGGAAACTGTTGAAATGCAATTTATGAAATATTCATATATACCCATAACTTTTTAGGACATGCAGCTTTGTAATTATTTCGTGATTACTTCTTATTTATAAAACTAACAAACAAACAAACTGACATATTTATATTAGTATAACTAGTATATAGTATAGTATAGTAATATAGTATAACTAGTCAATCTTATCTTATTTACCTACCATAAGGTTTTGGGGTAGACAGAAGGGACATTCACCAATCCCTCGTAGGTATCTCGTTTGATATATGTAAGTGTTGGCCATAATCAACAGACAAGTAGTTAGGTACATTCAGATTGTCACGCTTTGTTCGTCTTATTATTTTTTAAACTAACAGAAAATTATTATGCAAATGTATATATTGTCTGTGCCTTCAGGTAGTCGTTACTGTCTTTGAAATACATTTGTGACGTATAAAACTTTATAAACATATTATAGTTACCTTCAGGTCGTTGGGCCCATTATATAGTCATATATCATTTCAACAACCGTGTGTATGTTACGATGAAATCCCGTATGAGATTACTTTTTATTAGACAATACTTACTTTATTCAAAATATACTAGGTACATACAATAATCGGAGATGTATCTTATAAAAATTATATCTTATGTATCCCCTCGACTGATCATCTGTTCTGGTGACAAGAGGGATGGCTTCTTCCTCGCTCAACTAATCAGCATCGCGATTCAGCGAGGAATGCAGCCAGTATTCTTGCCAGTATTCCACGCGGACCTGGTTTATTCAGTTATTTTTAATCTTTAGATTTGATCTTATTCTCTAAATTAAATGAAATGAAAATTAAATCTCCATAATTTATGCACCATTATAACCGATGCCAAAACTTTTTAGATAACTTTCATACCAATTAAATTATGTCATCAATTATTTTTATTGCATATTTTTCAATCATATCGAAACTAATAGAGATTTTCAAAATTGAAATAATATATTTTCCCATACCTATATTAATTTTAAGTTGTTGAATTTTGAGATGTGCTAAAATAATTGATTTCAATGTTTTGTAGAAAATGTATGCAAAATTTCTAATAAAAAAGAATTAAATTTTTCCATACTTACATTTCCTGTCATTTTCCCTTTTCCGTCTTTTAAGGGTTAAACTTTAAAAATGCTGAAATACCTGTTTCATTGTTTGTGTGTATGCTAAGTTTCAATTAAATCAACCAAAATAATATTTCCCCATACATATTTTTAATAAAGTTACAAGTCATCGATGTTACAAGTAAATTCAACAATTCACACCCCTTTTCAATCTCTTATTAGGGAATAGAGATGCAATTATTGACAATCCTTTTATGCTTGTTCTCCGTGACAATATAATAAATAAGCAATGTAACCGAACAAAAAAATTCACGTATACAAACTTTTTACCCAACTTGGAATTTTGAGAAATGCTGAAATAGGTGTTTCATTATTTATATCTTAGTTGAGTATTTATACTAACTTTCAAATAAATACAATATTATTTTTCATACGAACTTTTGCTTGACGCCTTTTCAAATAAAAGTAACCAAAAATGTTTTTTGCAATAAAAAGTTTATTTAGAAGTTTATCTTGAAAAATTCGTTCTTTGTGGATCGCGAGGAATTTACCTGCTTGTTGAGTAAAACTCTCTTGTAGATATGCTAATATTAAAAGTGTTTAAAGTAATTTTAATATTTATTTATTCATATATCCCATAAGAATTAGTTACACAAAATTAGTATGCCTCTACATCAACTTAGGTAACAAATATATACCTAGATTATCTACTTTGCTTAGAGCAAAGATTATATTTTTCATTGTTTAAAATTATCTTCAAAAATATTTCATTGTTTTTTAAAAGAAGTTGAGTAACCATAATAAAGTTCTCATTGAGTAATTTCACACAATTTTAACTGAAAATGATGTAATGTAATTTGTGTTTCATATCTATACATTAAAATATGTTATAAAATCTAAGGTATATACTATGTGAATGGCGATTTGCAATATTAATGTGCAATATCTAGTTGATTGCTGCGCGGAAAGTAATTTGGTTTTATAGCAAACTTACTCGCCCATGAAGTTTGATCTATTAATTATTTTTAGCGTAATAAGAGTTAGCTACTTACATGAAACTTAAAATAAACATTCGTTTATGATTTATATCAAATCTAAAGTCTCGTATAAAAGGATTTCGGAATGATATAGGACTATGTAGAAAGTCGGTAGCAAGAGACGTAACCTTTGCAGCATTACTTGTTGTACTTAAAATAATTAAAGTATCTCATATTAATGGATTAGAAGACATGGTCTAACGTAATTTTTTTGTTGAATAAACAAATAAACGAAAGAGTTCTTAGATATAGTACCTATAATGTAAACTAATGTTCGAATACGACTTTAAATATATAGTAACTAATTTACAGTATCTAAGTATATTTATTATTTTGAATGCGTCGGTGGCTGAGTGGTTAAGACGTCTGGTATTAACTAGGCAGACCCCGGGATCCCGGCTATGTACCAATGGGTTTTTTAATTAAAAGTTATGTACATAATCCGACAAACCACACTTAGAGGCTTTTCCATCTAAATACCTCAACAGAACTAGCCACTCGTTAGGTATAGCCTCACAAATTACATTGGTTAATCGAGGGAGACTTGGTCTTCCGCTGGGTACCCTGGAACCGTAACACGGTTTCGGGAGCTGTAAGGCAACCCGTAAAGAAAAAAAATAGAAGTATATTCCATTATTATATAAATAAAATAAATATATAGTAGAAGTGTATGCAAGCCTTTTCAGAAAATATTACATTTTTGGCCAGCAAAAAGTAAATGAACAGCTTTTTTATGTGTAAATTTAAATTCAATTATGACCTTTACTTACTGGGTATTACCTATCTTAGGTAGATTATTCTTTTTCTATTCTTTTCTGTTATTGCGGTCTTTTCTGACATGTTTAGTGTGTGAAAATAGTGGAATGATATGCAGAATTTCCCACATTTTATAAGTGTTTTATTTATTATCTGCGTTTTTGTCTTACGTTATATTTAGAATTTCATTAGAGTCTCAGAGGATCAAAATTAGATTACCATTCCTTGTGTTTTATAAGCCTCCATATCTGATATATTATGAAGTCACCGTTGACAATATTTCACCTATAGAAAACAATACTGTTATATACCTACTTATACTTTTCGTTCGAAATCATTGTTCTTGAAAATAAAAGAAAATAATTTTCCTCGCACACTAGTAACGAATTCTAACCACGTGTTATTTAATTTGTGTTGGGTAAATGTCAACAAGGATAACCACTTGTATATTTGTACTCACATTGTGTCAGTGCAGGGCCGTGCACGGATTGCAGGAAGTATGAGCGATCACTTCCGTATATCCGGTGTTGAATAAAGGTCTCGGTCGATGAGATTTTAAACTTTCTTTCGTATTTGCACCAAATCCAATATCCTTATCTGATTACGGTAGTTACTTTTTCGAGGGCAAGGCCGTTTAACTTTAAATTGGCAACACAAATAGGAAATTGTCATAATTATTGTATTGATAACTGGTTTTAATACAGTTTGTGGATAATTAAGATCTGATTGCATTTCGTGTTTACTTCTTGCGTTTAAAATTAAATATGTGTTTCTGAAATGGTAGACTAGGTATTATTTTGTATGTGCTAACATATTCTGAGATGTGTGTATGCGAATTTCTTTGCTTGTATTTTTCGACTCTTTAGGACTGATTTATTGTAATGAATCTTAACAAAGTAGACAATCTTTCTTTTACTGTTTGAATTCGAAGAAAACCTTGTATTATTGTAATAGCATAATAGCCCCGCCCCGCATTAAAATCTATTAGATACAAATATATATCATGATTTTTTTTCGTTACGATTACAGAATAAAACAAAAAACATAAACACACCTTCACGGCCTTTATACCTTGCGGTGTGGCCAAAGACACCAGTAACAGTGTCCACTTTTTGCCAGTTGTCCATATTGAACAGAACAGGTGGTAAACCCGTTGCTGCACTTAATGGACCTATATGTGTCACTTCTTTAACAGACGTAAATTTTTTTTTTCATGAAAATTCATTTTGTCGTTCAGAAACTTATTCTGGCCAAATATCGAGACAGACAGACAGTTACTTATTTATGCTTACTAAATGTATTTTGTAAATGGCATATCTCACTTAGATACTGTTTTATTGATACTATTTTAAAATCACTTTAAATTTTTTTACTTTAAAATGTTATTAACGTCGATATTTAATTCGGAAGTTGAGTAAGGTAACATAACATGATCATTAATTAGTCGATTTCGAAGTGCATACTGCATATCCTATCAATAATATTTCCCTTATCAAGTTTCCCTTTATCGTATATCATTGGTAAGCGCATCATTTAAGAACGGCTAGACCGATTTGGCTAATATTTTCTAATGTTCATAATAGTTTGAATAACGATATTAGGGAAAGAAAAATTGGAAACATTGCCCGGAAAATTTTTAAGTGCTTTTCTATGAAATTTTTGTATGACCTCAAGATAATAGGGGATGAAAGTTAATATGGGCTCCATGGGTGAAGCCGGGCCGGAAAAGTAGTTGAAAAAATATTGTACGTAATAATATTTTATGAATCTGAAATAATCAAAAGATGTATTTTAATTGTGGTTAGATTGGTAAAAAAGATTCCCTTTACCAAATAAGCTGTCAAAAAATGTCAATATCTTAAATTGAATTTATATATTTTTGTTTTTATTATTAAATGTTTTTGTTCATATATCGTGGAATCAAGGATCAATTTGAAGGATTTCTTTTTAAACAGATTATGGTGTTAATTAAAAATTATACACAAACACGCACTCAATTACGTCTTTGAGTTTCCCAACAGTGGGTGAGTAGTCAATGTATGCATTTTAATACTCACTGAAATTAATATTGTATATTGCCACTGAACAGGATTTTTCATACAGATGTGGCAATTTGAAGCGCCCTCTATGCCAACGAATGTCCCGTGAACTAATTTTGATGTAAACAACACATAGTAATTCCTATATAACCTGTGTCAAATTGTATATAATCACTGTGTTTAACAAATAATTGTGAAATTCGGTTTTAGTGAATTTTTAAGTTTATTTCGAGATTTAAAACATAAGAAAATGCAAAGAAAATGATAGAAACTTGGGTCAATGCATTTCTAGAACTCTCAGTAAGCGGAAATTATCTATCAAATACCTATCAGTTTTTTTACGTCTTCTTGTTCACAGCTCAAAGTTTCATCTCTTTGTTACTCACTGTCAGTCACTGTTAGTCACTGATCATCAAAATATTTGAGTACATCCAGTAATCCTAGAAGGCTGAAATTTTGAATGCGGACTGGAATTTGTTGAATTTTGTTTGAATAGTGTTTTGCAAACTGTTTTTGGCCCCGAAAACTACTTGTCAAATTTTTGGTTTGTCTATTCACCTTCTAAATATTAAATTTTCCCAATATTACGAGTATTTCAATAACCTACTTACTTTCAATTTTGACCCTACGGCAATTCCCAGTGCAATGTGTTGTTGCTTAAATAAAGTATAATAATATGCTGCAATAATTTCATCCCGGATGATAATATACATATTATGATAAAACTTTTATAACATTAGGTATATTAGTAAACAGCTTGCTGTAATTTAGGTCACAACATAAAAAGAACAGAAATTATACTAAGTAAGTAATTGACTATTGCACAGTATGAACTGTAATTTTAGTGTAATATGCCCTTCACCATAGCATTGATTACACATTTGTCATTTACAATGAATTACCTTCACAGCTATTATAGGATTAAGTATTAATTAGACAATTTTGCAATTTCACTAAATATAAAATTTAAAATTGTTTGCATTTGCTTATATACTATAGCTTGTGCCCGCGGCTCCACTCTTGTACAAATGGTGTAGTACAAGTATTTTGCTAAGCACCAATTTTCTTTAAGAATATGAGAATTATTAGACTTCTCGTGCTTCGGAGGGCACTTCTTCTAAAAAATAACAGATACTTAAGTCTGTTAAAGAAGTGACACATTTAACTTCATTAAGTGCAGCAACAGACTTGCCACCTGTTTTGTTTAATATGAACAAATGGCAATGAGGGACACTTTTGCTGGTGTCTCTGGCCACACCCGCAAGGTATAAAGCCCTTATAGGTGAATGTGTGTAGGTGTGGGTGTGTGTACGTTTTGCACAATCATGCCTCATCTTTCATCACCTCAGCGATCACTGTAATGCTGTTAGCAGGATGTAATTGTATATAGCACATTACTGAATACATCTTTCCGTTTAAACTTGGAATTGGTTTAATATATCTTCTCTTTCCATTGGCCGATTTCAATTAAGTAATTAAAAAAAATTACAAATTTATCTTTTTAATTGGTTTAGTATATTTTTTAATTAAAAACAGACACAAGCTCGAAAAAAATCATCTGATTTTATTTACAAATGTGGTTCTAACCCATCAGGATAATTAAACTAATGGTACTTAAAAGAGGCCCAGAACTTATTTATCCATAAATGACTAACACTATTAATAGTCAAAAAAAATTATAAACATAGTTCTACATAAACACTGTATTATAATAATGATAGTAATCATCTCTTAAAAATAAAGACACATCAATCATCAGAACTGGATTATCAAATACTAGCTTTCAGCCCCCGGCTTCGCCCATGAATATTTTTGAACAAAATAAAATATAGTCTATCTATAGCACTTTTCGTAGCTTTCTATTTGTCAAAGAATGTTTAGAATCGGTTCTGTAGTTTGAGAGATTACCCACTACATCCAAACTTACAAAA